>LR990281.1:27535263-28196115 GCA_905147355.2 Apotomis turbidana | reverse complement strand
CTAACCTAACTCTATCCAAGGTCTGTCATTCGCGGAAATGATCCCAAGATGCTGGCGGCGTTTCCCCGCTGCACAGCAATACTGAGCCTTTGTCCGAGAAACGCGCCAGCCCTGGGATCACAGGTAGTTCGTATTAGTTTTTTTTTATGGAATCAAACAAACTGTGAGCGGCTGGGCCCCATGGGCCTAGAGTCTCTACCGCAAACGGGACGAAGATATAGTTGTCACCTAAACACATATATTTTCGGCGTTTAGCCGCCTCAGCGTTTGTGGCCGCCCCACCTGGATTTTGGCACGTTGTTGCAATGTGTGACGGTGCCAAAGTGTCCACACAGGTGGAGTCCCACACTAAGGGCCGCCCCAACCGCCACGGTACTAACGTCATGCCGTCGGGTCTCTTGCCATCATCTCGTGCGAGGCCATTTGGTTCGAGAACTGCAGGCACGTTGACGCTGACAAGAGCCCGACGTATGATATCATTTAGACAAGCGTGGCGGGAGAGTCTGCCGGCGCTTTTGGGGCAGCTAAGGCCGTGGTGACCTAAACGATCTACCTGGTATCCGCAACGACATTGGTATGGAACGACGATGTCTAAGCCTAGACGAAGGCCAACAGCCAGCCTGAAAGAATTATCATCTAATAAAGTGCCGAAATTAACTGAGGGAAGTGCGTGAAGCCAGTATCCGGACTCGCGAGCAGAAACAGCAAGGAGCCTGGCCTTGTCTCTCGGGGTGGGACTTGTGTCAGTAAGGTGGTTGTGTACTCTTAGATTTTTTTTTTTTTTTTTTTTTTTATAACGGCACAACATGGTGGCTCCACTTCGCCTGATGGTAAGCAAAAAGGGGAGCCCAAGGCGCAATGGCAACTGACGAGAAACCAACGGTGCCAAGTCAGTTGACACTGCCATGCTGGCCCGAGAGATGCTTCTTCACGCTTCGTTTGAAGGGTCCCAAGTTATAAGAAGGAGGAAACACATGAGCCGGCAAGGAGTTCCATACTTTAATAGTTCGGCAGATGAAGGAATTGCCAAACTTCTTAGTACGGGTGGGAATATTCTCCACGGTGAGACGATGACATCGCAAGCTGGCACGTGTGGTTCTATGACGGAAAGGGGAGGGTGGGATAAGAGAAAATAACTCTTCAGAACACTCGCCATGGTATAGGCGATAGAAAACGCTCAGCGACCCAATGTCCCTACGTAATTGAAGGGGTTCGAGGAATCTGGTACTTTTCTCGTCACCTATGATGCGGACCGCCCGACGCTGCAATCTGTCAAGAGCATCGAGTAGATATTGGGCGGAGCCATCCCAAAGATGCGAGCAGTACTCAACGCACGACCGAACTTGAGTCTTATAAAGAAGGCAAAGCTGGTCCGGCGTGAAGAACCGTCGCACCCTGTTCAGGATCCCCAGTTTTTTGGAAGCTGTGGTAATCAGTGACTCGATGTATTCGTTTTGGTTAAGATTGCAGCGGATGTCCATGCCTAGCATATTCAGGCTATCACGCAAACCAAGAGGAGTGCTCTGGAGACTAGGAGAAGGGAGAAACGAAGACGTCTTGGTAGTGAACGCACACACCTGGGTTTTCTTGGCGTTGAACTCAACCAGGTTAACAGATCCCCATTTGCTAATGAGGTCCAGAACCTGGTCCAGTTCAACGACAAGATTCTCACGTTTCGCGCCGATTTCTGCCCTACAAGCTCCCGGCCGGCCAATATATCGACCATGGACCGTACTATCATCTGCATAGCAATGTATGTTCCCTAATGGTAGCATATCATTGATATGCAGAAGAAAGAGGGTGGGTGATAAAACAGAGCCCTGTGGGACGCCAGCATTCACTGTCATGAACCGCGAAGCGCACCCTTCGACGAGGACGCGGATTCTACGCTCATGCAGGAAGTCAGCAATCCATTTACACAGTTGCATGGGCAGACCGTAGGCAGGAAGCTTGGAAAGAAGTGCTTTATGCCAGACCCGATCGAAAGCTTTGGCAATGTCAAGGCTGATAGCCAAAGCCTCGCCGTGTTTATCAATAGCCTCCCCCCAGAGGTGTGTCACATACGCTAGAAGATCGCCCGTTGATCGTTTCGGTCTGAAGCCATACTGACGATCATTAATTAGGGAGTGATCTTCAAGGTATCGGATCAGTTGGTCGTTGATGATCCGCTCCATGACTTTGCACAACACTGAGGTTACGGCAATGGGACGGTAATTAGATGGTTCAGAACGGTCTCCTTTTTTGGGGACTGGCTGCACGTTAGCTTCTCTCCACGCTTCCGGAATACTACCGGACGAGTACGAGAGATTATAGAGGCGCGTCAATACCGGAGACAACTCCGCTGCGCAGTTCTTGAGTACAATCGCCGGGATACCGTCAGGACCACTGGCTTTTCGGGTATCGAGTGACTGTAGTGCTCGACGTACATCACGATGCCTAAAATGGATTGCAGGCATCGTGGCACCACAGAAAGGTATAGTTGGCGGTGGCAAGCCACAGTCATCGACACGCGAGTTGACGGCGAAGAGGCTGGCCATGAGATCGGCTTTCTCTTGCGGCTGGTGAGCCAGCGAACCATCGGGGAGTCTCAGCGGTGGCAGCGAGGGTTGGCAGAAGTTAGATTGCACGGTCTTCGCTAGTCGCCAGTAGTTGCGCGACCCAGTTGGGTGCGAGACTAGTTCCGAGCCTACTTGTGCAACGCGCAAGGCATCTGCTCTTATATACGCTCTCTTACAGACCTTGGTGGCAGCATTGTAAGCTGTTTTCAGCGAGCCAATATTGGGGTCATTACGGGCGCGGGCCCTGACCCAAGCCCGGTACGCCATCTGCTTGTTGCTAACAGCATCAGCACACTCGCGATTAAACCAGGGGCGTCGTCGGCTTTTACTGACGATATCGGAGTATGGGATGTAATATTCCATTCCTACATCGATCTCGTCAGCAATAGCCGCAGCACTCGCTGTGACATCCTTCGCATTGAAGCAGCGTTGCACCCAGGGGACAGACGCGAAATAGTCACGCATACCGTCCCAATCTGCTGAAGAGTAGTGCCAGACTCGACGCTTACCCGCCGTGGATTGCGGTGGGACTGCGCTTGGCACTGTGCTGGATATCAGACAGTGGTCAGAGGTACCCAGGGGCGCCTTGACCTCAACCTTGTATCCAGCAGGGTGGGTGGTCAGCAATAGGTCCAGCAGAGAGGGCGTTTGATCTTGGACGTCTGGTATCCTGGTAGGCTGATCAACCAGTTGTGCAAGATGGTGTGAGAGAGCAAACGCGTGGGCAGTTCTACCGGCATGGTTGGTGGTGGAGGAGCCCAACCAGGAGTCGTGGTGGGAATTAAAGTCCCCCAAACACACCAATTCTGCAGTAGGGTACACGGCTTGCGCGTCATCAGCCACCCGACTCAGATAGTCGAATAACCGGGTTGTCTCAGCGTCCCCAAAATGGGGTCGATATAGGCACATGTAGATTCGGCTTTGGAGCCCCAGGTTCACATGCACCCAAAGCACGGGAAGGGAGGGATCCTCCAAGCAATGCAGACGTCGACAACAGACATCAGAATGGACAAACAGACAGACACCAGATTTCACGTAGCCGGGGTACTGCAGGTAGGATGTGTCCATTGGACGTTGAATCTGCGTCTCCGTCAAGAAGAGCATGGCGGGTCTGGCCGTCTCGAGGTGTTGGTGGACGGCATTGAGGTTCGAGTGGAGCCCGCGGATGTTAGCGAACTCAACCTTGAATAGGGTGGTGGGGGAGTGCACCGCCGTATAACGTTCCATTCTTGTTTTACTTGCCATACTTGTAGGGGAGAGAGAGAGAGAGAGAGAGAAGCGTGAAGCGGAGGAGACCTGCCACGATACAGGGGCCAAAAAGAAAAGCAGTGGACTGTTTCACCATTAACTTGTCAGCAGAGGAGTTGGACTGACCGGTCGGACGGAAGGGCCCCCGAACCCCCCCGGAAGTAGACGCCGGGTCCCCACCTTCCGGTCACCAACCGGCACGACGAACTACTCCGAGATTATGCGCGGCATGAAAGGGCAGCCTCTCTAGGCGGTTAACCTCGATTGGGCCCCTGTACTATGCCGCGGGCGGCCAGCGGAACAGCCGTTTCAACGGGTCTCCCTGGCCGACGGGTCAGCACAGTCCTCCAGACAATGGATAGACAAAATCCACCCCTATTCCCCAATATCGCGACAAAAATACCCCGTAGCACTGGTAATACACCGACTGAACCCGAAACGCCACTAAGGTAAGCAACTTCACGGGTGTTTCGCCGAGTGTATGGTGGTTGCCAACCAGGCGGGTATAACCCTACCACCGGCTGAGAGGCTGAATTCTCATGATATCCCTTAGTCGCCTTTTACGACATCCACAGGAAGAGAGGGAGCGGTGATTTTTAGTATTCTTACTCCGTCACCGCACGGAAAAAACGGAAATTTATCGGCATGTCCCACAATTTCTGGATCTCTGTACTCGTCGGAAAGTCTGTACCAGGGCAGGCCTCTTTCCAAGCGTTTCTCTCAATATCATATACCTACGGATTCTTTTGGCAATATTGCCACCAAAGTTTTAAACTTGACGTGTACTGCGATAAAATATTTTTCGACAGAGATGATAACGTAACTTGTAAAGCCGAATGAGGAACTTGTCTTCTCGGGAACGCTTGCCTGAAAGCTGGCGGTGAAGAGGATGATTTTTTCTGAAACCAGATGAAAGGAAATTTTTCTTTGGATGGAACGTAATTATTTGCTTTTATAGAAAATCTGTTTTATAGAAAAAAACATCCTCTTGAATTCGGGATAATTACGTTTCATCCAAATAAATATCTCACTAACCAAAAGGGACATTGCAGAAGGTTTCTTGAGTCCTCGCTTAAGTGTGGGTTCCCATCGTTCCCATCTTCAATAATTTCGTCCCGTTCTTATCGCATTTTAAGGGATCAGTGGCCACGCATGTACCAAGACATGCGCTTTGTCTTTCGTTTAGGTAGTATGAGCATTCTTTGGAGCGACATTATGCCCAAATGCCAGCAGAAATAATTTCAACCTATTTTGGTTGTAGATTGTTGGACATCCAAAGACGGCTACGAAAATACTTAATTTTTACGTGATTACGATAAAGTAAAAAGGATTGTTAATTCGGACGAAATTGCGGGCACCTTCTAGTTTCTATTAACAATCTAGATTGAGATGTATTACATAAGTATAGGTATTCATCTGAAAATCGGCTGATTTCCTATGAGCATTCTGCGGCGTATTTCCCATTATACAAAGTAATGCGCATCGGCTAGCCGATGAAAGATATAGACGTAGACGAGCAATGAACCCAATACTCACCGATAAGTATCCCAAGATCGCATCTCGAACAGTTTCGCTGTTCAATACACAACCTCAGTACATCTACACAAGCTTTAGATTCCAAGCACTTGTTAAAGAAAAGGAATCCAATATTACGTATCTCTCAAAACCTCGTAATTAACGCAAATACAGTAAAACAAAAACCACTTTATTTCGAGTAGATCAAGTCCAAATTTCAGGAACGCATGATAGAAGTACGTGAGCATGTGCGTATATACAGGTCGATATTGTTTGGCGCGTATGGCGAAAGCTGTAGGTATTTTTGATTCAAGGGCATTGGGCAATGTTTTCAACCTTAACCGGGTTTTAAATTGATGATTCATTTTCTGGATAGTATATGTTTTCGTCTAAAATTGTGTTAGTCTTCAAATGTAACTGATTTATTCTTCATATCATCTCTTCCAGTTATCGTAAGGTGCATTTTGTTTGTACATGTTCTATGGTTTTAATACATTGTTACATTCATCGGTACTTAGAATTTTTCCCTCACGACAGAAATTCCTTACTTGATAAGTAAATACCTACCTAATGATTGTCACTCAAAAGTACCAGGCATTGGCACTTATTTTTGTAGGATTGTCAGCAATAATGCCTCGAAACAGGGTTGAAGAGATGTCATTTGGAGCAACATTAGAGTCGTTCACATTTCCTAAGGATAACCTACGCCATATTGCGGATTTTCAGTGGTACTAAATTATTTTACTGGCTACGACAAATTTTTGGTAACTGACGTTGAAAGTCGGTGAATGTCACGACTTTTATAACCCGGTTACGTTAAGTTTGGACCTCATTTGTATGCAACGCCATACCTAATTACCAGGTAAAAACTTAACGTAAACTGATAGTATAGGTAAAGGAGCAGTGATATATCCTCTTAACAAGAACTGACCTTATAAACAACAATAACAAAACTACGACCGTTTGGACCCTAGAAGAAACTATTCTGCAAACATGCCATATTTCATCATCGGCCGAAATACGTCTTAAGGGAAAAGGGCTTCCCTTAACGATCCACAACAACCGTTCCTGCGTTACCCTCATATAATATTTATTGCCCATAACCAAGACGGACTCTAGGCGCCTCCGTGAGTGGCACTAACAGCCTACGCAATGACATACACCATGGTGTCTGGCACCTCCCATGGTATAAGAAAAGAACTCCGGCGAGTGAGACTTTCTATGTCACTAATTAGTTGCCGTTTTATAGTATTTTATGCAACCGTTGTACAAGAGGGGGCAAAAAACGCGAGTGGCATGGGTTACGTACGCTCACATCGTAAGAAAGATGCCACGAGCGTTTTTTGACCATACAACGTTGCATACAATACCTACTTTTTCTACGACTCGACATTTCATAAATAAAATGCAAGTAAACAACAAAGAAAATAATAACATGTTCCCGCTCGGAATCAACAAAATTAAAAAAAAAAATAGTCTGATAAACTTTTTTTTTAATTGACGTGCATCTGTCAAAAAAATATGAACTTGTACATAAAGGTATACGTCCACGATACTAAACATCTGTCAAAAAAATATGAACTTATAGCAATGTCTTAGTAGGATTCTGCCTACCTCGTTTGAATTAAGATATTTAGTGGTTTTTCGTAGTGAAATTCACTGTGATTTGAATATTTGGATTGGTGGTGGTATAACTAATTGGTTAAGGTGAGTGTTTTGTTTGTGTTCGTTTGATAGTTAAGAAGATGGATGATTCGGAGCCCCCTGACAGGGGCGGAGGTAAAACCAGCTCTAAAGAGCCTATACCGGGCGAAAAACGGCCTAGTGCTAATGATGGCAGTGGCCTACATGGCAAAAAATCAAGTCCCCCTAATGCATCGGTCCAGCACACTTTCGTACGAGAAGGATACGAAAATGGGACAAATGTTAAGTACTCCGATTCGGACATAGGACCATTTGTTGTTCATGTTTCTCGAAACGACTCTGACCTACCAAACTCTCCCAGCCGCATGCGTGCCCTTAAATGGCTCAAATAATTTATAATGGCAAAGTGGCAGGAATCAAAGAAATAAAGAGCATAGGCAAAAATAAAATGTCGGTATATTTCCACTCTGCATTAGAGGCTAACTCTTTTTTAGACAACCCCATTGTATCCTCTCATAACCTATTAGCGGCAATTCCGAGATTCCAGGTTTCTCGCATGGGTGTTGTAAGGCAGATTCCGCTTGATTGGACTCTGGAGGAGTTTTCGGACGGAATCCAGTGTCCACCAGGCTCAGGTCCCATCATAAAGGCACGAAGGCTCAACACTAAAAAAACAATTGATGGTCAGAAAGTTTGGGAACCCACTGGTACTGTGGTCCTAACTTTCCTGGGACAGAATCTCCCCGAAAAAGTTTTCTGCTTTAGCATGTCTATTCCAGTTGACATCTATAGGCTTCCAATTATACAGTGCCACAAATGCTGCAGATTTGGCCACATTAAAGATCAGTGTCGTTCTAACCCCCGGTGTGCCCGTTGTGCCCAAAACCATGAATCCTCAAGCTGTACTGTCCCTAATTCAAAAGTTTCCTGTTTGTTTTGCTCTGGCCCACATGCCTCCACTGACACAAAATGTCCCGAATTCTCTCGCCAGCGATCAATAAAACTAGTCATGTCCGAAGAGAATATTGGCTATGTAGAAGCTGCTAGGAGGTTCCGCCCAGTGCAGACGAATCTAACTCAGAGCAGCCAAGTAAATAGACCTTCCTAGTCTCCACCACTATCACCACCACACTCTCAGGTTATTCAACAAAATCAATCATACCGTAAAACTGTATATGTGTAACGACGTCCCAGGCCCGAGCCTGGAAAGTCCTACGATATTGAGGCTCACAGAGAGATTACATCTCCATCTCCACCACGGTCTGCCCTGCCCAATGGATGTGCCCTGGGAGCAGGACCTCCTGTCACACCTAATGACAATTTGGGTGACCTTATCTCCCTAATGCTGATAAATTTGCTGGCTAAGTTTGCTGACATCATACCGTACACTGTTCTAGAAGCCCTGCAGGGTCACATTTGTACCGCTATTAATAAGTTAGTCCAAGACGGCCAACTACAACATTATACAATGGAACACTAGGAACATAAAAAATAAGAAACATGAAATTATAGAATTAATTAATAATCATAGTCCGGTTGTCCTTGCCATCTCTGAAACATGGTTGAGGCCGGGGACCCTTTTTAGGGTGCCTGGGTACTCCTGCCTCCGGGATGACAGGGATGATGGCTGGGCTGGTTGTGCACTTTTTGTGAAAAGAAGCGCTACCTTTTCTCAGTTAGCTCTTCCCGCCCATTCCCCTGATTTAAATGTTGTTGCAGTTCGCTGTCTTGACATCTCCTTCGTATCAGTCTATATCCCCCACCCTAATCCCAACATCATACAAGAACTGAGCACCATATTATTAACTCTACCTAACCCCATCATTGCCCTAGGCGATTTTAACTGTCGACATATATTATGGGGCTCCCACTGCTGCGATGGAAACTCTCCATACCTTTTAGAATTGATAGATGATGTAAACTTCTTTGTCCTAAACGATGGTACGCCTACTCGTAGAGTATCACCATCTCAGAACGCTAGTGTTCCCGATCTCACCTTGGTGTCCCCAAATCTCGTTCAATCTTTGTCATGGGCGGTTCTCCCTAATTCTCTTGGCAGTGATCAACTTCCCATTATTTCTTCTATATTAAATTCTCCTTTAACACTTCTCCCTGTTTTGGCACCAATTCTTAAGACTGCACCGAGCGAAATGTTAAAAAATAGGCAGTTGCCGTTAAGTAGACAACATCAACACTAGTTGTTTAATCCATTTCTAAACTATGTATTTAGCTTTTCGAAGAATGTGTTAACAATTTCTCCGTGGAAAAATTATAAGATTATTAATACTTTACCCTAGAAAACTAAGTAAAGTTGGACGAAAACTGTAAAATCTTAAGCAGGCGTTAAGTGTTTTTTTATACTTTAACAATGGAAATCTATTCTGATTTTCAGTTAAAAAAAAAGATGAGTGTTTACATTACAATTTGTCCGCATCAAATATTTCAATTATTGTTTGGTATTAAAGGTACAGATTTATCAAAAAGTGCTTTTAATTCTCCATACATTTTTACTATGGCGGCCGCGCGCCGATCTAAATACGCATTCCCCGCGTTCTATGGTTCAGTCGCAAACGCTCGGCGCCCTCTTAAATACAGGCTCTGCCAAGCCGACTGGACTAAATTCAGATCAAACTTGTTACATTATATTTTAGACTTGCCCAGTGTAACGGACTCAAATTTTCTAGACACATACGCGCTGTTCACTGCAGCCCTTTTATCAGCCGCCGATGACTCCATACCATTGAAGAATTCCGCCCGTGACAAAATTACCTCTCCGGCTTGGTGGGATGCTGAATGCCCCAAGCAGCACATTAGTGAATTTTGCAGCTTATCTTATAGCTTTAAGTTCTAAATGAGTGGTTTAACAGTGTTTGATACAACTTATAGCTTTAAACACAACTCAAAACTGTATATGAGTTCATCCTATCACTTGTAGTTGCATAGGAGCGTTTTTTGTTTGTACTTTATTACTTATGGTGGGATAAAGTCAATTTTGCTACTTAAAGTTGCATGCAGGTTCAAATTGTCACTCAATAAGAAGCAATAGTGCTATATAAGGCCTTAAAATCACTTATAAGCAACTTTTACATATAAGTGGGAACATACCCTTATTTGGAACTAAAAGTTCCAAATGACTAGTACAATAGTGAATTATATCACCAATAGTGGCTAAAGGGATAATTTTACGGCTCTTTTGGAACCAAAAAATATTGCAACTTTAAGGCCTAACTAGTACCTTATTGCCACTCCAACGCATAAATAGGTCTCAGTAGGAGGTTCTTGGAACCAAAAGCAGTTATTTTCACTTATTTCAAACCACTAACGAACTAAAAGTTCTATTATAGTTCCTATTTGCGCCTTGTCAAAATATATTTAATAGTCTTGCTTGTTTAATAGTCTACAAAAGAGCAAATAATTACTATTGGTAATATCATTCACTGCTTTGCCACTCGCAAGATACAAATAAGTGATTATTAGACTTGATAGTTCCAAATAAGGAACAAATAAGTGAAAATAAACACTGTAGGATCTTTTTTGTTTCGCCATGTTTACAAATGGAAGCCTATGAAAATTGATTATTTTAACCAGAATTTTATCACACTCACGCATAATCACAGACTTTTGATAGTTGTGACGATGTTACTTTAACATTGTACGTAACCTACAATCATTAGGTCAGGTTTTTAACAGTTTTATTTCTTTAATTGTTTTATTCCTTATTTAATTAAGCACTCTCTTTGTTAATATTCCTGATCAAATGAAGGGCGCGTCGAAATTTACAAAGAAAACATACTATAGTTTCACAGTAAAAAAAAAATCGCAAGAATTTCGTGCTTATTTCAATGCTTGTATAACGTAAAGTTTTAATCACAATCAAACAGTCATATAAATCCAAAATGAATATGGCAGATCACGTATTACTTTTAATAAAACACAATTTGACAGTTGCCTCGCCACTCAAAGATAATTTTGGCGACTCATTTATCACTCATTGACCGAACTGAAATGTTTTCATTCGTTCACTGCGCATAACTTTCACCCATAGTTCTAATTACCACTTAAGGTAATTGTGAGATCTCTTATGGATTCTATTTAGCACCAAAAATAGGCTGCAATTTTTCTCCTTTTGGTTCTATACTGGTGGCATAAGGGTTCTTGCCACCTATATAGCACTTAGTCATGGTGGTAAATTTCACTTAAGCATCTAATTAGATATGATATACGAGCTATTTAGACCCTGTTGTGCTACTTGGGTGCTCTGCCATTGTAAAGGAGCGCAACCAGGCTGAGTCTCTTTTTGCAGCAGATTTGTCTATCGATAATTTTTTAAATTTCCAACATATATCTGCACGCTGTAAAAGGATTCTCAAAAAAAAGAAGTCGCAAGGATGGCGTTCCTTCTAAGAATCTCTGTCACCCAGAACACCCTCTAATTTGGTATGGAATAAGATCAAGGCATTTCGTTGCTCCCAAGCCAATACCAATGTTAACTCTTACGTGTCATCCTGGCTTGATGAGTTTCTCTCAAAACTTGCTCCCCCTTTCGCTCCGTCTCCTGAAGGTCTTGGTGGATACAGTTCAGTCCATGCCCCACCGGAACGAATGAACGAAGCCTTTAGCTATGATGAGCTTTGCTGTGCTTTGGACCATGTTCGGGACTCTACCCCCGGAATAGATGGAATCCCATACTCTTTTTTGACCCAAAGTTCGGAATCAACTAAATTAATACATTTGGAAATCCTAAACAAAATCTTTTTATCAGGTATTGTCCCGGATAGCTGGAAATCCCAAATTGTTGTACCGATTTTAAAGCCAGGTAAGGACCCAGCTAGTCCTAACTCATATAGGCCCATTGCCTTATCATCTGTGCTGGCTAAAACTATGGAACATTTAATTAAAAACAGATTAGAATGGATTTTGGAGAACAAAAACGTAATTTCTAGGACTCAATTTGGCTTCAGAAAGGGTATGGGAACCATGGACAGCCTGAGCATTCTCACATCTGATATCCGGCTGGCTCTAAGTCGCGGTGAGCATGTTGTTGGTGCTTTCCTGGACATAACTGCAGCCTACGATAATGTTGATCTCCCAATACTCAGGCAGAAAATGCTTAATCTGAGTATTCCTGTGAGGATTACTAACATCGTCTGCAATATGTTTATGGGTCGCTCTATACTCATCCGTTCGAATGGAAACCTCATGCCCCCAAATCTTGTATGGAAGGGCCTTCCTCAAGGCTCCGTGCTCAGCCCCCTTCTCTACAGCCTGTACACATCTGACCTGGATACATCTGTCAATTGTTTTTGTAAAATTTTGCAGTACGCTGACGACATCGTTTTGTACACCTCCTCCAAAATCTTCTTAGAATCTTCGCAAGCACTTAATTCGGCTCTTTATTACTTGAATTCATGGCTATCTGATCATGGCCTTTCTCTATCTGCAGAGAAAAGTAGTGTGGTAATTTTTTCACGCAAGAGACATGTCCCAGACCTCCACATTCACATCGACAACGATCCCGTTATGGTTAAAGATCATGTCAAGTTCCTGGGGGTCTTTCTAGACTCCAAGCTATCAGGTGTCCATCATCTTAACTATATCTGTCAAAAAGCTGAAAAAAATATCAATATCCTCAGAGCTCTGTCAGGCGTAAGGTCCTCATCCATATTGCCAAAAGTTATTGTATAATGCCCTGATTAGAAGTCACTTCGACTATGGCAGCTTCGTTTTGGAACCTTGTAGCAAGCTGTCCTTGGCTAAGCTAGATAGAATCCAAGCAAGGTGCCTTAGAATTATCACAGGAGCCATGAAGTCTTCCCCGACCAATGCTCTCCAAGTGGAGTGTTTGGACCCTCCGTATTCGTTAAGGAAACAGTATCTAGCGGACAGATTCTTTTTTAAATCCGTTCAAATATCATCTCACCCTCTTCTCCCAATCTTAGAATCCCTTCATCAAGATGTCACTGATTCCCCATATTGGGCCCACAAAGTCCCTCCTCTTTTAGTAAATAGTTTTAAAAAGTTTTTAGATCTCCCTGCCCCAGTATTTCAAAATTTCGCTAACCCCCTTTTTGAATCGAACTATGAGTCCCTAATTTTCCAGCCTAGGGTTCTATTTAGTTTAGGAATTTAAAAAAATCAAATAGGCGCTGACAGTGCATTTAATAGGGTTATAGAAGAAAATTGGTCAGACTACCTGACCATATTTACGGATGCCTCCAAACTGTGCAATCAGGGACCGGTAGGAGCTGCAGTGTGGTGTGGATCCCCAGGTACAAAATTGTTTTAAACTTTAAACTTCCTCCTGGCAATTCTGTGTTTTCTGGAGAAGCTATCGCTTTGTTGGAAGCTGTGTCTTACGTCCATTCTCATCAGCTTAACAAATCCCTTATTCTGACCGACTCATTGAACTGCTTGCAAGATATAGTCAAACGCCCATTTCATGCCAGAGATAACTTCTCTGTGACTTTAAAGATTAAAGACATTCTGTACAAATGTCACGTAGAGAAAACCGAGGTTGTCCTAGCCTAGATTCCGGGCCACAGCGGGATAAATGGAAACGAGACTGCGGACCTCTGCGCTAAAGATGCAATCACACTTGGCAGTTCCGTGTATGACCGCTGCTTCCCACGCGACATCAAAGCCCTTGCTCTTCTACAAATGCGAGATGCCTGGAATACTCGATGGCAATCTACCCGGTTATCTGTAGGCAAACATTACGGCAAATTACAACCAGATTTACCCACTAGGCCGTGGTTCTTTACCAAAAAATCTGTTCCCAAAAATACAACCTCCGCAATCATCCGTATGCGTCTTGGCCACATATGCACCCCAGTTTTTTAACATAAAATACGTGTTCGAGACCACTCTCTGTGCGAATGTGGTCTGGCAGAAGGCACTCTCGAACATTTGTTTTTCGATTGTAACCGTATTATCACTCCCTTGTATGATATCCTCCCCTCTAATACCCCCCGTCCCATAAACATACCGTATTTATTAACTCTAATCAATTCACCTTTTGTGTATGTTCTTAGCCAGTTTATTAAAATTAACAACTTGTTTCTGTAGTAGATAATTTAACAATAAATGTTTGTTTTGTCTTTTGTTGTAGATTCTCATCAAAGTGAACGTGTCAACTGAATATACCGGCCAAATTCTTAATAGTTAACACCTGTCTTCTTTAACTTTGACATTGGCGGAATCATCGACGATATCAATGGAGCCATAACCAACAAAAATTGAATGTCTTAGTACAATAAGTTTTTTTTTATTGCAAATTGTGTGAATGCAGCTGTTTATCTTGTAATCTGTGGTACTAAGTGATGCTTTTTGGCGACATTATAACATCGTTTAGCAGTGTATTTTTGGGCAATAGAGTATAGACTTTTACAGACTTTCATAATTTATGTCTTTATATTAGAGTTAGTAACTATATAAATGACAGAAAAAAGTACTGGAGTAGAAAAAAAAAATTATAAGAAAAAAAAATTGCCGCCAGTCGTACAAAAATAAAATAATTACGTATTTCCAATGCATAACGGTTGTCATTGTCTTTGACTAAATTTTGATTTAAAACACGATTTTATGAGATTCATACAGGTTACAAGGGAATCAGGGAGTATTATGAAACAAAACTGGCCAAATAGAAACGGATTGACAGAACCAACCAATAATAGCGGAGTGTCATACCTTGTTCTCTTATACCATGGCACCGCCTTTTGGTTTTCTACGATCGATAAAATACAATAGACATGTTGACTGATGTTGAATTCTACAGCTAAATTAGCTATATATATAACGAAACAAAGAAAAAAATCCAGAAAAATAAATCTTTTTGGAAATATGTGACTTCAAAGGTACGCAATATTATGTTTTTTTTAATCCAAAAGAAATTTTAAAAATGTTTTCAGAATCCTCATAATTATACAAAACAATAATTGTAAGACAATCATGAACATAAACGCACTATTTCACGGGGAAAATGGCATATTTCTTAAGGGATATTATTAATGTCACAGCAAACAAATAATCGCCTATCAATTTAATTTCATCAATTATGTACTTTTTACATCAAATTAATTATTGCACAGCAAATAAAATAAATGCCTAGCAAAAATTTAACCGCAGATAATTAGAAAATACACATCAGCACGACATTACTTTCCATCTTTTTAAAGAGCCCAGTAGGTTAGGTTAGGTTTGTTTCATAATTATTCTGAAAAATAAACAGTTTTTGAAAAAAAATGGCTTTCGGACAAATGAAAATTTGGCGAAACGCTACAGATGGGAAACAAAAAATAGTGTTTCAGATAGGTAACCATCTAATCCTGATAACCTTTCAGAGCAGATCCGACTCGGCCGGGCTAGGTTAGGTTAGTTTTTTTTTTTATCCCTAAAAACGCTCCATAATCTGCGGTAGTCATTATTAGCTATGCATTACTTAAATATGCTTTACTTTCAAATAAATAGATGCACGCCACAAATATAAATTGTAGTATATTTAGTAACATTTTGAGTGCAATATTTGCTGTGCAATCAATAATTTTGATATAAATTTTGATTATTTTTGCATAGAAAAAGGCTTTTTTTTGATGTGCGTTTAAATACTACCCATTTTTTTAATATCTCCATACCGGCCTTGGGAACCTATACCGGCCTGTGACGTCACTAGCCTGGACGCCAATTGTATGGAGCGTTTTTAGCGCTACGTAGGAATGTTGAACTTTGACGGTAATTTCTGACTTTTAGAGCAGTTTAAGTGTAGTCATATAGACATTTGATCACAATAAAAAATAGAATCGATTGACATCCTTAAAAAAAATTGTCAACATGTCCATTCTCAGTCAGCAGTATGCTAACCTCATATCTAAGTCATAACATAACATAAAATGAAAAGGGAGTACGTTCTATTGTATGGGTTGCCATATTACTTTCTCAACTCTTTAAATGATATTCATCAAATACACTACCCTTTAAACCACTCAATCAATCCTGCATTTTTCAGTCCGTTAACGGCTTTAAGCGTTACCCTTGACCCGGTTACACACGAAATTTATGCCCACGCGCATGTCTTTAACATTATTTCCTATAAACCGAAATTTATAATTGAGGAATAATTTAACAAAATACCTCTCTTCGGAGAGTAAGTCACAGTTGTAGCAGTTATCGAAATTAATTCTTAAAGTTAGTGTATTGGGTCTACTATCATATACACATTGTAATGGATATGAACCATTTTGAAAATACAGTCCTGATCTCAATGGCCCTGTGTATATGAATACCAGCCGTATTTAAATTACAATAATTATCTCCCAAAGAGGGCTTTTAGAAATCATTTTGACACCAACCGGCGCCATATTGAAGAGTGTCATTTACGACATCTAATCTAATCTAATTTTAAAATATGGCTTCCATCAGGTTAATGATGATTTCGCCAATTTCAAGTTTGCTCGTAGAGCATGCCGTTGTTCGGTGAGGTTTTGCTTTTTGTAAAGTGATAGCGATTTACAAAAAACCACGCGGACTATCGGGCCTTGACCCAGGAAGGGCTATGAACGCTTCAAGTTGAATTCTTCATTAGCTATTCACTCATACGTTAGATCACTGCACAATACGCTATCAATACTACACATTGAACAACTAAAATGAATAAATAATGAACAACTAAACTTAAACGCATGCGGCCATCTTGGGACACGAACCGGAAGTCCCATTTACGACATCAAGCAGGTAATTTCATTATGTTCACTGACAGGAATCACAAAAAGAATCTTGTTGTGCTAGAGATGATAAATGGTCTACATATTGACACTTAATGACGTTCACTCGCCACAATTCCTCAATAAAATGCTACTATCCGACGCCCACAATACTTACGTCACAACTCGAGCGCATTCCGTAACTGCACTCAACTCGCGCAAAGAGGGATTCTGGAATCCAAACTTCACTAGTGGGCGCCACTGTGACATCGCACAGCTTATCCAATAGCAAGATAGACGCGACCATCAATACACCCGCCGACTTTGGAGACAAATTGATGATGATGACTTTGCGATTTTAAGAAATTACCAGTATCAAAAATAAAGAGAAAGACCAAAGGAAAAATTGATGGATTGTATGAAAGATGATATGAATGAGAAGGAAGTAAACGACGGGATGACGAGTACTAGGGAAGAATGGCGGAAGAAAACATGCTGACCAGAGTAGACATTAAAAAGTGGCAATACTGTATTAGTGTCGTCCCAGTTTTTTTTAATTGATTAGAAAGGGACGAAACTACAGTATTGCCACTTTTTAATTTCTACTCTTTTTGGTCAGACTGTAAACTGTATCTATACTTCTACTCCAATAGATAAAATGTGCTTATTATTGAGGAGTTCCATAGATTCTCATGGTTTGCATCATTAGATCTTAACCAATTCTGGTTAAGATCTAATGACCTCTTTACAACAAAAAACAAATTACAATCATAACTTTGTCGAAGTCGATAAAAAGGTATTTCGGGCCAGGATTGCCCTTTACGAACAAAATGAATACCGGGTCGCAATGTCCAACAGTATTCAGCACGGTTATCTGCCCATCTGGGCTGGCCCGAAACTACCGAACTGTGTAGCTGATAGGAGTCATACGGTGCCTCATGGATCGGAAAGAGAATTCATGTAGTCGGAAATCTCCATAAAATGGAAATGAAATTATATAAAAGTAGGATTTTCTTTGTATTTAACGATAATTAGTTCGTTACATGTGAGAGATCTTTAAATTGAAACCATTGACTAAAATTGATTCCAATTTATGACCATTGTTTGACCAAAATGCAAACACGATTTGTCAACTATAGTACAACGGCCTCTTTCAAGAATATCCACAGCAGTCTTACTCTTTGCACAATCTTCCTTGAGGACGTGTCGCTTCACACTTGACCATTTCTCTGTCCCGATGCCGCCATAAATATGCACTGCCCATTGTCCGTTGAGTTTTGGAAAATTTTCAGGTCGTGTTTGATACTCGTTCTTATGTATGTATTCCAGTGGCTTTCATAATTTTTGATCTACTATCCAACAAATCATGGTGCTGAAAAGTTTTTCAAACATGTAATTAACCTACTTTAACTTTATCTGTCGCACGACTATTTATCTGTCGCACGACTATTTCTAATAATTTAGAATTCATCTATCTAGAAGCCAGCCCAATTCAAAGGCCTTATATTAAGGTTTGAGGAGATATTCAACGGAATGTTAGGTATTACTTAGTCTCATATTCTTATACATATTAATCTTCTGTGCTTGAATCCTAAAACCTCGACTAATAGGCACAACAAATTAAAGACGTTATCTCGTATGTATTAGGTACTTACTTTGCGTCATGTCCTTTAAACCTGCGTAGACTCGGTCTAGACTACCTTTAAAATTAAATTACCTTCATTTTAACGAGATGTAATATCGAAATCAAAGAAAATAATTATACTATAAGCATATTGTAAACAGTTTAAACCCCCTTGTAAGCTACCGTTGTCCAGCAGTAATGAGTGCCGGTATCGATCCTGGCGAGGCCACTGATAACAGCTAGGCAGCCGATCCAAGCACGATTTTCCCACGTGTCTCGCGAGGTATGAGCGATGGGTCAGTACCTACTAGAACACTTAACTCGTGCCAGGCGAATGAGCTGAAGTAGTTGTGAGTGTGGCCCTTGTAGGGGTGTTATATCAGAGCTTCAAGTGTGAAATCTACAACGAAACAAAGCGTCTCGATCGCGTTTATCACAATCTTGTTCGCGTTTTTTTTGCTTTAAAAGCCAACTTACGCGCAGATGGGTCAGGTCCAAGTGAAACTGTAAGAATATCTAGATTTAGGTACGGTACGCCTCAACAAGGGTCCCAAAGATCGGATTCGCCAAAATCTAGGGGAGAATCTTTGCACAACACACACACACACAATTATACAGACACTTATACATAACTACTTTTCTGAGTGCCGTATCAGTTAGTCATTCTTCTTTTTGACCAACATCTGCCTCTCGTATCTGCCTGCTTTTACTACTATCGTACTATTTTTTCCTAAAAGCACGTCTTTTTCCTTGACATTTAATTCAAGCAACAGCATACGTAAGTAAAGTACCTAGGTATATCTACATACTTAAGTCGTGTACCCAAAATTCTGAAACACTCACTCGCTCATAACCTTTTCATTCATCTGGAAAATTACAAGGATGGAAAGAACAAAACCCATCATTATGATCTGATTCGTGCCTTGTAAAACATTTAGGTTATAATTATAAGTAACGAAAGGTCAGCGCTCAGTATCATCAAAGTTAGTATTTTTAGACTCGCCATCGATCGCCAATGTCTTGAAACCACCGATTATGACTGCGGTAACGCGGGCTCTTGTCAATTGTTTCGCGTAAGAAGATCTAATAATTGTAATAAAATTACTGTCGTTTTAGGTAGATTCGAGATATTGATATACCGGAAATAACCGTATTATCCAGGAATTACTTTATTTGTCCTACAAATAAGGATATTTAAATAGTATAAAGGATGTGAAGGAAGAAAGTGAGACTAATCACGAAAGTGCCGATTTCGCGGTACCTGTAAGAGGCCATTTTTGCAGACTGAATGTGATTATATCCACGTAATCACAAAAACGTTAATGAAGTTGACAACTGAGATCGCGGGAAGCATGGCTTGCGTTCGGGAATTTGGTGCGTTTTTTTGAATCGGAAGCTTAAACTCCTGTGCTCTGAATGTTGTGGTCAAAGACTGTATATACTATATATATAATAACTGCGTATACACATGAGTTATTATCTTTGAAGAGACTGTGCAGCGAAATACAACGTAGTGTACAAACACGGAATAAATAAATTTGGCTTAATCGCTAAGTAGGCCTGTTCTCTACATAAATGATGCCACTGTTGAGATGAAAAGATGAAATAAATCGCTCATCCAGTAATTTGCAGTCATCTGGCAATCTTTCAGAACCGACTCGTACCAAAGGACTAGAAGTTTTCTTCTCTAGATCAGAATTAAATTATCAATTGGTAAGGCCTAGTAATACGAATATTAATGATTTTGTTATCTTGTTCTAGGACACTCGGACACACGTCGTCGTCGAGTTGTACGACACAGAGAAGTCTTACGTGGAGGCGCTGGAAATACTAGTTAAGGTAAGAAACACTAACCATGGTTGAATGAACACTTCCAGCGATGGGCCCAAAGATGTATTTATATTCTTATGTTATGTTATTTTGGCTACAGTCAATCTTTGACAACGAAACGAAACGTCAGGGAGGCTCAAATAATTAATATAGACGATGTGATCAGTTTTAATCTTTTTATTTAAACGTGTGCCAGTCGCGGAAATAGAAGAAAATATTACAAAGATTGCAATTTATGCTACCAATAGACACTACATTTTGTACATCTTGAATAAAAAATTGTGACTGCGGGTGAGAGTATATTTTTCATTTATATTCTTTGGTTCGCATTTTAATGTTTTACATGTGTAAAGTTATCCAGTAGTAACATTTTCAAGTACTTACTTTTGATCTGAACGTACAGTGTTCATACCATTGTACTCACAAGCTTGTCAATTTCTAAAAGGACGCCAACCAACCGTGAATATGTAAATATTGCTTATTTTATCAGCGAAGGACTGAAACTAATTAGGATGTGGCCCGAGGGCAATTACCAAAGGTTTGATAAGGGTGCTGACCCAGAGTTCATAAAAGCAAAAAGATCCTATATGCTATTGAACATGCATATATATAAGACATTTTATGAATCGAATTAATTCCATGTACGGTATCCAAAGGTTCAATCTTGTCGTCGAGACTGGCTGGTTACGTAAAGGTTTTTAAATGTAGCAAAAAAAAAAAACTCCTTGTAAACAACGCTTTGCTTGCAAATTCGCAGCTTGTAATAGATCGGTTCGTTAGAATATGAAGAGAATAAGTTTTGAAACACCTAGAACAATGAAAACTTCTGATTTTAACAATTTTCACTTATCCCTTTGTATATGTATAATTTTTTTTTATTTAAGATAGCCAGGCATTTGGTCTTGATTGCACTTGATGTTACGTGACAATAAAGCCAAAGATGGAACAATGAACATGCTTTTTTTTTATAAAGCCAGTTCGCCAGATGGTAAGAAAAAAGGGGAGCCCAAGCCACAATGGCAACTGACGAAAAACCAACGATGGCATGTCAGTTGACACTGCCATGCTGGCCCAAGAGATGCTTCTTCACGCTTCGCTTCAAGGGTTCCAAGTTATAAGAAAGAGGAAACACATGAGCCGGCAAAGAGTTCCATATTTTAATAGCAAGGCAAATGAAGGAATTGCCAAACTTCTTGGTACGTGTGGGAATATTCTCCACGGTGAGGCGATGACATCGCAAACCGGCGCGTGTTGTTCTATGACGGAAAGAGGAGGGTGGGATAAGAGAAAATAGCTCTTCAGAACACTCGCCATGGTATAAAATGCTTATTGCTTGCGTAGAAAATGCCTATTCACTCTCGACTTGAAGAAATTCAAGTTACATTTTTCCGGGAAAAGGGCACCAGAAGAGAGTTCCACTTTTGCTGATAAGAAAAGTAGACGCAAAGCGTTTCGTACGAATCAATAGTATATCGACAACATAAATGCGAAACCTATAATCCTATATGCTATAACGCATAGCGATACATTATGAGAGGGATAGAGGTTACCGTTCTAGGAAAATACACGGTTGCATTTATCACGCGATAAAAAGGGACAAAAAAATCCGCCACGTGTTGACAACCTACATACGCGATTTTAAACATCTCGAATTATTATTTATTCTTTAAGTGTTACGAACATGCCATTTTTAGTTTGTTATTTATGAATATCCATTTGAAACCGTGTATTACCATTTGTGTGTGCCTGAACCACGTCTGAATCCGTTTTTGTGTAAGTAAATATTAAATAAATTCTAGGAGCTTCTTTTGACGTTCTAAGCCTTACGGGAGATCTGCATAAAACAATCGTCGAATAAGGAAAGAAAGTTGTTTTAAACAGACTCCGTAAAGTGTCCAATGAAAACTGGAAAGCAGCTCGTAGCTGCCATTCTCAGCTTTATTATACAACAGGATGAAATAATTCTAAATAACAAAAGGACAATCACCCTTTTTTTGTTAAATATTCAACTCTTTTTTGTAGAAACGATGTTTTAATTCATAACTTCTGTTTTTAAAGGCCAGGGAAAGTAAATCCTTTGTTCCAGCACCTTAATTATTTTTATACTTAATCTCTGACTCTTTATTAATTTCTCCAGGTAACATCAACCTTTTGTTCCTATGGCCCGTTTAAAATAACTTTTCGCCCGAATTTTCCTCGTCAATTGGCGCCCGGTTCCACAAACTGCCTTCACGTCCTTAATTTATTGTAATTATGTTAATACCTCAGCACGCCCGTTCATCTGATCTAAATTAACTGGCGAGTGACAAATTCATTATATTTGTGGTGGGATCATGTGGTGAGATATAGGGTTGGCGATACCTGGTATTTTGGAACGGGGTCTCTTTTGTTTGGCTTATTTCCAGTAGCCCTGTATGACATTCTATAGATAGAAGCATATCTCTTTGTGTACGGAACTATAGTAAAATGACTAGGAGTGAGGCTTTTGTTTAGAAACATATTGCACACTCGTCGGTATTCTGGGAGAAGTTTCCGCAAAAAAACGACCGACAAATGTGAGACTATCAAGTCGACGAAAACATAGTTTTCTGGTTAGTTCACCATTCTAAGTCTCTTGTATAATTCTGCTTTAAACAGCAAACCCGAATCGAACGCGTTTGTGACAATGTTATTAATTCGAGACGTTCCGTTGAGTTCAACCCTTATTGAAGTTCTCTTGCTTTAAGGTAATTTTCAACTGTCATGTTTACTTGGCTATTCTACCAAAGTGCTACGTTGCTATACGTACAGGTAGAAATCGTGGATATTGTAATTATACCCTTCACTTTAGAGTTTACATATTACAACTGAGCGAAACCAACGGTTTACTTCGAACTAGGTCCTTTATGTTCATCTCAGAACTGCAGAGCTAAATGCGATTTAAATGCGTCAGAATTTCATGAAGTTGTAGCTATGTCACAATATACGGTTCAGAAGGAAGACATTGTATAAAGGTGATTCTAGAGAAGTGGTCTATGTATACATATTCACTTCGTTCTTTGAAGTTGTCAGCGATTTGATGCAGACTTCTTGAGCATGTTTCCATTAACTTTATTTGACATACGTATTGCACAGCAGGGCTAGCTTATTTATGTTGCCGCGACTTCACTTGTCGCGTGACTTAGCATCACCTGTCTTGCTCGTGCGGTATTGAAAGGAAAGTGACAGGTTATATTTATCGCGCGATAAAGAGTCACGTTTCACAGTTATGCTAGAGGTGCTGGGTATAGCGCCATGTTTGTGCGACGGAAAAGGTTGGGCTGCATATCCAAATAATGGCGCGGCGTCAAAGAAATACATGGGAAAGCCGGAGCAGAATTGGCTGACGTTTTCACTAAGTATGTGCAATAAAGTTCCAACCACGCAAGCCGATGGGAATCGAGTTTTTTTGCCACAACAACCACTGATATCCATAGCATATTAGGTACGGCTTACGCTGCATTTTGTACTTTTATAGTCTTTATATTACATCTTTAAAATAAAGTACCCACTGCCATAGCATAGTAAAATGTATTGCGTGCGGCGTAATGTTTCCTTCATATAAATTTTATGACGTAGTACTTTATAAGCAAAATACGGCCCAAGTGCGAGTTGGAGGCACCAACCGAGGTTCCCGTGTCGCTTAGGTCCACATACAACATATTTATTAAACTTACTGTACTTTTGAGCCGGGTGCGGGTGTTTTAAGTTAGGTGGGCAGTTCTGACAAAGCGTGTTGCGGATGTATGTAACTTGGTTTAAAGTGTGGTCCTTTATTCTGACAAAGCCTGTTGCAAATATTATTTGCATTGCAATAATATGAATTATTCGCAAATTTAAATTTATTATGGCGTTTTATTAAATGCTATAGAAGGTGCTTGCGAACTTCCTCCGGTAAAATAAGTCATAACCCTCCTTTATTATCAAATATATCCTGGAGAAGCAAAATACATATAAATAATGATTATTTTGTTTCCCCGCACTGCAAAGATAAGATAATTTATTTTTTTCAATTGAAATACATTCGGATTAGCCGTGTTTATAACAATTTCATGTTTCAATTCAACAATATAAACTAATAATAGATTTTCTTGAAGTTATAAATGTAATTATATTATGTAGAAATCTTGTTTCGTATCTGATTGTTCTTCCTTCTTTACCTAAGTTATTTATATCTTCAGCTTAAATTGACAATGTTTTTCAATATTAAAATGTGAAATTATCAGGTCTTTATTCGATGGGACCATGTGTTGTCTCTTATTTAGCCAAGGTAATTACTATTTGATAATTGATTAGCTTCCCTATTTTTTTTTGGTTTCATAGTTTATCTAATACCGAATATAATATGTATTGAAAACCCAATCTCATTACAGGAAAAATAAGCTACTTACGTTTGTGGATTATGGCACTTATGAATTGATTCGTGATTGCCATATTAAAGTTCTGAAATTTGAAAGAGTTCAAAAAAATTGTCAATCATAAATTAATGTCGCAGTGAAATAGTAAAATCTGGGATTGGGTCAAATATCCAAGGGATTTTATAAATTTATGGCAGATGACAAAATTAAATAAATAAATAATAAATATTAAGGGACAATCTTACACAAATCGACCTAGTCCTAAACTAAGCAATCTTGTAGGTATATGGGTACTAGACGACGATATACATAATATATAAATACATATATAGATAACATCCATGACCCAAGCACAAATATTCGAGTTCATCACCCAAATATTTGCCCTGGCGGGGATTCGAACCCAGGACTGCCGGCTCAGTAGGCAAGTGCTTACAAACTGAGCCAACCGCGTCGACCGGAAATTGCAACCGTATTTTATTATTTTACTTATTAAATCTTGGAATTTGATCAAATCGACTTAGTGAAATGACAAAATCGGATTGGTAACTAAAGTATTGTCATTTTACTTAACATTCTCAGGGATTTGGTCAAACCTATCAACTGGCTTAGTGAAATTACAAAATAAGCAAGCAATCCCAACTTTCATTGTAATTTTCGTAGACAACGTCGGTGATTTGATCAAATCTCTAAATTGGTTAAGTTAAGTGAAATGACAAAGATACTTGAATTATATAGTTTACTTACGGAAGAAAGGGAAAATGTTACCACAATCCAAGAAGAAACTTGAGGATGTGAGTGCGCGTTGTTTACTGGCTCCGTTCAAACTCTCCTTGAACGTACAAGGTGAAGATTAGGGTTGGTACTACGTACAATTTAGTAAATGTCTCCATTAAACTTTTTTTGCATACTAGGATAATTTTGCGCTATAAAACAATTTTGTTCTGTACGTATATTTAGCTGGAGACCCCCAGTCCTCAGAGATCGGCAAAAAAAAAAGAGGTTCTATCCTCGTTATCTTTTATTTTCTTTCCTGGTGTTGGCAGAAGCAGACAATTGTTTGAAACGGGAACTTAACATTTCCCGTTGTACCTACGTGCCACAGATAATTTGATTATTCTTATAGAGATCCGTAAATAATTAAGTTGTAAATTAAATTATATTATGTTTCCAGAAAACTTGTTGCGTACCTAATTGTTTTTCCCTTAAAATCTAAACAGTCTGCTTCAATTTCATTCCACGTGTTCAAATTTCACCTAATATACCTTAAGTTCAGTCAACGTTTCATCGTCAAATAAAGCTAAAACGAAGAATGAAACCTATCTCATTATACTAACCGCTCTGCCACTACTTTCCTCGAGAGCCTAACTTTAATTACTCTGCTCATCTGCATCTAGGGTTGCCAAGCATCTAGGATAGTGCGGACAAGTCTAGCTGGAAATATCCAGACTTGGTAGTCTGATTGTTGGTACAAACATAGTTTTCATGTATTATTTATTTTCTTTGAACGTCAGTGGACGAATTGTGTACCTATTGGGCACGTGTGTACGGCAGATATACTTCAATTTTAATATTTATTAAGAGCCAACCCTACTTTACTGGAAAAAAATCCACTCTGTCAATGAAGTGTCGGAATTTCAGTCGTCAGCAAAATCGGATATCAAATGCTTAGCTAGACATCGATTTTCTCCAAGACTTTGATGATCTTAAGAATTTAACACTAAGCAGATTTTTCCAGGGCCGGCGCAAGTTTTTAAGTTGGTAAATTATATATTTTTTAAGCACGCAATAACTCCGCCAGTAAAGTGACAGCGTGTTTGCAAACATGTAAATTTTTAGGCGGCTTTAAAGAAAATTGGGTTTTCATTTATAACTTTTTTGTTGAAATTCTACTAGTAAGAACGAAAATAAGGGATGACTTTTATTCTAATACCTAGCAATGATTGACTTTATTACCGTCTCAAGTGAATATGACTCGAAAATATTAGCTCACTGGTTATTCAAATCCACTCTCGAGCTTAATTATCACGTTTACATAGGAATGACACCGCTCTTCCTTAACTCGTTACGAATGATGAAGCAAATCGCTACGTGCGAATGAATGGTACATTACGCCCCGCTTAGAGCAGTCTGTTTCCATCTTCCATCACAATTTTCTTTCAACCGCCAGGCAGCCCTAGTTTCCTTGCAAATTTTCCGCTCCCCCCACGGGGCGACTATAAATCTCCCTCCCCCAATCCGTCGGGCACGTTCGCTTTTAAATTCGTGACAAAATTCCTGCGTGAATAGTTTAAATATTCTGTGCTTGTTTATTATCTACTTTATAAAATTATTAACGACGACTGACAGATTACGAGTTTACTGAGTTTAGAAGTAAGACATTAATTATCTTAATATGCTTACATTTGATATAGTGTGAGGTTTCTCAAACAATGATTAGTTAAGTTAGATTTTCATAAAAGTGCAGGATAAATAGATCACATTGATTTCAAGGTCAACAAAATTCAAGTTCATACAAAGTTCTTAGTAACAGTTTGTGATAAGATAATTCCGTTCAAACCTGACCAAACAGTAATAAAATTAAAAACCTGATTATTATCTTACTAACTGAAGATTCTCTATTAAGTACTTTAGGAAATACATTGACTTAGCATTCGTTTTGAACGAGATTAAAAATTAAGACGCTAGAGACAAGTGAATGACCCGCCAACAAAGATGATCTCATAACAACCAACTCTTCTTCTCAGTCAGCTGGGTCAAAAACCGCTTTAACCCATTTTGCCGCGATATTCACATTGCTAAACGCCCCTAATGCTGAAAAACAAGTCCGTAGACATTTCCATTTCTCCACGAACTTAATTTTCTTTATGAGTAGGGTTGCCAAACTGTCTAACTTCCGAGACGAGTCCATCGTGTCTCAGTCCCGAACTTAACTTGGTCACTTTACATCTTGTTATGCGTAACTCCAAGTTGGTTAAGGGCGAAGTTATGATTTAATACTAGTAAGATAACTGAAGCAAAGTACGTGTAATGCCCATGTGATGCCCGTTAGAAAGATAGACGTTAAGAAGATAGACATCTGACTTTTATGTATGTATGTAAACTCTTTATTGTACATTTAAGTATATGCATAGCGAGGACATCAAACGAATGATATGTACAAAGGCGAACTTATCCCTGTAAGGGATTTCTTCCAGTTAACCTTTGAGCAAATGAGAGAGAATAGAAAAGATCCAAGAAGATAGGCAAAACTATTAAGAATGCAGAGACTTTTCTTCTATGTAGTCGATCCATAGTCTACTATTCTCACCAAATAGAAACAGAAGATTTGGTTTTATGATTGCAACCAGTTTTACACTGATAGAATATTAAAGGCAACAAGTTTATTTTAATGTGCCAACAAATTCTATTATTACAATACCTAACATAAAAGGTATACGATTATAATTACAGCAAATCTATGTTAATCAGGACGATTGTATATTTTAAAATAATATTAGAGCATAGTACAGCATATTAAGATGATGATGATAAGAACATGTAACTTTTCCAGAAATATCTCCAACCGCTCAAGAGTCCTGAGAACGTGACACTCCTGGATGCTTTTCTGGTGGACGAGATCTTCTACCAAGTCCCCAGTATTCTCAACGTACACCAGGTCTTTCTGGAGCAGCTCCGACGACGCCTGGAGACCTGGGATCTGCAGCAGAAGATTGGAGATGTATTTCTCGAAGTGGTGAGTGGCAAGATGTTTTTTGGTGTATGATACATCATATTATACTCGTAATATCAAATATGTCAGATGTGCTGGGTAGTAGGCGGTGATTATTTTAAAATATATATGTTTCGGGAATCTGTGATGACATAACACAATAAACAGGCTACTGTATGAACACCTTAACGTGCCTTAACTAAACACTTAGTTATTTTTTTTTCTCTAAGAAACACGTAATACTGAACGATGCTAAATCTAAACTTAATATTATGTTTTACTATCCTATATATTTAAATAATCTAGGTATCCAAATATCAGAAATCCACACTTACACCGAAATTCCTGAAGACTAGACACGTCTTTAAGAATTTGCGAAGCGTCAGCGCCCGTTTCATTGATTTGACCCACAAAACTACAAACAACCCTTTTCTTTGCTCCCCAATGGCATCTTTGCGATGAATCTAATAATAACTGTGCTACTTCAACAGCAAGAACTTAGGATCTTTGCTCTTGTGGAGTATTATAATCGAACGACGACCTTTCATTTTATTACTTCTCCTAGAGTCAGGGGCATTGTTGATTTTGGGATGGCATGGATAAAGTAATCTAATCATAAAAATAATTGTCCCTCTGTAAAATGTACAGAAATTGATTATCTAGTTTTATACACCATATTTTTTGTTGCAGTTCACAAAACCCACCGTCATGGATACGTACATGTCCTTTATCAACAACCTCAAGAAGGCTAAAGAGACTATAAAGACCGCTGCAGCGTCTCGGCCCGCCTTTGCCAAGTTTTTGGACGCGATGGCAAGAGACCACAAAGGGAAGTGGTCGTTGGACAACCTTCTGATAAAACCGGTACAGAAGTTCCCTAGCTACAAACTGTTAATACAGAGGTTGATTAAACATACAGGTGATTGTTATAATAATAATCTTTTTCTTGTTAATCTTTTTATCTTTACATATGAGAATTATCGCTGAATATGTTGCTAAATGATCAATTTAGCAATTTGATCATTTGATCATAAAGATATAATTTTGAAAAGTTGCCCAGAAAATTATAAAAACCAAACTTAATTTTTTCTAATACTATCTTGCTCGAAGGTAAATTGGTACAGCCAAACAGTTTTAAACAGAATGACGTCTGTCGAGTCAGCTAGTACCTAATAAATATATAAGCCCCTTTTTCACTGCACGTAGGGTTCACCATGAAGATAACCATCAACCATTTTTTTTTATGTTACAGATCAGACACATCCCGACCACAAACTGCTATTAGAGGCTCAAAAAGAAATCCACGAACTCCTCGAACTGATAAACTGTACAGAAAGAGAAAGTTTAGAACTAGAACAGCAACAACAGACCTTACGAGACCTAGAACAAATGATCGAAGGCCTCAACAACCTTGTTGCAGCAGAACGAACGTTCCTGAGACACGAAACCGTCTCGATGTTATCTGCCCAAGGGACCAAAGATAGAGCCCTATTCCTCTTTAATGATATTTTGTTAATAACGAGTGTGAAAAGAAGAACAGGGACTATGAAAAAACCCATTCCGTAAGTAAATTAAGAACATATGACTTCCTGCCACAGGAATATATGGCTGCCTGTCCATAGGAGTGGAGCGGTGCAGAGCGGTAAAATGCACCAATCACATTCCTCAAATTTAATTTATTTTGGGCTTGTTCTCTTGAACTCAGCCTGATTAGTTAATATTATACGCTCCGCTTCAGTGGACAGGTAGCCTTTTATAGGTACTCGTAGAAGTAAAATGTTTTTAATTCACTCGAATAACATGCTGTTGCAACATTCCTTAAATTATCTTACTGAAATCGATCTTAATTTAGGCTTAGTTTTCAATATTGTCAGTTTTTGTATATTTCAGAACATACCAAAGTAATATAGCAAGTCAGATGGAAGGAAATAAGTACAAACTTTTGATGAGGATATCGTTAGCAGATCTTGACATCGTTAAGGGTAAGTAAAACTGGGCTCCAACAATCTCATTGATTAAGAAGTATAAATAATAAGACTATATTAGAGACATTGTAGTAGACGTAAAAAAGTAATCAAAATGTATGACCTTGTTCTCTGCACTATTCTAGCAAAAGATGAAAATCTGCGACGGATAATGCACGAAGTAGAAACGTTAACAGAAGACGTGAAAACACTAACACAGATATCTGAACAAGTGGCGGCGTTACACATGTCTCATACGCACTTAGAAGAACTAGTGAGGGACATGCTGCACTCCATGAACAGACAGCTGTCGGAGAGACAAAATAGTGATACGCAGCTGTGTTATATGGAAATTAGTTTAAATACTTCGTAAGTAACATACACTTTAATAATATATGTTAAAGTAATAAAGCTGTTTGAAAAATTGGCATAAGTAATGAGACAATAGTTTATTGTAGCGCTTGGGTTATCCCGGAAACCCGTTGGCGACATGACCATGATTCGAATCGTGCTGTAATTTTTAGGTTGTTACTTAAGTAAACACATCTTAATAATACTTTGCTTGTACGATATAACTCACCTCTTTCACGCTGCATTCAATCGTAATTGTAATATTTCAGAAATGGACCAGAAAATCTTACTTTAATATTTCCAAAGACGGAGAAAAGAAGTAGTTGGGAGGAACTAATAAATGAAACCAAACAAAAACTATGTAAGTATCTCATCGTGCTGACATGGCATGTCTTTGTAACTAATGAGTTTAGTTAGTGTGCCTATTTGTTATATTGATGTTATCTATACTTTTTTTTCAATACGTACGTAATTTACTTTTTATGTAATGGCGAAGATATCGTCAAGTTTCTTATCAATTTTAGGGCTGGATAGATTTGTCCATTTTTTTTCGAACAATACGGAATATTATAATAATCGTATAAAATATTTCTGAAATGAAACATATTTTATAGAAATGCAGCCCGAGTTCAAGTTAGGATAAGAGAAAAGAACGAACGGAAACTAGGGAATGAACACAATAAACCGGATGTTGATAGGAAAGCAAATGAGTTCACTCAGTATTCACGGAAACGGCACGGTAACTGACCTAAGACGGGAAAGTCCTATACACCGATACCCGGTGAATTTCTAGCCATCGAGGCACATCAATCAACCGTAATTATTTTTGAGACCGATTTTTATTTTGGTGTTGTGAAGCGACTGATACCGTGTTAAAAAAATACTGGACATATTTCACGGAAGTTTTATAGATAAATTGGGGTGTCATCTATTTTGCATAATGTTTTAATGGCCGAAACTTATTTTGCTGAATACGTTTCGTAAGATTTGATTACGCCGAATGTTTATCTTGGCAAATCATCATTTGGCCGATTGTATTGCCGACTTTTGTTAGTTGCTAATTAGACGTCTAATAATAAAGAACTGCTGCCAAGAAGGTTGTGTTAGAGCTGTGATCCGGAACATTACAAAAAATGGAATATGTTCTCGCTATTGAGGTGTAATTTGTGTGTGCTACATGAGAGCAAAGTTTTTTTGCATTTCGTCCTCACTACACTCAGGATTCTAACTTAGATCTACGCTACGTTCGCGATTCAAACATAGAATTCTTCGCTTGTTCGGGACTCAACATCAGCACACCACAAATCAATTATGCTCTCTGTTGAACAAATAACTATTTCAGGTATGTACGGCCCAGAGAGGTCTGCACCCGAGTTCCTTTCTCCAGTTCCGATCAGAAAAACGCGCGCAGGGCTACAGTTCACGTGCGCTGCCCCTACCCTACCGCCTAAGGGACAATCGCCTGATGTTTGGGTAAGGCATACATACAACACAATTTTGCTCTCTTCTATCCCACGTCCGAAAAGGGCACTATTGGATTTAACTCTGCTTGACTTTGTTATAATTTAATCGCCCTGGTAAACCTGATCTTATAACAGAAGAAGGCTCATTCAGACATCATCAAGAAACGAAAGACTTCCACCGCTGGATAAGATCTTCCCTCCCCTAAGGCTCTCCATAACGACTCGTCGCACCGTGCACTCTTCCAATAGTTTCTTATTTAATACGATTGTGACCAAATTAACAATTCATATTGTTGGGGCATGCGTTAGTCTACATTAGTAACCCCTATTTACACGTAACATTGTAAGCGGTAAGTTTGTTAAGACGTTTGTCATTCCATATCAGTCAGAGCAACAGGCAACTTGTCAGAAAGATAGATCCGGTCAAGGATGAACAGAAGGATAAAGGCTTTTTAATAATAATATGTTTCAGCCTTAAATACAAAGATCAAAGCTTAAAGAAAAATTTAAAAAGGAGCTACCTGAGGGAAGAGACCGGGAATCGAACCCGGTACCTCTGTCTTTAAGCTTTGATCTTTGTATTTAAGGCTTAAATAAAAAATTGTGGTGTGCCTACCCACCACATTAAAAAAAAAATTGACGTTACATGTTTCATAAATTTATAATAATATGTTTCGTTTTCCCTATTCCAGGTGTGCAACAGCGACGGCTACGTGGGTCAAGTGTGCGTGCTGACCCTATCGCCGAAGCCGCAGGTGACGTCATGCAATGGCGTCTGCAATGCGCGCATACTGTGCGTCGCGTGCATACCGCCTGCGCCCGCGCTCACAAGGCAACAGACTGTTGACATACCGTAAGTTCTCTAAAACTTACTTTTAATTAACTATGTAACGCTAAAGGATACAAATAGCCGCGTCACACGACCAGTGGGTCGCATGCTTCTTTCGGATTTTTTATAAAATTCGGTCGCGGTCGCCGGTCGCAGTCACGCGTCGTGATTGCCAAAATAAACTTTAATCTGTCAATTGTAATTTCACAGACAAAATCACGATAGCGCACTTTTTAATCCTGTACCAAAATTCTATACTCTATGGTACCCGCCATAAGACATCTCTCTACTCATAGTGGGGAATGACGATTAAAGTAAAAAAAAAAAAACTGTGTTTTGCTCGTTAAAGAAAAGTGTGTGTGTCAGCTCCGACGCACGACTGGAGTTTACTCTTCAGGCCAGGCGCGCACTACGATTTTTTTTTTAGTCGCGCGATAATATTGTCGCAGAAATAAGCGTACTTATGGGTTTATGAAAATCGTGGTGCGCGCACTCTCATATAAACCCATATCTTGCATTTCTGCGACAAAATTATCGGGCGACTAAAATCGTGGTGCGCGCCTGGCCTTAAGAACGATTATAAAATATATACTCAATACGTTTATTGCACATAATGGTTATAGGTACAGGTGGAAGTAAATAGTTTAAGTATCACATTATGTACCCTGTTGGGCGCTGCAAACAAGAACGAGAAGGTAGGCACTTACATAATATGAATATATTAAATAGTTTTGCTTGTGGCGCTAGTATCGCACGAACATAATGGAAGGGGGAGCCGGGAGCGTTTAGTTTGTCTCCCTTCCGCTATCCCGAAACCCCTCTTGGGCTCTCTCTCGCACATAACGCTTAGCGGCATAACGCATAACCTGCTAAATTAAGAAGTCGTATTTTTACCCCGATCGTATACTGAGATACGACTTTTTAAATTAGCACGGCAGATACGTTCGATTTTATACCCCATATTTTTCATACTCCGGGCTTATATATGAAAATCGATTCTTAAGGAGTAAACTCCAAAACTATTGTATGCAAAAGTTACACAATTAGGTCTTAAAATCTCATACCTCACACGCGGTACTCGACTTTAAGAACCTACATTGTGCAACTATTGTATAAAGTACTAATTTAAGCACTCTTGTTTATCGAACGGCTCTTAATTATTTCTCCCAGACTTAGAATTAATACGCCTAAAGCAAGAGTCTTCATACAACAGATTTGCGAAAGGTGAAGCCGGTTTTGGTTTTATATTGTGTGCGTGTCTACGAACTAATCATAGAGACATTCTGCTTGTAACAGATGCATACACGGACTAAACTACTAAGGCCATGACGGGGCCTGGCTTACCAACACTGGCTTCACTTTCAAGCGCTGACTAGATTTCTAGGCGTATTTATTCTAAGCGCTTAGAGAGGAAGTAGCCCAATTCTACTCAGGCTGGCCTAGAAATTACTTTGACGGCACGCCGCTGTGTCTACAATAGTCTTAAACTTAGCTTATTCATGAGTACAACGGTGCAGAAGAAACATTTTAATAACTGCACGATCTCTCTAGGACAATATATGCCTTGTATTGCATGTACTCCATTTTTGGATTCAGAAACTTAGGGCTAGTTACCATCGAAAACCCTTGTTTTCCATTCCTCCTTGTCTATTGTCCATTTGCAAACGGATACAAACCTTCTTACAATGCGATAATGTCTATGGATTTATAGTTAGCTATGTTTACAATTTTTTATACGTTGAGCTTGGCGCTTTTTGTTACTTACTCTGTTTTTATGAGTACGGATCGCTGTTTCCAGAAGTACGAGCTCCCTGAACAGCACGAGTTCAGTGAAGCCTGGCATCAGCATATCCGACCCTGACGACAGCTGTAAAAACATACGATTAGACAGGTATGAATTCATACGCTGGAATAAATCATTCTCCTCGCTTCATTATCTCTTATTTTATTATGAGTGTTGTCTATTCCAATTACCAAGTTAATGGGATTATAATTGTGAATTAATTATTGTTTTCTATTCTTATTTTCAAGAGTCAAATGTAATCTGTACTTGAACGGGTTATTTTTGGTTTTTTAGTTTTACTGAAGTCAGTTCTTTTTTTTCTTAAATTTTTTTTTTTGCTGTTTAGTGATTTCTAAACTGTTCTTCCAGCTCATCATCAAGTGACGACGACGACGACGGTTCCTCCACCAGTGAGAACCAGGATGCCTTATCAGAGAGGAGCCAAGAATCTGCCAGTCTCCGCCTGCACGGCAGTCTCACAGCTTCCCTCAGTCACAGAAGCACGCTCACCCCGAACCATAGCAAGAGTTTGAGCACGCCTTACACAGGACAGAACATGCCAGTTCATCCTGTGATGAAGTCCAACTCTAACCCAGCGGTCGACAAGCAGGCTATGGGGATCACCACAGGTAAGGCATTCAGTATTCTTCTTTTTTTTTGTGAGGGTAGTAATTTGTATTTGAGTAGTGTTGAAATTTCATTTGAGTAATTGCTTGTTTTCCCATATTGTGTCTTTTTGATTAACTTTCCTACACGTAGATCGAAGGTACATTATTTTGGAAACTTATAATACCTTTAACATAAAGCCACCTGTTTTTGAATTGTTCCCTTGTCGTTCCCTATTACCTACTTAGTTTTTGTGATTTACAAATATTCATTATATTTACTGAACTATCTAGTATTGAAAACGACGTAAAACTTAGCCTATATAGGTACTATTAAAATAATCGTATATACCTACTTACTCTAAATAAAGTTCCTCTTTTGAGCTAGTCGATTTTTAATAACATGGGTTGAATTTGACGTCGGCAGTTTTGTACTTTATTTTCCACCGGCGATACAATATAATGCAGTATATTCTTAATAATAAAAACAACTTTTTAAGTCCTATAATAATGCCACCCTTTAGAGTGTTTATAGATAAAATGGTATTACCTTTTACCACATTCTATTTACCTACCCTTTGACCTTCCTACATCGGCCCTCAGTTTCAGGACGTTCCATACTGGGTATGTATTTCCAAAAGTTTCTGCATGAATTTATATAATTATATTACAATGTTAATTGTAGTATTTGAGCAAGTAGACATATTTTACTTCTTTTTCATCTCTGCATAATATTGTATTGGACATACTTACCTCTGTAAACAGTAGAATAATTGTTATCCGTCTTTATCACCGCTACAGCATTGAAGTGAGATTTAACGAGATATGCTTACTTACTCTATTTCCACGTTTAACATTGAAAATATTGATGTTTTCCTGATAGAGTATTGCCCCGATTTATGAAATTGTGACATATGCCTATAGTTTCCCAGATATGACAGGTACGCAGATGGACCATATGTCAAAATGTGCGTCTACTGGAGGGCTTTAAAATACAATTTGATTCCCAAAATCGGAGCTTTTTGAGATTTGCTAAAATCGAGAGCGGACAGAGCATGTAGGTGTTAGTTTACCTTACGTGCGAGGTCAGAAAACAAATTTGTCAAATTTTACCATGTCATTTATTTTTAAATTACATATTCAATGCCTTTGCTAGTTGCGCATAGTGTGAGATTTGTAGATTTTTAACGATGCTAGTTCTTGAGCCTTAATTTTTATTATCGATGGCTGTTTTGAGAAGCTATTTTTGTCTCTTGTCATTCTCTAATGATGACTGAAAATCGTGGGTACTAACACTTGGGTCTAACTACAAACTAAATGATTAACCACTATTGGATTCTGTTCTGGCCATTCCGTGTACAGACACGGAATGGTCGGACATGGATGGGACTGACTCCCAAATAAGTTTGTATGTAACATTGATGTCAAAACCATTGTTCTCGTTTCGACATTGGCGTTCACACAAGCGTATCATAGCTTTACCACTGAGCAAAATTTAGAAGAAAACGTTGCTTTAATTGATCATGAGAGACTATATGACTACCTATTTCAAATTGCTTTATAAACCCTCCCCCCAGGTACCCTCTCAACGCCCGCGAGTCGCCAGTCCTCAGAAGACAGCGCCACCACCGCCAACCAGCCCACCATGTGGCTCGGGACTGAGGATGGCTGTATCCACGTATACAACTGCCTGGACAACATCCGGATAAAGAAGAATAAGGTCAAACTGCAGCACAACTCAGGGGTACATTCTATTGTGTAAGTATAGTTTTTGGGAGCTGTGATCGATATCCCCTTTTGACCTTTTTTACCCTCGTATTTTGGGTTGCATAGTATCTATCACGTTGGGCTGCCAGCCAAAACATATGGAGATCAAACAGTATCAGTAGTAGTAAATAAAATCAAAATGCAAGTGCAGAGATTGTGCAAGCTGTGTCACAAACAAATATAGGTACATTATGACATTAATAATTATGTAATGTTTTCGATTTCAGGTATATGGAGGGCAAAGTGTTTGTTGCTCTTGGCAACGGTGATCTCGTGGTGTATTGTAGAGATATAGGTAAAATATTTTTAATGTTTTTATAATATAATATACGACGCCGTATGAATATAAAGGCAATTAACATCACATTTTGAAAGAACAGATACAGATAATAAACAAATAAATAAATATTGTGTGAGAATCATACACAAATCGACCTAGTCCCAAACTAAGCAAAGATTGTACTAGGTACTAGACGACGATATACATAATATATAAATAACATCCATAACCCAATATTCGAGTTCATCACACAAACATTTGCCCCAGCCGGGATTCGAACCCTGGACCGCCGGCTCACTAGGCAGGTGTCTGCAAACTGCGCCAACCGCGTGGTCAAACAGATACTGTTAAATCAAATATTGCATCGTTCTTTGAAATAAGTATATGAAACATACGTGATCCTTCCACATCATTGCAGATGGTTCTTGGACCGAGCGCTCCACGATACCGGTGGGCACGGGCAGCACGTCTGTGAGCAGCATGCTGCTGTCAGGCGGCAAACTGTGGTGCGCCACGCACTCTTCGATCAAGATCATTAACCCGCACACTTTGCAGGTCAGTTATACCTACACACGTCACACTAAACAGCACACGAGGGTCACGGGCAAGAACAACTACTACAACCAAACTTATCGCACAAATGCTAGTTCTTGTCTCAAGAGATCGATTATGCTTGTCATTGACAAAGAACCACAGTCAACTGTAATTATTGATTAGGTCATGCATAGGTATCATAAATAAAATTCAAAGCGATTTTTTTTTAAGTCATGACTTGAACTGTATCAGGGCTGGTTAGACCTTACTATCAGTAGACGGACTCTGTGTGGGAGTATAACCCGCTAATGGAATTATCTCCACGCCACAGGGGTAATTTGGGTTATAAATAGATTACATTCTTAGTACCTATACGCTCAATACTCATGTGCTTAAAGTTCTAGATCAAAGGTCAATTAACAAATCTTGTAAGTAGATGAATAAATGATGATGTACTACATATTAAACACCATCTCAAATAGGTAATACATTATCTATTTAAATAAAACAATTTAAACAAATTAAAGCCTGACCAGAAATATATGAGGATTGTCAAGAGGGCGCAATTTACAAGTTTTATATGGCAACAATTTTGCAACCAATCGCAACACACTATAATGACCTCAGTTTAAATACCTGTCAGTTCCTATGGTAACCTCGTAATATTATTTTAATGGAATACACTCTTTTGCTGACTGTTTTTTGTGTAGTAGACATGGGTACACTTTATTTATAATATCACGTTCACGACTGTGAATGGTTTCGGCATTTTCTTTGGGTATTATTAAATATTTGTCTTTTAAAGAAACCAGCACTAATGACATTGACATTGTTGACAACCATCATAAAATCTTTGCCAGTGTAAGAAATGAGTTCCAGCGAAATTCCGCAATATGGCGCATCCTCATATATTTCTGGTCAGGTTTTATATCGCGTATATTAATTATTTGAGCCTCCTGACGTTTCGGTAACATTACAAAGTTGTCAAAGGTTGACTGAGTAAAACATATTTTTTCTCTCTCAAAGTTACATTTGTTTTATTTAAATGTGTGACAATCGCGGAAACCGAAAAAAATATTAATAACATTATCTAGTTGCATTAAATAATACATTATCTACGGCTCAGCATAATTATCATCGCGAACAAACAACTCATGTTGTTATTGATAATATTTCAGGTCGACGAAACATTCCAAATAAGTTCCGAAACAAAACCCATCAGTCACATGGCGGTGGCTGGCGGCTCGATCTGGTTATCCCTGGACAATGCTGCGCAGTTGAGATGTTTCAACGCTTCCACCAGAGAACAGCTAGCGGAGATCAACATCACGCCACAAGTCACCAAAATGCTGCAAGGTAACACTATGATGATGGTAGCTGGCGATTCCTACGCAGCCACTTGTGCCATCAAGGAACAGCTAGCGGAGACCAAAATCACACAACATGAAAAAGAAAGGCAAAACCAATACGTTTATTTTAAAAGACATTTTTATATTGAGTTATAACATGTACATTAAGTTCATATTACTCTAATATAGTTGAGTACTTTTTCTGAAAAAAATACTGACTGTTGAGTTTCTTTCGGCGTTTCTTCTCAACACTAGTCGCCCCTTGTGAAATGCCGGCAGGCTTAGACATGCAAAGTTTTTGAGTGCTTTAGTGTGATAATATCTGGATGAATAGAAGGAATAGAATGAAAATGTATTCGTTAACATACACAAAGTGGACAACACATATTATTAGAAATAAATTAAAATCGTTGTTGTGTATGCCACGAAAAGGTCACACCTCAGCATAAATGCTGGCCCGGGAACCAGCGCTAGTCTCCCGGTGAAACCTATAGGTGACGCCACGGAGAACCGCACGCACACGGCTGCACTCTTAGACTGAACGCAGCGTAAGCGCTTTCAATGCCAAGACAACGCGGTATGCGGATGACGCGGTACACTTCAGTGTTCCAATCTATCATTTGTCAGCAAGCAACTAATTGCCGCCTGAATTTATACAGTTAAGCTTTCTTAATGTACACCATAGGGGAGCAGCTGGCAGCGAGTCGCTTAATCGGTTTTGTGCGTCAAAAATCACAATGTTACATCATTGACTAAAATATTGCGAGGTTTATTTAAGTCAGTTCTCAATGATGCAGACAAACTATACAAACAGTTTTGCAGGGAACTGTATTGTAAATAATAAATATTAAAAAATATATTAATGTGACCAACCATAATTTTCAGGCTGTGACGATATAATCCGGCAGCACAAAGCAGCCTGTCTGCGGGTGACAGCTCTCCTGGCGCACAGGGACACGCTCTGGGTGGGAACGAGTGCAGGAGTGCTCTTGACTGCACCGCTGCATAACTCTCCGAATCCCCGCACTGGACAGTTTACTGTGCCTACCCTCACAGGTATTATTAAAATATATTTAGGTAGTAATCCGACCTCGACTTCACGCTACCAGCGGAGTGGCGAGCGGCAGCCATAGGAGTGATCAAGACACTGCGCCTGGATCTTCTGCTCTCACCTATGCTGCCGCTGGCCGCTCCGCTGGTCGTGGACGACTTCGCAGTGACCGGGCCGTTGGAGTGATGGCTCTCAAGGTCGGAACCAGTGCAGGAGTGCTACTGACTATACCGCTGCAGAACTCGCCTAATCCCCGCGCTGGACAGTTCATACTGCCTACACTGACAGGTATTTATATTTATTTAGATAGTAACTAATGTGATAGTACAAAGCATGCCTGTTTGCGGCTGACGGCGCTGGTATTACACCAGGACATGCTCTTGGTGAGAACGAGTGCAGAAGCGCTGTAACCCAGGGATCGGATACTGCTATTCGGCTACATACAAAATACCGCTTATTATTACACATTTTTGTATTGTAGTGGACTAATTTCAAAGATCTATATCTATAATGAAATTCTATATTTCAATTTTAATGAATAACGGTATCGAACCTTGACTGCACCGCTGCATAACTCATCCAAACCTCGCACTGGGCAATTTAAGTTGCCTGTCCGCCGGGGCGGAGCACAGATCGCAATATATCTTCATAAGGGTTAATATATCTAGAATAGTAAAGTTGAGGCAATATAATTAAGCCAAGTTTAAGCTATAAAAAAGTAAATATGTTGGCTCATTCATAACATGTATTACAGTAAACGGCGATAAAGTTTGCACATCGATCTTTGGAAAGAGGCAATCGGCTAATTTCGACTTCGTATAGCGATATCTGTGTCGCACACACCATGACGTTTGTTTTGTCAGTCGTGGTTCAAATGCGAGAGAGTGCAGTCGCATATCCAAGTCAATATATATATAGAGTTGCTAAAACTTACACAAATTTAAATTTGTACTATGGCATCTATAGGGAAAAAAGGTAAGCCGTTACGCTTACGCTTTGCCAGTCACGCGAAATTATCTACAATGTTTATAAATATTTTGTAACTGAAGCCGACCAATTTAAAAAAACATGAGAATGTTAATGTAAGTAGTAGTGTTATGTATGTAGGGAGCAGTGGTAGCCTAGTGGTTAGGGGAGCGGTGGTAGCCTAGTGGTTAGGGCATGCGACTTTCAATCCGGAGGTCGCGGGTTCGAACCCGGCCCGTACCAATGAGTTTTTTGGAACTTATGTATGGAATGTCATTTGATATCTACCACTCGCTTTTCGGTGAAGGAAAACATCGTGAGGAAACCACCTAAGCCCAATAAGGCCTAGTTTCCCCTCTGGGTTGGAAGGTCTGAGGCAGTCGCTTGCGTAAAAACTAGTGCCTACGCCACATCTTGGGATTTAGGTAGCCGACCCCGATTGAGAATTCACTCTCTACAAAGATATGGGACAAAGGCTAGGAGGATGAGAATGTTAATGTAAGTAATTACAATTTTTGTTGATCTTTAAACCCACATTTAAGTATCCTAGTAGTATAACATCAGTTGCTAATGCTCAGTCAACCCCTTTTAGGAATGTGGGCCTGAATAAATATATATTTATATATATGTATATTATTTTTCCCCAACAAGATCATTATAGCAGTAACTATATATAATTACATCGAGTTTTACAGCTCTATATATTCCACGTGAAATCAAAACAAAACTACAATAAAGTACTTAATTCTCAATTCAAATTCTGATGAACGATTAATCTAATAATTGATGTACATGGAAATTAGCATTCGTTTGTATTCGGAAATGCGATGATTGCCGATGTGCATTCTTTATCGCCGTTTACTGTACTTACTTAGATGATGAACGTATTTTGAATTTAACTAACATGCATAATATAGCCGTGTGCCGTGTCTCATCGAGAGTGAAATCTTAAAAAATATATTTTCTTACTTGCAGGTGTCACTTATGGGCATACTGGTCACGTCAGATTCTTAACCATAGTGGAGAATCCAGCGCCTCACAAGCAGCCAACGAAGCCCACGCAGACCACTCTAAAAACGAAGGCTTTGTCCAGGCGGTCAGCCAACGCTGAGAAACTCCAAAAACAGGCGGAGACCACGCAAACTAACAAAGAAACTTTAATTATATCGGGAGGAGACGGATACGAGGACTTCAGGAGTTCGAGCATGACCGAAGATGCTGGCAGGGAAGATTCAACCAATCATCTTCTATTATGGAGAGTATGAACGAATTTCAAGGCCTACAGGGTTAAAGCTAATTTCCAAGGCCCGCTAAAAATGGCGATGTACTTTGGATTCCCGGCGTCCGCAGAGTGACGGCACGGAGAATTTGGAATTGACATGTGTTTTTTCGAATGTGATTTTAACGTAACGTCTCGAAGACACGTAATAAAGAGCCTAATGTTGTTTAGAACATTTTCGAATTATTATTCCAGCTTATAATTTAGATTGATGTACGCTAATCTAATGAAATAAAATAAAAGTTAAAAAATGTGTTGCGCTTGTGAGCGTGGGTAAGTGTAGGATTTTGAGATTATTAACGATTAGTTAAGGCATTAAATGTCACTGTCATCCCGCGGCCATAAAATATTTACTTTAGTATACCAAATAATCGAAATTTTGAATGGTTATTTAACATCTTTAACAGTATTATTAAAAATCAGAATTGTTATGTTTGAGCGTCGTTTCGAAATGATGTCCTTTTAAGTACCTAATTATAGACATTTTACTATAATTATAAAAATGTGTTTTAGAGTTATTTACACGGTAATAGCCATATCAAACAAGTTATGGATGTCACTCATGTTAAATATGACTATACAAACTTATGAACCAATAAATAAGCAGTAGGTATCTAAGTAGGTATTCAGTTGACATAACATAAATATGGAAGCAAAGAGAGCCGGCCATTTTGTAATGTTACTGCCTTGTTTTTAAATGAAATGAGACAAAACAGATTCTCTGGAGTTTTTCCACACATTTATTGTACGAATTGTAATTTTTTGTGATGATTGCTCAAAATCATTGACGTTACCGGTACAAAATGGAGAATACGTTTTATTAAAATAGGATGTTTGGATGTACCTATCACATATTATAATATTACAGTAATAAAAACCCCACACTAAATATAGACTTTAATTTTAAAATACCCATTGAATATAAATCTAAAATGTAATACATTCATTTATTGATTTTTGGTTGAATGATTCACTATTTATCGCGTTAATCTTGATAATATAGCATTACGAGATATAATAAAATAATGTTAGTAAATAAAATAACTAAGAAGTATATATTACATGAACAAGGTGTTAACATGTGATTATTATAATAATCTGGAAGCCAAGTTCAAGCAAACGAACTGGCTAGCCAGCGCCGAGTGTAATATTACACGAACCACAAGGACATCTAGAAGCCCAAATTTCATGAAGCTAGCTCTAATGGTTATAAAGATTGGAAGGTCAAAAAGTGGTAAATTTTAGCACTGACTGACTGACTTATAGTACCTAAACCTAACCTACTTCCAGATGACCTAGAAGGATGAAGTTTGGAATCCAGCTCGGTAAGTGTGTGTAAGCGTAGGAAAAAATCTAAAAATTAAATAAAACTTAAAAATTAGGGGGTGTCCCCATACAAAAACATTTTTTTTTAATTGTGGCGTTGGAACCGTTACAAGCAGATATTTTATTTTATAACTATCCCAATATATATATTATTATATTTGCTTTATAACAAAAATATAAAAATAAAGTTAAGTCAAACAATAAGTGGTGTACCCATACAAAAAACTTGTAATACGTGCTAAACAACCGGCCAACGGTGTGTCGTTAAACGTAGGAAAATAAAGTAATTAACAAATAATAATTAAGTAAGTTAAAAATCATATTAATTTCTTTACCAAAAGTAATGATATCCCACCAAAAACATAAATGTTAAATCAGAGCCAAGTTCAATATCGCATGCCACGTTATAAATGTTATAATATACGAGTAGGTTACTTCGTTGGCGTATTTTTTTCTTTACTGAAGTCGGATAAAAAGTATCCTATACCTAACCATTTCCAGCTATACCTGTACTAAAAATGGATAAAATACGTCCAGCCATTTCGGCGTAATAAGAGGACAAAGAAAACTATACCAACAGATGGCATTGTACGGCTAGCGCCACGCTGCTGCATCGCGCTGTTAAGATTTTTCATGAAATAAAAGAAAGCTATCTTTCAATATAATTTTGAAAAATTTTGTAATAGTATAGACGACCTAAGTGAATAAAGCAATGGACATTGCAATTAACATGAAAGGTTACTGATAAAAAAAAATCTTTTACTTTTTTCGAGTGTAGCTGCCAATTTAAGTATGCAATCTGACATAAGCCAGTAGTAAAATTTACATCTACTTTTGATGCTGAATGTACAGTCAACCAATTTGATTCCTAGGCCATTTCGTACCTTGTCACAGTGAACGTCAATATGAAAGCCGCTTGAAATCTCATATCATTGTCATTGTGACAAGGTTCTATAGTGGTCTAGAAATCAAAATGGTTGACTGTACCATTCGTTTTCTTTGCTCTTCAGCGCATTATACTCGTAGTAGCCTAAACAAATTTCCTGATTATTATAGAATTACCTATCTATTATTAAATTATACGTAAAGTTGCATTTTGATTTTATTTTGCAACTTTGAACCATGTCTAAATTGCATCAAAAGTGCAATGAATCAGTATGTATTTAACATACATAATGTTTTGAGTCAATTCTTTTTCACCTACGAGTATACAATATACATTCAATTTGTATCGGTACAACTTTTGAGGCCTTAGAAATCTCGGACTGATAAAGGTAGCATATATTTGAATCAGCTAAAATTGCATTTTGAAGTCCATTGTGAATAAATCTCGATAAACGCCTAAAAACTTTGAGGCCTCACGATCATTTACATCTTGAGGATCACAGGAGGAAAGAACATTTATTGCATTTTTATTCAAACCATTTGGTCACAATAAATTTCTATAATTACTTTCATTAGTTACATATATTGCGGAAATTGATAACATTGTCTGTTCTTACTTACGCTTAATTTTTTTTTATAATTTTTGTTTAGTAAACTTATGTCAATAATAGCCCTTAAAACAGTTTAGTTACACATAGCAGCTACTTGACTAATGAATTCTTCGATTTCATTATCTTTTGTTTCGTTTTTCTTTCCTCTGCTAACAAAATACGGGTCATTTTGTAGTTGAGCAGCTAGTTTCTTCAAAGTGTTCCGCCGATCGCGATCTTCATTTATTTCTCTTTTCACTTGTTTCACTCCATTATTCATGAACGTTAATTCAATAGTTGCACAAATGAGTTCCTTAGCTTTAAGAAATTCATAGTGAGCTGTTGAATTTGTGACTTGATTATCGTGTAAATCTTTCTTGCCTCGAACTATGTAAAAAGGGTCGTTTCTTACAGACTTTACAATCTCTTCGATCGCATTTCGTCTACCTCGCGCTGTTTGATAAAAATTCTTCTTTTTGCCTCGAGATATGAAATAAGGATCTAATTCACCTGAAGATCGACTGCTCCTTTCCACTAGAATGTAATGCGGTTCATCAGCAAACATTCTGTTATCCAACATTGTACTTGACACAGAAGGCTTAGCGGTCAATTCGTAGGGAAATCCACTTTTGAAGGATCCAATTTGGCGTTGATTTTTCGTACGCGGACCATCAAATAAGTATTTTAGCTGGCTATCCCTTTCCCGGTTCTTCCAAAATTGACCACTTAACTCTACGTCACTACTCCTTTTAAGCTTTGAGAGATAATCTATATCACTTTCGACTTTATTGATAGCTTCTATGATCGAGTCTTTTAAATCCTCTTTACGTCTGCCCCTGTTGCCCCAAAAAGGTTCAGATTCGTCAATTTCTCTCCTTCCTCGGTTACCCCAGAAAGGTTCTGCATCTTCTCTTTTTCCTCTGTTGCCCCAGAAAGGTTCTTCATCTTGTCTTCTCCCTCGACTTCCCCAAAACGGCTCAGATTCTCGTCTTCCTCGATTGCCCCAGAATGATAAATTATTTTCCCTGCGACCTCTTGTACCCCAAAATGGTTCTTCTTCTTGCCGTCGACCCCTGCTACTCCAAAAGGGACCATCGTCATTGTCAACTGGTATCTCATCGGAATTACGCCTTCCACGGTTGCCCCAAAATGGAAGCGAATCTTCCCTTCTATCTTTTAAACTTTCGCCTGTTCTGAGATTCTCGTAATAATTATTATCGTGAGCCATATCGGTATTTTGTAAATCGTTGTAATTTTCTTCAGAAGAACGCCTTCCTCTATTTCCCCAAAATGGAGGCTCATTTTGCAATTTAGAATTCTTTAAGTTTAGAAGTTTTCTATTTTCAAAACCGATATCATCCTTGGATAAACCTTTGTTTATGACTTGTCTTTTACCTCTATTAGCCCAAAATTGTGGGTCGTTTTCATCATATTTGGCGGACCGTTTGATGCGTTCGATGGCCTTGCCTTTAGGTTTGTGGACAGTTTTTGAAGGTGTTGTTTTATTGCCGTCACCGAAAGCGACGTTCGTTGACAAAATAAGCAGAAGCAGGGCTAGTACGTACACTCGTTTACGCATTTTGCTGATAACTGAAACAAATTAACATTTTTAGACTGTATTGCAGAAGGTAAAACGAATTTAAGAAACTAGCTGGAGAACCTTTAAGATAACTGGAATCAGTTTTCTATTATTCCCACATAATACTTAAGCAAGATTAACTGGACCAAAAAAATCAAATAAATTACTAGCGCAGAGACGATTGCCTTGGGGGAGTTGGGGACATAGTAACTGGATATAGCTACACTGTAGTTAAGTTAAAAATACTTCTTTTAATAAAAAATAAACAGTACATCCATGGCAATTCTTATCTACGAGAATTGAAACATAGCGCGTTAATTTTACAACAGTCAAGATATCCGAACGGACATAAAGATCTTATCTTGTAATCATGGCCCCACAATGCCTTTGCCTTATTCAAGTTCAGAAGCTTACTTTAATTTATATAGTCTTTTTCATGGTATAAGAAAATAAGGTATAGCACTCCGGCTAGTGATACTTTCTACGTCACTGATCAGTTGCCGCTTTATGATAACAAAATACTTATAAGGAAAAATTATGTTTGCCGCCAGTCGTACAAAAAATAATTATGTATGCATTATTTTGATAAGGCTTTATTTTGTCATATTCATTGGTTTAAAACACTCATGATTTTATAAGATTCATACAGGTAACATGGGAATCAGGGAGTATTAAGTCACAAGGTTGATATTGCGAATATGGTAACTTAAGGTTATGGTACTTTAAGGTAAATTTTCTACCACCGTTACAGCGTTTAGTGTTTAAGTATCATATTCCAATGAGTTAAATATTGAAATTTCAACCTTTCGACTTAGAAAAGTAATTTGATATAAAAAGATATTTGTTTGAGTTTTTTATTACTTTCCTCCATTTGTCCTAAAGTGAGAGTTTCTCTACACGAGTAAGACAATGGCATTGTGGGCCACGTTTACAAGATAAGCTCTTTCTGACCATTGGGATGGGACATGTTAGATATGTAAACATTAAACTAAGTAGTAGGTAGTCGAAATTTAGCACAGTGTGTCGTAAGACAAAACTCAAATTATAATTTAGATTTTACTATTTGGATTTTTTTTACGATTTGGAAGCACAACACAATATCTGAGTCAAAGTCTTTTAGATATTAGAATCTAATAAAAATTGTATTGCGACATAGAGAACTCCCGTGAACCTCAGACGTATTAAAAAACATTATGAAAAGTCGAATATTGCTCGACATGTTTCGAATCGGTTCGGGATTCATCATCACGAGCTCTGATCAGTCGCGGCGGCGGCCAACCGATTCGAAACATTTCATATGAATATAATAAGTATTCCAGGGAGTTGTGGAGATTTAACCGAGAGGCCTTTGCCCAGCAGTGGGACATCAAACAGGCTAACTAAAAAAAAGGCATTCCAGCAGTTGAAAATGCAAATAAGTGAAAAGGATTTCAAATAAAGGAGGTAAGTAAGTACTTACAGTATCAAAGCGTCAAATCACGACCATAGTAACGTCCAGCTGCTGCCAACAGGGTTGTGCTTGTGCGGTCCAGTGGAGCCTTCGCTGCTTTTATATAGGGAGGGCTAGGCGGCCCCCAGGGCTGTCACAACGGATCTCATTTGTTCTGTTTTCCACTGGATTTCTCAAGAGAGTGTGTGACCGTTATTAAATTAAAACAACGTTTCTTACATTGGACTGGGCATTACGTGTGTGGGAAGAAAGGTTGGGTACACTGCATGGAGGCGCGGGTTCGATATGCTTTTAATGTTTTTAGCAGTATTCTTTGTACTGTGAACTTTACTGTAATAGGACATTACATACGTAGGGCGATGAATTCGTGAATTTCCCAGCTCGTAGGTGTTTATGACTCGAGCCGAAGGTGAGGGTCATAAATATGCGATCTGAGGCTTTACGAATTACTGCCCGTGGTTTGTCTAAAGTCTAACGTCTTGCCTTGGTGGGCGCTACGCTGGGAGAAAATCCCACTTACGGCCGAAGGTGACGTAAAGAATAATTACCTATGTTATGACCATTTCTGACTGATATGCCGAATAAACCGGATTAGGTACAAAACATTTAAATGAGTTATTCTGTCTATAGGAGTGAATACCAAATTGATAGGTGACAAGTTTTACAAATAGAAACCTTAATCTTTTATAATTTCTAAGGAAATTCCCTTTTAAAACTAAGCTATCAACTGTAGGAAATTTCAGCATTTGCTAACGTCAGTTTAAGTAAAAAAAAGCCTTGTGCTTCCGCGCGGCGCGGGCAATCATAATCCAGAATGTAGATATATTGTATGTTATAATTTTAATGATAGAAGATTTATCATCAATCACCAACTCTAAATTTTCATTATCTGTTGCATGATCTATGCGCCAACTTCTCACAATTGGCAATTGCCATTTAAGACGTTTCAGGCAAATGTATGATGTGATAATCTTCAATTTGTGGAATCATTTTAAGAGCACAACAAATTCTCATATGCATTATATAATATTAGGAAAATTGTTAATCAACCTACTGTACTAACCGCCTATCATGCATATGTAACTTCGACGTTAAGATACGGTATCATATTTTGGGGCAACTCTACAGACCGAGAATTTGTTTTCAAAGGACAGAAGAAGTGCGTACGTTCTGTATGTGGAATTCCACCAACAGAATCCTGTCGACCTCAATTTATAAAACTAAATATCCTAACGCTGCCATGCATCTATATACATGAAATATCAATTTGTGTAAAATCCAATTTATGTAAATTTTCTGTCTTTAACAGTGCTCGAAGGCGTGACAGAATATACTCAGGGCCTTTTAAACCAGCTTTGCTTTCAAAAAGCATTTTTGGAATGGCACCAAAAATTTATAATAAATTGCCCAAACATATATCGATGATCCAAGACATAATAGAATTTAAAAACAGCCTTGACACATTTTTAGTACAAAAAGCATACTACTCAGTATCCGAATATTTAGCGGACACTAACACAATTTGAATTTATATTTTCAATTATTTTTAATTTTAATCTCATTGTTTTCTCAGTATTTTTAATTTCATTATACCTATTTTCAATTTTAATTTAAATATCGACATTTTAATATTCGAATTTTTAATTTAATTTTAGTTTTAAATTACATGATTAATTTTATATTCGTGAAAATGCATGCTCCATCTTGACTCAAAATATTTTGTATGCCTTATGGCGAAACATAGTGATACACCTACATATAAGTGCAATGTAACATCGACAAATCTATGTTTACAAATAAATTATTTGACTTTGACTTTGACTTTGACAAAGCGATAACCAAACATGACGTCATAGGTGAAATATCTGATTGTATGCCACGAGGAGCACAACCATGGAAATATACAAACTGTTATTTATTATATTTGCTTATATTTGCTGTTAGTATTATATTTGCTTTTGAACCCTAAGAACATTTTAAGAAGAATTGCCTATCTTGAATTGAAGTGCAGGAAGGAGCTATGACCAGGCATCGGATATTCGGATCGATATTTACCTAAAGTTGACAAAATCCTATTGCTATCTCACTCAAACGTCAAACAAAGCCTACCTACGACCGAATAACAAAGCCGCCGCCAAAGTTTAGGTAAATATCGATCCGAATATCCGATGCCTGGCTATGACGTAATCTATATTTTGTATGGGATTTTTGACATTTTGTGTTGTGAATCCTACCCATGTGGGATTGGGATATCTAATGAATGGGCTTCATACGGTTCATAAGAACGGAAAACCTGGACCCTGAACCTGATCAGACAGAAACATGATGATTGAAGATGATAATCTATCTCCTCAAAGACATTCAAAGGGCATTACGTTGAATTATGCTCGAAGTCTTCTTGCGTGAAACGAGGAGCACTCCAAGAGAACTAAGGGCATCGACAGCCAACTCCAAGAGTTCCCAAACTTCAGGGCAGAATAGTTCTAAAGAGACGACCCTGTATGGGAAGATGTATAGTAGGTAGCAGAATAGTCTCCTAACCTTGACCTTATGACCATTGGGCATGTATCAAAAAATCACACCCTTTGCATCGGCAAGGGCATCAGTTACTATATTATATGATTTATAGCGAGAGCAAAGCCGTGAACCGACACGAATACCAACCTAGTTAAAAAATAACCAAGAAATTACGTAGATTTATGACAAAACTTCAACTCCAAATGCCTTTGATATAAATAAGGTCTGCTATTCAGAACACCATTGGTATTATTTAAAGAAAAGCCGAGTAAAGCTACTTGAGTTAGCCGTTTGCCTCCGGCGGTCACTTGACGTCTGTCCGTCGGTCGTGATTACATCCACTGAAGAGGGAGCCGGGGTGCAATGGGACTGTTGATAATTTCTGTTAATATCATTTTGATGTTTTTTTTACTCCTGATGTTTTACAAATAATTTCGAGGAATAAAGTCCTAAATTCACAATATTTTTTTAATTATAACTAAATATCATGTTTTTTTTATAATACGAAATACGGATGCGTTATTTTGGCAGGTACTACACTATTTTCTGCAATTTTATCGATTAACTTCATGTTAAATATTTATATTTAAATGGCATCTGAGTATGTTTCTTAGCTTGTAAATTATCGCACCAAATGTTTTGAATAACTGAAGTGTTACAAGTACAATACCAGACTTTGTACTATAAATCTCCGATTTTAAAGTTTCAATTTTATTATCCCCTCTCGTATTTATGTAATAATAAATATATCTAATTATTTTTTTAAAACATAGAGCTAAAGTTACCAGTAAATAAATTATATTAGTGTGTTTAAAAAGAAAAAGCATTTTACTATTTTAAAAATATTTTATTGTACTGGCAACCTTGCCTTGTGATAGTTTTTTTGGTCTTGAATTAGAAATCGTAGTAGTTACATTCAGCTGCTTGCGTTTTAAGAACCATGTGAAAGGCTTACTAGCTTGATTCTGGCTAAGTCACATTCGCAAAATTTCACAGTAAATACAGAATATTTAAATTGTCATAAACTTTTATGGTTATGGTTTAAGTAAAAATATAGCAAGAAAAAGTCGGGATCGAACGATTTGTTTTAGAGTGATATGATAAACTGAGAAATTTTGTGGTGATACTAGATTACAAAAACATAAATTTGAAAATTACAAAAACATAAATATCAATATCATGTAAACCGTATTTTTTATCCCTTTGTTATTTATTCTATCCCGTCTGTGACATATTATAGGTATATCTTAATGCGTGTGAAGATAATACACTCACGGCTGAAATTGAAACGTGTCTGCGGCTTAGCAAGAATTCGACGTGGAATCAATGGAAAATTAATATTCGCACCGTTGCCATCGCACGCTTAGGGCTTTGGGTATTCCATTTCGAGACGCACCGTGATTGGAATTTGGCGTGAAATTTAGCTTTCATGTTGGAGGAATGTTTACGTCACGAATGAACACATTTCAATAGGTATTTTACGTCCAAGAGTTCAAATACAGTTAAGCTGTTCGCACGTTTTATTCTAATTAGTTAGATAAAATTAACCTAAATTGTTTAGCTGTTTTTAATTATCATGTAAAATGGTTGACAAATATTTACTTAGACGTTTCGATATGAGAAACCTAATTTTTCTTTATTTTTCTGTTCAACACGCCCGTGAAATAATGAGATGTATGTTTGTGCCCATTTCGAATTACATTTTTTTTTCCTAACCTTTATAATTCCTAACATCCAGCCAGTGAAATAGACCTATGCAAAAAGCGACTCAACAAATAAACACATATACTTACTTATTTTGTCAACGTCTCCCCAACCTCCCCGTGCCGGTATCCCTGTGTGTTTTCCGGTAATGATATTGCACGGTACGGCGGTATAAGAGCGTGGAACCGTCCCGGCTCCCCCTATTGTACCTAAAGGGACGGGTAGGAAACGTCGCGTAGAAATTGTTAAGAAACATTTGGGAGTGGGAGATCATATCCTTCTGATTACGTGAACAACGAGAAGATTGTCATGTAAAAGTTGTGTCAATATGTATGAAACTATGGATATAATCACTGCTCCTTTACCTAAATATATATTAGTTATTAGTTCACGTTAAGTTTTCACCTTTCAAACTTTACGTAATCAGGGGCCCAATTCGAGAATGCCATTTGAGATATCGCCAAACGTCAAATCTCCATTAGATAACAGTTATATCGCCATTGAACTGTCATTTAAATGCGATGAGCTTAAAAGTGACATATCTCATCTCAATTTTGGAAATACGAAGGCGATAATGATTGTCAAAAATGTTATTCATGTATATAAATTTCTGTTTTGAACGAAACGTAACGAACTAATTTCACGTACTACGTGGTCAATTTAAAGTATGCGCCTGTTATTTATGCCGTCACATACAAAGAAAGCGAAAATTATGCGCGTCCGAATTGACGAAGTTTTTCTATTCTATTCTATTTTTTTTTTAAATGGCAACCGGTCACAGTTAAGCGACCATTACTGCCAATGTCTCGTTGCCAATCGCACTAGGCGACTAGATAGAGGATTGATACCACGTTGTACGGTGAGTTGAAAAAATCGTGCTTTTTGTAAAGTGATAGCGATTTACAAAAAACCACGCGGACTATCGGGCCTTGACCCAGGAAGGGCTATGAACGCTTCAAGTTGAATTCTTCATTAGCTATTCACTCATATGTTAGATCACTGCACAATACGCTATCAATACTACACATTGAACAACTAAAATGAATAAATAATGAATAACGAAACTTAAACGCATGCGGCCATCTTGAGACACGAACCGGAAGACCAATTGACGAAGTTGCAATGTTCTAGGGATATCGCCACTTGTCAAGTAGGCACACGTCAAAAGTGACGGATGGCGATGAAAAGGAGAGATCTCCATTATATCTCTAAAATTGGTCGAATACCCCCCCAGGTTATTCAAATCGAGGTTCCGTTTCTTTCTCCAAAATTAAACCATCTTTACGAAATTTTAGAACTGAATGGGAAGGAAATGTTCTGTGTTGGACCGTTTAGATTTTTGCGAAAATTTATATACAATTTGTGTACTAGGCGTCCGTATGCGGCGGAAGTTTCTAAATAAGCCGAGGAAGTGGAAATTTCACATTTTAGCCATAGGACGTCCACTGCTGGACACAGGCCTCCTCAATAGACTTCTCCATGGGCCGGGTAGCAGCGACCCGCATCCAGTGAGTCCCCGCATCTCTAACCAGGTGGTCCGACCACCTTGCGGTCCGTCGTACACTGCGCTTGCCGGTACGTGGTCTCCACTCGAGAACCTTTCTGCCCCAACGGTCATCGGACCTTCGAGCTACGTGCCCCGCCCATTGCCACTTCAGCTTGCTTACCCGGTTTGCTATGTCGATGATCCTGGTTCGTCTACGAGACGTTCTGATTAAATCTCGTAGAGAAATCCCGAGCATAGCTCAATAGACTTAAGTATGTCAATAGTAAAAAAAATTGCTACTTTTGATGCTGACCGTACTACAAACAGCAGTTATCAACCAAAGTAATCTTATTAAACTATCGTGAGACATCTTTGGCTGGACCGTTTGTCGCGCTTCGGTACAGATAGCGGTCCCTGATGAAGAGCTCCATACGAGTTCGAAACACGTCGGGCTGTTCCTGAGAATTTTGACGTGTGCTTAAACCATTTATAATAGTTTATTAACCAACAAAAAAAATTAAAAAGCTAAATTGTTATCACAAAAAAAAAATACAATCTAAGACTGATCTAGCTTTAAAGAAATTAATAAATTTCCAACATTGTCGTTTTGAATGTGCCGTGATTCGTAATTTAAAAATATTAAATTCAATAAGTAAACTAAACATTTTTCTATTTTTATTGTAATGGTCCTGGATGAATTAAAGAGCCAGCGCACACTACGGCTTCTTGAGGCCACGACAGTACCTACATCTCTCTTTTTCTCACTTCGAGCGTGGAAAAGAGACAAGTGTAGGTATTGTGGCGGCCACAAGAAGCCGTAGTGTGCGGAGCAAGAAAGAGAAGACCCGTAAGTTGTGACAAATAAAATATTCCTTTCTTTCTATTTTTCTTTTAACCCTTCTAACCCTAAAATAACTAAGTTCCGATACAATTTGCACCAAAATAACTCAGTTGCGTATCCGCGCCCGTATATCAAAACAGGCTATTTCCGTGCACGATAAATGGTATAAATAAGCGCCGATCGCCCTGTCGGTGTGTTTCATCTGCAGCTCTCCAGACTGAGTGGGATTTGGAGGTTACGGAACATTAGCATTATAGATCCTAGATTTAGGTCTCTTCAAGGTAAAAGTAAATATGAACTAGAATTTAGGTACCTATTTTCGCTTTTCGAGCTGCATTGATTGACATTTTATTAATTTTATTAAGAGGCCTTATTCCTGAACATGAACATGAACATAGGCACCACACCCAGCCAGGTCGTAGCCTGACCCGGACAAGCCGGATACACCAGGGGGCACAGATTTATAAGGAGTGACACGCTCTGGGATGGGGTAGGAGGGCCGACTAGCCGCAACCGGTCGACCACAATCAGCCGATTATGCAACCTTGAGCCAATATTGGAAGTTAGGTGAGGTGGGGTAGAGCATCGGGGATGAGCGTTGGTGAGTTGTCGCGTGCTCTCGTTGGCGTCTTTGCTTGTCGTGTTCACCGGATAGCCGTCGGGGTATCACGTTTCCTGTTCGTTGGTCTGACCTTCATCCTCAGATTCGCTGCCGGTTTCTTGTAATTGGTAGATTTTTTGGGCTGCCGTGATGTATTTCTGATGAGTTCTTGTCTGATGCAAGTTCTGCCCACTCGGAGGGGTTCTTGTCGTAGTATTGCATATCCTGATGCCACGAGTTTTTCCATGTAAAGCTGGGTCGGCTAACTTTGAGTTTTTGCGCTTTGTGCCGGTACGCGGAATGCAGCAAGTGGGGTCTAGGGCGTCGCAGGATGTGTCCATAATAGCATATCTGAAGGTATTTTATCCTTTTGGTTATCGTTTTTCCCTCCAGTACACGACCGTGTATTTTGATTGGTCCCGGCTTTGATCCTGCGTTGTTTATCATGTCCCTCAATATGAGTCTTTCGTACCTCCTGAGTTTTGATCTGTTTGCCTTGGTGAGTGCTGCGCATTTGAGTACATATGTCATTGATGGCTTTCTCACCTTTTTGTACAATAGGCGAGCGATTTGCCATTACGAGTACATGCGTCATTCTTTGAGGGAGGAGGTTATGTAGGTACCCAAGTAGCGGATTTCGTTCACTGGAGTAACTGTTGTCCCGGTGGGGTTAATGAAGTTTCTGTTGTTTTCGTTTATTGGGTCTCGTGCTAGGAGTTTTGTTTTTGTCTCGTTCACCTTTAGTCCCACTGATTCGAATAACGTTTTGGCCTTCGCGTATATCTCATTTAGTTGTTGGAGGCCGTTAGATACAATAATCACGTCGTCCGCAAAAGCTAAGATAATCGGTAACTGTATTTCCTCGTCTTGGTTGAGTTTTACGAAGGGCAGTTATTCTTCTAGTGTTCTGAACACGTCGTCCATTACGATGGTGAATAGTCGCGGTGAGAGAGGGCAACCCTGCTTGACGCATTTGCCTTTATTGATCCACCTGGTTTGTTGTCCAAACCACTTGATGCAGGTAGATTCGTTCATCGCGGCTTTAACTATACGATTGGTTAGCGCCTTGTTTGTTCAGTGCATAATATGTCCCTCATGGCGTTGAGATCAATTGTGTCGAATGCTTTTCCTAGGTCGGCTGCTAGGACAAAAGTTTTCTTTCCTGCTCTCCATTTCTCGTCTAGAATTCGGCGTAGAGTAAACATGTGGTCGTCGGTAGATCTGTTTTTCAGGAATGCTGCCTGGTAGCTTCCGAGGTCATCAATGGTTTCATCCAGTCTCAATAGTAGTAGATTAGCGTAGATCCTGTATCGCGTGCTGCAGATAGAGATTCGTCTGTAGTCATTTATAGATTTTGGGTTCGTTGTTTTTGGTAGTGATACTTGGATTAATTGTGTCCAAGTCTCCGGCAGGGTATTCGTTGTCCACGCTGCCCGCATTTGGGTTAATATTTGGTTGGTGAGTTCCTCTGGATTTCCTTTAAATAGCTCAGTCACCGTTTAATCTATTCCAGGGGCCGTACCATTACGCATCTTTTGTATAATATCCTTTTGTTTCATCTAGCGTGGGCTCCGGTTCTAGTTCTCTTGTGTCTTCGTCGCTTACTTGCTCAATGCTTGTGCCCTCTGACTTAGCAAGCTCTTCTTTCCATTTGGACATTGGAATAAACGTGTTTTTTGATTTTTGTCTTGCCTTGAGCTTATGTCTTCTGTAGAAGTCGTAGGTGATTTTCATCCTCCTTGAAAGATGGGTATTTGCTAGCCCCTTAAAGAATATTCTGCATTCCCTTTCGTCTTCTGTTGATTCGATTATTTGTAGATTATGTCTGCATTCTCTGAGGTTGTTTATTCGTGTTACGTCAGTTGGGCGTAGATTTTTCCGAATTTTGCTTGTTGCAGTTTTGCTAGCGCTACTCTGCGTTCTTTTGAGTACTTTGGATGAAATTTGATTGTTCTTTTCGCTGAAGTTTTCATTATCTCCGTGATTTCTTGCCTTTGGAGTGGGCTTTCTTTTGTACGTTTCTGTACCATTGCCATTTATTGTGCGGTGTTTTGATATTTCTTTTTTGTAGTTTTATCTTGGAGCATGTCGTAGTCTAATGTCTTGTAGTTGAAGGATTGTGATTCATCTGAGGTTTTGTTTATGTTGGTCTGATTCGATTTTTGTGGTTTCAGTTCGCCCCGTATGATTTTATGATCTGATAACGGCGTGTGCTGGCCTTTGATGAAGCTAAAGTTGGATGAGCTCTTGTTTTAGGTCATTATGTGGTCTATTTGTGACTTACTACTGCCTGATTGCCAGGTTACTTTAGAGCTACTTCGGCCTAATGACGTTTCCAATCAAAATTTCTCGATTCTTATTAGGTCAGTGAGTATTTCCCCATTACTGTTGTTGCTTGGGTGGTATAGGTTTTTACCTATTTGGTGGTGGTTGCGTCGCGTTTTTGCATCTTTAGGCCCGATGTGTGCATTGAAGTCACCTAGAACGATTAGGGTCGAGTTTTTTGGCTTGAGCTTTATTAATCGGAGTAGGCGTGACAGGTCGTTTGTGGCTGCTGACGTTTCGTTTGACCAGTGTGTTGTGACGACGAATAATGTTGTCGATTGACGCTGCCATGTTGTTCAAATTGGTTTTTGTCCAGTTAATTTTAAGCCCGCTGTTTTTCCTAATAAGGATGGCCAGACCTCTGTTGGAGTTATTTCCGCTGAGACTCCATTTGTAGTTATCGGATTCGTGAGTTCCGGTTTTCAGGTGAGTTTCTTGTAAGCATGCAATGTGTATTGATTTCGATTCTAGTAACGTATCAATATCTGATTTTTTCTTAGGTTTAGTTGCTCCTCTAACGTTCCTTGTTGCCACGTTAGTTCTATATATTGGATTGTGCACGGGGTGGTGTGGCCTAGGTCGTGACAGTCGGTATACAGTTGCGTCTGCTATCTCCGGTATTTAGGTTTATTTCTGCTCGCGTGAGTTGTGTGTTATTAGTCGTGTTTACACCCTGGTGTTTTTCAAAACAATCGTAGTGGTTGTGACTGTAGACCAGGCCTATGGTGCCTACCGCGTCGCTGGGTGTTTTAGGGGTAAAGTGTATTATTTCTTATTATTAGTGGGGTGCCTTGAAATACTTTTACATTGATGCCGTAGTATTCTGCTGCACTGCAGATATAAGTATATCGGCTCCACCCCACACCCCATCTTGGTGTTGCAAAGTCAAATATATCTTAATTTATTCATGTTGGTCTGGCTTGTTGACATCAATATTGCTTATGATCGCATTTCGCATTGTTTCGTCATGTTGGTTTTCATCGGCATATCGAGCGAGGTCTCTGCGGTTGCTTGATGATCAAACGTTAATCCAAATAAGTCGTTGATTTGGTGGGCGATAGCTCGAAAAAGACAGTTACCATCTCCGGGTATATTCTTTATTGCCATCTTGCTTTCCATGTTTGTAGATTGTTGTCGTGTCCTGCTATCTAGAGGCGCGCTGTGGGGAGAGCTTAAAGTCTAGGTTATTAGTGGATGGTGTTGTCGAGGGTGTTTATGTGTGTTACTACGTATTGTTATATGGTGTAGTGTTTGTTTTTAATGCACACCGGCTGTGTTGTTTTGTGCTTCGGTGTGACTTAGGTAGTTATCTATTGTGATTGACTTTCAAACTTGCGTCAACTTTCTACTACTTAATTGCTATTGTTATATGGCTTAGCAGACTCTCTTTGGTGACTTGTGGACGCCAGATGTGGTTTCGTTCGAAGAAGCGGTGCGCTTTAGATACAAAAATGGTCTGTTGCGTAGTGCTCTAACAAGGGTTTGTTTTTTTTTTGTCGAGTTGCTTTGTTTGGCAATAAAACAGGGTGTTTGCCGGACTGACCATGTGCTTTGCTGTGAGTGTAACAAAGAATATTTTTGTTTGATTATTTTACATAGAGGCCAAATGCTTTCAATAAAAAGTAAAGTATATTAATAGACAAAAAACGATTTAAAACTAGGTTTTGTCGGTCACTTGCCGTGTCCCAACGCGAGGTACTCATGTTTCGTTGTAATAAAAACTTAGCTTAAGTTCAGTACTCCATTTTATTTTCGTATATGATGAAGATTGAATACTACCATATCGAATGATAATACTATGCTTATTTTGCGAATTATTTGCAATTTAAGTTTGTCCACGCCATTTTTTGTCGTTCACTTGTCATGAGACAAACATTACAATTGTGTGACTACTATTTCGTTTCCCCTGCATAACCCCGCATAAATCGAGACCTTCAGTTGCCACCTAACACTGTTCCGAGTGACACGTCGTCAGTGTGCTGCACTAAAAAAATATGATACATACTCTTACGCGAGCGGGAGTTTGTAATGGGTATGTAGTCTATATTCTGCCTTCCATATTTTGGTTGACGTGTGTACTATTAAAGTATTTTAACGCGTTTAAGTAGTAGTTTAACGCGTAAAGTATGGTCTACGTTTATGTGTATAAATATGCAGTTCATCAACGAAATACTTTATTTGTTTTGGTGACATAACTGTCATTTTGTCCATCACCTGTATGTCGTTCACTTGTCTATATAAAAACGACACATACGGCAGGTGAACGACAATTATTTAAACACCTATACAAAATTATTTGAAAACCAGGTTTTATCGGTCACTCGCCGTGTCTTAACTCATGTTTCGTTGTTATAAAAACATATATATTACCGAAGTAGCTTAGTTTGAGTATTCCATTTAACTTTCAAGCTGTCTTAGGAATCCTTAGCAGGCGGCGCCCGCACCAGATTTTGAAGCATCAATCCTCTGCCTGTCAGCGGCTTTGAGCGTCCAGGTCTCTGCCCCATAAAGAGATATGGAGAAGACAAGGGCACAGACGAGGTGCATGTTAGTTCGGTTAGGGATGTGTCTATCTTTCCATATTTTGCCGCGTTGGGTCATCGCTGTTTTGGCCATTCCGGTTCGCCTGCGAATCTCTGGTTTCCATGTGCCTCTATTTGTGACAACGGAGCCAAGGTACTGGAACTGATCAACAGTTTCAAACTCTTGAAGCAAGTTAGTACTTTGTCGACTAGTAATGGTCGACTATCATCAGCTCGGTCTTATATTTGTCGGAGATGGTCATGAGTATGGAAGCTCAACGAAACCAGCGCGTCATTGGAAGGCGACAGTAGCGCCCCCTTGAACCTGTTTTGGCGCGCTAGACAGAGTCTTGGTGGTTAACTCAGCGAACACACTTCACTTTGGGTCACCGTCGAGTGCACTACTGCCTTGGAACTGTCCCGTTTCGTTGTGATATACCAAGTTGATTAGAATCAGTGTTATAACCCTGCAATGTGCCTAGTGTTAATTTAATAAAGACTATTCTGTTCGAGACTTTGATAACCAGCTTACAGACCTCTGTGCCAGGAACTGTTATTTTGTGCTTCATTGTATAAGGAATAAATCAAGTTAATTGTATCTGAAGTGTTTCATCTCGCTCGAACTACCTCCTCGTCCACAATTATGTCGAATAACTCATCTAATGTGCCACACACCACACCGGCCATCCCACACTACTATCCCGACATATTCATTAATATCGAGACCCATTTTGAGGCTGGTTGTTTTGAGTCATTCCAAAAGTTGGGCCACTTCTGCTTCGGGTGATGCAAAATAGGCGATATCTACCACGTACCTTCAAGGGCTCCATATCTGTTAAATAGTATTGGGGATATTATGCATCCCTGTCGTAAGCCTTTCCGGAACTTAAAGTTCTTGTATGTGACATCTCCTACTGTCACCATTCTGTGTTCAGACTCGTAAAGGCTTTATAAAGTGTTACCAGATGTGCTGGCAGCTTCAGACAATACCTCCTATAACTTATCCCACCTAACGCAGCCGAAGGCTTTCTGGTTATCAGATGTGAAAGAATTCCTCGAAGATGACGAAAACAGCAGTAAGTTACTCAGCGGGTAGGAAAGAATATGTCAAAAGAGGCAGCATCAGGATGCAGAAACGTTATTTAAATGATTCGCTGTTGAACCTTCATAAGAAATTTATAAAATCACGTGGGTATGCTTGAGTTTTGCATCTTTTTGCCGGTTATGACCTTTCTGGGTAGTACAGGCTTCAAAAAACCTCCTGAGAAATGTCCTGTGATATGAGAATTAAATGCTTTGTTTTTTATGCAAATTACTAACATAAGGAAAAAAGAAAAACAAAAACAATGAAAAAAGCACTATTTGACAGTTCAACGTAGATTTTATTTAAAATGTCACTTACCTGCAACCGTCGTCGTTAACCTGCTAACAAAATCAGTGAAGTTGGAACATATTTGTCGCAAACCTGCACCCATTGTCGATAACTTGGTAACAAATGTCGTTTACCTGACATCGATGTCTTTCAACTGTCGACCTAAAATTTCAAACACTTATATCTTCTAAGATATTCAATTTAACTACTTCCCTCGACGTAATGTCAATTGTCTGAATATATTTCTAGCGATCCTATGAAAAATAAAAGAAGAAATCGCAACTTTAAAAAAAATGCAAATTTAACGCAGCGGTGCAAATTTTTTGAGAACGACCCAGGTAGTAGTTTATGTTAGGTTTAGGTTCGCCAATTAATGAGCCATGAGATTTTGCTTTAACCAGGTGAGACCGCGTTTTTGGATTGGAATTCTTGGCCCCGTTGGTTCTGGCGTCGAACTCGACTATAGCTGTTCGTCGTTCGTGGGGTTATTTATGTATGTATGCGCTTCGGTCAGTTTAATAAAAGGAAAGGTTTAGGACTCTATTGATTTGCGATTTAGCGATGTAATCATTAGTGAAGTAAAGTTTATATACAAAAATCAGCTTTTAATACTCTTTGTTAGTTTATTAGGGCCTGGGCGATTTTTGGAGTTGATCAGTGCATCTAGATTACAGATCTTTCGTAGAGGTATAGAACCTAAGTGTGGCGGTTTTAAGGAGGTCGGGGGAATGTTTGAGGTGCAATTTGCCGAGGACCCGACGAGGTCTGTTGCTAGGCACGTGCTTATCTGATCCGATCTTTATAGCTTTGCAACTCGGATATCTAAGGTATTTAACAGTTCAATTTCGAATTGACATTAAGTAAGCAGTGATAATGGAAAGAGCTCACCGAGTTCTGCTTGGGCTGCTGTGTCGTCAGTAATTGATGCAGCGCGCAGCGTGGTTACTCCTGTATGTTGTACTCTACTCGGCCGTTTCCGCCTCCAGCACTAGGTTTGCACTCACTACTTAAGCTATTTGTTATCTAGACGCACTGCACCATGTATAAGCCCGATGGTATTGGTTTGGAGATATTTAGGGAACGCGGCGGAGTTAGTTGTAAGTTTAAACTTTAAACTAATCTTTCAAGTTTAACGTCGGACGCGCGGTGAGAATTTTGAACTTTATGACGGGGGTTGGAACGAACAGACGGCTGGACTATTGTTTCGCGTGGGGCTATTGTTTAGGTTCAAAGATTTAAGTGGCGTTTTTGGGTCGTTCGGGATGGCTTGCACAGATGCGACCGCTCTGTACCGTGTCTCCGACGAGACTACTTATTAAGAGGCCTTATTCCTTTTAAAAAATATTTTTTCCATATTATGACAAATACCTATATTGATAATTACAATCAAATTTTTGAAGTGACTAGTACTTTTCCCCGAGTTCTAGGTAGTAAAATAGCAATTTCATGCTTTCATTGCATGCAGTCGAAAATAAGTTGAGATTTATCACATATTAATTTATATTAAAATTCACGCGGGAAAAAAAAATCCGCGTGAATTTTTTCAACTTCGAGACTTCGAAACAAAAATTATCAATGAAAAATTCAAATTGTAGGTTTCAAATATATACATAAATCCCAATAGCCCTGTTCTAGGTGATGATGATGATTCGGTGTAGGGACGCCCGGCCGGAGACAGGCGGGCTGTCGATCGCGTGGATGCGTTCATTCAGCCCCATTCCCAGTTGGAGCCAACGGTTACTGTCCCGGCGGCGCTCCCATACAGCCTTCTTCCTCAAATCTCCTCGTTCACCTGCAGAAGGAAAGGACATCTTTGAGATTAATGTCCCTCAGCTCTTCTTCTTCTAGTTTGTCTTCCTGTTCTTAACGGTTAGTAACATCAATAATATATTAAGAAACATGTTTGATCATAGAGAAAAATGTTTAAACAATCAGCATTTTAAAAGGAATAAGGCCTCTTTTAAGTAATATAATATCACTGATAAATAAAATGTCACTGATATACGAGTATGTATGTAAATGTCGAACAATGCATATATCACTAAAGCAGAAATCTAGTGGCGAGAAATCAGATAAATGTCAGTGCCAAACGTTGAATAGGTACCTAAACCATTTGAAAGCCACAGTTCACGCCAAACGAAATTGCCACGCTGACTGCCTCTTTCGTCAAATGACGTCCAAATTTTATTGATCAAAAACTTCGTCATCCAATCCGCTACAATTATATTTCAATCCCTGTTGATTTTGTAGGTAGCACTTCTTTATTTTTTGCTGTTGCGTCAGGGGCACGGTTTATTGTATCATCGCTTAGCGTACAATAGGTTAAGACTCACAGGCCGGGAGACCCACACTATAAAAAAGTATAGTTTATGAATTCCAGTATACGTCTAACATAACTATGACAAGTGACTCTTTGTCGCGCGACAAATACTAGCAGTCACTTTCCTTTTAATACCGTGCGAGCACGACAACTGACGCTGAGTCGCGCGAGATGTGAAGTCGCGTCCAGATATTAGCCTTGCTGTTGCCATTTTCCGTCTCTCCAGCTCAATGGCACCAATATTGTCACCGACCATCACACTAATCATATAAAGGCGAAAGTTTGTGAGTGTGTTTATGTGTATGTTTGTTACATCTTCACGCTTAAGCGGCTGGACCGATTTTGATAAATTTTGGTATCCAAGTAGCTGAGAGCTTAGACATACTTTTTATCCCGAAAGAATTTAGAGTTCCCGTGGTACGAGCGGGTAACACCGCGCGGCGCAGCTAGTAAGTATTTAGTACACAAATACAGTTCAATCCGATATGAGGAAGTGGTGGAAAATTATTCGAAAATCTCGAGGGTACTTAGATTACAAGTTAAATAAAAGATTGGAAAACTACATTCAAATATTTCAAAGTGAAATAATACGAATTTACGGTTGAGTCAATTTGCGGAATTTCTGTTTGTAGTTGCAGAACGAATATTTAGCCATGAGTAAACTAAGCAATTCAGTTCATGTATTATACCTACTTACTTACCTATTTTAAGTTTATGAGAATGATATGCGTTCCAGAGTGATCTTAAAGAAGCTTCCAAATAATACTCGAGTCATGTGGTTATAAATATACTTGGCCTAGTCATAATCACTTGATTTCAATTGGTTATCGCTTGATATAAATAGCTCAAGGGGTGAGTCATCTTATACATTATCTTATTACGTTGCCGTGTTTCATGTTGGGATCTGAGCCTAAATTTGACGTTTGACACTGACATCTATCAGAGATCTGGTCACTTTATTTCTACTTAGCGATGTGTACCAAAAGTCCATGCGTCAGCTAATTTATTAATTTACAAGAAGGCGCAACTTCGACCAAGTAAAGCTTTTTTACCGGTTTTAAAAGGTATTCATATCGGCCGCTTCGGCGTGATTAAAGGAATAAAATGTTCACCAACAAATGGCGCTGTATTCGCTAGCGCCGCGCGCCCGTACGAATCCTGCTTCGCGCTGTAAAGCTGTTTTTAGGGTTCCGTACCCAAAGGGTACAAACGGGACCCTATTTACTGTGTCTTCGCTGTCCGTCCGTCCGTCCGTCCGTCTGTCACCAGGCTGTATCTCAAGAGCGGTGATAGCTAGACAGTTGAAATTTTCACAGATGATGTATTTCTATTGCCGCTATAACAATAAATACTAAAAATAAAATAAAATAAATATTTAAGGGGGCTCCCATACAACAAACTTGTTATAGATTAGGTATATATATATTGTAAAATTAATAAAGAAATAAATAAATAAATAATAATAATATATATATATATATAGGTACGGAACCCTTCATGCGCGAGTCGGACTCGCACTTGCCCATTTTTTCATTATTCATTACATGGCTCCACAGGGGGTTTTACAACCCACGCCATATTACCGATTTTTAGTGGTACTAGTTTATTATACTGGCAACGGCAAGTTTCTGGTAACTGACGTTGAAAGTCGGTGGATGTCATATGTACACATAAAGTAAACAGGACTAAATATTCCGCGAATTTCAAGTAATTTTTGCGTAATAAAGCCAAAACTATCCACAGTGATGAAAGTATTTTTTTTCTATGGGATTCAGTACCGTGAAACATGCCAACTTTGCCCGCTTTTTTCGTAAAAACCCGAATTTCTCTCTTTTTTTCTATGACGAGATAAAGTTTTTTTTTTGTCTAACGCATCCATCGTATTCATATGCATGCGTTTGTTACGAGAAACAATTTTTAAATCTGCAATTAACCAACTTTTTTATCAATTTTCACCTCGGGTAAAGTTATCTAAACTTTTGCTAACATTGCCCAAATCGATTATTTTCGTAACTATAGCCCCTACAACGTTAAGATAAGGATCAGTATAAAATCTGGGGTAATAATGGCGTTCCACGTAAATATCTTGGTCTTAACTATACAAACACGTGTGCAATATGGGTGGGCAATGTTACATAGGTATTTTGTTTTACTCCATACAAGCCGAATCAAGCAGTTTGAAATTGTCAGGGTTGTCACTTTTGGTTGAGTAAACCATCTTTACCAATACCATTATCAAAGTGAAAAATGTATGCTTAATATTGGTTACTAATAGTTAGGCGGTTATTTTTTTCTCCACGTTTGAATAATCTAAATAAAAATTGTCATAATTGAATATTCTATGTTTTTTTTGTTTTATGGACATGACATGACATGACATGCAGCTACTGCTAAAAGTACAACGGCTTAATAGAAATACAATCTACCTTACCTTAAATACATAACCCTCCTTTATGTACGCAGTCAGGTAAAATTACGACAAGGTGACAACCCTAACCCTTTTTTTAGTCTGGACAATGTTAGAATTCATAGGTTAGCACGTTACTGGATAGCATTGCCCACCATCATAACTCTGGTTTTAATAAGTATTTTTAGTACAAACTACAATAAATATGATCTACAGTTCTTATTTTATAACAAGCAATAAGATACATTCACCTGAGGCTTCCCCATTCTGTAAAAACTACACCAGAACTACACCTAGAATTGGCCCGCCAAATCACGCACCTTATTCGACTAGTCCCAACACGTTACGGAATGAAGTTGCGCGCAAATGTGATTCCCAGTGATACCACAGATATAATCTATTTTCCACTAAAAATTATAGTGTTGCCATAATCATCTTGAAATTGTCTACAGTAACGTTTCTTTTTTAAGTAGCGTTTTGGGCAAAGTTCCCTGTGGAGGCAAAGTTGGCGTATTTCACGGTATTTATTTCGCAAGAAGAACGAAGGATGGAGCAGCATTCCGGTAAACAATTTTTTAAATTTCTGTTGCCGCTATAACAACAAACACTAAAAACAGAATAAAATAAATATGGTGGGGCTCCCACACAACAAGCGTGATCGGTTGCGTTAACTTTGCTTTGCACCTCATTTGTATCCGGCGCGACACATACCAGGTGGAAACTTAACTTAACCCAGCCAGTTATTTTATTTGATGTACGGTACAATTTACAACATTATTACAATTTTCTACAACATTCTGTTTTTGTTTTTTAGGGTGAATGCATATATAATAGAATATATAATAATTCCTAAGTTTCTTACTCAAAAGAGGATTGAGTAAATTTAATGCAACGGTTTATTGGAGCGGAGCGAGCGAAGCGAGCGAAGCTCCCATGGATCGACTCGAATGGACTTTGTAGCAATGCGCAGATCTCAGCGAGTTCTCAACCGATTTTAGAATTTTTTGTTTTAAAATGCAAAAATTAAATTTCGCTAGGTCGTGACGAAGAGAAAATTTCGAAAAAAAAAAAAAAACTCCGCTCCAATCTATGGTGCAAGCTTAGCCGGTGGCTGACTCTGCATCGACCTAGTTATTATAGTACACACTCACGGATCTACCTACTTCCGTTTTTGTTAGCACTCTTAAAAAAAGAGTGACCACCAAAACACCAAACCCAAGAAGTACAATTCTCAAAGCCTCTTAATTTATCATAGAATTAAGGTATTCTTAGAGGTATATTTACAAGAAGGGTCTAGACTAGCATCTCTTTAACGAGATCGAACGATGAGGCAAATTTAGTAGCTGGGTAACTTTGTGTCTGACCCTTATTGGATAGGCATATACCTACGCCGTGTAAGTGTGTCATCGAGGTGGGGTAACTTAAAGGAAACTCGTTTCCCTTCCCCATACGCCTCCGCACCGTGCTTCCGTATCCAAACCGCGCTTTCGAATGGAAATTTTGCTTTCAGAACGAATGTTATGAAGTGTAAGCGTCCTTGCTTCCTGATTTTTTTCGTCTCCCTAAAAACGTTATATAATGCATGCAAATTCCCAGGTAGCTTGCTGAAATAATTACGAAAGCTTATTCGGGACATTAACGATACAGGATTTTTATGTATTTATGATATTATGGATTTGACATTGATTCACGTCACTATTTGCTGTTTGAGCGTAAGTATTTACCATGTAGGTACACCATACAATTGTCATTTTAATATACTTCTTGTCCCATATACTGGACAAGCAATTTTTAATTAGGTACCTAATTAGGTACACATTAATAATATTCAGCTCGATGCTAATGGAAGTACATATTTCATTATTGTCTATTGTATCTGTTTGTAGCTAAGACATTCGCTTAAAAAAACATGTGTCACATTTCGAGTATACCCTAGTACATTCGAGTTCATTTACATCTACACACTTACGAGAGCAAAAATATCTAAACACGACCCTATTGTTAGGAGCATAAAATCGTGTTCAGATACTTTTGCTCTCGTAAGTGTAAGATGTAAATGAACTCGACTGTACACAGTGAGGAGCACCCTACGTTCCAAGCAACCAGTATACCATCTATGCATATAATAGTCAGTCTGAAGCCAAAACGATTTTTTTTATTGACGTCTCTGTTTCGATTCGACGCAGGGAATGCCAGTGTTACTGTTACCAGACAGTGTGACACAAGGTATTCTCTGCCAGCCAACCATAAAATGTTTGACTAGTAGTCATTCTTTATGGCAATAGGTAGACATCCCATTTACATAAGCGTTGTGCACACACGAAGTTAAAGGATTTTTGGACAATGTTTTTGTGCTTTCTCACGCTTTTGCAATGGTTCGCTCTGCCTGAAACGATTTATCACAAGGGTTAATCCCAGCAAGTTTACAAAAAACGGCGTTTGAATAAAGACCCATCCGCCCAGAGTTTCAGCCAGCCCCGGGAAATCCATCCACCTCCGGCAAATCTACGGCCAGTAAGCCCGGTTCAGCAGCGAGTTCTACAAAAGATCCAAACGTCACTGTAAGAAAATACCGATCCATCCAAAACGCATCCGACTATGAAGATGACTCATCGATTATCCTGGAAGGACATACACTCGTAAGAGAGTCACAGAACAACATAAACTCACAAGAAATATCTCCGACGTCTATGTTTGCCAGATACAAGCAGACAACTGATGAAAATGAACATATTTCACTACAAAAGTTTAGACTTATCTTAGAGGAAAATAACAACCACATTTGCTCTAAAATAAAATCCTACTTCCAAAGGGAAATAGTAAACGCTATTTCCGAAATAAAAACTGAATTCAAACAAAACTTAGGAAAAATAATAGCTGAACAAAAAAAGAGTAAACAAGACGTAATTGAAATAAACTTAAGAATAGAAGAACTGAGCAACAAATGTCAATCTCTGCAAGCTGAAAATAAAAAATTACAAGCTGAAATCCAAAACCTAAATCCTACCACACCTTTTCCAAGATACGAAACAAAAGAGAAAACTTTAGTATTGCATGGTTTGCGAGAAAATTTTTGGGAAACGGAAATGGAACTTACGGATAGAGTCATAAATATCTTCTATGACCTATTAAATGTTGATATCTCCGACTATATAGAGGAAATTGAATTTTTCGGGAAAAAAGGCCGGACGAGGCCAATAAAAATAGAGGTCTTAAGCAAAAAAATGAGAAGATTCATACTGAAGCACTCATCAACTTTTAGAGAAGCAGGCCTGAGCGTCACAGAGTATCTTAGCCCAGAAGAATTACACAAGAAAAGAGAACTACAAAATGCTCTACGAATGGCAAGACAAAATGGTAACTATGCGATTATTCGAAACAATAAACTATTTATTAACGGAATGGAATCAAACATACAAGATAAGGATAACCAAATGAGGACCTCCAAGCAGGAGATACTACTTGAGCCTCAGCCAGGTCCATCTACTCCGTCCCAGCGTGGAAAGACCCAGCCCCTGATAAATAAATCAATCATACGAAATGCAGAAGAATACCGAAGAGAGGACGTAGAAGAAAACCGTACTTTTCGTGACTAGTTCCAGTTTAAATGTATTATTTCAAAACATGCAGAGTCTATGGAATAAGATTCATCTTTTAGAAGCATTTATCGCAGAAAAGTCTAATTACATGTCGTTTGTATCTCCGAGTCCGAGTTAAAATATTGTAAAATTCTTAAAAAACTAGTAAAAACAGCTAAAAAACTTAGAAATAAACAAACATAAAAAAAAACAAAGTAAAATCCATGTGGCAAATAATAAATAAAGAAATAAATAGAAATAAATTTAAACATAAAAGTAACATACATGTAAAAACGTCAGATAATATACCAGTAAGCGATCCTAAGCAAGTGGCCAATATATTTAATATTTTTTTCTCTTCCATCGGCAACTCTTCTATCTCCAAAGACAAACTACCCATAAAAAACACTATAAATAATTCATTTTATCTAACGCAAATTGAGCCCAAAGAAACTTACTCCATTATAAAAAATCTTAAAAACAAAACATCTTTCGGTATTGACGAAATCCCTCCCATAGTAATAAAAAAATGTGCAGATATACTTACCATCCCGTACACTAAACTAATAAATCAATCCTTTTCAGAAGGAATCTTTCCTGACGCTCTAAAAATATCTCTGATAAAACCTATACACAAGAAAGGAGACCCCTCTGATATCAATAATTATAGGCCCATTGCTCTGCTTCCCACCTCGTCTAAAATATTTGAAACGGCAATGGTAAAACGACTCAACTCATTCTACGAAAAATTTAAAATACTTAACGAAAGTCAAAACGGTTTTAGAAAAAACCGATCTACTACCTTAGCAATATATAAATATATACAGGAAATACTAACCGAAATAAATAACAAAAAATACGCGGTAGGCCTCCTGCTTGATTTAAGTAAAGCCTATGATAGAGTGTGCTATGGGACTCTACTAAATAAATTGTATAGTACTGGAATTAGAGGCACTCCATTAAAATGGTTCAAATCTTACTTTGAAACTCGATCTCAATACACGGAAATAGAAAGTACAGACTTTGAAACTGGAATAGTTCGTCATTTCAGATCTGATAGAGTCCCTGTAAATGGCTCTATTCCCCAAGGAAGCGTGCTAGGATGTATTTTATTTCTAGTGTATATAAACGACCTCCCAGATATCCTAAATGATCATTGCACACTATTTGCTGACGACATTTCCGTATTATTTCCGTGTGTTAAAATCGACGAAGTTGAAACTAAACTAAATTTAATTCTAGATAAAATACTAAACTGGTTACAAATACATAATCTTGAGCTCAACATTAAAAAAAACAAAAATTATACAATTTAAGCCATATCAAAAAACCACTCTTCCAATAAATTATAGCTATAATAATCTTAAACTTGAAAATGTGACCTCAGCTACATTATTGGGAATCGAGTTAGACTCTAGCTTGAACTTTAAAATCCATATACAAAAGCTTACAAAACAGTTATCGTCTTTTGTATATGCTCTAAATCACCTAAAGCGTTTAACTGACCTAACTTCCGCTCTTTCAGCCTATTATGCATATGCTTACTCCAGGATGTCCTACGGACTCATTTTATGGGGTAATAGCACAGACATAGGAAAAATATTTATCTTACAAAAAAAGTGCGTTAGGATATTGGCAAACATAGATCAAATGGAATCGTGTAGACCTCATTTCATAAAATACAAAATATTGACTGTCACGTCCATGTACATTTTGGAGTCGAGTAAATTTGTTAGAAAACATATAGATTTATATTCACAGATAACACAAAACAAAAGAAATGACCGAAATTTAAATAAACTACGATTACCTTTTTTAAAATTAAAGTTCGTTACATCTAGCCCGCACTATATGACAATAAAAATTTATAACCACTTACCTAATTTTATAAAAAATGAGACCGAACTAAAATCGTTCTGTACAAAATTAAAAGCTTATTTAGTCGATAAATGCTACTATAATATAGACGATTTCTTTAATGATAAAGTGTAGAATCTGAAGTCCTAAAAATTTGTATGTATAACTTACTTAAAAATAATAGCTATTAAGCTGTAGATGCCCTCTCATATTGCTGCGCCCTATGCAGGGTATCACATGTAAAACTGCCCTATATTGTACCTACCTTTATAGCTATGTGATATGCAATAAACGATATTATTATTATTATTATTACCATATATATACCCTTCGCCTTCATTTTCTTAATAATCTCCTCTATTTCCTGTAGCGTAAAAGGCAACAGAAACATGGTGGAAAATTGGGGTAGTTGCGCGGCACGGAGCAACCGCATGGCTTCCGGAAGACACGTTAGTCTATATGTTTGTTTCTTCATTACACGGGACGACAATGAAATTGTATTTTATTTATAGTGCCGAAATTCCATCCTGAATCTGAAAAAGTACAATTTAAGTATTACAATAATGGTATATGAAAATAATGCAGGGATGTCTAATTTGATTAAAACACGTCGTAATTGCAGAGCTCAGCAGGTTAAGAACTTCTCTTTTACAAACTCCGCAAAGTTTTTTTATTACATAAGTTAAAGCCACTTTGGGACGATGGTTTTTCAATTTAATTTTGCGCAGGAAATATGAAGAATTAGGAGAAAGTTAGAGCACTTATTTCAGATTTTGAGTTTGGTTGAGTTGAATAAATTTAAGTGTCATTATGATGTTTTGACGATTGACGTTTTACTCGTGACTTCGTCCGCGTATATTATTGAGCTTTCTTTCGACGACGCGGTTGCAGTTGGCGCAGTGATTAATCAACTGCCAACTGAGCCGACGGTTCTGGGTTCGAATCCCGGCAAGGGCAAATATTTGTGTGAAGAAATCGAATATTTGTGCCTGGGTGTTTTTTGTATTTAAGAACGTATTTATATATATAATTATGTTTATCGTCATCTAGTGTCCATAACACAAGCCCACTAGAGCTTACTGTGGGACTAAATTCTTTTGTGTGAGGTTGTCCGATATTTATTTATTTATTTATTTCGGCCTTCCTTCTCAACAGTGGTCTCCTCTTCTGAAATTCCGGTAGTATCAGACATTTTAAATAAAGAATAAAGTTCATTATTTTACTGTTTCTACGTTATGTTATTATTATTTTCATAATTACACTCTTGACAAACGTCGCATCGTATATAATTAATGTAACGATGTAGTACAAAAGTCCGGTTGGAAAATTTTAGTACCTATACTGCGCCAGAAACGATGAAGGGTCGCAGGTTCGAAATCCAAGATCAATATTCGAGATTTTTCAAATTTATCACTTTCATGGACACTTATCACTTTCAGACAAGCTTTTATTGCATTTTTAGAACAAATAAACCCAAAACAAAACTTGTGTATTCATACAACGATACCTTAGTTCAAGCTCGTACGTAACTACAATTAAATTTAAACCACTTGTACACTAACGTCCTATATATATGCAACGACTTTTTTCGAAAAGTTGGTACGATTGTTCTCCAAGGTATTGAATATCGATATAGAGTTTTAGGCTCTTAATTCGATTGACACTCAATAAATGTGATATGCAATAAACGTTTGACTTGAACACTGAAATCAACAGGAACTTCGACAAAACGGTGTCTCCACAAAACGGTGTCAGCATAAAAATGCGACGCCCGCCAAACGCCGGAATAATGACCCATCAATATTTAAAAACACACAGGAAGTTCTCAACTAGCCAATCACCGCCACATGTGCACTGTACCACCACTCCCACTCAGAAACCTATAAAATATTACGAATTCCTCTCTATTTTAGAATGCCTATTATATTCTTATCGGATTACGTCAGAACTATAAGTAACAAAATAAAACAAACATTGCGGGAAAATGTTATTTTATTACCAATGGATACAATCGTACATACAGGAAGGCATTTTAGTATCTAGCTGAAAACACCTGACTTTGCGAGTTACAAACTGAAAATTATACCAAAAGATTTGATTTAGTTTTGAATAACATTATTTTTATGTCGAACTAGCTGTTTTTCTTTTAAGGGACAATCTTACACAAATCGACCTAGTCCCAAACTAAGCAAGCTTGTACTATGGGTAGGTACCAGACGACGATAGACATAATATATACATAAATACATATATAGATACCATCTATGACCCAAGCACAAATATTCGAGTTTATCACACAAATATTTGCCCTGGCCGGGATTCGAACCCAGGACCGCCGGCTCAGTAGGCAAGTGCTTATAAACTGAACCAACTGCGTCTTCGTTTTGCCCGCGGCTTCGCTCGCACAGGTCTGGAAACGTGTCTGTGTAATTTAATACCTTTTCATTGTTACTTAAAATGACAAATCAACTAACTAATAAATATTTGCGCGCACACATACATTTTTGGATATGTGCACTTGTTAATTATTGTATTAAGCGGTTTACACTCACGTGAAATTGTCAGGAACGGCAGTGACGAGTTTGCCGCGGCGGTGTACGGGCAGCCGTCCCTGATGAAGGGCTCCATACGAGTTCGAAACATGTCGGGCCGTTCCTGACAATTTCACGTGAGTGTAAACCGCTTAATACAATAATTAAATATGTCTCACGAAAGTTTTAATAAAATTATTGTGCACTTGTTGTCATTATCTTATTAATACTTTCGTGAAACATATGAACGTGAACGTCAACAAATGTATTAGCCGTTTACACTAGCGTGAAATTGTCAGAAACGGCACGACACGTTTCGAACTCTTCATCAGGGACTGCTGCCGATAAAATTTCGCGACAATTTTGTAACTGCTTAATACACTTGTCACCTTAAATTTAGTAAGGATGAATTAAACAAAGATGCTGAAATTTTCTTAGTGTTTAATTTACCGTCCATACGCGAAACATTAACTGTTTTACTTAATAAACCTGACGTTCTAATGTAAACGTAAATTAAACTTTTACCTTCTATATAATCCCTTTACGGGATAAATATCTAAAAAATCTGAAATTGGCTTTCTTACTTATTAAGTTATTAATAAACAACCTGTAGGTATACGAAATTTTATTAATCTTACTCAAACCCCTTATTTATCGTTCATACTTTCACCTTCCATTTTTCACATTTAGTGTCTCTATTCTCCATTATGGGTTGAATTTTCAAAAACGCTGAAATCAGTTTTTGATGAAGTCTACGCGCAAATTAATGTAGCATTTACATAAAGGAAGCCGTTTCTTATACAAACTTCTACTTTCTATTTAACCCCTTTACCCCTTTTCGAAGAATGGTGAAATTTGTTTACTTAATTTTTAATGAAGGACCTATACACGAATTAAAATTATTTTTACTCAAATAATCATAACTTCTTCATACAAACTTTCTCCTCCCATTTAATATACCCATACGGGGGCGTATAGGATGACTTTTTTTAAATCCTCAATTTAGTTTTCTTGCTAAACTAAACTCAAATATTTGTGCTTGGGTCATGGTTGTTCCTATGTATTTAAGTATATATTTATCTATATAAGTATGTATATCGTCGTCTAGTACCCATAACACAAGCCTTCTTGAGTTTAATTTGGGACTAGATCGATTTGTGTGAGGTTGTCTAATATATATTTTTTTTATTAAGATTATCTAGTAAAACATTTCGGCTTTGCCTTAAATAGGCGATTAGGCTACACGCAACGCTTAAAAGCGCACAATACAATGCTTACTACATACAACTTTTTTCCAATATTAAATTGTAAATACACTTAGCCTAAATTATCAATTCTTGATTTAAAAAAGTACAAAGTGTCCTTTACAACATATATAGGTACCTAATGTTTAGTAATTAAAACCTTGGACATACTTTATTAAGTAAATTAAGTTCTGTATTCTGTACCTAATCAACTCAACCATTCCAAACTGCTGTCTAATACCGCTCAATACATCAAAAGCCTCTTTGTATAATACAATACATTGCAATAATACACCTGCTGAATACATTTTTTATACATTTTCCATAATCTATAGCGCTTTTCCGACCCCGTGGCTGCATTGCGAAAAATCTAACTATCCCGCTCTTTTCATCGGGCTGCCAATGAAGCTGTTTCCATCGCACATTGACGCGGGAAACTCTGAGGCATTGCAGGCAGACCTGTAGATTCGCGCAGGCCGTTGGGACGTTTCGCACGCTACTGAAAATGTATCAAGACGTAACTTTTTTTCGAAGCGGCTTTCGTTCCTTTTATCAATTATAAAAATTGTGTTCCAAATTTGTAATTTTTGTGCAGTGTAGTGATTGGTGTAGTGTTTTGTACTTTAGTTAAGTAGTTTATACATATATATGTGTGTATGTAAATACTGAAAGACATCATAGTGAGGTAAGACATTGTAACGTAACTTGGATAATAATAATAATGTTTTATGGTTCTGACGGGTTGGTTTATACAAGAAAATGTGATTAATTATCTGTATTATTTAAAATGAGTCTCACAACTTAATAAAACAATATATTACAGTTCAGCAAGATAAACAATATATTACACTTCACACTTAAATTAACTAGCATATTTTCATTCAAAGAAGTTCATTGTAAGCATGTTATGTTCATGTACTCATTACTATTCAGATTCGGGAAAATGTCACTTTTTTCTAAGCAGTCCCTTTGTTTAACCATGAAATAAAAGGTCATGCAAATTCTACGCAAACAAATGAGCGCGCGGTATGTTTTACTATGATCAATTATGTTTTACTATAATAATTAACTTTATAAAAAAATGGATTTTTCCTTTATTTTCTACAAACATGAAAATTTTAGGAAAGCCTACGTTTGAGAAAATCCTAAACAAACATTTAAAATTAAGTTAATAGTAATATTATATGGATATACAATCATCAATGTACGATTATGGATATAGGTACACATACAATTAATTACAATTCAATGTTTACAAGATCATGAAATGGGTCATTGTCAGATTTAGGTTCGCGTCTTATCGGTGAACATGTACAAAGTTAAGAACTTTTAGGCCTAGTTTTCCGATCAAAATTATATAAGCATAAACGACGTTTCCCTTTCTATGGGCTTGCGTGTTAAAAACATAACTTCTATGCACAAACGCTGTTAACTATTGGCCACCGAAAAGAGACAACTTTTGTTTTTTGAACTGACAATGACCCAAATAACTTCAGTAGCCATCGGCATAGACGGTTTTTCATTTAAACTTTATTGCACAAAACAAAAGTCAATACAAATAGCGAACTTAATGCCAAATGGCTCTACCAGTCAACCATAGGGCCAGAAGGTACTAAAAGTTGGTGCAAATCAGAAATGTAATAAAACAGAGAGCACCCAGGGTAAAAGTAAATACTAAATATATATATATGATTACTGTATATTCAAAGATACGTACCTATACTTACACACTGTAAATATATATAAATAATGAATACTAATATATACGGAAGTCTACAACATGGGATGATGGATAGACAATTCGGGCTCTTGTTCCAGCAGCTGCTTACGCAGCATACGCTTGAAAGCTACCTTGCTTGGGGCTTGTCTGATAGGGGGAGGGAGTGAATCTCATAGAATACATGCATGAACGGCCAAAATTTATTTACTTTTGAGACACCCTGGAACAGGATACAAACACAGGAGGAAAACAGACAGCAAAGGATCGAATGGGAAACCAGTTACGCTGACGGCGAAATAATTTAACATGATTATTCTCATGAAACGTCAAAATAACAAAAAAATGCTGACATCGTATATTATAAAAATTACTAATTATTGTTGTAGGCATCCACCTCTAGAGATTTAACGACACATAAAACAAATAAGCTTCAAAATGAATAAAATAAAATAACTAAGTATATTAAATCAAACCCGTCCTTGTCACAACTAAATTTATTAGTAACCCTTATTGCCTAAAAGGTAATATAAAAAGATAAGATACTGAAACGAAACGTCACATTAATTAATAAGACAGATACGGTTTCCCGTTATCAACCTTATTAAATGAAATTCTTATTAATAACGAGGGAGTGAATCCATTTAAATATCATTTTACTACTTCAGGGTTTCCCAAGCTGTGCGTTAAACAGTGCGCTAATTCAACTGTGCTTTGAGATATCTCCAAACAAATAACTTCACGAGTATACATGTCCATTATATTACCCTTTCCTGGTAAATGACATCGCGATGATTACTATTCGAGCTGATGATATTTGAAAGGAAATTTGATGAAACTAGAAATATTGCTCAATGCTTAAATATTCACTTGCTTAGCGATGATTTGATTTTTAAATTTTACTCATGTCAAAATAGCTAATCATTAAAACAGAAAGGCAGGTTATTACAGTTAAGGTCTGTTCGCAAAACAAGGAATATAATGTTAATGGACTCACTCGTATTTCGGAGGGATGTCAGTGCCTAACGTAGAAAGAATTGAGAGCCTACTGGTGCAACGTACCGATTATAAAAAAGCGTCATGAGGCATTCCTGCATACTCTTTTCCGTATACAACGAGGTATATAATTGTACCCTAATTCGACTAGCTAGAGCACAGACATATATATATGACTAAACCGTCTAAGCCGTGAATTGAAAAAAGTATGGGAACCCATGCACTATACTGTTTTGTCTCTTTTTTTACTGTAAGTATAAAACATTTTTGTTATAATTATATATTACAGGTAAATATATCAGCAACTAAACTAAAACGTAAAAACTCTCGACGTCTAGACGTCATCATAAAACGAACAGTCACTAACCTAGGCTAACCTAAGTATAATATCTAGCTTCCTATAATATATTTATTTATTGTTTGGCTTAGGGTAGATTTAGAGCTAATTGTATCACAAATATGGGTTACATTTTCTATGATTTACCTGTGAATGACGACCTGAAATATACTGTGATCGTCGAAACATATACGCAAATATAAAATAAAAAAATGACGCAAGATTTGAATGTTATTGTTAACACAATACGTCGTATTAAAAAAAAGTATTTTTTTAAAACCTAACTTACCAGTAACATAATTGTCTTAATTTATTTGATAAGTGTCATTACTTTGAGAAGAAAGAACACCAAAAGTACCAACTATTTATTTTCTTACTTAACTACAACTAAACTCGTACTGCTAACATTTTCCCTAAAATTCTAAATATTTTTTCCTAAAAAGATATTTACACGCGGAATATATTCATCGCTAAAAAAAGACAACATCAAACCCGATCCAACAGAATATTCGGTCAGATATTTGAGATTTCAGGGAAAAGCCGTATTTTTCGTGTTTGTACGTACCTCACGGTCAATGTGTCGGTTTAATTGATTTATTCGTTAAAAGGACAATTTTGTGACTAAAAAAAACGAGCGCTTTGTCTTTTTAGTATATTTTTATACGAAATTGCATGCACTATGCGCACTTGTTACAAACCCAAAAAAAAACAGTTTATTCATCAGTGCTATCCTAACAATGTGATATAGCCAGGCAATTAGTAGGTATGGGTGATAGAGAAACAAAGGTGTGTGTTGAACTTAAAAGTATTAACCATCCAAGTATACGTGCACATCACATATTAGGGTAGTTTCAGAAAGGCAGGTTATTACAGTTAAGGTCTGTTCGCAAAACAAGGAATATAATGTTAATGGACTCACTCGTATTTCGGAGGGATGTCAGTGCCTAACGTAGAAATAATTGAGAGCCTACTGGTGCAACGTACAGATTATAAAAAAGCGTCATGAGGCATTCCTGCATACTCTTTTCCGTATACAACGAGGTATATAATTGTACCCTAATTCGACTAGCTAGAGCACAGACATATATGACTAAACCGTCTAAGCCGTGAATTGAAAAAAGTATGGGAACCCATGCACTATACTGTTTTGTCTCTTTTTTTACTGTAAGTATAAAACATTTTTGTTATAATTATATATTACAGATAAATATATCAGCAACTAAACTAAAACGTAAAAACTCTCTAGACGTCTAGACGTCATCATAAAACGAACAGTCACTAACCTAGGCTAACCTAAGTATAATATCTAGCTTCCTAAAATATATTTATTTATTGTTTGGCTTAGGGTAGATTTAGAGCTAATTGTATCACAAATATGGGTTACATTTTCTATGATTTACCTGTGAATGACGACCTGAAATATACTGTGATCGTCGAAACATATACGCAAATATAAAATAAAAAAATGACGCAAGATTTGAATGTTATAGTTAACACAATACGTCGTATTAAAAAAAGTATTTTTTTTAAACCTAACTTACCAGTAACATAATTGTCTTAATTTATTTGATAAGTGTCATTACTTTGAGAAGAAAGAACACCAAAAGTACCAACTATTTATTTTCTTACTTAACTACAACTAAACTCGTACTGCTAACATTTTCCCTAAAATTCTAGATATTTTTTCCTAAAAAAATATTTACACGCGCAATATATTCATCGCTAAAAAAAGACAACATCAAACCCGATCCAACAGAATATTCGGTCAGATATTTGAGATTTCAGGGAAAAGCCGTATTTTTCGTGTTTGTACGTCCCTCACGGTCAATGCGTCGGTTTAATTGATTTATTCGTTACAAGGACAATTTTGTGACTAAAAAAAACGAGCGCTTTGTCTTTTTAGTATATTTTTATACGAAATTGCATGCACTATGCGCACTTGTTACAAACCCAAAAAAAAAAACAGTTTATTCATCAGTGCTATCCAAACAATGTGATATAGCCAGGCAATTAGTAGGTATGGGTGATAGAGGAACAAAGGTGTGTGTTGAACTTAAAAGTATTAGCCATCCAAGTATACGTGCACATCACATATTAGGGTAGTTTCCTGAAATCAATATAAATTAAACTGAATTAACGATTAATTGTAATTTTCAAAAATTTACGCGAAACAATCATTATATTGCTCAGTATTTCCCAATTTTGAACATTTCAACATAAGAAAAAACCAAATTAAATGAAGCAATTTGACCGTACTGGTCGGTGACTTCATAGTTCGTGTTTTTCTTTTAAATTTCGTATCAAGTCTTCCACCGTTTCGACATTTAATACCTAAATTTAACTATTTATTTTATTTTGGATAGAGCAGAAAAATAACACGCAGTAGGTATAACCAAATATGCAATTTCCAGTTATAATGTTAAGAATGTCCAGTCTAAAAAGTTGGAACTTTCTTGCGGCGTTTCTTGTTTTTAGACGACTAAATTTTTCATGTTTTTCATTTTTAGTATAGCAACGAGAACTCTACCATATGAAATCATGAAAATTATTAATTCGGTATCGAATAATAACGGTAATATATATATTTTATTTTTTAAATTTACATAAATCCTATATAAGTAATGCACTGATTTGGTTGGCGCTTAGCAAAAACTCTTAGCCATTTAGAAAAAAACCGACCAAGTGACAGTTTAACACGCGTGAAAAGGGTTCTGTCCGTACGTAAAAATAACAATATGTTGCCTTGAAAAATTGAGAACTTTACTAACCCCAAAACTAATCTTAGTCAACACTTCGCAGGACTTAATTAACTTACATTCATATGCTGAACATTAGGGTGGTCCATAGTTGTATGGAGAAAAAAGAAGGACATTCAATCTTAGCTCCACATGGCTAATCTTGTTTTGTTATCAAGTAATAATCACTGTACCAAATTGAAATAGTATTATTATTTGAGAATAATTTTAGTGGATATCGCACAAATAAGAACCCTTTGTAGAAATAATATTAAAAATTTAGTTTTTTTGGACCACCCTACTGAACATTAAGTCTAAAAAAAAAAAACATACGATCGTATTTGGGTCACAGATTTCTAAGTGTGTACCAAACAACTAATTTGGTCCAACAGATTCAGAGCAAATTTACTGCGACCGTCGCACGCACAGACGAGTGATCCTGTATAAGGGTTCCGTTTTTAAATTCAGATGTGCGGAACTCTAAAAAAACTTAAAAATCAATGAACGGTAGGTAATTAAGGAACCTACAAAATATCCTGAGTCGATTCAGAAAAACGACCTTTTTTCAATTCAATTATTTATTCATAAAAATACATTTTATACGTCATTATATTACATTTTACAGGTAGGCGAGCCCTAGGCGAGCCTCTAAGCGAGAACAGCCGCAAATTCGGTCAAACGGATATACGAAAGAATTTTAGACCAAGCTGAAAACGGAGCCGCTTCGCTCGCGTACCTCACGGTCAAAAACTGCTACATTTCACTACTTAACAGATACACACCTCATAGGAGACATCGATTCATAATATTATACAAAGTATGTTTAGAAACGTTTCCCAGTCGTGTGTCGAAATCAATTCCGAGATTCCTTTGAACTGGATCTATTTGTATCAAAAGCGTTTGTTTATCCGCCCGTCCGTCATCGCCGACCGCTAATAAATTATACCGCGTATTAACATTAAATATAACTGGGTTTATATAAAACTATCAGAGATTTCCCACGCCTGATGGCGTCTCTAGTATAAGTTAAGAAATTTTATTCTCTGGTCAAAATACTGAAAATAAAATATATTTATTCCATTTATTCCAAATAAATGTGCTTAAAAAAGGAGCGTAAGTGGAATCGGAACCTTTGAGACACTTTTCACCAAATAGTCGGAATAACCAAAATTTTCTCCAAAACGCCCATCTACTACTATTGTTGATGATTTTATATTAAGATACTTATTTCCATACAAATGCTTCTGGGGGGTAAAAAGGAAAAAAATGTATCACTAAACGTTTTTTTTTGCTGCGTAGAACATTGTTTTGAAATCCAAAAATAATAAGGAATCAGAAGCTTTTAGGAATTAAGTAATACGTACATACACCATATTAAATTAAATAAATACCAAATTGTATCAACATCAACCTATTAGGTAATGTAATCAGCCAATCTATAAGAGTCATGTTTGTTTATCATTGAACTTTGTTAAATAATAGGAAAAGAAAAAAAAACATACTTCGTTTATTTCAATTCAATGAGGGCTACAGGGCTTGAATTCGCCTCTAGAGACACTAGTGTCGAGTGAGGTCATTAGACAAATGTTAAAAATCGCGATAAAAGTCCGCAAACATGTGTTCAGTCAGTGCCACATGTTTGCGGACTTTTGTAGTGACTTTCACTAACTCATGAACATCGTATATTAAGTATGTATATTGATTTAGTCTATTCTATACTTAATAAAGAAAAATAGGGTTCAGTTCAGCCTTTTATACATAAATGAATTTAGAAGTTAATACTTTGTATGAGTTTTCTAAAAAATAACATTTTTTATCGAATATGTCTACATTGTCTTGAAAACATGCTGCGCCCACCCCAAATAAATGGGATAAGGGCGAGCGAATGATGATGATGATATGTCTACATTGTACTATTTTGAAACTTTTACTTACTGACCCCACTCGACAGTGGCGCCAACTGGTGAGCACAAAAACGGCTGCCCTGACAATTTTCGTCTTAACTGTGTAAATAAAAATAAATAAAATTGTTTTCTTTTTCTTTTCAGGTTAATTATCAACAGTTACATTACGAGCTGAAAAATAAGTAATAAGTGTATTTATAATCGCCTCGGTATTGAGTGAAATAATTATTGCACGAACATCAAATAAATAATAATAATAAGTATTAGTGGTTAGTGTCAATAAATGTATCCAGTGAATAAAGAAAAAAACTTGTGTCTTAAATGGAAATACAAATCTGAAGTTCGGGACCAACATTGAGATAACCCTGTGAAAAACGAATGTATTATAGTGTGTAATTTTGAATTTGTAAAATTCAAAATGGCGTCTCCTTCAAACACGCCAAAGGCACCGTCTCCACCACCGCAGGGCCACACTCCCAGTAAAATGGAACGAAGAATGTCACATTTTAAAGAATACAAATTCTTTAGAAGCTTCAGCGCTAAAGTCGAGAATTGGCCGATGAGAAAAGCTGAACAACTTTGGAGAAAGATGAGGGAACGAAAAATTGCAGGTAAGTCAAAATTTAAGGTTTTATTCTTACATTTTTTTTAAATAAAATTGAGTTAATGACAGCACGGTAAAAAAATGCAAAAAGTTTTATGCGCCCAACGTGGGGCTCGAACCCACGACCCTGAGATTAAGAGTCTCATGCTCTACCGACTGAGCTAGCCGGGCAGTTGCTCGGTTGACGAAATTATGCTTCAACTACTACGTAAAGTAAATTTCTTAAAACATGCCATGTTTTCAATTTGTTATAGTATTTTATGCAACCGTTGTATAAGAGGGGGCAAAAAACGAGAGTGGCATGGGTTACGATGTGAGCGTAGCGAACATCGTAAGAAAGATGCCACGAGCGTTTTTTGACCTACTTATACAACGTTGCATACAATACTTTTTCTACGACTCGACATTTCATAAATAAAATGCAAATAAACAACAAAGAAAATAAGTACATGTTCCCGCTCGGAATCAACAAAATTAAAAAGATAAATTGTCTCTGATAAACTTTTTTTTTATTGACATCCATCTGTCAAAAAAATATTAACTTATACATAAAGGTATACGATCACCATACTAAACATCTGTCAAAAAAATTAAACTTATACATAAAGGTATACGTTCACTATACTAAACATCCATGCACTGAAGATAAAACTTTTTTTTTAAGTTGGCAGCAATGCCTTAGTACAAAAGTTTTTTTTTTTAATTTGCAAATTGTGTGAATGCATCTGTTCATCATGTAATCTGAGGTACTAAGTGATGGTTTTTTGGCGACATTATAACATCGGTTAGCAGTGTGTTTTTGAGCAGTAGAGTATAGACTTTTACAGACTTTCATAATTTATGTCTTTATATTAGAGTTAGTAACTATATAAATGACAGAAAAAAGTACTGGAGTAGAAAAAATTATTTAAAGTTCGTGATATAAAATAAACATAGTTAAGAATCAAGGACCTAGGTACGAGTAGTTGGAGAATTTCGATTGGTATTTATAGCATTTTAAACAATAATATATACTTGTTATTGTTTTTTTACTAAATATGAAAAGATATGTGGCTCAAGATTTTTAACCAATTAAAGTAATATTTTATATCTGTGTTAAAACCCCTGGCTTTACGGGAATTCTACATAAAAAAACTTTCCGTCATTCGTGTGCTTTTTTGTGCTGATAGAGATAATAACTCGGACAAAATTATAGTATAATTAACACACATTTGACACATCACAGGACCAATAAGGTAAATCTGCACTATTTATTGAATATTGAAAAAACAAGCAATGTCACAGTGGTTTTTCTAGTATCTATAATCGTTTTTAAACAGCACGATGCACGCGATGTACGTTTTCTTTTTTTTACAACTGTAGGCTTTGATACAACACTTATTTAGACAACTCGCTGGACGGGTTTTAACAATATTTTGTACAGGGATTATTTCATTTGGACATGTAAAGAACTAGATAATTTTTACCCAACGGTAGATGTAAAAAGAGGGTTACGCGAAATAAGTTGCGGGCATTTTCTAGTCCTATGTAATTCTGAGTAGGTACCTACTTCTCATTATTATCTAAAAGCTGTGCAGATTTTATTAACAGTATAAAGTTCAACTTGATTAAGAAAATAGATTCTGTGGAACAAATGCAAACTGGCTTTAGCATCACGTGCCGAACGCTGTGTACAGTGAGCCGCAGAAAAGAAAATTTGTGCAGCCCATAGTACATGTGCACGTTGCGACTGGCTACCGCTTGCAGATTTCATCCGAACAAAAGTGGAAGGCGGAGCTGGCGCTCCCGTGCGCATTGTTGTGAAGGCTTTTAGTGCAGCGGTGCGTTTGAGCCTGTCTTAGCACCAGTGCCATCTATTTATGCAGCTATTAAGACATTTCTTCGATATTTAAAAATTATTTAAACTCAGCCAAGCGCTTGGGCTCTATTTACATCACTAACAATTATTTATATTTCTGGTTAACAGTATTTTCATTCTATAGAATTACAGCACGTTGGAACGTCGTTAATAACTTCGTCCAGATGTTTTTAACTACGCCAACGTACCTTATGTAAGGTATTATTGTTAAATAAATAAATATTATGGGACAATCTTACACAAATCGACCTAGTCCCAAACTAAGCAAACCTTGTACTATGGGTACTAGACGACGATATACATAATATATAAATACCACGACCCAAACACAAATATTCGAGTTCATCACACAAATATTTGGCCTAGTTTTTGATTGCATTGTTTAATAATTTATTTAATGAAATAACTTATGGCGCAAACTGTATATTTATATTAATACACATAAAATAACCACAGTTACAACTTGATTTGACTTACGTTTTTTGGAATAAGAGTTTTAGCATGTACAGTAAAGGAAATTGAAACGCGTACTTTTTTGATCCTTGTTGTCATTGTGACAAGTGCGAAAAAGGTAGGTACGTGTATAAATTTCATTGACTGTAGTTAAGTTGTAAAATCTTTAGAATAAATGCTATTATTATAAACAAAATGCCATAGAGTTTATACCTACCTACTGTTCAAAAGAAAATAAGGTCCACTTAATTTTACCACACTTTACGTCCTTTTTAGGGTTCCGTACGCAAAGGGTAAAAAATGGGACCCTACTATAAGACTCAACTGTCCGTCTGTCCGTCTGTCTGTCTATCTCACTGTCTGTCTAGCTGTCCGTTTGTCATCAGGCTGTATCTCATGAACCGTGATAGCTAGACAGTTGACATTTTCACAGATGATGTATTGTAGTATTTCTATTGCCAAAAACAAAAACAAATGCTAAAAACAGAATAAAATAAATATTTAAGTGGGCGGTGGCGCGGCGCCATTGATACCAGGTGCAAAGTTAGCTTAACCCGGCCAGTTAAGATGGGAAGTTTTTACACGGAACCCTCGGTGCGCGAGTCCGACTCGCACTTGGCCAGTTTTTTTATTATATTATAATTATAAAATCTTCTAAATAACAGTGAAAGGATACATCATAATAGTGAATTAAATCTACGTTATTTCAAATGATTATTACATTTTGTTTTTTAAGTTCAAGTTGTATTTAGGGAATTTAAAGTAGGCGTCAAAAATTACGTGGCCATTTTTTACAATTTATTATTCTAAAGCAAATGATGTGCCGCCTTTTCGTATTAGGTATATTGATAAACGTGCGGTGAGTTTTATGTATTCGATTGAAAACGTAGTATTATGTACTTAGTACCTACGTTTTTTTGCTACTCCTAGTGCATAAAAAAAAGTAGAATTATATCAAAAGGAAAATAAGACTGAACGCGTATGTATTATCTGAAGGGTACTATGCTTATCACGTACTCCCGATCGGTTTTCTATGTCCAATGATATCATGATAATGACAACATTTCCCTGCACGAACACTTATTTGATTTTTACAAGGGGATTTACTAAAGTGCGGTAAAAGCTGTATTGTTGATAGCATCCATTAGAGATATCATCACTAAGCTTCATCGAATTAAGTCTTGCATTCGTGATGCGTACGCAATTAAACTAGATACCTACTTAATTTTGAGTACTTAACTGATTGTTGTTCGTTTTTCTTGTTAATTCTATTAAATTACCTACTTGCTATTTTAGTAACTTTTTATTATTTCCTTACATCGTTTGAGAAAAGCATTATATATACCTCGACGGAACGGGGACTGCCTTACAATAATGTACTATTTATTAAGCGAAAATTCTAAATTGTTTCTGTTCGTGCGGGATTCGAACATTTAGAACACGCGCCGCGTCTCCTTCCAAACGGCTCTCCGCGCGAATATATTACTCTTCACGTACTTCTTGTGTACGCTCTCTGAGTTTTCTGCTTTAAATTCCATTTGCATACCTAACAAAATGTCAAATTATCATGTAAATGAATATAGCTCTAATATTCCAGTCAGCGAACAAGCTATATTGTTTTTGTTAGATATAAATAAGCATTAGGATTTTAGATATGAAAGATTGTATATATCTCCCTTCACAAAAGCTAAGCTTTTATGATGCGTTCTCACGGCCTCTGTTTATTTAAATGAACTTTCTTGATGGAACATTAAGACTTGAAACTTTTCATAAAATCTTAATATGATGGCGTCAAGCATTAGAAAATTTTAATTTTGTTAAAGGCCATATTCCTCAATGATTGTGACAGTAATTATTGAATGTCACGGTTCATCGCTAAAAGGCCCTTTTAAGCTCGTGGAAGAAAAAAATCACAAGCCTCTTTTTTGCCTTACCTTAGTTCGGTAAAAAATTGTCTTACATCATCCTATGAAATCCTACCAACCGTTGGGACATTATAAGGCCACAAAGCTCATACGAATTATGAAATACATTCTCATATATACGTAAGTAGTGGGTAGAGTTAAAAAGTCTGCAAGTTACCTTTTAGAAAACGCTAATTTCATCAGAAGAATCTACTTAATCAAGAGTCGAGGAAGTCTCGGGATGAGACCTAAATGCGTATCAAAAACACTACAGACGAATTCAAAATGTACCTAAATAGATTAGATTACTTACCTACATTAATAGGATAACACAAAACTCAATTTAAACTGAATCTATATTGTGAACGTTAACTATAAAAAAATAACAAAAGCAAGTCATATAATAAGTCATAATTCCATAATACTTACCTAATTAACTGCGTAGGTATCAAAAACACTAGACGAATTCAAAATGTACCTAAATAGATTAGATTACCTACATTTATAGGATAACATGGACTATCTTCGCGAATACGAGTAGGTACTATGTTCCTTCATATGATCGTCGAATGAAATTGAATATCCCGGGACGGGAACACAGGCGGTCCAATTATTCATCTGATTATCTACCAGAAACGAGTTTTGTGATGGGATGTGCATGAGATCTATGTAGCTGTTTAAGTTTAGTAGTATAAAGGTTCTCGACGCGTTACCTACTTGCAAAATGGGGTCATCAGATCTGCCGAAAGACATCCAATGCTAGGTGAAGGCCTACCCAATATTATATACGACAGGTCGTAAGCTTAGGGCTGCCATCTCTGAATTCGCCAAACCTGTGCAAGGGCTTAAAAAAAACCGGACATTTGGCGTAAATCGCAATTTTTCCCCGGACGTGTCCGAAAATAATGCATAAAATTTAAAAAAACAATCGCTTCAATTTTCATTCACATAATGTGTCCGAGATGGCCCGGACACTTTTTGAAAACCCCCCGGACGGCCTCCAAACTAGGACAAATCCGGGAAAACCCAGACGGATGGCAACCCTACCGGTGAGCCGCCTATATTCAACGGCTAGCCGCGACCGTTACCATATTGTCGCTCCACCTTGTAACGGGTTTTCCATGCTGCGTTGTCCACGCATACCTACGCAGTCGCTGTTCAAGAATCTTTCTACCCCAACCTCAACGGATAGGCGCGTGCCCTGTTATCGATATATAATAATATAACATAGAATATTGTGTACCATAATAAGTCATGTAGGATCACTACATCAGGGATAGGGCGAAGTGGAGGAGGAAGATAAGGAAGGCTGACCCCACCACCATGTGGGATACATAGTCGGGAAGAGAGAGAGAGAGATTGTGTACCATAATGTCAAAAATGTTGTTTATGATTTACAAAACAAAGGCGATTAAATATTCTTATTATTTTAATGTAATTTCACAAAACTCATTCAAATACAGCTTGAGAATGGTTATTATTTAGAAGAGTTAATAAAAAAAAATTACAACGCTTTCAAATGTGCAGCTTAACCAGCTTCAGGTGAATCTCGTAAAATGGTGCTGCCTTTATTATACTACAGAATTTCTTTTATTAAATACTGTCATTGTTTATTTCAAACTAATCCGCTTAAGTATCTAAAAATGTAAACATAAATAAGAGAAAAAACCGTTTAAGACTAACTTTAACTACCCTATCCCCGTAGATTAGATTGAGAGCAGTAAACCGAAATGTACTCAAACAGATAAAGAGTGACATAAACATTATACTTTACCGAATGGCCTGTAAAAGCGACAATCTAGTGATGAATGGGCGGTTTTATTTCAAAACACGAGTGGCTCAGGGCAGTAAAATATTGATAGTGTTTTTGACTTTGTATATTTTGTTGACTGGCTTAAGGACTTTGAGGGCTGTCACAGACTAAGACTTTCCGTCATATACATAATGTCACTTTATTTTATCCATAGATTTTTTTTAATATTTCTGTACAAAGATGGAAATTAATCACAAAAACCTATGTAGGTATTAGATTAGGCATTTACCATGTTCATCGTTAATGAATGTGGAACCTATTACATTTTATCTCTATTTGTAGACTAAAATAATAAAAAGAACTGCTGAAATATAGTTTATCAATATTAAATTATTAACATTTTTTTTGTACCACATCTTTGTTAATGTTTGATCTCTAATTGCTCATGAGTAATGTCTTTTCAGTTACAATGTAGGTATGCAATATGCAATGTCTTTAATTTCATGTCAAATGTCCTATGTCAAAAATCTATCCAATTTAGTGAAGGATTCTCTCTCGGCGTGAACCCAAAACATTCAAATCGAGTGAACCGTAAAATCAGACGGCTTTACCTAAAAGCTACACTTTGATGTTAAACGTCACTAGAACATTTTGTAAATTAAATATTTCGTCATTTTGAGGAGAGTATTTGCTCGGATGGAAATGTTGTTTTGTTCTGTGTTCATAATTATTTACCCATTGGAATATTTTATAAGGAAAGTACTTGCAAATTATTGGATTTATACAATTGTAGCATTTGATAAGTCCTTTTAATTATACGATATACGAATCCTTTGCAAAAAACTTCACTACTGTATTAAGCATCGTACGTAATAGAATAATTGAGGCAAAAAACATCAAAACATTCACCGAAAAGCTTTCATATTGTGTTCATATCGTGAAATACAGCCGTCATTTAATGTAACTATAACATGAAATATATCATCCAATAAGTATATTAATTTGTCTGCTTAGTGACTAACCTAATTTACAAACTAATTTCTATGCAAAGAGTTAATTAACGTACCTATTACCACAGAATAGATAATAGTACAAGTACAGAAGGCACACTACTTTGATCTTTACAAAAGCCGCTTTTTTTAGCCGAAAAAATATGATTTATGGCCCTTCTAAAGTCGTCGTCCCCAGCGCAAGCCAAACTGAACGTTAAAGCTGCGTGCCAACGGTAAAAATGAATTGGCTCGCTTGCCGCGTCGCCGAGAGCGAGGGCTGTCAACGACTAAAAATAAAAATGTATTTCCCATTTATTCCTTGCATTCAATATATCTCTATATTATAGTAATATATTTATATTCTTCATACATTATATTTATTATTTCATTATTTAACTATAAAATAATCAATCTCAGAATTTGGACGAATTGAATCCACAACCAGGCCGCAAAACATTTTAGCTTTATTTTTAAACATTTTAATACGTATAAGATCAGATGTTGGTCACTTCGTAAGTGAAAGAGCAGTGAAGCTCGTTTTGATGCTTATAATGACAATGAAGTGACCAACATCTCTGTTCTCTTTGTTTAAGAGTAAACCTTATTTCGTTTAACTTAAAGACTAATTTAGTGTAAAATTAATTTGCACTTATAACGCCTTACATTTTGAAGTGGCAGTTGTGGCCGCAGCTAACAATACAGATAATGGTATTGTTCATCGGGTACAAAGCTAAGTGGATTCGCTCAACCAAAATAACTATTTCTATATAATATAATAAAATAATGCAACGAATGCGTTACCTTAACATGCAATTAAATTCTTGAGCTTCATTTTGTTTTTGCTTAGTTGTCCGATATTTATTTATTTGTTCATATATTATATTCATCACTACACACCTAGTATAAAACAAAGTCGTTTCCTGCTGGCTGTCTGTCTGCCCCTATGTAGGTATGCTTAGAGCTTTAAAAATACGCACGGACGCACCGTGCGAAGCCGGGACGGGTCGCTAGTTACAAATAAAACATGTACAAAGGCGAACTTATCCCTATTAGGGATCTCTTCCAATACATTTCTTTTAACTCTTTATTTATATATTTTATATACTTACCTATCAAACTATCACTCAATCGTTTATTCATTACTTACAAGTAATTTTACAAACTTGATATCAAATATTATTATAAAAACCTCTATGATTGTTGATTTAGTAGTAGACATACTTATTTTACTTGAATTTAAATTGACAAATATCAGCAAATAATCAATTCAAAATTACATAAGTACTTAACAATTAAAATTGATCTGTGTAACCAGTGTTAAATATGGAAGTAGATACACCTGCAATATGTTTTTTATTATTATTCAGTAACTACTTATTATATATTATGTTATTTTTTTACCTATCGGCATCCTTCGGACGTGTTGGGAGCTTGGGAGAACGAAAAACGCGTGATTCCAATTTCGATCATTGTTCCTACAACCCGCTGCGATACAATATCTTTTCGCTGTCTTTTTACTCATTTAAACACTTTATATTATAATATAACACTGGTATCAACAGATGAATGAGGAACGATCACTTGCGACGTACATAAATCGGAAGAGCGTGCGCGCGAATTTCGTGTACGTGCGTTCCGAGACAGTGCGTGGCAGCCACTGAATAGTCCCCATGCATGAGGCCACCGGCATGTACTTGTAGCGGGAAACGTTAATCGCGGAGTGCGCCCCGCCTGCTATTACATACATATTTTATGCAAAAGCAAATAAGCGCGACTGTTTTTTTATGTTTCACTTGTTTTTATTATAATTCATATATCTTTATCTACTCTTCGTATGTTTTTTAAATGGTGCCCTAAAATATATACCTAGTTCGACAATAAAAAATTTCTTCAACATTAGAGTTGAAACCAATTAAATTTTGCTCTGACTTTGCCAGCATCAATATGTGAAGTCAGAGGATGTTGTTTCGACGATTGATTGCTTCCTCAACTCAAGACTACAGTTCTAGGGAAAAACTATAGTTGCTTCTGTTGCTAATGTATTGTTACGACTAACGTCGTAAAAAAGGGCTGATGCAATGTTTGATAACAAACTGAGTACCTCTCCTTTTTTAAGACTGTAAAAACCACAAGAATAACGAACAACGTAACTATTTCGAATTGATTTAATTCGTTTTGAAAATGCTTTTTCCATTAGTTTTGCTATAACACAAAACAGTCGAGCAACGAATCGATAAAATAATATAGGGATAAAAATTGGCCGGGACACAGGTAAAGTATAGTAGGTATGAATCCTACATTTTCTTTCAGGAAAATGAACTGTTATTGTAGCAAAAATAAAATACGCCACGTGACGCTGGCCGCGAGGGCGAAGAAGCGGGAAATTCATTAAAAGTTAGAATATTATTTGAAAGGTTATTTATTTGTATTATTAGGTATCTCTCTCGCGTTGTATCAAATTTATATAAGGTGAGGCGGTATTTCACACCGGAAGAGCTTCTCACTCTTTACCAAGCTCAAGTCCGTTCGTGCATGGAGTACTGCTGCCATCTTTGGGACGGTTCTGCCAAGTACCAGTTAGGTGCCTTGGATTCAGTAGAACGTCGAGCCCTAAGACTCATTGGTGATGCTTTGCCAGCTGGGGCCATCTTCCAGAGCCTCGAACATCGCCGCAAAGTTGCCTGCTCGTCAGTGTTCTATCGCATATATTTTGGAGAGTGTGCGCAGGAATTGTACGATTTAATTCCGCCATCCCCGTTTCACCATCGGACAACCAGGCGAGGCGAGCAACCGATTTCACCCTTATCACAGAATATATATGAGCTAAAGCAGTATGGAAACTACGAACAAACGGTCGAAACAGCGCACACACACAGACGCAAGCGTTTACGAGGCGTCTCATCGGACTTCACGGTGCTGTCAGTCGCGCGTGGCGCATCGAGACGACCGGTCATTGTTTGTGTTTATCGCGCGTGCGTGCGCTGTCCGCGATTTTTTAAAGATGCCACGAGTGTATTGCTTTGTATACGGCTGCTTGAATTCTGCTTCTTTAAAACCGGAGCTTTCTTTTTTTAAACTTCCTGCTGATATTGAAAGGTAAGAATGCTTTATTATCACTACATAGTATAAAACAAAGTCGCTTCCTGTCTGTCTGTTCCTATATATGCTTAGATCTTTAAAACTACGCAACGGATTTGATGCGTTTTTTTAAATAGATAGATTGATTCAAGATAAAGGTTTATAAGTATAATACCTACATGCATAATTTATTAGCATTGCACCTGAGCGGAGCCTAACGGTTTGCTAGTTAATAAATAAAATGCATTTCCTTTTAAATAAATCGTTTGGTTGTTTATGTGATATTTGGTGTAAATTTACAAGTATAAAATATATATTGTATTTAGGTTAGATCGTGGGGTAGCGTCCAGGAAAACAACGGTTGTTGATGGTGGCAAACACTATAATTCTTATAAAAGTCACAGCACAGTTTTATGGGCAAATAAGAATAACACAAGATACAGGCAGACTATGAGAAAAGCTAGACACGCGAGCGATTCGTACGAGTAGTGCGCGCGAACGTTGTATTATCGAATGTTCGGGAGTCGCGACCGACGGACGCGATGGCGATGCGTGCCGGCGCCGCCGCATGTGCCGCCCGCTCTCCTCCTAACCCCTCGACTGTCCGTGGACTACGTGTGTAAACACGTCGAATACTGCGTGAATAAGTATTAATATTGTAAAGGATGACATTTAAAACATTGATACCAATATAGAAATTGATAACAATATAATAATAATATATGAACATTGTGGTGTGTATCCACATAAAAAAAAGTCAAGTGCAAGTGACACTCGCGCAATGAGGGTTCCGTACAAAAACTTCCCATTATAACTGCCTGTTTTAAACTAGTAAATTCATTCGATTACTTATCTCTCCTTTATTTATCTTTCATCTTAGGCTAGGTTTTTTACAATAAATTTATATAAAAAGTAGAATACAATACAGTAATAAACAAATCTAAAAACATTTTAAAAAATCTAACTTAGGGTGCCGCCGGCAGCGGGTGACAACCCTAGCGCGTAGGTATTTATCTTCAAAAAAGGCCTTAGTTTCCATACTGCTTTAGCCCATATATATACTGTGCCCTTATGTTGTCAGTTTACCACTTATTCGCACGAAGCGATTTGCTTCATCACTTCTAATGCGAACCGAATAAGGAATGGAACTCGCTCCCATCGTGCGTATTTCCAAAAAAATATAACTTAGGTATCTTCAAGGTACCTAAGAGTGAATAGGCTATTACTGAACCGGCGAGCTACATCCTCGACCCCGTAGTCACTTTCCATCAGGTGTTACTGAAGTCAATCGCCGGTCAGTTACTGAATAAAAAAAAATATGTTATCAATCTAAAAATATATAAAAGTATTCGTAGCCAGTTGCCTATGCAGTTGCACGACCACGGAGTCAATAAATTACGTGTCCGTCGTGATGTCTTCCACTTCCATACCTGAGAAGTATAAGTAGTTTGCTTGTCGTAATGGAGCATAATACGACCTGGCACCCTACCAACGACATTTAGGTACTAACGAGAAAATAGCACTCCACGCGACAAAATGCAAATGAAATGAAATTTATTTATTCAGCAAAAACATAACGCCTACAATAAAAAATCCGCAATCTCGCTCGTTTAGGGAATTGCGTTGCTGTCGGTTCAGCGAGGTTGTGTTCAGTTTGTTAAGCGGATAATAAAAAGGTTAGGTAATTTTATTCAGTTGTGTAATTTTAGTGTTGTTTTTGTTTTTTGATGTTAATGCCGACGACATCTACTAACTGGGTGGAATAATAAGTATCGATTTTTTGGAGTAGGTAAGTACCTACGATAAATGCCGCATTAAGTCCAATATTTGTACCTATTTTTGTTATTTTTAATAAAGCTTAAATAAATGCCTTCGCTAGCGGATAGCTAGAGGGGGAGCTAATATAAATGGTGCGTGAGGAAAGTGTGAATTGGGGGTTGTGGGTATACCCACTAAGCTATAGACTATAGTCTATAGCTTGTTTTAATATCTAGGTGGGCAGCTACCGCCCAATTTTCCACACTTTGAATGTTCAAAAATGATTGAGAAAACTTCGAAAAGTTATTTCCGTCACAGATCGAGTAATGTCAAGAAATATATGGCTTTGTCTTTGTACGGTGTACCTAATGCATTTATCTGTATACTTACCTACAAGATAATGATGAAGCATTAAATAAAGCCAAAAAAAGTTGAAATGAGATGATGATGGATGTTTTCCCCGACGTGCATCAATTTCCTTCTGAAGCTATTATTGAATCATAAACTAAATGTCGTTTGATCTAACATAATCGTGTAGATTTAATGAAATAATAAAATCTCTATATTCTAAGTACGCCACTAGGGCACTTTTACCCCTCTCGAAGAAACACCGAAATAAACTTAAAATTTAAAATTAAATTTAAACATAACTTACTGCACCGTGCGGTGTTACCCGCTGATCCCACGGGAACACTATATCGGGATAAAAAGTAGCCTATGTGTTAATCCAGGGTGTCAGCTACCTTAATACCAAAATGTATTACAATTGGTCTAGCCGTTTAAAGCATGAAGATGTAACAAACATACACATAAACACACTTACAAACTTTCGCCTTTATAATATCAGTGTCGTGTAGTAAGCGGTGGTAGCCTAGTGGTTAGGGCATGCGACTTTCAATCCGGAGGTCGCGGGTTCGAACCCGGCCCGTACCAATGAGTTTTTCGGAACTTGTACGGAATGTCATTTGATATTTACCACTCGCTTTTCGGTGAAGGAAAACATCGTGAGGAAACCACCTAAGTCCAATAAGGCCTAGTTTCCCCTCTGGGTTGGAAGGTCAGATGGCAGTCGCTTTCGTAAAAACTAGTGCCTACGCCACATCTTGGGATTTAGGTAGCCGACCCCGATTGAGAATTCATTCTCAAAAAATGGGACAAAGGCTAGGAGGAGGAGGAGGATGTGATGTATCAGTACCTACTTTGACATTTGGAGATAGACGGACACATGGTGTGTTTTTCTGATTCGCAACAGCATCCCACTACGCATTTATAAAACAAGTTAATAACATCGTAAGTAAATTTCACTCAAAATTAACTACCGTCTAGTAAGCACCTAGCTATAAAACGTCATCTGGCGAACAGATCTGGGTTTGGAGTAAACTGTGGGGTGAAAGACCGGACGGTGGGTGGCCACGCGTTCGCGCAGACAGGGATAAGACCGGAGATTAGATGTGGTGATACTGTTCTAATTAAACAATTTTGTTTGGCTTGTCGTTATGAGCTTTTAAGTAGATTCACCGATGATATTTTATATTAATGAAACACTTATTCTTCACTAGCTTTTGCCCGCGACTACGTCCGCGTGGAACTTAGAAGTATGGAAGCAACCTCATACAACACGATAGATATCCACCTAATCACAACAACAACAACAACAAATCCACTTTATTGCACACCTCAAATACACAGGGATACAAAACATGAAAGATATACAGTAAAAAAAAAATTACAGAGGTTAACAACAGGCGGTCTTATCGCTAAATAGCGATCTCTTAATTACTTAAAGACCTTAATTAATTAAAGGGATTATTAAAAGCGCCTAAGCAAATGTAAGAGCAATTGTGCTTTTGGTCTAATCATTACATTTCCTACAGGGTCATCAATGTCATCATGAATTACTTACTCACTTTTCAATATTTTAAGGGATAATTTCCAGGATGAAAACTATCCTATGTCCTTCCTCGGATCTTAAACTATCTCCATGCCAAATTTCATCAAAATCGATTCAGCGGTTTAAGCGTGAAGAGGTAACAGACAGACAGACACACTTTCGCATTTATAATATTAGTATGGATATGGATTGCATTCCTTGAATGGGTACTTATTACTTATAATACATATTCCAAAAAACCGGGCAAGTGCGAGTCGGGACTAACCCACCGAGGGGTTCCGTACAAATTTATACCGTTGCGTACACGTGAAATTGTCAGGAACGGCCCGACACATGTCACGTGAGTGTAAACCGCTTAATACAATAATTAAATATGTCTCACGAAAGTTTTAATACTCGTAAGATTAAGATTAGATAGTTCGATTTTAAGATAGTTCCCTATACTTGAAGTATAAAACGGTTTTATTTGCCATATTTCAAAGTTCTAGGTCCACAGAAAATACCCTATTAATTTTGATTGCCTTGAGCGTCCAAATATACGTTTTTCGCGGCATACACGGCCGTATTTTTTTTACGTTAACTTAGAAATTTGTTTTTTCACAGCTTCAAATGTTCATCTGAGTATAATTGTTGATTTAATTTCTACTTGATACCTACCTCTACGCGTTCCCGAGATAAAGGGTCTTGACAGGTAGACAAACGGACGGATGGACGGACAACAAAGTGATCCGTTTTGTCCTTTTGAGGTAACGTAACCCTAAAAACTTTAGCCTGCTTGCTCACTAAACCAATATGCAGGTACATAATCAAATCCAAAAAAAAATTGTAATGCCTAATTTTATAGAAAACGTAAAAACACCAAATTCTGGGCATCACGGATGAGTTTAATTCTAGCTAGACTCAAAGTGATGATCTATTGTATGTTATAAGTGTTATGTATGCATATAAAAACTTTATTGTACACAAAAGCAAAATAACAATCACGTAAATAACACTCGCAATCCATATATGGGATTTCCTCCTTTGAACAATTGCGAGAGAATAGTGAGTTATCCAAGAAGCTAGTTAGACAAACGAACAAGTCATCTAGTAATATGCACAGAGATAGTGTTATCTAGGTAAGAATAGGTACGGTACCGACCCATCACGCAAAAAGGGCGCAATGTCAGACGCCAAGTTGTGGAACACTAATCCGCATAAGCCAACTGTTAATTAGTTCGCCCCTCCCTTTCTGGTCAGAATTTGTTTACCTTTTGTCTAGTCAGTCAGGCGAGAAAAGACAAACGAAAAAACTGCTCGATAAACGCTAGCGCCAGTGATAAATTATAACACGAAACGTTGACAAGCTTTTTTCCTCGGTAGTTTGATGATCCACGCGTAGGCTCTTTTTTAATTTTTTATCTTATTCTCAGGACGATAACGGCAAACAAAATAAGAGGAGTCGTATTGTTTGTTAATTTTAATTTGTTTTTTAGGGTTCAACCCAAACCTTTCGATAAGTCACAGGTCACCCAAAAGACAAAAAAAAATAACAAAAACATGGCGACCCACCAACATTGATGTGCAGACGCATGGATGCATTGTATGGTAATTACACCATTCTCTCATGGAACCCTGTAAAGACATAAGTCTTTCAAAAGTTGACGGGAGTTGGGCCGTTTTGAAATTAATAACGTCTTCGTTTACAGTTCCAAATTGTTGTAAGTGAATATGAATTAAAGGGCTTTTGTTACATTTTGCCTGTTAGTGTTAGGTAAAAAACAGAAATATGATCACTGCTGAAGTGAAGTTGGGTGAGATTCTTTTCGTAGGCAATTGATGACAAATGAACGAATAAATGGATGAAGTGCAGTGTGGTGGATAAGACTAAAATAAACTACAACGATAAAGATAGATAGATAAACGATTAAAAAAACCGGACAAATGCGAGTCGGACTCGCGCGACAACAGAAATACATCATCTGTGAAAATTTCAACTTCATGAGAGCCTGGTGACAGACAGACGGACAGACGGTCAGACGGACAGTAGTCTTAGTAATAGGGTCCCATTTTTAGCTAGTTACTTCAACAACAAAGTTTTTATATCGTAGTAAAGATTTAATTAGAAATGAGAGATACCCACAACGGACAAAGTTGAGTTTAAATTAATGAATAAAGAAAACAACATAAAACTTTACGAGAGGAGAGTAAGGGGCATAATGAATCATGCAGGAAAAAGTAAATTTACTACACATACACATATTTCTCATAAACAGATCTTTGTTGTGGACATTGTAACTGAATCTTGTTAGCTTTAAGGGTTATCGCCGAGGTCATTGCCATGGGCTGGTGATAATAATTGCTCTTTTACATCTGGGGAGATATGGGGACGAGAATAATGGTACGTACTTATATTCTAATATTTAGTTACATGAACGCGCCCGCAATTTCTTTCGCGCGGGGAGGAAAAGACTTTATTTTGCTTTAGTTGGATAGTATTATTACTATTGTAAACCTCTTTGGATATCCAACTATCTCTGTATTTACCAGTGGCATGGTGGCAAAAAAAATCAAGCCAAGCCGGGTTAGATTTTGAAAGATTTTTCTTTAGTAGCTATAAAGAATGGTGCTCGATCGTCCTGAAGTGAATAAGACGATGTCTATAATTATTTACCAATTGTTTTTATTTAATGTCGATTTGTAGTAAGTAAGTAGTATGTATAATTTTCTATTTCAAATGCAATGTATATTGTGAATTAAATAAATAAATGATATGAAATGATGGGAATCAAATCAAGTTCTATGGTACCAACCAAGATGGTTTAAATCTGTCGAGCCGTTTTGGCGAGATGAGGCTGCAAGGATATTCCGACCCATAGCTGATATTGTAACCAATATTCGTACGAAACAAATGAAAGTACATGCCCTGTTTAAATTTTCCTGCCAAATACCTCTTCCCAAACAAATACGATAAAAATATATAATTTTAAATGACGTGACACTTCCACCGACAGTCTCTCAATAAGGACCTCCCGAAAAAATGCTGCAAGTGACAGAAAAATTAAGACGAGAAACCGACCACTACGGTACCCTAAAAACCCAATAACTGAGCCCTTTGATATACGTGTAATCGTGAGAATCCGGTCGACATCTTTATTATAATCTAGTGACCACGTGTGCTTCTAAAAAGGAAATTAATATGACGATTAGAATTTAAAATTTTACGTCATTTTTATTGGTAGATTCTTATCAAAAGATAATTTAGTACGTCATTTCATTACTAATAAATCTTAGGATAAACTCGTATGCGATATCCCAAGACGATCGCCAAACGAGTTGTCGATAAATCTCCCAATTTCGACTAAATTAATTTCGCTAACTTTCTATATAATTAAACTTAGTTGGACATCAAAGATATCCGACGTATGGACACGCGGTTAAACAAATTATACGTGAATTAGGTAAAACGCTTTACTTTGCCCACCTAGGTAAGTACTTCGAAGGTTGAGCGTTTTTTATCGGCAATAGGGGCATTTCATATGAAGCGGACAGGTAAAAAAAAGTGAGATCAGGAAATTTGTTCATATGCGGGTTATTTATACCTCTAGTAGGTATGAAAGCGGACATAGAATATTTTTTTTCTACGATGTTTATTTTTAAAGTTATGGGCCTTTGAAAAATAATCATAATCACAATTCCGATTTTTTTGATTTAGTTTTTCGAATGGGGAAATAATACAAATGAATATGAAACTTAGCGTTTTGTATAGGTTTTTAGATACTTTTTTTAATAAAGAAATTATTTTTTGAAATTAATAAAAAAAACATGAATACAACCGGAAGTGAAATTTTCAAAGTATTTTTTTTATCACTTCGACCATTTTTTATTTTTATTTTTTTACACCGAAATGTAGCCTAAAGTATTCTTTAGAAACACTGTAAGTTTCATAGTGGAATGCCAATTACTTTAGAAGATAGGTAAATTAATGTACATGCATGTCGTTCTAGTGAGAAGTGCAAATTGTTTGGCAGCGATAATGAAACGCGACTAGTAGCGTCATCTCTTAGCGGCGGCGTGAAAAACCAATCCAACCAACTTATGCAAGAAAGAGATAGATGTATGACGCCACGCCATTTTATTTTTCCGCGCTTGTTTTAGTTGTAACTTTGACCTTGCAGCGATTAGTGTTCATTTTACGACACTTAACAATTTTGTAATGGCTCCGTACGGTGATCGATGTTTTAATCCGTTTAATCTAGCAAACCATCGAAATTTTAAATCTATAAGAAAAATTTCCGCGTATTTAGTACAAAAGTGGGGATGTCCAGCAAATGTTTATGTATGTGCATCCTGCAGAATAAGACTTTTAAATGAAACACCTCCAGTAACTCCTGAAGATATTGTGCAATGTAGTCAAACATCAAGTGAACTTTCGCAGAACACCCAAGATGATCCATTCATTCCAGAAGATAAATTCACACATAGTTCAACTCAAACTGATACAGCCATAGATTACAGTCCAGAAATTTTGAAGCAGTTAAAGGAGAAATTTAATGATCCATTGACTCCTACTTCAATGAAAACGATGATATTGACGATCGCACCCAAGTCATGGAGTGAAAACAAACTTGCCGAAGAGTTTGGAACATCTAGAAGACAGGCAAGAAAAGCTCAATTACTTGTAGGCCAGTTTGGTATCTTGTCTTCTCCGAATCCGCGTGGGGGTAGCCGTAAACTCCCAATCGAGGTTGAAAACTTGGTAAAATATTTTTATCTCCGAGAAGATATTAGTCGAATTATGCCAGGGAAAAAAGATTCTGTGTCTGTTAAATTAGATGATGGTAAGAGAACCCACATGCAGAAACAACTTCTGATGTGCAATATCGATGAACTATATCAGAAGTTCAAAGAAGAACACCCGAACGTTAAGGTAGGTTTAACGAAGTTTTTTACTTTAAGACCCAGACAATGTATCCTTGCGGGTGACCCTGGAACACACATGGTATGTGTTTGTACCTACCACCAGAATGTGAAGTTGATGTTGAATGGTGGAGATATTGCGAATCTTACAGCGGGGACGGACATGGAAATTTTAAATTATAAAGATTGCCTTCGTCAGATGATGTGTCCCGATCCAACACCAAAGTGTCATTTAATGACTTCAAAAACACCGACAAGTGAACGTTGTGAGTCTTGCCCTGGCTTAAGCGCAATTCGTGAACATCTTAAAAACATATTCGACAACAATCACGTGACAGAAGTGCGGTTTGAGAAATGGCTTGGCACAGACCGCTTCACAATATCAACTCAAATATTGTCTTCGGATGATTTTGTTGAAAGCTTGTGCGATGCTCTGGATACCTTGAAACCGCATGCTTACGTTGCAGAGGCCCAGGCGCTTTATTTTAAACATCTTAAGCAGACTATTGAAGAAGGGGTGATCATCGTGCAATGTGATTTCGCAGAAAATTTCAGTTTTATTGTCCAAGATGCTGCCCAGTCATTTCACTGGAATAACGATCAAGCGACACTGCTGACTTCGGTTTTTTACTATAGAGATGGAACAGAAATGAAACACGGCAGCATTGTTATGATTTCAGACGACTTGAAACATGATACAGCAACATATTACGCTTATCAAAAAATCTTACACAATCACCTATTAGAAAATGGAATAGTTGCGTCAAAAATTATTTACATAACCGATGGTGCCTCACAACATTTTAAAAACAGATTCAACTTTGTTAATCTTAGTCATTATAAGGATGATTTTAATACGGAAGCAGAGGTACACTTTCACGCTACATCTCATGGTAAGGGGCCCTGTGATGGTCTTGGAGGGAACCTCAAACGTTTGGCAACACGTGCAAGTTTACAATTACCTCCAAGTAGATCAATCATTTCACCAACGCGTTTATACGAATGGGCAAAATCGTCGTTGAAACAAACAAACATTTACTACTGCTCCAAAGAAGACATTGAACGTCAGAGGATTTTTTTGCAACCCAGATTTGATACAGCAGTAACCATTGCAGGAACTAAAAAGTTCCATGCATTTATTCCAACAGCAGAAGGCCTTCTTGTAAAAAGAACCAGTTTTAGTATAGATTCACATTGTAAGATAGTCAAAAATATAAAGTAAAACGTTTTGAATTTGGTATCACGTTTATTTTCATTGTTATATTTTAATTATATATTAGTGTCAGTCAGCAAGGACAAACATTTGTATGATAAACTCGAATATTTATTCTTGGGTCATGGATGTCATCTAATATATACATATCGTCGTCTAGTACCCGCAGTACAAGCATTGCTTAGTTTGGGAATATCTCAATTTGTGTAAGATCGTCCCGTAATATTTATTTATATATTACATATCGTCGTCTAGTACCCGCAGTACAAGCATTGCTTAGTTTGGGAATATCTCAATTTGTGTAAGATCGTCCCGTAATATTTATTTAGTTTAATCCACGACAGAAAAGAGTGGTGTTATAGGTTTGTTTTGTGTATTGCTCAAACGTCCGAGTGCAGTTTCTTTTAATCGACAGCTTTGACTGTCGACATCAAAGTTACCTATGTTTAAGGTAAGTTGGACTAGGCATTAACTAGTAATACTTGCTACTAAGCTTACTTGCTAATAAACCCTAAGTTTTCAGAGCTTAAATTCGCTTGAATACAATGATACATGCGATTGCACTTCATATGTCGCCAAGTAACTGACATAAATTGGTATGAAGCATCACACTCAGTGCGACATGCATGTACATTAATTTACCTATCTTCTTAAGTAATTGGCATTCCACTATGAAACTTATAGTGTTTGTAAATAATACTATAGGCTACATTTCGGTGTAAAAAAATAAAAAATAAAAATGGTCGAAGTGATAAAAAAAATACTTTGAAAATTTCACTTCCGGTTTTATACATGTTTTTTTTTTAATTTCAAAAAATAATTTCTTTATTAAAAAAAGTATCTAAAAACCTATACAAAACGCTAAGTTTCATATTCATTTGTATTATTTCCCCATTTGAAAAACCAAATCTAAAAAATCGGAATTTTGATTATGATTATTTTTCAAAGGCCCATAACTTTAAAAATAAACATCGTAGAAAAAAAATATTCTATGTCCGCTTTCATACCTACTAGAGGTATAAATAACCCGCATATGAACAAATTTCCTGATCTCACTTTGTTTTACCTGTCCGCTTCATATGAAATGCCCCAATAGTGTTACTATAGTTGTAAAAAGTCTTGAAAATATCTATATATGTAAGAATAATAAACGAATGAACGCATTGTATATCTGACAATACCATCAATTTAATAGACATAAAAATAAAACAAGACTATAAATGCATGTCCATATATTTAAGTCTATCGCGGTTACAACGAAACTATCAATTCCGGTCGGATCACATTTGTTTATGCCAATTTGTTATCGTTCTTGTCGACAATAATTCCTCACTAATGAATCGATCTCGCAAACTCGATTATTTGATAATTAACAGAAATTGAATGGAGCCGCCGTACATTCGAAATCACTTGTGATAAGAGTTATGGATCTACTCTCACTTTTTAACTTAATCAAAAAAAGGTACTCTTTATTTCATTTATTGTCGTCCTCCGGGTAGGCAAGCACTTGTGACTCCTCTGGTGTTGCAGGTGTTTATGGGCGACGGTAATCGCTTTCCATCAGGCGATACGTTTGCTCGTTTGCCCCCTATGACATAAAAAAAAACAAAGTTCAATAAACATGATATTCACCTATGTTCGGATAAAATCGGCGCGCGTTCGTAGCTTATCATAAAAAGGTGTCACGCGTCGGTCTGCCGCACCATCGTCACGAACATTTTGCTCAAACGACCTATATAATTGAGTTCTCTGGCAGGTTATAGGAATATCAAAAGAGAGAACCTTCTATAGTGTTTTTAACAAGCTTTTACGTATTAGCTTCATTTGTAATCAAATCTTGTACTATGTCGATTGTAACTTCGAATGAAACTTTGCATGTATTATGTATTGTCATGTAGTTCACATGATAATGCAATAATTGGGTATCTAGGAGCTGTTCGGGTAATGAAGACAGAAGTTGACCGTCGAAACTCCTCTAAGCAGCCCGTCTAGCGCAACTAGGCTTGGCGACTCTTGTCGCGCGACATAGCATCGCCCGTCACTCTCACACATTACTGTGACGAAAGAGACAGGTAATATTTCTCGCGCGAGAAATAGTCGCGTGTTACAGCACAAGATAAACCAATCGTCATGGGTCTTGTTGAGCAATTAACGTCTGCCTTAGAAACTATAAATATACAGCAATAAAAGCGTGTCACAAAAAAACGCCAAAATCTTTTTTTCTGAAGAAACACTGGAGTACGGATCCCCAGAGATATTATAGAACCCCGCCCATGCGACTGAATCGCACAAAAACGAGCGCTGTATCAATTCGTGTAGAACACGGTGAATGGAAAGCACCGCGATCGGCGCTTGCGCACAGGACCGCTTTTGCCATTGATAGATTAGTTTTTTAAGGCAAAGTTTATCAATAATTTACCCGAAATAATGATTTTGATCATGGAACCGTAGGCCGATGGTATAGAAGGATTTTTGAATGGTGACCACTCACCGGATGCTGTAGGCGTGGGCCGACATGGTGGACTGACGATCTGGTAAAGTTCTCACGCAACTGTTGGATGGGAGCAGTGAACCAGTTGCGGAGATACTGAGAAGGCCTTTGTCCAACTTTGGACGTCTTCTTATGAATATACTTTAAGTTGATAATGAGTTCTGGATTTTTATGGGAACTGTCATGGATCACGCACATCTTCGTTCTTGGTGGAGGAAAGCAGTCATAACCCTCTTTTTTCCATAATTGTCTTGGGTTAAAATGTATCCTTTCCGGCCGCCAAAAACGGTGAAATCATTTCAGCCCTTTTTATTTATGTGGCTAAGAGAAACGAGACATGTTTTTTTACTAGCACAGATTTTAATAATAAAGTATTGTTTAAACCATGAATATAAAGATCAAAGCTTAAAGAAAAATTGAAAAAGGAGCTACTTGGTGGAAGGGACCGGGAATCAAACCCGATACCTCTGGATTACCGGTCCAGCGCGTTAGCCACTTCGCTACCCTCGCTCCACGTAGACCTGACGAATTTTTCCTTATGCTTTGTGTGTCGATCTTTGCATTGTTTATTTAAAAGGTTTCCACACCTTGTATTCATGGTTAAAATAAGAATTGTGGTGTACCCACATTAAAAAAATTAGACATTACATGTTTCATGAATTTATAAAGTATTGTTGTTTCAAAGTTCATATTCCCCTTAAGCGACGCGAATGAATGAAATTAATTTCCCATTTCATTCGCCATCTCATTCGGTGCTGATAAACAACCCATCCATTTGTCTCTATCAATTAGTATTACGAACTCTTATTCCTATTAAGCCGGTATCAGATATGTTACATGTGGTTTGCACAGTCAGCGACATAAGTAATTGGTAAGTCATTTTAGTACTTAGCGTAGGCTAAACTTTTAAGTTCGCGGCACATTTACAGGATTAGTAATTTGTATCGGCGCTCCAAGTATTCTAAATACAGTGCGACCAAAAAGAGTAGAAATTAAAAAGTGGCAATACTGTAGTGACGTCCCCGTTTTCTTAGCTTGATTAGAAAGGGACGATACTACAGTATTGCCACTTTTTAATTTCTACTCTTTTTGGTCAGACTGTAGCGTAGGTAGTTTCGGTTGCGAAAATCTCGAGTAAATCGTAGCCTCATAGCGTGGTGAATATTTAGCGTTAGTAAGGCCTTTTTTTGCATTCTCATTTCTGCAAATATTGTTAAAATAGATGATGACAGAAAGTAGATTTTTTATGAACTCCGAATTTTAGGTTTTAGCCTCTCAATCATTTTGGTTTTAGGTTTATAAAATATAAATACCTACATGTCTAATTGTCTACAAATAAAATAAACTTATCCTTGGACAGGCAATTGTATCCTTGGGTGAAACCTTAATAATACCTAGCGCAATACAAAAAGAGCTAACGCTCATCAAATCTTAACAATGGTCTGCTAGTTCTGTACTCGACAAAAAATTGCAGAATAAAATAACACCGCAGCTCGTCTTGTCGAGGGTCAATGTTCTCGTACGAATCGGTAGATGTTACCTACTAGTGCCGTACAGGGCGTAAATGCGACGGAGCTATGCGGTATCTTCAATTTAGCAATACGAGGTAATGGCGTCTATAGAGGCAAATGCGTCGTTTGATGATATCATAGAAACGCTACTTTTTATAAATACTAACGCTCTCTTTTTTATATAAATAGTGCCAAACTTTAGACTGTAAGGTACCCTTAGTGCGACTATAGCGGTAAATGCGTCTTTTGATGATGTCATAGAAACGCTACACTCTATCACCACTCTCTTTTTTTATATTGATAGTGCCAAACCTTTGGCAGTAAGGGTATTTATTTTGTTGTTCGGTTCGAGATGCGTTAAGTGAAGAATGCTATTTATCGCTTGTGTGTTTTGCCATATCGTTCAATGCAACTCTACTATAATATTTTAAATTTTTAAATGCATCAAAACGGAGTACTTGCAATGAGAAAGAAAAAAAGATTTCGGTAATTTTCCAATAGAGAAGAAACATCTCGGATAGATATCAGAGTAAAATGTCGAATTGAGGCCCACAAAAACGAAGCATTAGCAATGTATACGCTTCAAACGCGAGTGCTTTTTTGGATGACAGTAAAGGGTGTCGAATACAGCACATATAAATATAATAAGCTGGCCAAGTCAAATCTAACCTACTTTAAGATCTTACATTTTTAAATAACAGCAATTGTTATAGGTATCCAATAAAGCAAAGAAATAGAGTTTAATACTTGCTTATAATGTTATTTTGTTCCTATAAATACATATTTGGATTTTGCATAGAACTTGGCACTCATTAAGATCTCCATTCTTTTTGCGGCGAAGCCCACAGCCAAGCATAACTTTTGTATTGAACTTGGCTCTCCTTTTTTACATTTATGTTTTAGGTCGGATATAACCTTCAATACTGCCTTCAATAACAATTAGTATTTACCAACAGTATCTGAACATATTTGGTATTTTACTCGTACAATACTAGCCCTTGTATATGTACACCTACGTCTGAAACGCATTTTAATGTTGTTTTGTATATATTACCTACAGACTGTAGGTAATATACAAAACAACATTAAAATGTTGTGCGTAGGTACTTTATTAGATACTCTGTAGGCTACAGTGTATCTAATAAAGTACCTACGCGCAAAATACAAATATGAAATTAGTTAATTATAATTTATTCATTCTTTGTTTCTTTTTTGTGCCGCTGTGTTTAATTGAAGACGGCGTTTTGATTAATTATGATTTTGTTGCCTGAGAAAATTATTATAAGTGCTCGTAAATCTTTATTAAAAAATAACGTTGTTTTAAGTACACTAGCTCCTTATTAGACGTACTTACGAGTATGATGCAAGCAATAAAGCAGTTTCCAAACCAAACATTTTCCGTATCTATTTTTCTTTCTCTGCTGGTAAAGTCAGCAAGATTTTATCTCAAATGAACAATACATATGTGAGTCGTACAGACGGAAAGATTGGCGGATAAGTGTGAAACTACGTATTGGCGGGTTCGCTCTGGTAAGTAAATGGTTATAACGCTATCTTATGTGTGTAGTTTCTAACCGTTAATTCAAAAGAGTGCTTATATGATTGAATACAGAAATATAACAGTTGACCACTAAGGGATTAAAAAAGCTTCCCTTAGAATGTTACAGAAAAAAAATATCGTATTGATGTCCCAGCAAGAAGGTTTCAATATCTTATAGAAGTTCTTCCGAAAATATCTCAAAAACGTCTAGAGATTGATATGATAAGAACGGGACCAGCAGCATCGTCAATCACACTAATACAGCTGTATATATATAAACCAATTTTGACATACAATAGACAGCACTTCCAAAGATCCATCTTTATAGTATATTTTTTATCCAACAATAAAGAAAAAAATATTATGCAGACGGAGACTCCGTCTAGTTGGAAATAAATATAATTTCATAAACAGTATTTGAAATGAAGTTTCTCCTCGGATTAAACTTAATGTGAACCATTATGTTTTAGTTAAGCTCCATTGAGTCACGGGACCGCCTCGAAGGCCGTGTTTTAATTACGACTGAATAATCCGTAATTACAATACAAAGAGGCCTTGTTAGGGCCTGACGCGACTTGTTGTATGAAACAGGCGAGATGTGGATCGGACATTAACTAAGACTTTGCACATTTATAAAATTGTAAAAATGAAGCAGCTGTATATTGAAGATCGGCTGCTCAAAATGAAAACCGAGTAAGAGGATTTTAGTAAATTTTACAGGAGAGCCAGAACCAAAAAAAAAGAAATGATATAAGATATCCAAAATATTTTTTCCGATGGATTTTACTGATCATATTGCCCATTACTTGTTTTTAATACTATTGTAACTGAAACCGTTGAGGATACACAGCTGAACATCGTTTTTAAGTTAGTAATATTGACAAAAAAAGTGCATAATATCCATACTAAAAATAAGTACTTTAACTCGTGATATATGCTATCCTCTGTCAACAGTCCGAAAACGACAAAAAAAAGTAGGTACATATCTCAAAAAACATTTCGTGAAACCAAGTTAAAAATAAAGTAAGTCTGATTCGAGTTACTCTTAGTCTTAGCTTGTTTTATAACATGAATTTTTGGCAGAATTTGAGATACTTGAAATATATATTTTCTAATAACTGAAAAACTATGAATAAAATATACACACAATCCAACAACGCCAAATTGGTAAGTCTGATTCGAGTTACTCTTAGTCTTAGCTTGTTTTATAACATTATGTTTTGGCAGAATTTGAGATACCTACTTGAAATATATATTTTCTAATAACTGAAAAACTATGAATAAAATATACACACAATCCAACAACGCCAAATAGGTAACAGAAAATGTTAATTTTGAGGAGTCGTGATATTTTAGCAAAAATAATTAAATTAGACTATGACTAACTTACATTTTCATCGGATGGTGTGTGGGCTATTCTGAAAAATATTGCATCCTCACTTATAACTGAATATTGATGTTTCGGAATATTTCTATTTATACGAAACAAAATTACATTAGGTAAATAGATGTAGGGTAAGTTTTAGACTAGACTAATACGTAAAAAGTTTGCTACAGATATTTAACTACTGAAAAAAGTATAAAAGTAAAAAACTTCTCCATAGGTAACTGAGTGATTCCGATCTGAGACATAAAACATGATAAAACTGATTCTCCGTTAATTTTTAAGTACCTATTGAATTTGTGTGATCCACCAAAAAAATTGCCATTCCGAACTGAACCCGCTGAACCCCGGTTCCTTTTATAAGGCAAGTACAGCCGAAGTCAAAAGTAAAGACAAAAAAACGAACTGAGGATTTGAAATTATTTTTGTTGCTAATTCAGTTGCGACTCCACGGTTTTCTTGACTTCCCGCCCCGTTGCCTATCGGGTATCTGCACATTGGGGAGTTGTTTTAAAACACCGATCCTGTTCGGAAATAGTTTTTTTTTGTATTTATTTTAGAAACACTAGCCACTGTGTTACGTGTAAGACAAGTTAATTTCTATGCTTTAAGTATAAGCGTTAAGCGTAAAATGTTAAAACTCGAATATCTGTGATATGCAATGAAATTTAGCTTGTTGTCCATAGTAAAAAATAAGCTGTTATTTTATATCTATCTTGTGACCTAACTCTCATCTCCATTGGTTCTGGTCCTGCTTTGTATATGCCAATGTGTCTAATATTCTAAAAATTATGTCTCTGTTCTACGCTATTTGTTATGTCATAAGTTACCATTGTGCCAAGTGCTTTTCATTGAGATGATTGTACATACTTTTTTTACCTTTTTGGGTGACGGAAAGCACCCTTGCTGAAAAATATTTAATTGTCCCTATTAGCCCATGAACTAAATGATCTAAATTAGTAAGGCCGGTAGGAAGGGTTCTATGGACGTCTCGGCATTGGTGACTTTTACACCCCAGGCCAAAAGTATCCTTGAATATTTAAAGTTTCCAATAATTATTCCTTGTGTAAATTAGTAACCGATAGGCCACCCCCAAAAGAAAAAAAAATAGAACATCCACTATCAAAACATCTGCACTGCATTGTAAATAGAAATATATATATATATATATACACGATGATTTTTAATCGATGATCAGGAGTAGAAAAATATTAATATTTAGCTAAAATTAAACTTTATACGCAAGGTCTCGCGCAATTACCTCACTGTTAAAATTTAAAGTTAAAAACATAATTAATACTTATAACCACTAGATACATGGTCATCCCACATAAATTATTGAAGTACGATACCTACGTCAAGTGCCATCGCTTTGGCGGGAAATTTTACGTAATTTTCTACTACTTTGTTTATGTAATGACAATGACAATGACAAGTCATTACTCATAAATTGTCATTCCCATTAAATTATATTACAGAGGTTGTAAGCACACCGATACAGATTAGTGCGGTGACAAGGAATTTAAGACAAAATTGGTTTCAAAATAAAAATTATCATAGAAAAATAAAAGTTTGTTTTCATGTAATTACGACTTCAACGTGACCGCCATCAATTACCGAGTTAGAAAAGTTGTTACCTGATCACCGATTAAAAATCATCGTGTATATTTATATATACTTACCTAACTCCGGGACAAAGTGCAGGTCGTCATTTTTTTATTGCCTTTCTACAAAATGTTGCACTGGCAATTTTCATAAGCAGAATTTGCGTTATTGATTTTTAAAATATTTGTAATCATTTTTATATTGTGATTTTGTAATTTATTCCGTAAGGAAATCACAGGTTTGTATAGTAATATAACCTTGTTTCCATACTTTTGGCCTGGGGTGTATAGTAAAGTTATTAAGTTACTTGGGCTCAGCATTTGGCATAGATACCTTGTCAAAAAAGAAGCTTATGTGATGTGTTTAGTTAGCGTATAAACTATGTATGTTCGACATGCCAATCCGTGCAGCCGTTACAGCGTGATGAAGTAACCCTGTAGTAGTGAGTGTACCCTGAAGTAAGTAATCCCACCCTATATGCATCATAGAAGTTAGAATTTAAACAGGAGGAACGGGAGATCAGGGCGATCTGAAATATATGTAAGAGATACATGGAAGTTCACCATTCAGCTCCACCGAAAAGAGCCTAGCTCTTAAATTTACGATGTTAAACCTGTATGCAAAAGAATTTCCTACTCGCTTGCGCTCGTGACTTGTGCGCGTTTTTAATAGTGAGTCAACTGCGCAGTGGCCGGTTTTGGTTTACGCGCACGCGCTTCGCTTCCGGCCGAAACTCGATCGTTCTGTAATTGCCAATTGTTGAAGAAGCCAAGTGCGAGGGACATAAGTTAATGTTAGCGTGAATCACACATCGCCAATTACGGGTAATTAATTTGCCTATTATTGAAGTTTGGTATTAGAAATAGTGCCAAATATGGTGTTAATTTACTCTAATGTAAGATCAGGTAGTACATAATTGAAGCAAATGGGGGAAGTGAAAAATAATAAAATATGTTCTACAAACTAATTTAAATAGGAAGAATACGTATAATACTGCAACAAAACAGCAAACTCAACTGCAGCAAAAAAACACTTGATGAACAAAATCTGCTTTACCGTCACATACTGTGAGGTGTTGTGATTTATTTTGTGTTTCACTTAACCAGCCTGACCTTCTAAAAAATCAGTTGTTACTGTTTTTTTACAAAATAAATATTTGCGATATAGATTCAGAGACGAAAACGCCAAAAACACTTTACCTTTAGTGGTGTTAATTTACCCACACAAAGCACTTTGATATAATTATATTGTATATTTCTCAATAAATATTTCACGTAAGCATACGTATCTTATCTAATATTGAAGAAGGTAAAGAGCGGAAACAACTTCATTTAAAATCAGTTCTAAGCCGAAGATGCTTTATACTTGAGAAACATGCAATCGAGAGATGGGATTAAATTACTATAATTATTTTTAATGGAAGTCGCACGCCACTTGGCCGGAAAACTAAAGCCAACATCACTATCATTTCCCAACCCTAACATACAACGCCAAGTTCTCCAACTCGCAGTAAAATCGGACACCCCGCGGAGCCATGGGCACTGGAAGCAGCCATTGGACTTGTTCCACTAACGTTAATTAAAGCAAAACAAATAAACTGCTCATTTCCTCTAAACAGAATCTAAGATTAGAACAAAAAGTTCAGTGTGAATTTCCGACGCCCGATAACACTGGGTAATGAAATCGGTAAAAAAAATTTACTAAAATATGTAATATACTATGCAGAGACAGAAGTAGTCTAAAACTATGCAAGTAATTTTTATATGACGATGGTAACAAACAAGCATGCGGCCCGCCTGATGATAAGCAGTTAACGCCGCCTATGGACGCTTGCAACGCCAGGAGCATGCGCGTTGCCGACCCTTCAATAACCTACTTACCTGAAGAACTCCATACTATATCCCCCCGGGAAAAACTTTAGCAGGGAGCTTATTCCACATGCGGAGCGTTCGCGGTAGGAAATTCCTTTGGAACCGCACAGTTCTCGAACGTTTAGGCACACTGCAATGGTAAAACGAGTCGTGGGCTTCGTGTCGAGCAATTTCTTAGAACCCATCCCATTTGTACAGACAGTAAAACACATAAAACGAGGCAAAGTCTCTCTTCAGATTTAAAGGCTGGATTCCGTCGCGTCTTTGTACCGAGTCAAGAACTTTAGGTGGCTCAACCTGCAAGTACAATCTACTTCGTGTGGGATCAAAGTCTGCCATCCAATTCAATTAAATTTATAAGTATAAAATAGCAATGCACAACTATAAAAAAACTCGGGAAATGTAACAGATGATCAGGTTAGACAAAAGCTTTCGAAATAGATTCCATCGTAACTATACGATATACTTACGACGGATATTAGTAAATTGGGAAATTTCGAGAAGGAAGATAAACGGGAAAACCCTCGTGGTTGGTATTAAGTTTTGTTTATTAATTCTCAGTTTATATGCCTAGCACCTCTAACTGTTTCGACGACAAATATAGCCTGTCAGCTCTTTTCTTTTAATTCTGTGTGACCAAGACGGATATGTTGAGTGTCGTGATAATGACAAGCTATGTCGTGGCAAGTTGCGCTTGTCTGGTTGGCCAGGAATGTATAATAACTGTTCCTTCTGGTTATTCATATTAAAATATTTTTTGAGCTATAACCTGCGTTTAAAATGCCAGTGAACTGGCTGTTTCCTCTTGCTCTGTGCCGCCGTCGTGAACTGCCGTTGACGGACGCATCCCGGAACCGTCAAAGTCTACACATTACCCTTTGAGCGTAGTCGAGTAAATACGTGCTAAAGCCGGGTCTGCTCTTGACGACCCATCACTGTGATGTGATACACCGTTTTGATTGACAATGGCATCGCGCAAATTGAATTAAAGGAGCACTTTTTGGATGAAATTATGTTTGGTTTTCTAGATTTTTTTTAGTGTAAGTACAGCAGACTGTACAATGCAAAAGTAATATTGTAGATTAGCATGTCGATACTCACTAAGGACAATTTTGGGTGAAAAAAAAATTCAAAGATCCCATACCGACGGCAAAAAGCGTAAACGCTGTAAACGCCAAGGGAATTCATTGGCGTTTACAGCATTTATACTTATTGCCGTCGATATATTTTACTATCAATCTCTTGGTTGTCAAAGGTACCTAAGATGTTGATAAAAGCAAGTAGGTATACTAGGCTTAGGATACCATACATCTGGTTCTTGCATTTAAGTGGCATAGCAGTTGAAAAGTGGACAGCAAAATGGGTGAAGGAAGGTGTGAAGTGGTCGCCCACTCGGCATACAAATGCTAGTTAGGGTCGCAATCAACTGACACGAAAAAGACCAAGAAGTAAAAATGTGGTGTGGTATAAGCTTATAAAAATAATCCAGATACAGAGCCATTTTCTGTCGGAAAAAGTTATGAATCTTAAAAGATATTTAATCGTAGATACTATAAATGAAGAAGCCATATGGACATATCCAGCTCTTTCGGAGAGGTCCAACACAGATATCGTTTGTAACGTAAAGATAATGTTGATATGGACTTGAAACATGTCAATGATAAGGGACGGTATTACTTCAATTTATTATCCTAGTTATGTTTTGATTTATTGTCCTAGATTGTGAACTTTTTTTTTTCTAAAATTTAAGGGCCTATCGTGCTATTTTTCATATTAAATTTGTTTTATATATTTTAGTAAAAAGTAATTTCGCGTGACCATATTATTTAGTTACGTGCCGTTTAGGGTACGCGCACCATTGTTTTACCATCCCTGGTTTCAGGTTACCGAGTTAACAGGATCGCTACCTTCTGTAATTTACAAACGTTTTGATACACATAAGAATAAGTTTCGCCAGTTGAAGGCTGCAGGCGCGATATCGTTGACACACTGTAAATCTCTTTTTATATAATAAAAGACGCCACTTACCCACTATCTGTCTGTTTTACAAGGTTTTATTGAAGAGACAAAAAGTCTAGCCCTGACTTACTAATGCCGATTATTCTTTTTATTTAATTATCGATTAATTTTCAGGCCTACGAGTTCTGTACGAATATACGAATTAAAACCTGGCTAAAATGAAAAGAAGTTCACAAAACAGGTAGTTGTTGCTAAAATAAAATAGCTTGGAGTATAACGTGCTTCGGTGCGTTTGCCGACAGTAAAACGGGGTTTTAATTAAGACGTTATTTTTCTACCACTCATTATAAGATTCCCGGAGTGGACACTATCAACGTGAAAATAAAATAATCCGGGTAAAGACTTGTTTTGCAAACAAATTGCTACGCCACTCTTTCGGTGTTTTATCCGAACACTGGTCTTGCAGAATAATAAAGTTCATTATTTTCTTTATTTGATTTTTTATTCATACATGCTTAGGCATATTCAGTTGGTTATAATAAAGAAATATAAAATTAAATGTATACCACCCCATACGTACCTATATGGAAATACGATTAAAAATGAAACAAACGCGATGTTATATATGTTATACATCAGAGTTTGATATAGTCAATAAGTTAGTAACTCGATAGTTTCAAATTGTATTGTTAAACTTAAAACGTTATTTAATGCAAATGCGGCAAAGACAATGGCAATCAACGGAGTGTTCACCCCACCATGCAACATCCGGTCTGAATATGTTAGTTACAACGTTACGATTACATTAGAAAAAGTAATTGCGCAACAAACTACTCACTTCCGTTTACGACAATTTGTTGGAAAATTGTTCTATTAAAGATGGCACCTTGCAAAATTAACAGTAAACGCATTTATTTTCTTTTGTGATATTGTTCATGTTATCATATGTAAATTTCCTAGCACAATCATGGTCGGTACATATTAAGTTGGTTGTAAAAATATTTTCCAAAAAAAGTGGGAAGTGGGAAAACAAAGCAAAGACAGAAAAAATTAAGTAGAAATAAATAAGGGAGGTCACCACAGGATTTTATTTTTTTCTACGATAAGTAAAACATATTAATACAGTGTTGTATGTGGGTAATGATAATGATGAGAATGAGAAAGCTGTTTAATTAATTTTTTGTCGTCGAAGTCGGTCACTTTTTAACTTGTTTAGTTTTTGATTTATTTTCTAACCAAGAATCTTAATAAGATTCTTGTTTCTAACTATGAAATCTACCATGATTTTGAACATGCGGAGAAGTACAAATCAGATAAGTATAAAGTATTTTTAACATTTATCAATCAACTTTACATTTAGCAGTGCAATAGAATCAATGAGGTAATAAAGTTCAAAATAACTTGTCATATGTCGATACCATAATGTAGAGTTAAAAATGACAGCGGAATACATTGTCTTTTACAAAAAAAATTTTTGGCCTCTTTGGCGGCCTCTATCTAAACTTGAGTAAGTGCTGTCATTGTTTCGAGTTTTCTCATATTGCCCTTTGTAAGTGTTTATGCCCTTACGTTGTTAATATACCACCGACTCTTACAAAGCGGTTTGACTCTACATTCCTTATTCATACCCGGTCGGCGAACGAAGAAGATAGATTTGACATTTTAAACTTCACCTCGTAATGACATCGATGTCAGTTTTGCAAGCCTATCTGTCTAGCACAACTACGCTTCGCGACTTGTCGCCCGACGTAGCATCGCCCGTCACTCTCTCACAGTACAGCGATGAAAGAGATAGGTCATATTTCTCGTGCGAGAAAGAGTCGCATGTCACATTTGTGCTAGAGGTGTTGATGAAAGTATAAAATACGTTTTTTCACGTAAAAACTGCGCATTCAAGCAATACTTAGATCACATTTTGCGAAGCGTCCCAGGGTTAATATTGAAATATTCTTAAAATTTGTTTCTTTATTAAGGCCGATAGTGATGCCTTTTACGTCTTAATGGAAAGACAATAAAATGATCACCAATGAAGGAGTAATTAGGTTCAAGTCAACATAGTCTAGGGCGTTATCTTAACAAGGTTTTGTAATTTAATTAACCTTATCTTTTTTATTTGACTGTACGATAAACACTGCTGTTATGATGAGTACTTACTATTCTTCTAAATATAGGTATGCTGTTGCTGACTAACGTTACTTTGTACCTATGTTACTTTGCAGCATATACCTAAGTAAAATCTTTCTGTTGAAACTTGAAGTTGTTAAACTTAGTAACTTTTCTATTTGCAGTTTCGAACTATGCCTTCATCAAACCGTTGATTTTTTAAATTATAAATAAATAAATAAATAAATATTAAGGGACAATCATACACAAATCGACCTAGTCCCAAACTAAACAAAGCTTGTACTATGGGTACTAGACGACGATATACATAATATATAAATACATAAATACATATATATATCCATGACCCAAGAACAAATATTTGCCCCGGCCGGGATTCGAACCCGGGACCGCCGACTCAGTAGGCAGGTGTCTACAAACCGAGCCAAACGCGTCGTCTAAATTATAGGTAATATTAGAATTTAAAAAATTAGAACAAGACTTGAATTTTTCCGACAGTTTTTTTTTGTTTTATACCTAGAATTAAAGTGTCTATTTTAACAGTTCTGTAGATTAAACAGGAAATTCTAGGAAACTAGGGGTCAAGTTGTCTTACAATATACGATAATACGAAACTAAACAGTTTTGTGGGACGATGTACCCATTGATATGTACCTACTTGACATTTGAATAAATAAATATATAATAAAATATTGTAGGGGTTTATATTTTACAAGTATTATCACAGGTAACTTTTTACATACATAGTTAAGTAGGTATGTAATACTTTGTCGTTGTAAACTTTTGCCGATATACCTACTTATATTCACAGTTGGATTTTTAAAGTAAGGACAGTCGCAAATATGTAAACGATTGATAGAATGTATGTGAATATTTGTGCAAAATATTTGTTCTTGGGTCATGGATGTTATCTATATATGTATTTATATATTATGTATATCGTCGTCTAGTACCCATAGTACAAGCTTTGCTTAGTTTGGGACTAGGTCGATTTGTGTATGATTGTCCCTTAATATTTATTTATTTTTTATTTATTTTAATGTAAAATAAATTGCAGTTCTCAATTATCATTAACGAGCGACAAACATCTTTTGAACAGTGTGAGGTAAACGCCATAAAGTTATTCTTAAAAAAAAAAACATGTTCGAAGCGCAAACGCGTGATTGCTAAAGCAGATTTTTTTAAACACTAGTTTTATCGATAAGGCATCGTTTTTAGGACGTGTCGTGCCCCCCGCTTAGTAGAGCCGCTGCGGCTGCGCGATCAGTTGGCCCCAAGCGTTCGCGGCGTGTGCGTGTCGGCGCTTGCGCGCGTTCGTTCACCCCTAGCTCGATCGTCAGCTGTCAAATTTGACGTTTCGTAATCCCCCCCGTCCATGATTACAAAGTAATTCAAGTGCATCAAAACCAAGCAACTCTCCACAACGGCGTATCTACCAAGAATTCCAACTCGCGTAAAAATGTTTTGACGTGCCCGCTTGTGTAGTGTTAGTGATGATTTCTGATTGTATCGAGTGCTGTGTTTTGTGTAAACTAGTTTTGAAGATTCGTGGATGTTCTGCTGTTATCATGTAATGTCGTTCGACGCTGATATGTCTATAATTAGCGACCTGCGATGGCTGCAGGACGAGGAGTTGTTCGCTCTTTCGTTGCAAAACGGTAGGTTTCATTCACGTTAACGATCCGGTTTTGTTTTTCTGCCAATGACGTTGAATTGTAAGTGCGCGCCTTTAAAGTGTCTACCGAGGCAAATCGTTAAGTTACCTCTGAGGGAGCAGACTTAATTACTTTACTGTTAGACCTTGGTTAGTGCCTGGGCAACAAATTCTTGACTTCGCGGCAAAATGTCAAGCACTTGCGCACAAACAACATTTTGAGCACGCTCAGTTTACACGAGTCACTGGCCAACAAATGAAAACATTGCATGTAAAACAATTTTACGAAATACATTAGTACCCTAAAATTAAAAATCTTGAGCCAAAAAAATTAAATTGTTCTTTTACGTTACAACCAAAATAAAAATTGTTGCAAGGGACGATGAGTACAACTAATAATTCAAATTGTTGTGCTATAATTGCATAGAGCCTATACGTCATTCTTTTTGGTCAATGCCTGTTTACAATAAATTTAATTAAAATTTAGTCATAAGTACCTTAAGTAATTTACGTTTTTAAAGTTATAAGAAATTATATTTTTTAACTTAATCTCATTTTGTTTATTTTATTTTTGTTTTCAATGTAGTTAAGGGTATTTTCTAACTTAATCTCGCTGGTGCGTTTTGGTCAATATTGTCGCACAATGTCGAGGATGCGTGCGCGGTAGGTAAGTAGGAAATAATGCCCAAGGTGAGCTAGATTCTTGCAGGCCGCCGGTGTCGCCCTGAGGACTTCATTATGAGACGCAATATTGCCAAGTACCCGGTTGATTAAAAACTTTGCTTTTTTAACTGCATTTACGACGTGGTTATGAGTTCATGTGGTTTTTAATTAAGTAGGTACAAGCTTATTTAACTGGTAAATGTTTAAAATAGATTTAAAATAAAGTATTGACATAGGTGACTTCACTTAAAAAAAAACTTAAAAAGACTTTAGGAAAACGCAGTTAACACTCGTATACAGTATACCAACACACATTTAAAAGTATTTTTTATTAAAAAAATTTGAGTGGGTAATATTCACAGAAATTGTTTTATATATATACAATACTACAAACACCACTTTGACCAAAGTTTACGTATTCAAAATGTATTGCATGATCTCAATTTTCTAATTAGAAGCTGTCATAGGTTTTATATTTCTTAATAAATATCTAACTTCAGTATTTCCCTTTGAACAGACGTCTGTGCGTAAATATTTCAACTACACATACGTCCCTATAAAAGCACCGCCGGTCAAATTCTTTTGATAAATAACACCCACGTGACTTCGTTAGGACCCGTTCACAATTAACAATAGATTTCAGAATATCTTTTTCTAAAGGCGGTCTTGCTTTGGGAAACAAAGCTGTAACAAAAAGTCGAGAAGATGGTAGTTACGACAATTACGCTTCATCATGCTTATATTGTAAATGATGAATATCAGTGATGAGGACCGTACTCGGTGCGACTAAGGACATTGCTACACCTAATTGGTGTAAGCGCCATCAACAGAAATTATCCAACAATAGTTTATCAGATTAATTATAATTTCCGAAAAGTACGTCTTTTAGTCTGAAAAAGGATTTAAGAGTGAAATATAAATACATAGAATACCTAATGAACGCTAAAATACATTTACAACACTGCTTTTTGAAACAGCTGTTCATCATTAAAGGTTGTCAAAATTAGTTATAACTCATTACTTTACTATAAATAAATGGAAAGGGCAAAAGATATTACGCAACCCATTTTATCGTATAGAGTTAAATAAGTCAAATTTTCTTAAATAACCTAATGATAAAAGTATGACAACTATGGGTACCATGTTTATTCTATACGAGTATCTCGATAGATACCTACTAAGACAGACAAGACAAGATAGACAAGTCAGTTGTCCGCAGAGACTAGGTACATCAAGAGTTGTTTTTTTCGTAACATCACTTCATAAGATTATTTTATTATTATAATATAAGTCATAGTTATATAGACTCTAATGAAGTGCAAATATCGTGGGATATTTCAATATTGATCAACCTCTCAGCTTATATTTATGTCATCGACTTGGCATTTAGATTCAAATGTTTATGTAATGTTTATTTTTGTTCTTGACATTGACTGTTCCTCTTAATATTATATTGCAGTAATATTAAAATATGCATGTTGTGGTGTGATTGAGAGCTGGATTTTGTTTTTATAATGTCTTACTAAAACAAACGCGTGCTGCCAAAACATCTTTAAAGAACATCGGTGACTATTGGGCAATGAGCAGCAAACTCCAAGAAAGTAAATAATAACCGCAGTCTATGAAAATTTCAAGTTTTCCAAAAAAAAACAAATAATATATTTAAATCGGCTCTTGTCTTATAAAACTATCCAACACATTCTAAGTTTCACTAAAACCAACCCTAGGGTTTGCTGCAAATTGAAGAATATTTAATAATGGTCAATTGTGCGTGGCCTTCACTGAATATTGTGAAATTGTCGTATCTTATAATACGTTCTAAAAGCTATGAAATAGCGATTCATCTAAACGGAAGAAATACTTAAGTTAAACACAATTGTGAGACTCCGTAATAACTATTAGTAATGATGATGACTAGACCGCTACACTTATGTTACAATCTTTATGATACACCCAATTTAAATGAACATAGTCCTTAAAATAGAGTTCATAAAGATGAAAATCGAGTTAAATATTCGTTGAAGTTGTCTGAACATAAATAAGAAATAAATAAGTGCAGTGCTATGTTGTTAGAATTGGCAGCATGGTATTAGACAGAGTTACTTCTAGGTTACAGCTAAGGCTGAGGTCTGAGACCACAGGGAAGCAGTCACGGACTTCGTTAAAACACTGTAATAAACATCTATAAGCATGTGGGTCAGTTCTATTCTATAACCATATAGACACTAATCCAGACATGTCTCAACGATGTTACCTACGATGTCGTAGAGCTAACAACAGTAACAATAAGAAAGAGATTAAGAATGGAAGTTGGTACCGTGAACGAGAGAAATATACGAATTGAAAAGAATATCTGCGTGTGCTTGATGACTCATAGTGTATTTCGTTCGTTAGAGTCTGCTACTGGTATATGTTTTCAAATTTCGAATATTTCGAATAACTACAATCTTATTTTTTCAGACGAGCTAATAGAATTGAGGCTAAAATGGATCATCGTATACCACAACTTTCTTTGTTGATAAAAAAATGCATGCGTTTACTCGTATAACAAAACAAAGACGAATTCTAGCAGAGGATGTACTTCACACACACCAACTTAAATATCAAAAAGTGATGTAGGTATAAAATTCCAGTCTCAAATTTTAATAACACTCCAAGACAAAATTCGAGGTAAAACCTTGGCATAATTTAAGAAGATCGTTGACGTCAGGAATCGATGATCTCAGCTTACAAAAAGCGAGAACACCGGCCCGCTAATTAACTATTAACTTCTATTACAAAATGAAAATAATAATATTGCTTTGCTATTTCGCGGAATAGCAAAGCAATATTATTATTTTCATTAATATGGATTTCCGCAAAGTAACGCCTGATTCAATTAATTCTATTACAAAAGATTACAAAATGGAAATTGTGATGAGAAATTTTCTGACTTGAAGGATAAGTGATTCATCGATTTTGTTTCAAAATTGAGAGCGTAAGATGATGCTACATTTTACACTTTGATGTTTGTTTTGTGCTGTTTATGTACTATTTATTATATTGAAAATCAGTTTCTATTTGAGATCTGATAATTACAAACATATTATGAATTTGGTTTAAATAGTTCCAATATATGCATTCTAGTAAGTAACTCTACAACTACGCCACTTCTTGTCGCGTTCGTACTGCACGACATACATTACCTATCTCTTTTCATCTAATACAGTGCGAGCGTGAGGAGTAATGATTTGTCAAGCGACAAGTATCGACACACAGTGTATCGAAATGACATTAATAAAGCTGAAACCAAATATTATTTTGTTAGTAGAAATGTTGATTACTATATTAAATTACGCCTCTTATACAGGTATAATTTAAGTTAAGGTGTAACATCTGATGACTCTGGATTCTGATGACTGATGAGTGATGATAGAGGTAAACATTTCTGTAAGCTGTAATTTTTGTCGACAAGTATATCATATAACACGATGATGTCACATCGCACATCGCAGGTCGAATGCCAAATAAGTAACTCCCTTCACTCGTGACACATTTCTCTATAATAATTAAAATCTTGTACGACATATTTAGTATTCAGCATTCCTATGATACAAAATAACTTAGTTATTATGGGTTTTTAAAAATAAATATAAAATACCATGCCCGAACTTCGCGCATCAATTTAATACTTATTCAAATTAAATTCGTAACATAAACGGTTGATTACATACTTCCTCTTAAAATCACTAAATTTTCTTCATATAACAAATTAACGACCTGAGCACATTTTATAAGGTGCATAAAGTTTAGTATATAAATATGTTTTATATGTTCAATAAAACATACCCAACAATCCAAGTATAACACGTGACTGTATCAACATCGATCCATTATGGACTCTATTTTGGATTTACAAACCTCCAAATATTTACTCCTAAATCAAATACACGGAACAACATCGTAAGTCGTAACTCAGCATTAACGTTAATTGGAAATATTTCGCCCAATGGTTTTTACATCTATTTGACATTGAAATATTTACGCGCTGACGTATTAGTTCCTTGTTATTTTTATAAACAACCATCGTAATTATTTACCATATCGGGTTTAAAGTAAACTAACAATGTAGTTAATTCATAACTGCTTAACTGTTTTACACCTGGCACGTTGATAAGTTTTTAACTCTTATGTAGAGTATGAATAGGTATATACCGTAGGAAATAGTATTTATGTAATGTCAGGTGACATATGTATAATAAGCGAACCCATCGGGGGCAAGGTTATATTGGTGACACATTCCAAACAGTCACCGTGCAATTTGCTGAATAGAATTAACATAATATTTACATATATTATCTTATTAGGTTGTAAATTAATATCAAGCATAGTACGAAATTAATACTAATGTCCTGGGTCAACTGGTTATTAATTTAGCAAAATTTATTGATGTGTTAGAAAGCTCAAGTTGACATAAAACATAGAGCAGGTTGAAAAGGTGTTTAATGAGTTAAATTTTAAACAGTAGTTTTGTGCTGTAGGAATTGCTGTTTTATTAAAGTTTTTAATTTTTTTTATATATTAGATCATACACATACAATACATATATATTTCTTCGATATATTTTTCTCTGAATCGTAAATATTTAGATTCTTAAAAAACAAACCTAAACTAACCTAGCGGTACGTATGAAACATCCTGAACAATAATATAATGTAAGAAAATGTTTGGATTCCGGGAAATTGAGTCGACGAAATGAAAATGCTGTGAAATTAAGCATTCCACGAAGATTTTTTTCCGCGAAATAAATGACTTATTGGAATATCAATGTGTTAAATTTAATTTTTCCATTCGGATCTTACAACTCGTACTTAATGCTGATTTTACCGTATGTCAGTTACAACATTTTGCACTTTTTGCCGTAAGCGCCTAAGTTACCATAGTTTTCTAATAACCTTGTTTCACGAGGTAATTAAGGATGGCCACGGGGTATTCGCCAATACGACTCAAGATTAATTATTATGAATATCTACTCGTTAGTTTCTTGTTGTAATGAGATTTTAAACGACCTCCATTACGACACTTTAACGTTTTACGGCGTGCGGTTTTGTTGTAAAAAGGGAACCCTGTGACATTAAAAGTTCATTCGTATATTACTAAATAAGAATGTTTTATGTGTTTTTAAGGTAACAAGTAACAGGAAGAAACAAGAAAAACAAGAGGTCGAAATCCTTCGCGGAACCTATTTTCACTCCTCTGAACCACTGTTTGGGAACCATTGCTATACAAACTCTTTATAAATACTCATTATCCCACTTTAATAATATTATAATAAGTAGTAGCGAAAGTTTGCGTGTATGTTGGTATATGTTTATGACTTCTACACGCCAAAACGACGTGACAGGTATGCACGGAATTTGAGATAGCGATAGGGGTAGGTACCCTACTAACACATGGGCTACTTTTTATCCAGAAAAATAAACATCATTCCCGTAGAATAGTGACCCCGATTTCAACGCGAGCGAATCAGCGGGTAAAAGATAGGTTGAACAAATATATTATTTTATTCGTATTGTTTAAAGTTTGCTTAATTGGGGACTAGGTCGATTTGTGTATGATTGTCCCTCAATATTTATTTTAAGCCTACACTGTAGTAATTGCTTACTCTAAATTGTTTTATTTTCAATTGCTAAATTCCCCGCAAGTTCGCCCAAAGCTCACAACGAAGGCGCATGTCGACACATGCTCGTATGCAAGTTGCAAGTACCAGATGCGCGTTATCAGCGCGCCCGCATTCCGCGGGCTGATTGATAACTATATGCTTATGTAACACTTGTATATATAACTAAATTGGTGTAAGAGACAGGGATTATGTATGCGAGTTGTGATTAGTTACATTAGGGGCGGTGCCGGTTTTGAAATTAATTTTTTGAATTAAAATGTTTTACCTATATGTACATACCCTTTACGTACTGCCATAAATTGTATTACATACTCGAGCAACTGCATGGATGCATCAATGGTCAATGGTTTACATTCAGTTCGTTATCTAAACTAGTATTACATAGTTTATAAATTGGGCTGAGTTGTTTTAGGTTATGATAAAAAGATTACTGACGAACTGATTTATCCCATTTGTCCAAATAGTACAATTTAATTTATTAGTTTTTGAATTGATCACGAAATATCGGTAATGATAAAAATCATATTTTATTTATTATGAATTTATGACGTCAGTATCATTCCCCGTTCCTCCTTAAATTTATCTTAACCTTTTGACCGCCACAGTCGGCTGTGGCCGTCAACAAAAAATCATGCCCCTGACGCCACGTCGGCCACAGCCGTCCAAATTTCAATGATCAAAAACTTTGTAATTCTAACCGCTACAAGTATTTTTCAATCCCTGTTGATTTTGGGGCACTTCTTTTTTTTTTACTCTGGCGTCAGTGGCACGGTAAATTGCTAGACCGCTTGGCGGTCAATAGGTTAATGGCCATTGTTCAATGTTACCTTACCTATCATTTTAACAAACTCCGCTTAGGGGGGTGGTGTAATAAAATAAGTTATCTCATACTGTAACTTATTCCTGTTACTTTGATTCTTCATCATACAAGCCATTCAAGACATTTACGCCACACTTAGCTTTAGGTGTAAGTTGCCAGCACAAAAAAAAACATTTCGATAGCGTTTACATTTCCCGTAAAACATAACATTGTTACAAAGTGTAGTTTGAGTCCTGACGGTAAAAGATGACATACTCAGCAACAGCACATAATGGCATTTATAAGGTAATGTTTACAGTGGAAAAAAAAGTAGAATAAGTAATTATAAAACGTACGTGAGGAAAGATAAAATTATTACCTTAGTGTTGCGTTGCATTGTTACTCATGCTTTATCTTCTGCAGCTGAGGCCATTCACCTTTAATTAGATAATACTGTAATTAAATTTAAATTTAACTTTTTTACTAATTAGGTTTATGTTCTTCCGACTAAGATTAAGTATTATAATTTAATGAGTGTTTATATGTAACAAAGTTCGTTTTTGCTTGAAAAGTGAAACTTTGGTTGAGCACAGCTGTATTATTATCAGTAGAAAGATGAATTTAAATCAGCCGTAATATATGATTATTTGTGAATGGGTACGTCTTGAAATGGCGTTGAATAATTTCAATGGGAAATTAACTTCAAATAAGGTTAAATATAATATTTATGTACTTACTACTGAACCTAAGCCGTTTTCGGTATTAATGGAGAAGTTATAAATATCTTTAGATGTAGATAACGGTCAGACTGACACTTTAAACTTAAGCATTAAGAAAATTTCCAAAAGAACAAAAACCCTTAGAAGTTTCACAAAGCAAAATTAGCGAGGTTTTCGTAACAAACGATAATCTAGCGATTGGTTCAGTGAATTTAATCAGTGCTGCCAACTTCAGTTGGAAAGTTGGCGAATGAATTTTCGAGCAACATTCTCGGACTCTCGAAACTTTGAAAATGAAAATTTGTTAGACCTCGTACTATGTTATATGTTAGTTAGATTCATACACGTTCTTAATTGTGTGCTTTTTCTTAATGAATCATGTAGGCACTAAGTATACCTATATACGTACTATAAATATTTCTAATATAATTATCCTTTTGGCTTTGCCATAATTGCACAAATATTACTGAAATGAAAGTACGCAAATAATAATAATTTATGTATTTTCGTCAACTGTAGTACGTAAATGCAAAATCGTCTATCTTGCATTATCAACCAAAAACAAACGAGAAAATATGAAGTGAAACCAAACTTTTCGGGATACGATATTACACTTCATTTCTCCTCACACATGATTCACATATAAGGACTAAATTCCACATAACTATTGTCCATGCGATTACCAATATATGTCTACTTTAGTAAATTCACTGTAGCAGTTTTGTAATCTTTTTGATACGAGTATATCAATATACTCTATACCTACTTAATTGTGCGCGAGTAATATTTTTTTTTATAGGTATTTAAAACGCCATCTGATGAAGTTATTAATGCTATTCAACCTTTGGGGTTTTCGGTGCACATATGATTTGTTGCCTAAATCAATCGTGCACTCAACCCTGGGGTATGGTCATAATGTCGTGTTATTGCTAAATGTAGAACACCGCAAGGCCTCGTCGAATTTGAGCCCGGCTCAGCTCCAGCGCAGCGAGAAGTAAACAATCCTTATGCCATAAACGCGGAGACAGTTATGGTGCCCTTCCGAGCCCTACATGGACGCAAAGTTCCCCGCCGATGTAGGACACTTCATTGTACTGCAACCTACTTGCATATCGACTGCACGATACCTGATCTGCGGGCTTAGACGAAAATATACGATTTGCGTTACACGAAGATGAGGAACGGTTTTGCGTAGACAAATATTGGTAGACGGCAAATATAGGTAGATATACTAATGAGAGGGGCGCCGTGAGCCGCACTATTAACCTACTTATCGGCGTGCATCAAGGTGCTCTAGTCCGTCTTCCGCTTTTATTTGGCTGATTCGGATCGTGTTCAAAAGCCAGTCATACGCGTCGGTAGGTCCCATTCCATCATCCATGCATCAACATTGCATTTTAAACAAACAACCAATAAAATGCAGCTTTTAGACGGTTTTTGCGAAGATTATAAAAACAGAGCCTTCTGTAAGTGCGTAATAGTAAGAATACAACAGCGAAAGAAACTCGCTTTGCTCTGTGAGTAGCGCTAATGCCAACGCGCCAGCAACGATACGGGGCTCCGCCCTCCGCTTATGGTTGACACGCGCCGGTCGATCACGGTGCCACACCCCACGACCAATTGTGTCTCGTTTTACACTAACAACCAATAAAATACAGATATCTAATGGCTTTTGCGAAAATACATTTCTCTAAAAATTGTTGAGAATAGCTATAGCTGCTAAATTGTTATTCCACCGAGAGAACTCCACCGTCTCTGCATACATGCTCTCGAAATCTTGAAAGCACGTGTTCCCGACAATCTTAACTGAATTATCCCTCAAGCTAATAGTGCATTACTGATTCAATTATTGTTGAAGTATCCTAGCCTCCTTGCCTTACTACGATGTATGATAGGCAAGGAAAATTTACTGTTTATTTCCATAGCAACCATAGATTAGTCTAACCTGTGTAATATCCTGTTTAAAAACTTGGAGTATCTGATTATGCGTAGAATTAAGAGAGCATAAAGTAATACTTAGTTAGTAAAATTGGCTCTACAATTTCACGACTAAGTACTTTGTTACCCTAAATGAAATTTTCCAACAAAATTTTAGCCATTTTCTGCCTGTACATTGTTAAGTGAGCACTTACACATTCTGTGCCCGCATCACGGACTGTACCTTGGCATATATTTGCCAACGTTTTACGAAGTACTCATTTGAATTTGAAATCGACAAACAAATCGATTCGTCGCAATGACATCTATGCAAAAAACATTTGCGAAAACGTTTGCAAACGTCACTCCGACGATTTTAGACTTTATGCAATTGTCTTAAGATACAGACTGTTATAAATAGGAATTATGGGTTAGTGCTTTGTGGGTTTACAGAGGAGTTTAATGTGCATATTCAACGGACACATTATGTCATTGTTTTACCCTTTGACTGAATATTGTAACACGTAATACGGGTAAAAATAACTCGTTTGTATATTTGTCGTTTTACATGTTCCTAATATTGTCGCAAACAAAAAGTTAAATGTTTTGTACTACGGATTGTATGATATACGGGCACATGCTACTCGGCGAATACAAATCATTTTAAAAGCATATTTAACTTTTTTGCTCCCAAACCTTGGATTTCGATTATGTCCAACCTGCTGTGAACAGATTTAATTGATATAAGTAAAGCGATAGTAAAATATTTAAAGGAAATAAAAGTCAATAAGTGAAACACTCGGGTTAAAAGTCATTTCCTCAAACAAAAAGGTCATGTTAAAGTTTACAATCTAGGAAAGTAAAAGGATACTTTTTAGTATCGACTCCATTCAATATTTCTTGAATGAAAATAGCGCTAATACACACTCGAAGTACCTATATAATTACCTAGCTATACATGCCATGCACTTTGTCTTAACATTTCCAAGTTAATTAAATGAAGGTTGTTTTTGAAGGACGACAAAGAATTCATTTAATGAGACGTATAAATATTAATATTGCTAAGTAAATTTGCGGTTCTGGACAAACCGTCCGTTAATTAGTGCCGGTCGGCCATTTTGTAAAACGAGTTTGTCTTTACGATTCAATTAATGTTATCGACATTTTGATATTGATTTTGCCGATCCCTTATTATGGAATCCTACTAGGGTTTACTGTTCTAATTATGACTCGTGATCTTGATTGAAATAGGATTCCCATATGCACGGTTTTCCTAGAGATATCGTTAGGTTGAACTATCATAGTTCTATCGTAGTTAGCGCTTCTGTTCTAAAATAAATAATGAACAATTTGAATAATTAACCAGCTATTTTAATTCTGGTGTTTACGCGAGCGTTCCACTGATAAAATGTAATGTTTTCGTTAATGCAATTCGTTTTAAAATTGTGGGATATTTAAGAAAATAATGTCGGTAAAAACATCTGTGGAGACCACAAAAGACTCATTAGTGTAATCAGGGGGCATTCAATTAAATTGAACAGCACGTGGAAAGCGTGTTTTCACACGTTCGACAAAGACACGAATTTCACTATTTTTCGTTCACTTTCCCACACTTAGGGTTGGCACAACGCGTTGCTATCTGAGGCTTTAGTGTAAGTATTTTTTTACCGCAACAAAAGTCTCAGACGCATCTGAAACGTACGTTCGATCAAGACATTTTGTTGCGTCGGAAACTGACACTTGAGGCTCTGCTATTCTTAATTACCTACAACGAAGCAAAGACGTAGTCAGACGTATTCTAAACAATCAAAGAGAAAATTCGTAACACAAATAACGTAATACAAAATTCGAATGAATTAAAATCTGAAAAAAACACTAATTTACTAAATTAATTTTGAATTTGATATTTATTCGTCGATATTAGTACCATCTAGCCTTACTCGTTACTTGAATAAAATAGATTGAGGGCTTGCTTGTTACGAGATAGATATTTTATAATGCTACACTATACCTATCATATATCTGGTTTTACGACTCAAATCTATGGCTTACACCACTGCACACTGGTACTTGACCTTATTCAAACGTTTCGTTACTGAGATGTAGGTATATAACTCGTGCGATGTTGCAATAGAGACAATGATAGTTGCTTCATATTGGTCAAAATTTATATACTTCTGACATGTTGGTTATAATCCATGACATATAATTATGGCTGGAGGAATAAATGTAGCAACATATTTAGAGCGACGGTTGTTAGGACTCTGACTGACTTTTCAGCTTGTGTTTTGGATCAGTATTTTCGATTGCAATAGGTATATAAAAATAAGCATGCAACACCAGAGTACACTTACCATGTCATAAGTGTAGGTACGGTACTTAGGGGCCTGTTCTCCGGTCCACAAAGTATCGAGAAATAATCTTAGTTATTACCTCGTATCTACCGGGAAAATGTAAGTTTTAAATTACACCTAAACTATGGGATGCACATTTTTATTCTAATTAATAACTATACAGTATTTCAGTAAGGCTGTTTTAGGAACAGGAAATCATGGCTAACATAATACTAAGATTTGATGACATGCAGTATGAGCAGAAAGTTTGAACCGACCTACTACATTGTCATATTATTGTACATTACACGTAATGTTTGCCATCTATTGGTAACCCTACTTACTCAAACAGTCCGTCCATTACGAATGTTTGGTGTGGTCGCACTGCGAAACGTCACGGAAGACCCGTAATTTGATTAGTTTGAACACGCTAGAAAGTGAATGATTTTAAATTTGGAAAAACGCCTACGTTGCTTTCGAGTGCGGTATTTGGGAGTTACCTGCGTGGTTGTAAAATTTTGTTTTCTATCCATTCTGATTTCATTGTCAAAGTTACTAAATGTTTGTACGCTCCTTGACTTATGTTTTCAGGATAAAATAACATTATTTTTGCAAAAAAAAGCGTTAATTGGCGAGCTCATAACAGAGCGCTTGTTGCGAATTGTGATGGAATCCAAAAATAAGATTATTTCGTCTAAATTTTGTAACACAAGGGAAGGAGCAGTTGAAACGCTCCTCAGCCAAGTTTGGTTGAAAAGTGGGATGCAGGTATAAGTTATAATTTCGATGAAACTTATCTACAGTATGCTAGCAAAATAAATTCCATTGTTATCCTATGTAAGTAATACATTGTGACAAAGACTATTGTTGCTAATCAATCAGAAATCACTATCTACCAATGACTCTAGTAAGAAAAAAACAACCAGATTAATTCAAACAAAAACCACTCAATCCAAACTACTCCGTGCGACAGTTAATCTATCTAACAGTGATAAACTGTCCATTGAGGATTTAATACGATAAGTTCATTCCATATAAGAAGAAGAGATTAATTTCGACCACCCAAGTATCGCACTTAATTATTTCTTATATGAAAATAAACTTGAAGTTGAGTGAAAAATTGCGTTTGAAATCATTGGCGGAGCAATTTTGATGCGGTAAAAATGCATTTTTAATGACATCTTAGTGAATTGGACTGTAAGAATATAGAACTGATTTTGTACGATAAATAGAAAATTATGGTTAAACGAATTATATCATAGAACTGATTTAGCATTCCAACGATTTCCTTACAAGAACGTTTAATTCTCAAGGAAATTAAATACCTACCTACAATCGCATTGGCATTTCGCAAGTACTTGTGTATACAAAGAACAGACATGACATGTGAATGTGTACTGCAGTGGGCGCCATAAAAACAAATAATAAACCTAATTTAGTAATGTAAAAATCACACGGTGTGAGCATACAAGAAGAGTTTTTATTGACGTCCTATCGTACAGTGGTAAATTGGCAAGGAACACCTCATGGGTTGTAACAGGGTGAGTCCGACTCGGATTTGGCCATTTTTTCTATCTCGAAAGTGTTACTGCGATGACTATCAGCCTTTTAGTTCAAGTCTTCAAGAGAAGCTAATTGTTGTGTGAATGATGAACTTCTGTTCCGCAATGAGTCAGTGTTGATTCTCGTTAAATATTGTGATGATGTCAGTTCCGCATATCGCATGAACAAAGTGCACTGTTTCATTTTACAGCTCAGTTTTTGTAATGTTTTTTTTTTTTAATGTCATAGCGGGCGAACGAGCAAACTTATCGCCTGATGGAAAGCGATTACCGTCGCCCATAAACACCTGCAACACCAGAGGAGTCACAAGTGTTTGCCTACCCGGAGGACGAAGATAGAATGCCTCTATGCTAGTAATTTCACCGGCTATCTTACCCCCACACCGGAACACAACAATGCGAACATTGCTGTTTGGCGGTGGGTTAGTAGGCAAGACGGTAGTAACAATCCGGACGGACCCTGCACGAGGCCCTACTACTCCAAAACTACTTATGTATGTAGTTCCATTTAACATTTGTTTACAAAAATCTTATCAAAGCTAAAGTTTTCAGTATATTTATAACCAGAAATCTTATTAATTTAAGTAAGTACCTAGTCCTTTGTTACAAGATTGAAACAGTTTGTTGGAAGTCATTAGAAATGGATTTACCATTTAGGCCTCTTAACTACTACATTCTAGTATATTCTAGGTAAGTTTGTAAACTTAAAGCTTGTAGAAATAAAACCAATTTAAAATAAAATTATTATTACTAAAATTTGGAAGATTAAGTATATATAACATTGTATTATTTATTATGTTTTGGTGCTTTTTTAGGGTTCCGTACCCTATTACTGAGACTTCGCCGTCCGTCCGTCCGTCCGTCCGTCTGTCACCAGGCTGTATCTCAACAACGGTGATAGCTAGACAGTTGAAATTTTCACAGATGATGTATTTCTGTTGCCGCTATAACAACAAATACTAAAAATAAAATAAAATAAATATTTAAGGGGGGCTCCCATACAACAAACTTGTTATAGATTATATATATGTATAGGTACGGAACCCTTAATGCGCGAGTCGGGCTCGCACTTGCCCAATTCGTATTTATTAACCCTGGATGAAAAATGAGGGATGTTACAAGTTTAACATGTGTATCTATGTATGTCTGTGGCACCTTAAAGACTAAACGCGTGACACGATTTGAGTGCGACTTTTTTAATCGAAAACCTTGTGTGTTGAGATGGTTCTCAGCTATTTTGAAGCTAATAATTCAAAATGTTGTGGTTAGTTCAGTTTAAGTAGTATTTTATTAAAAGTAAGTATTTTATTAGTATTTTTATTAAAATAAGGATCGCATGATGATGATGATGATGATACAATTTTCAATAAAGAATATTAATTAATTAATTAATCTACGTAAAATCATTGGATAGGTATGCGCGAATTCTGCTTGTTAAAGAGAGGCCATAGAAAATATCAGAGTATAGTTTACGTCCTCTCAACTGCGAAAAACGCACTGCTGCTTTTCCGTAACAAAAAAGTGCAAACAAATATTGTCTTGTTTCAAATGTCTTTTCTAAGTCACAAGATTATAGAAATTGCAATATCCTAACTCATTGGAATAACATACTTTGACACTAAGGGTTGAAAATTTACCTGAGTTACGCTTCCCAAGCGCTATGGTATTTCAATTTTAACTTTGTTACTTGGAAAGGGTGATGTGCATATTATATTTGCGTATTTTTTTGTTACTTGCTTCCATTTGTCCTCGGACAATAGCTTTCTGGGGTCATGTTTACAAGATATACTTTTTATCCCAAACGGAAGTCTTAAAAAAATTCAACTATACTTTATACAGCATGACTCATATTGAACGTACGCAAATAAAAAAAAATACCCTGCCTGAGACATTTCGTGTTCGCTATTCATATCCGCGAAACCCTTATAAAGAGAGATTGTCATTAATCATTGAAGTAAAAAATCATCACGATCATTGTCATTGTATTTACATCAGTCAGAGATTATGTAAATCAGAAGCAAAATAGGAGGGCTTACTGTCAATCACGAACTTATTACCAATCCGTGTGGAGATTTAATATAGCCAAGACAAATATGCTCGGTTAAAGAAGATTTCAAGTTAATTTGACCTTAATAGTCATCGAGATAAGATCATGTTTTGTGTTCTTTGGTGATTGATCTTGTACAATATAATAATATGAACTTAATAACTTTAACTAGGTTCATTTGCTACGGTTGGTTAAATATAATATGTCGACATTTCTTTATTCAAGTTTGTTCCTTGCTATGATGGTATTACGATCTTCTGTTCCATAATTTTCTGTGACATAATTGGCTTCAACTTGCTCCTTGAATGAACGTATACTTTTTAGCTCTCGGTCATATTTTGTAAGTTGACAAGTTTATTTAGGAATACAAGGTGCTCGAGACGTATTTCGTCCGCGTTAAACTTTTTTACTTTAGTGTACGTAGTCGTTCCCATCATCACTGTATCAAAATTGGTTAATATCCGACCAGACGTTTCGGCGTGATGCGAGGACAAAGAAATGTTTTACAACAGATGGTACTGTACGGCTGGCGCGCGCGCCAATGCAAATCCTGCACCGCGCTGATTTTTCCTGAAATAATGGCCCCTATAATAATATAGATAGATTAAACCATTGATACACAGATCAAAGCTCAAAGAAACATTGAAATGCGTAACCTGGTGGAAGAGAACGGGGATCGAACCCGGTACCCCTGGCTTGCCGGTCCAGATTAAAGAGCTACCGGATTCCACAAGGTTACACATTTCAATTTTTCTTTGACCTTTGATCTTTTTATCAATGGTTTAATATAAAAAATGTGGTGTGTACCCACATTTAACTAGAAATAAAATGAGACATTACATGTTTCATTTTAGATAGATGTCATCTTTAGTGCAAAGACTAGAAGATTAATACACATCGCGTGACTAACTTTACGAGTGATCAATTAATGTACCGCTTCAGTATTTTGATGTCTTTTCTTCATTGTTATGTGAAAATGATTCCTATGTGTTGATCATTTAAATCTATTCTCATAATAGTGCGTAGTATCCAAATGATGAATAAATAATTGAGTGGCATTCCTGACATAGTTTCCGCTTCGAGAATAATGGTCGCAAATAGTTAGATAGTTGATACGTGTATACAGGTTTTCCATTATTGACACGTGGAAATGTTCTATGGTTTGTTGCAAGCTATTTTTTGGTAATTATTTCATATTGAGCATGCGTAAATTAGGTGTCATCGTATTTATTACATCTCCATTAGTTTATTTTTTACAGTTCTTGCTACCGGTTTAAAATAATCAATGCAATTATAATTTGTATAACAAAACTGTTTATCTTAAAAATCAATTTATTTAACATAATCTTACCTTACCTTTGGCCTATGTCCAGCAGTGGACGTCTTTTAGCTGATGATGATGATGAATCTTACCTTACTTGACCTTAAGATGCTTATGTTATTGTTCCTTCCTGATTGTTATCTCAGAGCACAAGAGATCCTTGTGTGCAAATCTTTGAAGAACAAAAAATTCTTTGTCTCCTTTTGGCTAACGAACTTGTGCAAAAAGAAGATAAAAAATAAGCCGTATGTAGTATGTAAATATATACATTTTAATCATAATCGGATCATATTCATTGTTTGCTTCCTTTTAGTGGAAGGGATTCGTTGTTATTCTTTTGTTTTTAACTAGAAGATTGTAATTATTTTCCGTCTCATCTTACAAGGGTTTTATCACAGGGGTATTCATCAGCACATACTACATACAGCGTTACATAGTTATTTATTCTTTGGCTAAAATTCTGTCTGCTTGACAGAAGTTAAGATAATAAAAATGAACGAACAAGACAATTAGCAATCAAAATTCCTTCCGTTTCAAGTACAGGCGCCATCTACAATTAACATGATTTGCCCATTAAATAATCATGTGACAATATAGTTAGCCATTTATGAATGGACTGGTCGAGATTGACCTGCACTTGATAAATGCTGTAATTTAATTTTCCTCCTCAGTTTCTAAGAAAAAACTTGCGGTTTTCGCACTTTGAGTCACGCGATTGATTTATTATTAGGTTTGGCTGGTAATTTGCTATATAACTTGTTCTTTTTGGATTAGGTTAAATATTTAGAAAGTTTAATGGATGTAAATTAAACATAAAAAGGTGTGATATCTTTTAATACCACTTGGATTTTTGTTTAACTACTTACATAATATAAGAAGGAATTGCTTGGATTGGATTCTATCACGAAAACAGTGTATGCTCAACTATTTTAGAATTCGTACGTGTAACGAAAGTGAACTTTTCAATAGCAATTCGGTGCAAGCAAAGAAGTATATTAGACATTGAATTGAATAATAAATATACAACATGTATTATAGTTATGAATATTATTACACTACCTGTCTACATATAGGTACTATGTAAAAAAAAATGTCTATGCGTCACACAAACTTTTTTTTACCGTACCGTTTACAAAATCACGTTTAGGTTCTTATTTCAAGCAATATCCCAGGTTTCCCCGAGATCCATCTTAATATTTCCCTCCCGGGAGCGATGGCTGCGAAAAACCATTACTTAAATGAATTTATCAGCTGTTTTGTACGATACTGTAGGAATGTAGGCGATAATTGGTCCCACAGGATCAACTGACTTTAAGGAGGTATTTAATTCGACCGTTTTTTTTGTATGTCTGTTACGGAGTGTTTTTAACCACTTAAAATTTAAATTTACAGTAAAAGGGTAAATACAGGACAGTTTAAATTAACCATTGCATAATGCAGTTTCAGGAAATTTTAAAATTACTTCCTAGGTCTGTCATACAAAAGATTCCTGGGATTGGAGACCCTAATTTAAATGTGGTCAACATTTTACATTAATTATGCTTTGCGGCAAGGATAATTTTGGCATACTAAATGCGTGTCATGTGACCGATATTTGTAATGTAATTATCATAAATATACTTGATAGCAAGGAATGGTCTTTGTTGATAGTAAGTAATGTTATCTATTAGTCGACGGTGAGTAAGTACCTAATACTTGACTTCATGTACATCATTTTGATTAAAGAGACTGAGAAGCAGAAAGAGACTAAAATAAGTCTAATGTATAAATTCAATTTTTATTTCGATAAAAGTCGACATCTGTGGCGTTTTATCTTATAAGTAGCCATTATTTTCATTACGAAACAATTCCCGTCATTATTCAAGGAATGCAAAATATGTTGCCTCCCTCACTTAGCGTCTTGAAACGAACAAAACAATATCATTCTTACGACATTCAAGACCACGAATACAAAAGCCGGTCACAATATCTCAGTAAGCAGTAGTTTAAGTTTTGTAATTTTATATTTCGGGCCGTTTTATTTTTATGTTTTAGAGTGTAAGTTTTACTCTTACATTGTCTTTTAATTTTTAACTTAATGTTATCTTAATTTTAATAATATGGGTATCTGGCCTGCTAAAATCGAATTTATTATTGTGTCTTTAAAAATCTATTCTATTTATTCATCAACTTCTTCCTAAAACAAAGCTCGGTATCTAGTCCATTTTAGCGAACATACTTATTGGATAAATTTTGATGTTACCTTGTGAAATTCTAAGGCTATACTACTGTGTCTAGGTTCATTGTGGATATCTAAGTAGCGATTTCCTTTGTGAAAATGGTACTACCTACGCTAAAATATTGTAAAAAACAATCTTAGAAGCGATAATATTGTCTTCTTTGCACTTCGTAAAAGTACATCATGCCAGCACGGATTTGCATAAAAATAGAAATAAAGATTAAAAAAAGTGAAAGTTTGTATGTGTATGTTTTTTTTATCAGATGCGGCTCCGTTCCACCACACCATTTTTCGAATGTTGAAATAAATATTGCAGAAGGCGGTAACTTAATAAATACAAATTCGCGAAATTTTTGGAGCTTACTGCTGTGTAAATAAGGATCTGTTCAGATATATTTATAAATAAAGAAATATTAAGGGACACTCTTCACAAATCGACCTAGACCCAAACTAAGCAATGCTTGTACTATGGGTACGACGATATACATAATATATAAATAAATATACAGAACATCCATGACCCACGAACAAATATTCGAGTTGATCACACAAATATTTGTCATTGCCGGGATTTTAACCCAAGACCGTAGGCTCAGTAGGCAGTTGCACTTTGCAAAATTGATCTATCCATGCATATTGCGGTGACAAAGTTGAGGTTCTACTAAATTGACGGGTATCGCCATACCTAGTAGAATTAGAGTCGAAGTCTCTGAAAGTGTACCAACCAACCAAGGCTTACCAACAAACAGGTACCCACGGTACGTAGCCGTGTGCCAGCTGGCTACGGCACGCCGAATCGCGACTAATACGGCTGACACTTGTTTGTTTGTTAACTGTTCATGTTTACTTATGTCTATGGGTACGTTTGTGAAACTTAGCTGCGAGATTACTCAATGGAATGTTAAGTACCTAAATTAAGCAAAGCCACTAAAATGAGGCTTAAACCGTTCAGGGGCCTAGTTCGATTGTCATTGACATTATGTATAGATTTCAGCGATTTAAACATACATGGCCGGTATATACAGTGTGTTACCGCCAAGTAGGCTTTTCTTAAAGTAGAGTAAAGTAACATTGATCTTTAAAGTATCCATGACCTTAATTTAATTAATTAACTTACATTCAGGATTGATTAACTTTCTAACAAAATTTTAATTGCCAGTAATGTACAGTAAAGTAAATTGACAAGTGAGTGTTAAATGACAGAGCGTGATATGAGTAACGACAATTACGCTGTACACCCACTACATTGAATGTGCGGATTTAAGAAATTGAATTGTGCAGCTAATTTACATAATTATGATTAGCTAATACATGCAAACAATGACTAATGGATCATATTATTATCAGTTTTAATAAATGCCTGTACGCCGGTAACAGGCTGTACAGACCGACCAAAAAGAGTAGAAATTAAAAAGTGGCAATACTGTAGTGTCCTCCCTTTCTAATCAATATAAGAAAACGGGGACGACACTACAGTACTGCCACTTTTTAATTTCTACTCTTTTTGGTCGCACTGTATATGTACCTTTATCGATTTTTACTATTCGCACATAATGAAGTAACATTGACACGTTATCATTTATCGGAAAATAGTCATCGCATCACTACACACACAACACATAACCATTGAACAGACAACACATGTACCTACATACAGTCTATGCTACTGAAGGGCATTACACATACAGAGAGGTTTAAAAAAAAACCGCGAATAGAAAAGGTGTTTAAAATACACGTGACAAACTGGCAGAATTTATGAGAGAATCTGTCATGATCACAAAGCTTACAAAATCTGCTTTTAGAAACCTAAGATCTATAAATCATTATATATCATTAGCATTGTCTCGTAAACATTGATTCCCTTTATCCAACCTACGCAGCACATCTCAATAAACCCAACCAAAATTACCTATTTCGTGAAGACAATACCGTCTTACAGAAAATGACGTGTAAACAATAGAGTTTCTACCGCACTTAGGTCCTTTTTAATAAGGAATTAACCGTGAACAGCATCAACGTTGCCCAAGCGCATAATTACGATGTTAGTTTGCGCGCGCAGAACCGAATGACTCATCGAGCCGCGGCGTATACTTGTAACACTTGTAATATTTTGCATGTGTTGTTACGTTTAACTTATGTTTCAAAGGTTCTCTCTTTTGATCTGTGCAATGACCGCCAGAGAACTGTATTTATTGGTTGTTTGCGTAAAATGCGACGCGAGTAAACGGGAGGCGTGGTTACCTGACTGCCGCGTTTGTGCCTTTATGACTGACTACTTTCTGACTAGGCTTCCAGATCTTGTATTCCCTTAATACTGCAACCAGGACTGGCAACAGGATCAGTAAGCAATGTTTATGAAACATGTAATGTTTTATTTTTAATCCCCACAATTTTTAGGGTTCCTTACCAAAAGGGTAAAAACGGGACCCTATTACTGAGAATTCAATGTCCGTCCGTCCGTCCGTCTGTCACCAGGCTGTATCTCAAGAACGGTGATAGCTAGGCAGTTGAAATTTTCATAGATGATGTATATCTATTGCCGCTATAACAACAAATAAAATAATATAAATATTTAAGGGGGGCTCCCATACAACAAACTTACAGATAATGGTACGGAACCCTTCGTGCGCGAGTCCCACCCGCACTTGGCCGGTAATTTTTATATTAAACCACGATACAAAGATCAAAACTCAAAGAAAAATTGAAATGCGTAACCTGGTGGAAGAGATCGGGTATCGAGCCCGGCCTCTCTGGACTACCTCTGGATCACTGCTGTAAAGTAGTGCGGTAAGATCTGACTATTAACGTATCCACATAGAGATCGCGCTAAGGTGTAAAGCATTTTAAATAAACAATGCAAAGATCGACATACACAAAGCATAAACAAAAATTTGAAAGGGTATCTGGGCGTTAGGGTCGCGGAAAGGTAACGCGCTGGACCGGTAATCCAGAGGTGCTGGGTTTGACTCCCGGTCTCTTTCACCAGGTTACGCATTTCAATTTTCCTTTGAGCTTTGATCTTGCATCAATGGTTAAAGCCGTTAAAGGTCATACTTTTTAGACGGAAGCTGTAACCGAGCTCACTGCGTTACCAGCGTTCACGGAGTTGCGTAGTGAATCTATTTTGCACATAATTATGACTATTTTTTTTCACTTCTTTCCGTAGTAACTGTATTTGACAACAGAACTACTCCGCTAGGCGACCATGGCACACTTGTTCAGTACACGCTGCGCCTCGCAGGATGTGCCCACGCGCAGACCTGCGTGCTCAAATCAATGGCAACCATTGTGCCAACGCCATCTACAGATTGATGTGGGAATCTGGTGTATTAGAGTAGGTAAAATAAAGTGAAACAGTTCGCGGTATGAGTAGGCGCAATCTATTATTTCTTGAATACAAGCAATTTTTGTTTCAGAAATGTTACACTAACATAAAGTTTGTAGATAGATACCAGAAATTAATAAGATTGGAAGCTAAAATTTTATGCAATCTACTGAAGTCTAAGTAGGGATCGAACACAAGACCTCTGCTCCGGTGATCTGCTCTTTATCCTTTATATACAAAAAATACATGTCATGTGGTAGGGACCACTATAGTCTGATTTTTTTATGCACACATTTGACACATCACAGGGCCCATGTAAATCTGCACGACCTATTGAATTTCATAAAAAAACAAGCAATGACATGGTGGTTCCTCAGTTCTAATTCACATTGAAAAGCGCTCCAGTGAGTCCAACGGCACACGGTACACAAAATGAACAAAAATACCTATTATTATGCAGGTTCGAAATAAAACTTCGTCAATAAAATCGATTCGATCAACCATTAATAATCGTTAGATTTGGCAAACAATGTGTCTTTGCTACATCACTACAAACATCAACATAGAACTGACAAATGTGTGTTTAAAAAAAATTAGACTGTACTAAACTAGGATCGACATTAATTCTGTTCAATATTAAAATCCTATTTTTGATATTTTGGGAATGAACTCAGGTATCCTAGATTTTATTTATTTATATACAAGCATTTGACTTCAGTCTCACTGCCGAGCAAGCATAACTGGCCGCGACTTTACTTGTCTCTGTCGTCCAAATTAAAAGAGTATGCTAGAGGTATAGTGACGATCCATACTAATATTATAAATGCGAAAGTGTGTCTGTCTGTCTGTCTGTCTGTCTGTCTGTTACCTCTTCACGATTAAACCGCTGAACCGATTTATATGAAATTTGGTATATAGATAGTTTCAGTCCCGGGGAAGGACATAGGATACTTTTCATCCCGAATAAATGTAGTGTTCCCGTGAAAAACGGGATTAGACTTTGTATGGCGAGCAAATCATTGTAGTTGCAACAACTCCCTACATGTCATCGTTTTGACGTAAACTAATCTACCTACGATAGACCACCAAACGCATACCAAACTATTCTTTGTAAAAAAACAATAAATTCTGATATGGGAACATGTATCCGCAAAATTCGATTAATCGCGTAATTTCAAGAATCAAATACATAAAATTTTACAAATTTGAATCAATCACATTTGATTTGACAAACGTCACACACCCATCTGGCAAGACATGTCAAACCAGTGATTGCAGAAGGGCTACTCCGATGTTCAAAATTTGACTGTCGAATAGTGCCATCCCTCTCGATCTCCTGTCAAGGTATATTTGAGTGAATGGAATAGCACTATACGAAAGTAAAATTTCGAACATCGGAGTAGCCCTTCAGGTAGGTATCACGTTCCGATACGCACATCATCTGAAAATAGTGCCTACGAGCTTTGATTATGTACCTCCGCTTGGTAACTGAGTATAAATAAAGTAGTAAATAACTCAGTATGCAAAGATACGATACTTAACATATATAAATAATCCTAATAATATTATAAACGAGAAAGTATTTACGTTCATTCCCATTTCATTCATCTTAATTTTAAACAATGATTGATGGAAGGTCGCCAGTGTTCGGAAATCGTCGTAAATAAACAGCCAATTGCTGAATTGCCTCTTTCTAACCCATAATTTGGCGTGTATGGTAGGGTGAACAAATTCTTTGACCATCTTTTTCCATATATTATTTTCGAACCAGAATATTTTGCTCAATTTTACCATAACGAGGCTTGAACCAGCGACCTTCGTCATCTTTTGTCAAATTAAGGGCTAAAGACCGATGTGCAATATTTATCGCTGAGTACAGTATTAGTGCATAAAGTTTTTGTATTTTTCGGATCTTAGACTCGGATACTCGACAAGACCCGAATTGTCAATCAATTATTATGCTACATAATCGACGTGCTTAAGTCAAGGGCCTGACACGCTTTGATGGAGAAGGATAACCTTATTATGATACTTATAAGAGGAAATAGAAAAAGTGCAATTTTTTGGCTCTATCACCGACCGAGCATTTTTTCATGGTCGGTTTATAGGCACACTTATATTCATGACGAAAACTGGCTATGTGAAAGAACCATATTGGCATCAAAAATGATATTGTTTTCAAAATCAACAAAAAAAGTACCAGTTTTGTTAATGCGCAACTTAGACGCACCCAAATTTGGCAACGGCGCTAGATTGAGAATCACCTAATTAGGGAAATACATTGTGAAGGGCACGATTTTAACGGTAGAAGCCAAGGGACAAAGTGTACTTATACCACGTGTTCCAATTATACCGAATAATTTACCATTTAATTTTAAACGTCTACAGTTTCCATTAAAAGTTTTTAACATTTTCTATGACTATTAATAAATCAAAGGGGCGAACATGAAAAGTAGCAGGAATACATTTGGGCACGAAATAGTTTTTCTCATGAACAGTATGTAGCTTGCTCATGTCTCCAAATCAAAAAAATTACATGTTTTTACTGACCTAAATAAATAATTTAGGATAATTTATTGAACTATACTTCAATAAACTAAGTTGTAAAAACCAAGTTAGAAAAATAATAGTAGCTACCTAATAATTATTTTGTCCCAATTTCATAATGTGAAAAAATTCTTTGGTGAATAGAACCATACCTTCTTCGTCAGTTGATTATGGACCGTCACCATCTCGAGCCATTTCTGAGCATAGCTTATGGAATCGAATAGGACTTAGCCTCGGATAACTTATTGAATCGAATGGGACTTAGCCTTGCAACTCCAAAAATATTAAAAAAAGGATGTTTTGCATTTTGTCCATGGCTTTCACCCAATAGCCCAGAACTAAACTACTAACTAGATTCCATTCGAGTATTGAATACCTGAAAGGGTTGAAAGTCTAATTGTTTCTTTTTTTTTATTGTCAATATCAATTAACGAGTTCTACGCGTACGAAGTCGCGGGCAAAAGCTAGTATTTAATAAAACTGTTATATTGGAGACATAATGATAAGACAGATATGTATTCAAGTCTCGTCGTTGCTTGCACACAATCAATATGGTAACATTAATCCGTAATGCACTAGTTATTGAAAATTATCCTTAAAGTTACAGCTGTTTCGAGTAGTCAATAGGCACGTGTGAGGTATACCTTTCAGATTATATTGTGTTCAGTGGTTTATGGTTAATGTTATGACTTGTTAGATATAAGCATTTAATATAGTAGTAAACACCAGTTATTGTAATCAATTAAAAATAAATTGCATTTATATCGAAATATCATATCATATCATTTAAATGTAAATATTATTCTAAATTACGAGTAAAGAGTAGTCATTATTTCAGAACGCACCAATTCACGAATAACTTAACGTTCACTTACCGCGTGCGTTTGTATATCTGTAAAAGTTACGCACACGTACATACCTAATATAGACAATATTTCAACGGGTTTTAAAGCTTATGATTTATAATAATTCTGATTACATTGGCGACAATAACATTGTTTAAAGATTTTTTTAAGAATGTTTATTAACTTAAACCCATAACCTTCTAAGTGTGTATTGGTCAATCGTATTGTATGAAAGTGATATTTCTGCAACCACCTTAACAGAATGTTCAATAGGTACATTCACTGCCAGCTACGCATATGTAGGTATATGCGTTCAGCTTCATACAAGTTTGTTCTAGGCCACGCCCCTGGCCTTAAGAAATTGAAATGAACAGAAAATTAGCATCATCAACCTATTTATATTTACATAGTCTAGAAATACACAGGGGAAATATAAAATCATACAATGTCAGCAATTGTATTGCGCAAACAACTTACAAGCGCAAATGTATATGCAAATGTACAAATAAGATTACAAATTGGCACTCACGATACACTTAAGCTGGTGGCGCCAGGTAGATAAGTAAAGATCAAAAGACCTATATGTAAGGTGGCATATGTGTCCATGTAAAAAATCATAACCCTCTTTTCTGTTTACTTTGTCGTGGAGGTACGTCGTTACGCGCAATCGCTTAAAAATAACATACAAGTGTTTTCGCATTTCCCTACACTTACAAAGATCCAAAATAATTATGTTTTTTTTTTACCTTTGTTATCTCAAGATTCGAAAGCAAAGGCATAGAGTGTTATATGATAAGTACCTTTTAGTCATAAAATGGTTAAATCTCACGTACATTTTAACGTGAGTTTGAACCGTTTTTGTGATTATCGTTCATTACAATATTAGTAGGTTAGATATGTATATGTGTAATTTGATTCTGTTATTAAAAACTTTATCGTTCATAACAACGGGTTAAAAGTACAATAAAAGCAGATGCTACAAGTGTAGTGGTAAAGTTATAAAATTTCGATAAAACACGATAAACATGAGTAGACTACCAGTTAGTGCTAGTGCACATTTATAGCAAATTAGTGTTAGCCATTAAGATTATCTTTGAATAAATAAATGCAGCTGAATCGAGGTAGATTCTTAAAAGCCTCCCGATATGGCTTTAATAACCTTTTATTGTGCAATTTATGGATTTCTGGACATTAACGACAAGAGCTAAAGAAGAGAAAACAGAACCTAGTTAGGTACATAAGGAAAGTAACCTGTTCGACTTATTCTGTATGTATTTCTAATGACCGGGCGAGCGTAACGAATCCGTTTCAGCTTGGTCAAAAAATCTTTCGTATGGATCTCCGGATTTCCGGCCGTTCTCGCCTACAAGCCGCATTTCTCAACCGACTCTCGGAAATATTTGTAAGCAGGTTCAATAATCATAATAATAATGTAGGACATTTATATGGCGACCCAGTATTTAGTTTTTTTTTTAATGGCGGAGATATGGGGGTGTGAATGGATCGCGGAGTCTACAGCTCACAGAGCCACTACTTAAAAGCTGAATGGTTTACATCACTTAGGGCTTGTGCACAAATCATGTAAGGTTCAACGCCCCGTTCACGTGAGGGTCTCAGGTTTGAGGGGGGAGAGGGGGTCACGAAAAAATATAACCTTCATAAGAGCGTAGAGACCTATGAATTATGAATTAAGACCGTCTATGCTGAAATGACGCGCTCCCCTACTCAATTAGTTGATATAAATGGGAGCGCAAATATTAATAACGACACTCCAGTGTGGGAGCGTCGATTGTTCCGTGAACTATGATCTGTATACCCTTACCATGGGTTGACAGTGACCTGCGTAAACGATTTGTATGGAACATTGTAGGTCTACAAAGTACCCGCTAGGGGCGCTGACTATTCTCCGTACTACGTTACCGCTGTTACTAGCGTGTAAGGTCACCATAACTCATGGTAAGGGCACTGTATGCGTACAAGTCGGTCGACTAGTCGGGTGATAACTCCGACAACGCTCAAATGCGGAGGTGATCAGAAAGAGCTACAGCGCCCTTGTAACTTCTGCGTTGCAGGTGTCCACTGTCCATTCTATGGGCGGTAATCGCTTATCATAAGGCTATCCATCTGCTCGTTTGCCTCTTATATCATTAAGAAACTTAAGCATAAAGTAATTTTATCTATGTAAGTATGTACAGACGCTTATGAAAAATATAGGTACACATTAACGTGTTGAAAGTGATTCGATATTGAGATCCTTATTTATCTTATTTATCAAAAACCTTGAACACTGCAGGAGAGTCACCTGTTTAACGGTTTTCTACAGAATATACTACTGTGAGTGCGCATTAGGATTGCATGGACTGATTCCACTTTCTCCATTCCGACATCACAATACCCGACGCGGACTTGGATTCCACCCTAATGTTGTCGATATGCCACTGATTGCTTTGCGTCTACTTTACTTATCAGGACAGCAAAAGAGTGGAACTCTCTTCCTGCGCAATTTTTCCAGAAAAATAGGTCTTGAATCTCTTCAAGTTGAGAGTTAATACGCATTTTCTAGGCAAGCATGCCCCATCTTAGGCCTTGTTGTCACTTAACATCAGATGCAGTCATGGTCGAATGCTTGACTATCGTAAATAAAATAAAGAAGTACCAAATCATTCCGGAAAATAGTACATTTTAGTTCAAAGTGTGTTATAGATATGAAGAAGTATTATACAAAGAAGAAATAAATAGAATATGGACTGTAAATGGGTGAAGTTATACGAAAAAAACAATAATAAGAAGAGCACTGTTGTATTAAGCCTAACACAAAACACGATTTGACTATTTAATTTCATTATTCAACCTTTCAACATGGATTGTTATTGTTACACAGACGGTAAAATGTGTAAGTGTAAATACGTGTAGGTAGGTACAAATCGTGAGAGCATAGTGTAATTTGAAATTTAAAATGCATTAAACTAGTGTTATATTCTGTTATTAAACATAAAATTACTTCGCATAAAATTTCAAAAGGCTAGTTAAATATGGATGAAAATTGCGCCTATCCCAGAGTTTAATCAACACGGCCTTATAAATGCGGGCTTATCTAATATAAGTTTTAGCACTTGCCTTTACGAGCATAATCACTAAGGATTGACTTTAGTTCGCCGCGTTAAGCTACTTTCAGCCCAGGCGATTATAAAACGCTATATAACTTTTATACTCTAAATAAATACGTGGTGAGGACAATGGTTTTATTTCAGTGCCCAATAAAGAAGCGTAGAGTTGTGTTTATGCGTGATAAAAAATCAATCTAGAGGTATATAATAGAAAATGAACAGTAAAAAATCTCGCCCTTACTATTCCTCTTCACCGTACTGGTTTCATGTCTAATTCTTTCTCCTTGGAAGTGGCTCGCCTCTGGAACGGTCTTCCTCTCACAATTAAACAGGCTCCGAGTAAGTTGGCATTTAAAAGGGCCGTGCAGAGTTTCTATGATGGTAGAACTGACGTCTCATAGTTTATCTGCTTGGTTAGTTTCACCGTGGTATATATCTATTTATATGTGTATTTTATGTACATATATGTATCTAATATATATTGTGAGTATTTTAATTGTACGTATGTAATTAGGTATGAAATGTATGTTATTATGTTGCGTGGATGCGCCTACAATTTTTCTGCTTTGCCCTAAGGTTGACAGGTAGAGAATGCCCCATGACATTAAGTCCGCCTTTTGTACGTTAAGTTTTTCTTTTGTGCAATAAAGTTTAAATAAATAAATAAATCACATTCCAACTATACAACCGAAATAATCTCAAATTTAATGTTAAAATAACAAACGATTGTTTACTTTGTGATGCAAACACTATTTAAAACTCCAAATTTCAATACAATACATTATAAGTACTTACATTTTTGTTATTTCAAAGTGTCATCACAGCTTTATCACCAATAACCAACAGATAATTTTCCCAAAGCATTGAGTAATATCTTATGTAACAATCTTTAATGATATGTATATTTAATGTGTCCGGAAAGTGTCGGTGACAGGCGTATATATTGCCTACATCAATGGTTAATTTGGGCGCTGACAGGGGAATAATGTGGGTACTGCGCGCGCGCACCGTCTCCGGTTACAATTACAATGCATTCAGTGATTTCATGTGAAAATTCAACGATAAAACTTGTTTTTCTTCCAGTTTCCGTTTTATGATTGATTCTATCTATATATTTACTATATACTATTCCTACATAACGATATACCATACAATAAGTCAGAGACAAATGGGGGCACCGTACATATTAATAGTGGTTTCTGTGAGTCGCCAGTCTGTTTTCGCCACTTAGAAAAAAATCGTAAAGCTGAATCGACAAAATAATACTATATAATTATCAAACCTGCTCACAAATTTTCACGAGTAAGTATATCTGATGAGAAATGCAATCTGTAGGCTAGAGGCCAGAAATCTAGACAACTGGATATCCAAACATTCGGATATACGAAAACATTGTTGGTCATAATAAAACGTAGACGCTTCCCTTGCTTCGGTCAAATATGACGAGTAGGTGCCTACGTTACTGACGAGATATTGACACACTCCTGTAGGCATTAAAACTGTACAAACAATCATTAGTTTCGGACAAATGTTCCTATGCCTAACACCACGGAATCAGGGTTTACACGTCCCACGCCTAGACGGTAAAATGAAGAATGTCAGAAATCGCTGGTATTTGTTACGCTAGCCGAAGGCGAGGGCCATAAATACGCCATTTGAGGCTTTCTTTATCACCAGCAACTTGTAAAATACTATTACTTGTTCCCTTGTCAGGAAGTGCAATTTTCTGCTTGGTAACGCCAAAACACTTGTAGGTTGACTTTTGTAGTGGTTAAGTCCCAACAATTGCCGCTTATAAAAAATGTAAGTCCATGTGAAATAGAGAAAAGAAAAACAATTCAAAAAATAACTCTTCAGAAATTATTTCAGATTTAAGATGCGAAGTTATATTATTATATTGCTAAAATGAAAAGGTCATAATTATATTTAATTTCCTTTTTTACTAGATATTAAATAATATTTAAAATTGATGCTTTACCTAAAAGTTAAACTATGAATATAAAGTAAAGAACTATTTATAAGAAATGCTAAAACTATGTAAAAATATAGGTACTTATTAAAACTGAGATAATAAATCTTATAAATGTCACTTAGTGCAGCTCAAAAAGAAATCGTTGATATATTTCCGATATAATTCTGTGATTAAGCTGAGTATTGCCTAATTTGAGTTATCACAATGCTTCGTAGAATTGGGGCCCAGTACCCATTTAGTAGAGTTGTTGTTAGTCCGCTGTTTTCTAACATAATTGTGCGCATCGGGTTACAAGCATGAAATTTCTACCACAGATAGAGTTTTTTTTTTTTTTTTTTCTCGTTGCTTGCGGGCCCCGAGGGACCCTTTGCACTGCTGGGAACAGTCGCGGCCCGTTCTTTTGAACGGGCCGCACAGATAGAGTGTTCCACGGTGATTATTTTCAGATGTGGAGGGAAGTCAGATTCGTTCCCTGTGAGCCGGGAGAGCGGAGTGAATACGGCCAAGTATCCCTCTTTTCTTTCTTTATTGCTGGTCAGTTAAGTCTACCAGGACGTGTTTGGTATCGTTTCCGTGTAAAACAAATATCATAAATTATTTTTTTATGTTATTTTTGTATAGTTCTATATAAAAATATGGGTGTATGGCCGAAAAGGTAAAAATCACAACAAGTTTTTTTATTCAGTGAGGTAAATTAGTTCAATTTCGTGAACATTTTAATTATTATTATTATTCCAAAAAGCTCATTTAATCAAGTTTCTAAAAATATATGCATGTTGGGCTTTCTCATACAAACAGTAGCTTAAAATATATCTTTACGTCGGCGTAACCAACGTAAATCTCCGAACGCATCCTATTTCGCTTCATTAAATACATTAAATAATGATTATTAACATGCTTTTACATATAATATTTACTATATACGTCCTAGAAAAACAAATTAATGTGATTAAAACAAAATATTTTTTTGCTAATGTATCACGAGCACACGGGCTAATCTCAACATCAACAATTTATTTAAGTTACTGTTTGTATGAAGAGTGCCCAATATATTTTTAGAAACTAGATTCAATTTGCTATTTTTCAATATTTTTGTTAGTTGTAAATATTCAGGAAATATACCTAATTTATCTCCCTGAATAAAAAAAACTTGTTGTGATTTTTACAATTTCGGAAATACAACCATATTTTTATATCGTACTATGATTCAATAACATGAAAAATGAATTGCTGATATTTGTTTTACACGAAAACGACACCACACAAGTCCTAGTAGCGTTATCTGATCAGTAATATTAAAATAAAGAGAGGACTCCTTTGTCCTATTCACCCCGTTTTCCCGCCGCACAGGGGACGAATCTGACTTCCTTCCACGTCTGAAAATAATCACCGCAGAATACTCTATCTGTGGTAGAAATTTCGTGGTTGTATCCCGATGTACACAATTTCGCGACTTAGCAAAATGTACTAGAACACTCAGGCTAAGCTTAACATCAACATTTTTTTCAAGGTACTTTTTGTATGAGATGTGCCCAATATGTATACATTTTTAAAAACAAGATTAGCTATTTAGTAATATTTTTTTAAATTGTAAATATTTAGGATAGATAACTAATTTATCGTTCTGAATAAAAAAAACTTGTTGTGATTTTTACCTTTTCGGCAATAAACCCAAATTTTTATATGAAACTATTCTTAAATAACATGAAAAATTCATACCTGATATCTATTTTACACGAAAACGATGTCGCACAAGCCCTAATAGCCTTAACTGATCAGTAATAAAAAAAAAGAAAAAGAGCAGTACTTGGTCCTCTTCACCCCGCTCTCCCACCACAAAGGGGACGAATCTGACTTCCCTCTACATCTGAAAATAATCACCGTGGAACGTTCTATGTGTGGTAAAAATTTCATGCTTGTAACCCGATGCGCACAATTTCGCGGCTTAGCAACTCTACTAATTTTGTTATAAGAGAAATAAAATTCAGTTTCATATTGGTCAGCGGTCAAGAGGGCATCGTATCGTCAATAAATTTTGCAATATTTTATTATTCGTATTTTGTATTTATTAAATTGAGACTTCGAGCGTTGTACGGTAAAAAAAATATTTAATTATTTCGTCTGAATCGTATGAAGCAAAAATTTACGAACCGATACTACAACACAACGTGCATCATGCAAAATCAACGCATTAAATTAGCGCGCCATATTTTTTTTTTGTTTACAGAATACTGGCCATTCATGGTAATGTAAAGAAGTCAGCGTAGTGACGTGTTATCAAAACCATTAAATACCAAACAATTCCATCAATGAAATTGTGTCGCTAACACCTACATACGTCGCCGGGCGACCTAAATACGTAACCCAATTGACATTTGAGCCCATAAACTATATTCTAACTCAATGCCAGCATCATTCATGTACGCATAGATATATTTCCCTAAAGAAATATAGTAAGCCCGATACATTGGCTTCAGTAGATCGCGTAATCGTATATTGATATTATAAAGGTGAAAGTTCAGATTTTTGTTACCGTCTACGAAATAGAATTTGCAACGAAATTGTTCATGGAATGATAACTTAAACGTAGACAACATCAAAAATCGAACCGGTAACTAGTTCATTTTATATTTTAAATACAGTTTCAGTAATACAAAAACTTCTTTAACTTCCTTTTTCTCATAACTCGCTCCATAATTAAATTATATAGGTAGATCGTCATTTATAAATGCGCTTAAAGATTCAACAAACCCTATACATTTATAAGTACATAACATAAAGTCGACTATAGTATTTGTTATGCAATGTATATAAAATTAAACAAATGCCAAAGGGCTCAACCTTACGATTCGTTCATTCAAACTCGCAATATTTATCATTAATAATCGTAAACTTTAATTAATAGTCATTAGATTACGAGATAACCTCGATGGTATGAATATTCAGATTATCTCCTATTTATAATCTTAATTGATTGTAAACAAACAAAAGTATCAAGAATCTTGATTCAAGATTCCCGTGAGACTTTTATTGTATGTCATTGTATGGTTTCGTTTGTAAATTAAAAGTATACGTTTATGCAATGAAAACGGGATGAAAATATAAATTTAGGATTTCATGCAAGCGAGTTATTTTGAAGATATTCACTGAATCAGTGATTTGTGAAATTTTGTCAAACAAAAGTCTAGTAAAACACATTTTTTGTTCTTGTGCTCAATCTATGTGCCTACAATGAGCGCATTTATAGTGCGAGAGATAAATGATTAAGCAACTAAAATTAATACAACATTAATTTTCAACTACTCCGTTACCCAAAGGTTGTCTGGAAGAGATCGGTATTTAGCGATAAGGCCGCCTGTTGTTTACCTCTGACTGATTTTAATATATCCCATGTTGTGTTGTGTATTCCTTGATGTTCAAGGTGTGCAATAAAGAGTATTTGTATTGGTATTAATGACCAAATGAGTGCAAGAGTGACGGAATATCACTGCTGTCGCGTGATTAAGGTTGTCATATCATCGTGTCTTGTCAAATCGTCGTATTTTATCGAATCGTCCTATTTTGTCGAATCATCGCATTTGATCGCACTGTCAGAAACACAAGCACTAACCGTGTGATTTATATGGATATCTATTTAGGGATAGAATACGTGATTAGGATTAGGACCAACGATTTGCTTAGCACAGAAAATATCGGAATCCCGGTATTATATGTAGATATATATATATATATATATATTATATTTTATAACGGCACAACATAGTGGCTCCACAAATTACAAGCCCAACGCATTATTTAATAGAGTTTTTCCGTTTCTACAAAAGTCATAATTTTATTGTCAACTACCTACTTAAATATTGCATCTGCAATCCCACCCACAGTTTCCTCGTAATAGATATCTCTCGCACATACTAGATATCTGGTCAATAAACAATCTTCATAATATTTTTATACCCCTCTATGACGACTATCGTATTCTTATTGCAAAACACTAAGGATTTTTTTAAATAACGGTACTTGTTACTTATCGAGTTTATACAGTGACATACCCGTGTCAAGGCGCAATAAAAGTTTATTTCAGTACAGAAATCACATGATAATGTTATTTTCAAATGTAGACGCAAAATACGTATTCGCAGATGTGTTGATTTTTAGTTATACGAATATACGATTCCTTCATTGTAAGTTAACCGTTGGATTTATAAACTATTATATACATTTTAACGAGTTAATTAAGAGCTAGCTTCAACTTTTCAAGCACTTATTTTAGACTTGAAGAGTAACTTTTCTGGATTCTCCAAGGGATTTTTTATTAATTCTGATTAAAACTGCTTAACGCAAGCAGTAGCGTTAATAATTGGGAATACCTACCTTAACTTTACCCATGTTACTCTAATCATTTCATTATAGTATAACAACAAACAATTCAATTTTTCCAGGATATTTTTCACCCTGAACAGCCTAAAGTTAAAAAACAGTAACCCTAAAAATATGTGTTAGCTTATAATTAAGTTTAAATTTTCATTTAATGAGTAAATAAGATGGGGAAGAAATTCAGTTTATTGGAAAGCTGTTCGGGTAAGCTTTTAAGCTGTTCGGGTTAATGTTTTTGCCACCAAATGTTAAGATGATTCTATTTATTAAAAAATTACAACACCTTATTAATTATATTGTTATATTTTTTTAACAATAAACGTGATTCCTTGTTTATTTTATTAAATATCTGTTTTAACCTAATTGAATAATCTAGTTAAATATAAGAAACAAAACGTAAATGTACATGCAAAAACTACGTTTTTTTTTTATTGGCAGCATGCCATAGATTATCAATAAAAGAAATTGTTGTAGATAGTAACCTTAGTTGTGTCTAGACTTTTTAATAATTAAGTTTTTTATAGTTATGTCATATTTTAAATTTACTGTTACACTTTCGAATATACATTTTAACCGTCAACATCTTTTTCTAATTTCTATTTACCAAAATCTTTAAATATACTCTTCAAGGCTCTATACCCCGCGTATTACAACACGTTATCAGCACGAAAACGCAGAAGAGTAAAAGGATTTGTGTAAAAATTGTGAAAAAGTTGTGGTTTTTTCATTGTGACTGAAAATAGTGATAGTAATCGAAATGTCACATGAAACTGGAGACTCCTCGAGTGTCAATAAGTCGAATTCCCCTATGAGTTCATCTTCGATTCCATCTTTTTGTATAAGAAATAAGGATGGATATCCTACCTGGAAATTCAAGATGAGGAATTATCTTTTACATGAAGACCTGTGGGCAACAATATGTGGTTATCCGGAAGATGACACAACCCCCGCTTCGACAAAGGTACGAAACGATGCAAAAGCGCTAGCAAAAATTTGCTTAACAGTTGACGGTGCAGCTATCACGCACGTCAGATGTGCCAAAACTGCAGCCGAAGCATGGAATTCTTTGCAGAAAGCTTTTGAGGATAAGGGAATAGGTAGAAGACTAGCTTTAGAACGAAAATTGTACAGATTAAGCTTGTCGGACTTTGAAAACATCGAACTGTACATTAATGCAGTTATGTCAACCGCACAGGATCTTGCGGATATAGACAAGGTTATAGAGGACACATCGCTTGCAGCCATACTTTTAGGAGGACTCACCCCAAAATATGATCCTCTCATTATGGCACTAGAAAATTGTAATGTCGACGTGACCACTGACTTGGTGAAGACAAAACTGCTGAACGAAATGTCTAAGGACGCAGCTGTACCCGGAGATTCGGTTCTACTTACTAAGAAGATGCCTAAGTCAAAGAAGAAGGAAGTTATATGCTACGAATGTAAAGTGCCTGGCCATAAGAGACCAGACTGTCCGTTAAGGAAGAATAAAGAGAAGGTTAATGTAGTAAAAGTAAACGACGCTACATTTACCGCTCTTAACACTTCTGGAAGCTCAAACAAGGACCAATGGTACGTAGATTCGGGTTGTACAAAACATATGACGTCACGACGTGATTGGTTCCAAGATATTACGGCTCTTGATAATGGTAGCGTTACTGTCGCTAACGGTGAACAAATTAAATGCTGCGGAATTGGAGACATTTCTCTAAACACACCCAAAAATGTTATCAACAAGATAAGTGATGTTGCTTTTGTACCAGATTTAAAAGCAAACTTGATTTCTGTAAAGAAAGCTGTTGATAAGGGTTTTATTTGTGTTTTTGATACTACTGGTTGTAACTTTTATAAATCTAATACTTTTCGTTTTACAGGTGATTCCGTTTTACATGCCTCGCCCTGTGGTGGATTGTACGTTTTAGATGGTACTGTTAATGTTCCCGAGAATGTGGCGAATAATAATTTGACACAAGATGTGCACTCTGGCTGTCAGGACAATAGTTATAAGCTCTGGCACAAGAGGTTAGGACATTTGTGTCGTATAGGCATGAATCAACTGAAGAATCACGAGGTAGGCGTAAAGTTTAGTAAAGTAGACAAAAGTAGTTGCATTGCTTGCGTGGAAGGTAAACAAGCACGAAAACCTTTCAAGAAAGTAGCGCATAATAGAGCTACTTCCCCTCTTGAGCTGATCCACATGGATTTGCTAGGACCGGTCTCTACAACCTCCTTTCAAGGAAATAGGTATATGTTGACTATTGTAGACGATTTTACGAGAAAGGTGTTTGCTTATTTTGTCCCTTCCAAAACTCAAGTTAAAAATAAATTCTGTCTGTTTCAAACATTTGTTGAAAATCAATTAGACAAGAAAATTAAAGCGGTTAGGACTGACGGCGGAAAAGAGTTCGTGAATAAAGAGTTTGTTGATTATCTTGCTTCAAAAGGTATCGAACATCAAACGACGACGCCGTACAGCCCTCAACAAGTTGGAGTCGCAGAACGTACTCACCGTTCCATTACTGAGAAGGCGAGGACGTTGTTGGCTGAAAGCTCACTGCCAAAAGCTTTCTGGGAAGATGCTTTCCAAACTGCCGTATACCTAAAGAACAGGTCACCTCATCGAGCTTTAGGTGGACACATTCCATATGACAGATGGTGTGGTCGTAGAAGTGATCTTGAACATCTGAGAGTGTTCGGATGTAGAGCACTTGTCCATGTGCCTTCGTGTCACCGGAAGAAATTGGATGTCAAGGCAAAGGAAGCGATTTTCGTCGGTTATTCTGAGAATCCAAATACATACATGTTTAGGGATCCAGCTTATCCTCGAAAAGTTATTACTTCCAGAGATGCAACCTTTTTTGAAAATAGTTTTACAACGTTGAAGCAGAGGCAGAATGAGCCTGTGGCACAGTCCGACTCCGTACTGATCTTTGAAGAAAATGACCTCCGTACTGAGCACGAAGATCCTCAATTCTTCGACTGTATTGGGAATACCGAACCTGAGGCTGGACCATCTTCACGGGTAAATCCGGAGAGCGCTGTAGAATCAGCAGATATGGAAGATAGCGAGTGCGAGTCTCTCCATGAGTTACCTCATAGTGTCGATGTGGAGCCAGCAGATGTGGAAGAGGAACAATATATTCCTGAGCACAGGTACCCCTCAAGAAGTAGGAAACCACCTGATTTCCTTTCATATAATGTGTCGATTGATGATTCTGACCCTATGACTTATTATGAAGCTACTCATGCCAATGATGCCGAAAAGTGGCACCATGCAATGGCTGACGAGTATAAGTCGTTAATGAAACTCCATACATGGAACCTGGTGGATAGACCGAACAAGAAGGTTATACCATGTAAATGGGTTTATAAGAAGAAACGGGACGCTCATGGAAACGTCATCAAATATAAGGCTAGACTGGTTGTCAAAGGTTTCAATCAAGTCCAAGGTGTGGACTATACAGAGACATTCGCTCCAGTTCTTCGTAATTCTTCCCTCCGCACGTTGTTTGCCTTAGCTGCAGAAAAGGGCTTAAAAATGAGGCACTTAGACGTCGATACGGCGTTCCTGAATGGGGACTTGGATGAAGAGGTTTTTATGGAGCAACCTGTTGGTTACAGAGAAAAGGGCAAGGAAAACAAGGTTTGTTTGCTGAAGAAATCTCTTTATGGCCTTAAACAGGCGCCCCGTGCTTGGTATAAAAAGTTGAACGAAACGCTTTTAGAAATTGGTTTTACAGGAACTCCTTCCGAGCCTTGCGTTTATACGAAACTTTTTAGAAATGAACTTATTATTTTGGGTATTTTTGTCGATGACATAATTGTCTTTTATAAATCAGATTTGACTTTTGACAATGTCAAGAAAGATTTGTCTACATATTTTTCTCTGAAAGATCTCGGACTATTAAAATGCTATTTAGGTTTAGAAGTGGAAAGCATTTCCGAGTATATAAAAATAAATCAGAAGAATTATATTCTATCTTTACTCGAAAAGTTTAATATGAAGGATTGCAAGACAGTGGACACTCCTTTAGTGAAAAAGACTATGGAACGTAGAACGGATGGTCAAGTTGGTGAGTCTTATCCTTATCAGAACTTAATAGGATGCCTCATGTATTTGACGGTAAACTCACGACCCGATATTGCATACGCAACAAGTTATTTAAGTCAGTTTAATACGTGTTTTACAAAGGAACACTGGAATGCTGCAAAGCGAGTCCTGCAGTACCTGAAAGGTACTTTAAACTATTCTTTGCTTTATAGGAGAACAGGAGAACCTTTACGAGGTTACTGTGATGCAGATTGGGCGAACTGTGTAATTGACAGAAGGTCATACACTGGTTACACTTTTAAGTTAAGTGGCGGTCCAGTATCCTGGGAGTCAAAGAAGCAACCGACAGTTGCGTTGTCGTCCGCGGAAGCCGAATACATGGCACTAGCGTCTGCTACAAAGGAAGCTTGTTACTTACGTCGCTTTATTTATGAAATAACGGGTAAGTTTTCTTCAATTAACTTAGCTTCTGATAGCCAGAGTGCCATGAATCTCGTTCGAAATCCTGTACACCACAACAGGACGAAACATATAGATAAGAGATTTCATTTTATTAGGGAAAAAGTATCTAGTAATATTGTTAATTTAGAATATGTGCAAAGCAGTGATATGCCTGCAGATGTCTTAACAAAGCCACTTGGCCCAATTGTACATAAGCGATGTATAGTTAAGTTAGGACTAGGAACTTAATTTTGTTTTAGTCTTTTTGGCACAACTTCGATTAAGGGCGGCTGTTGTAGATAGTAACCTTAGTTGTGTCTAGACTTTTTAATAATTAAGTTTTTTATAGTTATGTCATATTTTAAATTTACTGTTACACTTTCGAATATACATTTTAACCGTCAACATCTTTTTCTAATTTCTATTTACCAAAATCTTTAAATATACTCTTCAAGGCTCTATACCCCGCGTATTACAACAGAAATAAACCCCACTGAAACAAAAGACAATCTCTTTGTTGGCCACGGCCAATAATGTTGTATGAAATTCCTTTATTGATCTCTAATTTAAAATTAGAACGAATCTTCAACAATTGCTATACAAAGACGTATTTCGCGTTCTATTACCACATTTCCTTGGATGTTTGAGCAAAATGTAGTTTTTTGCCTAGCTTGTGTTAACTGCCTTATTTTAGTCATGGATACATAATCGGACCACACACAGTACATATAGTTATTGAAATATATCCGATAACTCGTTATGTTTTACGATTTAATTATCAAATCGCGACTTGCCTCTTTAATGCGTTATGTTTAAAGACTTGACCTATAGGTTGAAGACCGGCGTATAGTGACATAAATTAAAGTAAATGCAATTTTCATGGAATGTTTAAATAAAAAAAAACCTTTAATTATTTCGGCTTAAATTGCTACTTATTAAATTAGAAAAAGTAGTAAACAAAAATCATAATTTTTTAAGACATTAAAATAAGTAAAATTAATTAGACACATATTGTACCCGTAATCGACAATGACAGGTGATATGCAAGAATTCCCTTGAGTGTCAGATACATAATTATAAATTGTAGCCTAGTTTCGGTGTGTAAATGACGTTTGCATAATACAAAATGGTTAGTTATGTTCTAAATAAAATAATCGTACTTATTGTTATTTTTCTAGAGATCGCTCTGTATATCAACTTTTACAGTCCTTACACTTATAAATTGCAGCTGTACAATATGGTAAAATATTGAAAATGAACGACGCGACGTCGTTGTTAAAAAACACTAGTCACTTTATAAATCTACCCAAAAATCTAGAAAAATGCTAAAGAGGCATGAATAATTTAAAACACGAATAATATCTCAAAACAAAAACTTCCGTCAAAATGAAACAAGGGTCGCGCGGGAACATTCTTCGAAGTAAATTCTAAATTTAAATTTTCGAACGTTTTATTCGTTTAGGTTTCCAGTAAAGTTCAGTGTACAACGAACTGGCTACTTATATTTTAGTATAAACTTGAGAGAATACTCCAGGTGTAAAACGGGTCAGGAAATTATTTATTATTTAATGGAATGAGAGAAGTTTCCATAATTTAAGCTTAGACAGTTTTCTGCTCGTAAGGAATAGTTGCATTAGGTTAGGTTCCTACGTCATAATTTATTCTATTTTCGATTCTTAGTACAATATACTAAAGGACATAAGAGCAGGGCGCGCATCAAATGCGTGTATTGTCCTGTATTAACTAAAGTATTAGATTACAATCTGTTTGTACCTTAGTGTTATTTTTATATGCCTAATGAAATCTAGACACAAGTGTAAACATGCCTTTTCTCACAGGTATAAGGATTCAACAGTTTTAAATTCAAAGATTTTTCTTATTTATCAAGGCCATTCTCAGAATTTGAAAATAGAATATTGTGAGCGTGAATTATGGTCACTGATATATATGATTATGAGTATGATTTCGTGGTCGAGCCCCGGTGGTTGCTATACCCTTTTTGCACCAACGGCTATCGGTTCTACGAGCAATGTGCCCTGCCCACTGCCTCTTAAATCTGTCAACTCTTTGAGCTACGATTACGAGTACGTCGGCGACCTTGGTTTTCATGCCAATTTATCTACTTAGATTAGAAGAACATATTGAATGGATAACGTTTACATTACTGGTAATGTAAACGTTATCCATTCAATATGTTCTTCTAAACCCAAAACTGAAAAACTCTGTTTAGTCTGGACTAAACAGAGTTTTTCAGTTTTGGGCACATAGCCCGCGGATATCCAATAGATATAGTCTCCGTTTTAGCTTGATCAAAAGAAGTCGAGAATTACGAATGACGATGAACATATCAAACATAATAAAACAAGACAAAGTGGAATCATCATCAATATGAAAAGAAGATATAAACTGCCATTGCTCAATATTGCTCTGCAACCACGTCAAACCGTATGTTGATACAGTTGGTGCTCAAAAGGTCTGGAGCGCTGAGCTGTAACGTTACATCATTCTATAATGACCATTATGCCACTGAAATACATTGTTCATTATGACCTTACAATGTAGTGGGGTATTGTTAGGTAGTTTATAATGTTATAGTACTGAAGTAAGATGGTCATGGTCACTTTATCTGATGTGTTTGTTTTTAGATAGCTGTGTGTACTATGGATGTCAAAGATATGTGTAGGTATATCATTATTGTAGAATAAAGCAAAAGGAATTTTATCTCTATTTGTCTAAAGGTAACTTTTTTGCAATTGCTATTATTAATATAGTGAAATATGTATCTACATATTTATCATTTAGCTCCGTGTGCGTATCCATCCATACGGTATTGCTTTATATCACACGTCAGATAAAATCAGAACACGGAAACCAACCCCATCCCGAGCTAAACAATACTAAATAGGTCACCGAAAGAATGATTAGGAGCACATGTTCCACAGGAAATTTAAAACAGACACAGAAAGTCCCTTTTAAAAATACAAACTTATTTGTGCAGTTGGAAAACGCTGTAAATGATGACAATCGAGAACAGTACGGTTAAGACGGACTGAATGACTCAGTTGGCAGCATTAAGTTGAAACGGAACACTCATCCGTCAAACGAATTAAACTTATTTGTGGCGGTCAAGCGTTTCGTTTTATGTACTAAATGGGTTCTGTGTGTATTGATGATGTCATTTAACTTATCGGCAATTGGATAAGTTCTGATCGGCACTCGAAAGGTATCCGGGAACATAGTATAGAAGGTTCACTCTTAAAGAATTTCCTGCGGATTGTATTTTATAACGCGGGCGTGGCGACGCGACCGACAGACACGTGCCATATTTGCCCGAGCAAGTGGGGAAGGCGGAGCCGGGTACCCTGACAAACAAATGACTTGTTAATGTGATTTATATTATGACTAGCCTATTACATATTTCTATATAGCTTAAAATAATATCCCAGTGTTGATGTCGGTTTCTTTCACTATTAGGTGATTATTCAATCCTATTCAATCAGCTTTGATTCCGTTAGCTGCTCTATGAATGACACATTATAACCTATTATAAGTATAAACAATGAAGAAAAAAGCTTAAAAATGATCGTAAACATTGTAAAAAATGTATTTTTCCTAACATTAACTCTAAAACGCCTGGGGAGCCTACAGCCGCCATCCAACTGTGGTATAAAAGGAAATGGCCTCGTGTCCTCAATAAATAATTTTCCGGCCACCACGCTTCATTGTTCGAACAAAAAACAAAACAAAGTAAAATTAGTTGAAGTGTAACTGAACGAATCTTTGTCGATGCTTACCGTGATGCAACAGTCTAGGGTTGGGCACGCAGTCATCGATAGTTTTAGGGATTTGGTGGCGCCAAAAAATGCATCGTTTGATTTATTTCGATTTATCATCAAAAACTACTAGTACTCTTCAAAACTCTATTATGTCATGTTATATAATGAAATAATGGTGATTAAATAAATATTTTTGTTTTTGTTCACAGGTAAGCGTCTAATTGAAAAGGGTTTTCTCAACTACACCGCATTGGTAAATATAAATCAAAATGTCACTTCACATTATTTATAGAAACAGTTTGACTTTTCTTTCACCAAAAGGCTTTCACAATGTTTGTTCATTACTCATCTTTTTCTATCTCACTTAATGTCCATTTTCTATCAGAACTTACCAGTATATAACTGGACTCACGTACCGGCAAGCGCAGCGTAGGACGGCCACCCGCAAGGTGGTCGGACGACCTGGTCAGGGTTGCGGGGACTCGCTGGATGCGGGTCGCTTCTATCCGGCCCATGTGGAAGTCAATTGAGGAGGCCTGTGTCCAGCAGTGGACGTCCTATGGCTGAAATGATGAACTGGACTCAAAAATAACACTGTAACAAGCTTACTATCGATTGAAAATGCGAATGCGTGGCGCCCAAATCAACATCACTTATACAGGTTAAGACTATAGTGTAATTGAACTTTAATATACTAAATCAATCTAAAGTGCTGTATATTTATATAGGTATATATTCGTTGCTCATCAACGTAGCTCCATTGTTAACATTGCTTATATCGATTTCTTCCATCACTATACCCCGTATTGACCTATATCTTCGAAAAACACGCTTCCTCAAAGCACAACGAAGCACTGTTGTAGCACATCGGTATTTGGGACGACGGCACCGTAACCACGGGCAACAATAGGTTTTGGTTTTATGTTAATTTTTGTTTATGTCAGTGTAGGACGGTAGGCTGGTCACCTGTCATGTTAGTAGTTGTAATTTTTTGTACACTTAGCACATGCCGGTTCTGCATGGTCTGAATAGTTAATATCGGATTGCGTGGACTTTTGCATATCCATCTTCACAAAAATCTGCTATTGATGATCTTTATTAATCTGTATATTATATAAAGAATTCGCAAGTGCTAGTTAGTATGTCAATTCAATAATCCTGGCGTCTTCATATAAACAAAGATATATAAAGAAGTTCCTTTCCGGTACATTTATGATTACGTATTTCTTATTTATCAAAGTCCTGATAAAAAAGGGCATGTAAGTAGTACCTACCTAAGGCATTTACGAATTTCAATCAAGTAGGATAACGCAATAGTTTTCAGTAAACATCTATTTATTCCAGCAAATCTGAGACAATATTTATTCAAGCGATTCGGAATCCGCATTTTTTCTTTAAAAAATGTTCTCACACAAAATTCGAAGGCTCGCATTACGTCATACTTAACACATACACTCAAATAGACACTGACAGTAGATAATTGATACATGAACGCGGTGATTACGAAATACGATGGGTTCAAGTGTCAAAATTGACAGCACAAAGCTTACACTGATTGTCAATTTGATAACAATCATTGAGATGGCGGAATGTAAAATCTTGATATTTTTATACGGTAGACAGTGGTGATAAGTTTGGCTAGTCGGTTTTGATAAGTGAGTAGATATCGGAATGTAGTTTTAGTATATGGGAATGTTGTATTGTTAAAATGGAGATACAGTATAACATGCCAAAAAAACAATGTACAAGTATTATTTATCGAAAGTTGATCGATATAGACAATTGTCAATATTAATGATTCCGGTATCATTTTGCTCGCTTAGTCAGAGATGATGTGTGAAAGTTATGCATGCTTAAAATCTTTGTGTCATTTGTAAATTATGAGTTATGACCACAGTCACGTAAACTTAACACACTGCTTCTCAGGTCCTAGTCTCAATCCGCTAAAGTTAGTGTTTTCTAAGCTATAGAGTTAAGCTAGGTAAAGCTAGACTTAAGTCCCAAGACCTCCTAAAAGTACACAAAACATACTACACATGTAAAAGTACACAAAACATACTAGACATGGATGATGGCGTAACAAGTACGCAGTATGGGAGACGCCTCGTCAACATGACATAGAGTGTGGTCTAAGGATGTAACTACTCATAGAGTCAGACCACGTTAACTCTTCCAAGGAAATGAACTGTCAAACCATACAAACTGACTCACTTTGTATGGTTTGACAGTTCATTTGCTTGGACGAGTTAACGTGGTCTGACTACTACTGCCTTCGAACGTCTGGGGAGACCTTACCATATTTCGTACCGCAACACTCTGTTGTTCGAAGTTTTCCTATTCTCCGTTAGTCCTTGTTGCGCAATATTTAAATGAGCAGGATGGATGGCACACACGAAAATATAAAATCGAACATCGGAGTAGCCCCCGTGACGCCTGAGGGATCAAAACTGATTTCACACAGCCAGCTTTCATCTTGCCGCAGGTCGCAGTTACATTAATCATACACCAGAAACACTTACGAGTAATAAAACAACGACACAATCACAGGTTTCAGTGCATTTTCACTCGCAAAGCAAACAAATTATAAACCAAAGATGGCCGTCGTTACGTCATCTGCCCGTCAATTTGACACGGCGATTATACGCACTTGAGAAGCGCGGACATTACGTTCTTCTTTCAAGGACGCGTGATTATGTACGATCGTTGACTTTTGAATATCCTCTTCAGGTACACTTTTACTTTGAAGATTGAGCAAAATGTAAGCACGCAAGAAATTGATACAATCTCCAAAATTGCTATCATCATTTTGCGAAACGTTTGTTTTTAATTCCGAGCACAGACTAAACTTGTCTGTTTTTACAGACAGTGATCGTATACCTACACAGGTCCTAAAACGTATTAAACTCATTGTTGATAAGAATTTTGTACCAATATTTATTATAATAGTGTCGGAAGGAAGCATTTATTCGACCACAACCATTAACGCGTTTTTAAAAATGGAATCGTTAACACAACAATGCACTAAATTGGTATAATAAAACACCTTTGTCGGACTGTATGCGGATATTTTTTTCTTAATTTTTATGGCATCCATTCGCGGCCGGCCGTGTGGCCTGTATTATTCAATTACGTTTTATGGTAGCCAAGTGGCAACACTGCTTGTGGAATTGTGCTTTGATTTATCGCTTCGTTTATCCTCAACTTTTATTGTAGTTGGTAACCCCGGACGTTAAATGACGTAAGAAGGCTCTTCATTTATTTTCACATAATCGTATGTTGCATTTAAGTCACCTTGTTTACATATTACCAAGGTTGTTTTAGTAAATCTGGTATCTAGTAAGGATCTATAACTTTAGTAACGTGTAAAGTTTCAGTCGCTCTCATACTTCATTGATCACTGCCAATTTCAGACCAATAGTGGCGAAAACTAGCCCTTTTAATTTGTTATTAATTATATTTAGGTCGAGTGGCGTATGCGATAGCATCACGTTTAGTACGAGTAGGTATGTTAGAGATTTAGCCATGGACGTTTATAAAAGCTTAAACTAAATTTATGAATCGGCGGTGATTTATAAAATGACGTATTTCATAAAAAGGTGCATTGACCTTAAAATCCTTGCATGCTTCGTATTATATTATAACACGGTCGTCTTGAAAAATCAGGCAGTTCCCGCTAAAATCTGACAGCTGTCACAACATTAAACTCGGAATGCGTAACAAAATGCAACAAAACAGAGATTTCGTCACCACGCCATCTGCCTGCACCAAACCCACGACGAAATCACCGGCCAATGACCAAACCTTAACACGTTAACATAAGGTCTTCGAGAATGACCATCTTCCAATGATCCTTGTATAGAGATTAGACAAATTTATCTTATGCAGTTGGCAGCGTCGCTGCCTGTATCGGGTTAACCTAAGTTGGCATGTAATTTATCTAGTTCGGATGTTGGCCATATACGTATTTAAGTTTGTTTTGTAATTTAGTGCTGTCGTAATGTGGACAGTGGCTTATTTTTACTGATGCAAGTTTGGATTGCGCCTAATTTGAATTTTGTTTGTTGTTAATAGCGCTCATTACTGGTTAATGTTGTTTGTATTTTGGAGATAAGTCAAAATAAATGACCGGCCTCTATTTCATAGCGCTACAATTTGAAATTAGACCATGTTAAAATATATTTTACTAAAACCAATTTAGACTGATATTGAGTATTGACATTTAACAGATTCGATCAATGTAATGTACCGGCGATATCACGACTATTTAAGGTGCATCAAGTGACATTGACAAGTACATCAAAGTAGAGAACATCGCTAAGGGATCGACAATTAGTGGTATTTGATTAATGTCATTATCATATTCTTCCAAAGGATTCATTCAACCTGTGATATTTTAAACAGTCTAATTCGTAGTAAGCTCTATAGACAGTTATTTTTAAACGGATTGAATAGCTTCCTTGTTTGTACACAAACAAATTACCATCTATTGCACTCGTAGGCAGACAACCAAATTGGAATAATATACATCCAATGCTAGGTTAACGGCTCTGGATATGGTTAGTGACGTCATTCCACTCTGACCACATCTGCTTACTCAATCCGCCATCTTAAATAGACTTGTAACAGTTCAATTTAACTGTCTTAGGAAATACAAATGATTTCCTGATCTTCTTCTTCTTCGTCATATCCTCATGACTGAGGGACGTGACAATTGTGGCCACTATTCACTGACGCTCTCCAAGCTACATGGGCTTGCGCTGATACATATCCTAATATTATACATTGGAAGTTTGGTAGTTGGTTTTTCTTCTTTCTCTGGCAGCATACCAGATATTCAAGATATTTTGTAAGGGACATATCATAAACATCTGGAGAAAATTTTATATATCTTCTAAAGCTTAGAATGTACCTACGTAAGTAGTTTAGGGTTTTAACACATCTAAGTCTCAGAACCGAATCAATTAGACATTTAGGCATTAATTTTGCCGGAGACTGAACCCTGGGCCTAATTAACACGCTCGTTGAGAAAGGGCCTATTTAAAACACTACGGGAATCAGGGAGACCTCGACGATCGCGTATATCACGAAAATTACACTTGTTAAGCATTCGTCACTATGCAACTAGTACGGTACCCAATGGACATAAAATTAACAGCTATCAAAATACTTTCGACCGTTTTCTACCAGAAATAGCTCAAACTCGGTACGTACCGAAAATACTTTATAGTTTTATTCATCAAACGCTTTATGATGTTGAATATACTTGAACTCAGCTTACAAAGCCTTTTTATTTGACGTCTTACATGTTTCTTTGTAGTATCATACAAAAAATGACTTCATACCTTCCCCGCCATACCGCAAAACTACTGCACTTTTCGTATTTAGAAAAACGCTCCGAACAAGAACATACCGATAGTCCGTATAGCTGAGCTAAGATCCCACGAAAATCGTTGTCTCGAGACTTTTTTACAATTGGGTGCTTTACTAGATAGTGGCAGATAGGTACTTTATCATTTATTTATCACGCGATAAACTTGATCATCATAACTCCGTAGTTCATTTAATTTCTTCTTTCCAACACCAAAAATTAGTATTATTATCACTTAGCCTTGACAGGTTTGAATAATGACTGCTCCGGAATTAAGATCGCGAACCTGAGGTCAGCGTTGAGCAACTTGAGCAACATTCGTCTGAGGCTTGGTCGCAGATCATCGTGTTAGACATGTGGTGAATATTTCAATTCATAATATATCGAATAACGTATTTGACAATAGTCAAAAATTATCTCACTCTAAGCACTAAACAAGCATTCCAAAATACAGGGAATAATATAAACGACCACTCAATTTGGATACTATACTATTTTTAAGAGCTACGCTCTTGTCGGTGTCGCAATTTCCATGCATCTCGTTTTAGCGCCTTCTCCTTGACAGCCTGGTACAACAGTACGACACGACGTTCACGTTCTCCTTCATTTGGTGCATGTAAGCTCTCCTTGGTCTTCCTCTTTTTCTCCTCCCATCAGTCTTATATTAAATACTTACATAAAAACTAAAAGGGAGTACAGGTTTTGACTACCGATTTTTGTGACGTCACAAGTCACTCACTATCTTCATAGAAACTTCATATGAAAGAACCGTTTAACATGTTTAAAAAAAAAGGTGCTAATTTGAACTGTCATCAAATACCCTATTGCGGTATTTATTCGAAAATGTGGAGTAAATGTGTATGAGCTAAACGCGATTAGAGTTTTATCACAGCCTTGTATCGGAAATATATGACGTGATGTTACATTAGTGAATGCGGTTTTATAGGAGATTAAGCAAAGTTAGACATATTATTGCGCGCTTCTGTTTTACCTTAGCGATAAAAGTCGCCTTTTTGAATTTTAAAACCAAAAAGATGTTCTCAGTATCTTAAGTTTTAAATTGTAATTCCACCCTCACATCAATAAATACATGCTTTAACATTTTATCAGAACGCCGTTATGTCTTCCTTAATGCGTGAAATACTAAGAAAGAATATTACAAATATACTGTTGAAGTGCCGCCTAACCTATCACACTATTTCAAAAGGTCATAAGATTGTTGAAACATAAACAACGCCTAAATCTTTTTTCAATTAGGACACCTCTGTGAACGCTCTGATCCATAAGGTCGTAAGACTCTATTTTTCAAGTGACACTTGCGTTGTTTTTGGATTGGAAGCGCAGAATGTGACAAACTGCTTAACATTCGGGACTCGTACGCATTCCTTTACGATCTAGCTGCCGAGAATCTACGTCTACTGAGTCGGGACTTGACAATGCGGCGGTATGTTTTATGTGGCTTTGTTTTCGGGATGAAACAATTTTAGGGTTCCGTACTTGGGAACCCATATCGTTTTCCCTTTCAGTTTGTCTGTCTGTTCTTCCGTCCTGTTACACGAACAAAAACTCGATGAAGTTGCGTCGTATTATAACAGATTTCTACCATCTGAAATCAGCGGCAGAGATCAATTCCATCTTATAATAATATTGTCAGTATTGCAACGTCATCCAATTTACATATTATGCAAAATTTCCCACATGGAAGTGGGTAAAATATAATTTGCATGATTTGATTACAGAGATCTTGTCCGAAACCGGTACTTCTCAAAGACACTTTAACATTTCTTTATTTCTACAATATCTATCCCGATTTGATTTGTGCCGTATTCATTTCACTTGCAAATATGTACCTACTGTGGGAAATCGAAATAATTATATGGGAACGCATCGGTGAAAACGGGGCCGAAGATTCCTCGCTTGCACGGCATTTAGACCATTAAAGTACATACCAATAAAAGTTGATTAAATTCTCAACACGATTCTACCCATCGCCTTACAATGCCTTAATTCCCGTATGTAAACTACTCCACAAAAGGTCAACAAATCGACGATCGCCCCGTTGACATTCCACTGAGCTATTCACGCATTTGTACCTATTTTAGTGTCCCGAGAACATATGTCGTTGGTGACTCACTTTCTGTGGCCCCAAGTGTACTGTATGCTGTTGATCTCATTTAAATTTGAGACTTATTTGTAATGCAGTAGCATTTGTTTTAACTATATTTATATTGATGAGTTGTTACAGGAGTTTTAAAGCAGAGTTGATTTATTTTGATTTTGTTTTAAATACAGTATGGCCAACTGACACGCAAGGAGGACACGAATAGTTCAGTGCTCAACAGGTCTAGAATATATGTGTTGATTATTTGAGATATTCAATATGCATATTGTTTTTCATTGGTCTCATATAAAGAAATGTTCGATTCCCACTCAATTACATTTTGCGTTAATTTCGTTTGTAAATAAAATTCCTTAAGAGGCCTTATTCCTTTTAAAATGTTTTATTTTCAAATTATGACAAATATATTGATAATTCCAACCATTGAAGTGAATGATACTTTTCTCCGAGTTCTAGGTAGTATCTTTCATAGAAGTATATTTTTGTGAAAAATTGTGGCTGGATTTACTCAGAGTAGCTCCCGAGATCAATAAAGAAATTAAAGAGTAACGAATTTTCTTATGTTTTTTACCGATGTTCTTAAAATGTTGAAATAAACTAAATCCAGTATTTGACAGTACCTCGTGACCCGTGGTTTTTGTTTGCAGTTTGCCGGTAGATTGGTTTCAATAGCAAAAAGCAACGTTACGCAATGCATTCCGTTATTCAGCGCAGAGGACCGATGCCCGATGTGATCGTAAAAGCCTTCGCACACGATGAAACGCAGCATTTTTTGCATTCCCGTCAACTATGACCAGTTGTCCTGCGTAAATCGATTCCAACCGTTATGAGAATAAAAAGTACAGGCAATTATGTTCTACGAGAATTATTAGTTACCATGAACAGGTTAGAGGGTCAGCACTCAGAGTATATACATTACAATATAACAATACAATACAATACAACAATAGTTTATTGCACACCAATAAAAATTTACAAACGAAAACAAGACAAATACAATTTATAAATTAACGGAAGTACACAGCGAAAAAAAAAAAGCGATCTCTTCCAGACAACCTTTGGGTAGTGAAATTGTGAAAAATCAGCTTCATTATTTTAGCGTCAGTGAATTTAATTATGTCGTTTTAGCGTCTTTGAAATAAAGTTAATTTAAATTTGCAACGGTATCTCGAGTTTTTATTTTCAACTAGTTTTTGTATTTTGGGTAGGTATTAGTGTTCTAAATTAAATTTTCCTTGACATTATAAAACGGCTTGTGTTTAAACGCCTACCAAATATGTTGATAAATTACTTCCAATAAATTCTTAATACTTGCCAAAACGGATGAATGCTCACCAAATAGTGTATCACAAACTATTGTATAAATAAAGCTAATATTTCTTTTTCTTACATGCTATAAAAATATGTGAACACCGTTAAAGTTAATTTCAGACCAAATAATCTATATTATTGTTAAATGGATGTCACCAATATTTTATGTTATTACTTCCATTTTAGTCATTTTTGCTGAGGCAAAAAACTAACTGTTGACCCTGAATTTATTTGTCATACCAAACATATTATTACTCACCCCAAACACAAGTAACTTGTTTATCACATTACGCATTCAATTAATATATGATATAGTACTTAAATAAATATTCGCTACTATTTAAATGCTCACCAAAATGGCTTTTATACCCTAAAACTGATAAATGTTAATAATAAATTGTGTATTGCCACAGAATAGATAATAGTACAAGTACAGAAGGCACACTACTTTGATCTTTACAAAAGCCGCTTTTTTTAGCAGAAAAGATATGATTTATGGCCCTTCTCAAGTCGTCGTCCCCAGCGCAAGCCAAACGGAACGTTAAAGCTGCGTGCCAACGGTGAAAATGAATTGGCTCGCTTGCCGCGTCGCCGAGAGCGAGGGCTGTCAACGACTAAAAATAAAAATGTATTTCCCATTTATTTCTTGCATTCAATATAGAGAGCAATATATTTATATTCTTCATACATTATATTTATTATTTCATTATTTAACTATAAAATAATCAATCTCAGAATTTGGACGAATTGAATCCACCACCAGGCCGCAAAACAATTTAGCTTTATTTTTAAACATTTTGATACGTATAATATAATAAAATAATGCAACGAATGCGTTACCTTAACATGCAATTAAATTCTTGAGCTTCATTTAGTTTTTGATTAGTTGTCCGATATTTATTTATTTATTTATATATATTCATCACTACACACCTAGTATAAAACAAAGTCGTTTCCTGATGTCTGTCTGTCTGCCCCTATGTATGCTTAGATCTTTAAAAATACGCACGGACGCACCGTGCGAAGCCGGGGCGGGTGGCTAGTAACAAATAAAACATGTACGAAGGCGAACTTATCCCTATTAGGGATCTCTTCCAATACATTTCTTTTAACTCATTATTTATATATTTTATATACTTACCTATCAAACTATTACTCAATCGTTTATTCATTACTAGTAATTTTACAAACTTGATATTAAATATTATTAAAAAAACCTCTATGATTGTTGATTTAGTAGTAGACATACTTATTTTACTAGAATTTAAATTGACAAATAGGTATCAGCAAATAATCTACAATTGACAATTAAAATTGTTCTGAGTAACCAGTGTTAAATATGGAAGTAGATACACCTGCAATATGTTTTTTATTATTATTCAGTAACTACTTATTATATATTATGTTCATTTTCTTACCTTTCAGCATCCTTCGGACGTGTTGGGAGAACTAAAAACGCGTGATTCCAATTTCGATCATTGTTCCTACAACCCACTGCGATACAATATCTTTTCGCTGTCTTTTTACTCATTTTAACACTTTATATTATAATATAACACTGGTATCCACAGATGAATGCGGAACGTTCACTTGCGACGTAAATCGTGAGCGAGACGCGCGCGAAAATCGTGTAGGTACGTGCGTTCCGAGACAGAGCGTGTCAGCCACTGAATAGTCCGCATGCATGCGGCCACCGGCATGTACTTGTAGCGGGAAACGTTAATCGCGGAGTGCGCCCCGCCTGGTATTGCAGAGACACTGTCCTTGAGTGCCGTAAATAAAAATTTAAAGTCAGCCTGCCGTCGTTGTACCTAACCTAAGCCAAGTCGGACCTGCCTTAAGGTGAAATAGGTAATGTTAGTAATCGTAAGCCAAGTCGGACCTACGCGGCTCGCTCGCTTCGCTCGCTCGTTAGGGTCGCAGTTCAACCTAACAGTCTTCCTCGCTTCGCTCGTCGTCGTACCTAACCTAAGCCAAGTCGGACCTGCACGGCTCGCCTGGCCGCAGACCTGCCGGCCTGTGCGTCGCTTGGTGGGGGCGGGAGGCGGGTTGCGGGCAAAGAAATAAAGGGAAGCTATTGTAATTTTAGATTGACAATAATATATTTTGACTAAAGGTTAGATAATTTGATTACACTAAAGCAAATTAGACTGCAGTTTTTGGTATTAATGTTGATGTTTTATGAAAACAATATTTGGTGAGCAAAAAATCCATTTTGGGAAGCAAAAAGATATACGGACTCAACGTAAAATTATTCTGGTGTATGTATATTGATTTTGGAATACAAAATAATTTAGTTTAGGGAGCTCTGTATAGAGTGGGCTTCATTTATATGGAGGTAATTCATTTTACTTGGAATTTAGTTTTAGGGTATAAAAGCCATTTTGGTGAGCGTTTAAATAGTAGCGTTATAAAACTGTGCAAACAGTGGGGGCTAGAACGTTCTACTACCGAAAGTAACATGGAATAGTTTAGACCAAAACTATGAAGGTAGGGTTTTCATATAAGTATCTGTCTTGCTAGGTATTGCTAACAGGGAACGTGAACTAGGTACGTGTTTCTGTTTTGCGAGTTTAAGTTTAACCTTATATGAGTATTTTCTTACATGCACCGCTGATTCGTCTGCTAACTTTCTACTAACATAAATCCCCGAGGGATGAATTCATGCTCGGGGATTGTTGTTATACTTTAGATTGTATCGGATATTAGATACACTTATTTAAGAATGAACTGTCATCCTAATGGATGAAATCCAAGCTTTAGTTTACCATACCTATATATTAAAGTACGCTAATACGTATTTAAAAATATAGTAAACTAAAAATACAGTAAAAATTACTAATATTACGTAACTAGTTGCCTACAATTCTTAAACACAGATCGCAACGTAAATTCGTCTGAAGAACCAACAACCTATCGGCCGCCATTGGGAAAGAGACACAATGCACTGACGGACTGACGTTCACAGTTACTCGAGAAAAATGGATGTCAACTTTGCCGTGTGACCTTACCCTGTTGTTATAAACCTTCGCAACTCTCCGAACACTCTTACACCTCAACTTTAAAGTCGGATTTCAATAAGCAAACCCTTACAAAGAGCCAATGGTGACACCTAGATATGAACTTAGATTCCAACCTTCTGTGATCGACGCAAAGTCGTTTATAAATTGATTGAAATATGATGTGTTGCAGTACGTACAATGTTATTTTTCATAGGAAATTTGGGAACTTTGTCGAACGGAAGAAAGTACCGATTTGTATGGCAAGACGATATGTCAAGTTGGCACGTTGTGAAATGATGTAAATTTTGAGTAGGTACGTTGGCTTTGGATGGAATAACACACGTCATGTTTATGTTATATTATATTTGTGGCATTACAACATGCATATTTGGAACGTGTATGTTATAATAAACTTGCGCTTACACCTTTGTGCTTGTGCTTTAGGTATGCTTGAAGTTTGTCAATATGCGGCTCCAAAATTCATATTTGGTAGAAAAATCGCAGTAATAACAGGATCAGTCATTTTTGTTTGGCAACAACACGAACAACGGTAATCGGCTACATCATCGATATGTGATGGAAAGAAAAGTAGTGTGCGTGTGGATTGAGTGAGCACCTTTCAAAAATGAGAAAAAATGTGCTGATCATTTAGTAAAAGTTCTAAAACAATTGTAAAACTAATTGATTAATTTGTAAAACGATAAATAAAAATAACACATTCATTAATGTGTGCTCACTCAGTTCTCACAAACTACCAACGAAATCTGTGAATGTGTTTATTTAACATATAATATTTATATACTATTTTTAGTAAAACCTATGCTTAAGGTAGTTAATAGTTTGTAGATCACCTAGTTACGTATTTAAAGTTTTACAAATAATTTCGTATGCTCACTCAATCCGCACACTTTCGAAAACCCAATTTCTGATAGAAAAACTGCAGATTGAAACTTCTATATATGTGTATAGTTTAGTAAAACTCATGAGGGAATTTGTAAAATACAAAACAAACCGCTAACGTGGCAGATTTTTGGATAATAAATGTTTGTAAGTGCTCACTCAGTCCACACATTATTCGTAAGTGAAAAATGTAAATATCTTAATATTTGTAGTATCTAGGAAACTATAAAGTAGTTCAACTTTTAGTAATAAAAATTGGGTTTTCGAAAGTGTGCGGATTGAGTGAGCATACGAAATTATTTGTAAAACTTTAAATACGTAACCAGGTGATCTACAAATTATTACCTACCTTAAGTATAGGTTTTACTAAAAATCAGTATATAAATATTATATGTTAAATAAACACATTCACAGATTTCGTTGGTAGTTTGTGAGAACTGAGTGAGCACACATTAATGAATGTATTATTTTTATTTATCGTTTTACAAATTAATCAATTAGTTTTACAATTGTTTTAGAACTTTTACTAAATGATCAGCACATTTTTTCTCATTTTTGAAGGGTGCTCACTCAATCCACACGCACACACTAAAGTTTGCAAAATCTCAATCATATATTGTACAGCCGTTACGCATGTTTTTTATGAATTACGAACTATTAAACTATTTGATAATGATGCCTCTATAGTAAAGATTTTATATGATAGATGAAGCGGTCTTAACTTTTCAACTTGCTTAAAGTAAATTTTATGAAAACGGTCATATTTGTGTAAAGATTTCACATTTAAATTAACTTTTGCAAATCTTATTTCAAAACAAAAAGTGTCACATCCATCATCTCGGGAATGGTAAACATGTCAATCAGAAAGTTAGAAAATTGTTACAGTGAGAGCAGCCGTCCAAGTTGCGGTACACAACATGGCGACTTTGACACTTATTGTGAAGTTTTGAATTATTTATGATATGCTGTTGATATTATTTTGCTTATAGAAGTATTTTTTTTATAAATACGTTTGGAATATTGTTGTCAATGCAAAGTGCATGGGGGTAAAAACCATCGGAGTGCACGCCGCGGTAACGAAGTGGTTGTAATTTTTTCAATCAGTATTTTTTTTACGACTTCATTAAGTATATGACGTCCCATTCTAATTGCGGAACATGGTTATTTTAATAATTCCTCTATTGGATAAGTATTGATTATAAAAAGGTTTTATTGCCGTCTAGAGGCTGTCGGTAACTTCATCCGTATATTTTTTCTTTTACTATAGTATAGTCGGATGTCCAGCTATACTTGTCCCAAAATTTGTTAAAATCTGTCTACCCGTTTTGGCATGATGATAAAGAAAACTTCACCAAAAAATGGCGCTGTATGTAGTGGCTGGCGCCTCGCTGCTGTACCGCGCTGTTAAGATTTTTCCTGAAATAATCTCCCCGTACAAAATTTTCAATTAAATTTTATAATTACGAACATAAGGCAAAAGATATCCACCAAAATAGCGATAGGTATACATATTTTATCGTTATCTTTCTCTTTTTAGGGTTCCGTAGTCAACTAGGAACCCTTATAGTTTCGTCATGTCCGTCTGTCCGTCTGTCTGTCTGTACTAGAAAGCTGAAATTTGGTATGAGTATGTGTATGTATCACGCCGACAAAACGGAAAAAATAAAAACTAAAAGAATTTTTTGGGGCACCTCCCGTACACCTGAAAGGGGGGTGATTTTTTTTTTCGTTCCAACACTAGTGTGTGGGGTGTCGTTAAATAGGTCTTTTAAAAATAATAGGGGTCTCCGAACATTATTTTTTGATAAAGTCAGCAGTTTTGTAAATATTCGCTCCGATAATAAAAAAAATAGTGTCCTCCCCGCCTCTAACTTTTCAACCACGGGTCAAAAAATTATGGACAAAATCATGAAAATAAGGCCTTATAAGTACTTTCAAAGAAAACTATATTCAATAAAATCGGTAGAGCCGTTTTTGAGTTATCGCAAAAATTCATAATTTTACACTTACACTTCGACCGTTATACATATTGGTTAAGTGCCATACTGTATTAAAACATTTCGCTTAATCTGGTGCGTATTATCGATAACTTCCAGAAGGTAATAAGTAATTACTGTTACTTTGGCGTTTACGACCTTTTTATAGAGCTTGAAATCTTTCTCGTAATTTAAATCTGTCTCGTAATTTTCGTCTATTGTGAAGGATGGGCAACTACGGAACCCTACACTGAGCGTGGTCCGACATGCTCTTGGCCGGTTTTTATTTTATATATTTTATTGTAGGTATCTACATCAAATATATTTCAAAGAACAAATTCATTAAGCCTTTTACTAGATGTATATTGCACATAATGTCCTGTACATGGTATTATTATAGGCAGGTAGCCACAGTGGCAACAGACTAATATCTAGATCCTAAGTAAACTAGTCTTCCATTGTACCAACCTATACTTAGCTAAGGTAAACTACATCAAACTCGTCTCAACTAAAATTTCCTGGATAGTGTTCGTTAGTGGGGAAATACAGAAACACGGTAAATGAATGAATTATTTCCAGAACAAGTTAGTAAATAATGCCTCTCGCAGTGAGTGCAAGCATCCCCGGGGGTCGTCTGAAAGCTTCTACGCGGGGTATCTTTCTAAACATTCCGAGTTAGTAAACAAAATAGTGAGCTTTTATTCAAGCCAGTATTATTTAGCTATAGTTAATACATCAGCGGGTCTATGATAGTTTCTTTTATCACGCGATAAATAAGTGACAAAGTATTTGTCACTCACACTCACATTTTATCAAAAAGTAACAAATACTTTGTCACTTATTTATCGCTTGATAAAAGCAACCATCATAGATCCGCAGAGGCAGCTTTAACATAGCACTCATTATTTAATTTAGACAAAAGCGCTGCATAATGATGACACCGATGATGCTTCGTCTGATTGCTAACTGCATTGCTTGAACTGTAAATACTTTAGCAAAATTGTAGGTTTCCTAAGAATAAATTACTTCAGTATAAAATAAATAAGTATTTTCCAAATTTTACTAACCATAGTTTAAAATTACTCATTTGATTAGGTACTAACAAAATCTGAACCATGTTGATGGAGAAACAGATGATTTATAATTATTTATTTTATATTTAAAGCGCCACAGTTCTATTCCACTTTCCAAGAATTCAAAAAAAAATGATTTTGAAAGTAAATCATTTAAATGATTGAAAAGCATTCGTTGCACTGATCGATACGTCAGTTATTTCTGCAATAAAGTTTCATGCTTTCGTCACAAGTTCGATTAATTTTCTTGATAGTTGATTTTTTTCTCGTCATACATTATAAAACTAAGTAAAAGTTCGAATCTGACTTAACGCCTCTGTGCCAGTAAACCATTGCACTAAACAGTAAAGTTATTCTGTGTTTTGTTCTAAGTATAATAAATAATAAATAAATAAATATTAAGGGACAATCATACACAAATCGACCTAGTCCCAAACTAAGCAAAGCTTGTACTATGGGTACTAGACGACGATATACATAATATATAAATACATATATAGATAACATCCATGACCCAAGAACAAATATTTGCGCAAATATTTGTCCCGGCCGGGATTCGAACCCGGGACCGCCGACTCAGTAGGCAGGTGTCTACAAACCGAGCCAAACGCGTCGTCAAAAGTATATTCATCTGTACCTAAGTGTTTGACACTATCTAGGCTTACAGCACCTACTCGAATAGCAAATTCCGCAACTCTATCTTGCAAATCAATATGTGCACAATACATAGACATGTTTATATACGTTTGGAATTTTAACCGTAGCATAATCTTCATTCTGTAGTGGCCTGTTGACTCTCGATGCTAACAAACCTTATTGAACGGAGTAAGATCCTTCAATATTCTTGAGATCCAAAAGGTACCGGCGTGCTTACGAAATCAGTAGATAGGGTAAAAGTGGGCTTTATTGAATGAAATATCGTATTTATTATCATCAATAACAGACATAGTTCATCAATGGTGAACAGTCTTGTCGTCTGTCCGTCGAGAACTGCTGGTATTTTTGTCTTGTCGCTGTCATGTCTAATTTTGAATTCGAATGTCCGTTCCAAATATTTGTGTCAATCAGCCAGTCAGTCAGTTGGTCTAGGTCAGGTCGCCACGGAGGTGGGAAGCCACGACAAATGGCATAAAATGGATATTAATATAAAAAAATTATACTTTGTACAGTCCAAAGGATTTTTTTTGTTATTTGTGCTTTTTATTAACAACCTAGAATCTTGAAACCATGTGATGCCACTTGCTTCAATCTTATACGTTTTTCACTTTGAAATCGGTCTCTATTATGTATTTTTTGGTGGCTTGAGTTGATGTCTTTTCCTGCACTTATCAAAAGGCCATGGGTAGGCAAAATTCCATGGCATCAATCTTTTATCATTCATTTGAATCATTCTATCTTCGTCCTCCGGGTAGGCAAACACTTGTAACTCCTCTGGTGTTGCAGGTGTTTATGGGCGACGGTAATCGCTTTCCATCAGGCGATACGTTTGCTCGTTTGCCCCCTACGACATAAAAAAAAAAAAACATTCTGTTATCATTTATTCATTTTGTCAACTAGGAATTGCCAAGTTTTAATAATGTGTTGATAACTTAAGCTACTCCGAATGTATTCATCGTTTATTTTTAAAATGTCCTAAGTACAGGACTAATTAGCCCTATACACTTTATATAGATAGACGTTTCTAGTAAAGTGCATAAGCTATTAGCTACCTATCTGAGATCAACCTACGTTAATTGCAGTGTCATAATTGCCTTAATTATTCCCCGACGTGGAACTAATATTACTTTGCATTTATAAAAATTATACATATTTACCGCGTGTAATTTTGATATATCCATACATATTGATATAATCACACTTCTAATAACAGTTTGGTACTTATATTATAGAATTAAAATATACAAATATCCCGTTAAAGACTTTCATGATTTTTATTAAAACCCTGAATATCTAAGATAATTTATCAGTTTGAGGTGCACTTATTGGTTCCATATTTCATTACGGCTCTACTTAAAAAAAATGTAGGTAACTGCAATAGTTATTTCTTATGCAAGGCTGCAAAGTTGTTATTTGGCGCGAGTGTTGAAATTTAAAGCTGAGCGAGCGAAGGTATGTAAGATTGAAATGTATGTAAAATTGGTTCAAAAATAGATTCCTGAGCGTAGCGAGGCTTTCAAGACACGAGAAGCTAAATAATTTTGCAGCCATGCGGAACACACAACTTTTCACCTCACTACAGCGAGGAAAATGCAAGATTCAAGAAAAACAATTAAAACATAAAAATAATCATATTTAATTTTGCCTTCTATTTAACACATCAAATTTAAAACATAACACACTCAAATCCAAACCAAATACCTAAATACGAGAGAAGCACACATATTAAAAATTAAAAGTAATATGGCCGTAATTTGTATTATAAGTCGTGTATATTTTTATCGTTGAGTTTTTCTTAAGCAGTTATATTATATTTGTATTTGAAACTACTTGACACATTCGTTGTGAATGTGGGAGAATGGCATTCTGGGAAGGATTAGATGGCCACTCGGAAGTATTTTTCATATCACTTCTTGCTTTAGAAGTTATTGGACGATGGGATCGGAACAAGATTATTGCGGCTTTATCTTCTTTAAAAACGCCAATAGTTTCGGTAAATTACTTATCGTCTGCAAATATTTATAACAAATCCTTTTTCGTTTTAATGCAGGCTTTTCGCATTGAATAAATACTCCAAATTGGGCTTAACTTTCTGGTTTTCGATATTTGTATAAAGTAAGACAACAGTATGTATTCTCCACAGAACAATTTACGTTGTTTACGTGAATTCATGAATTGTGAAAACTTCCAACTTTTTAATTATTTTTTTTTCTCGGGTGCGTTCAGAAATTACACTCTAATGTTCCAACTTTTATAACAATTAAATATTAAAATTTGTGTTGTATTTAATATATTTACTAGTCAAAATATGTAAATGAAACTGAAATACTTACTATTAATATATATAAACTTATTCAACATAAAATAAAGTGTAGAAAAAAATAAAAACTTGAAAGTCTGTAACCACAAACCAGGTTTCTGGACGTGATATTGTAGGTGTATTTTTTTAAAAAGACGTGTTCAGACGTACATATGATTTTAGCCGGCCTGACCAGATCGCCCTTTATTAGCGTGCGTTGATTGGTTATTCGAAGATTTATCGACTGATGAAATCAGTCACGCGTGGAAGGAGTCTTAAATATAAAAAAGTTACATGCACCACAGAGAATCAAAATCGTCGTGTTCGAAATTCAAATGACTTTTGCACGCTAGCGGATAAAATAGACTTTTGCACGCAGATTTCGCCCTATAAACGGAGGTTTTCCGAGCGAGTGAGGTGAAAAAGTAGTTTCCCTACGCACCATCCCCAATTCGACGACTTAATATGGAATTCGTCTTATTATTTGGTTACTATTCTATTTTGGTTCCTATACTGAGATATATGATTTTCCCAGTTCAGACATAAGCATTAAGTATGCTCTGTGTATATGTTAGACTTTTTATGCTTCTTGTTATTATTATGTTTTTAAAATAATGATTATTATTATTCATCTGAAAAAAATCTCATTCCCTATGGCCTATAACATTCAAGTGTGCCGGTATTAAATGGTTTAATTTCCATCAATTAAGGAGTAGGGGCCCGTTGTATCAATTTGCAGTCCCAGGGGTATCGGACGCTTTAACGTCTTGTGGCATTAATATTAACCTTTGGGACGACCCTTTCAATATAAGTTTATAGTGTGTTGAAGGATCCTTGGTACGGAACTTCATTTAATGGACTAGAAAGTGGCACCCGTGGTCGCTTAATTTGATGTTTTATGACATTATATTTATTATATGGCAAGTTGCCTGTCGTCAACTTTTTTTTCTTGACTTTGAAACGACGCAAAATCCATAAAAATAGACATGTAATAAGTATGTATGTATAAGCTTAAGCACTATTGGTTTCTATTAGGTTCAGAGTAATTTATAATATCAGTGGCATGTCTCACGTTGTTCTTGATTTCAGACGCACAAGTTGTTGATAATCTGGTTATACAATTGATAAAAAAAAACTGTAATATAATAATATAGCATGCCTTTATTGTATTTTGAAGCCAATATACATTTATTCTGGTTTCCAATAAAGTACCATTGCTTTTGACGTCATCGGCTCCATCGGATTTTAGGCTCATTCATGCAATGTCAATATCACCAAGATTGTTTCAAATCGCACACAGTCCGACGATAACCCGTCCCCTCGATAAACACTCGAGTAAGTCTAATTCGGTCCCCGGTCCGACCACACACAGGGACAAAAACGCTTCCAGCCCATTAAGCATGGTTACATCGAATCTATTTTCTTCTAAATTAATCAAACAAACTCCTTCAAGTTTGTTTATTTGGGATCGTACGAAGATTGAAAGAAGGCAAACGTCGATGCTGAGATTTCGAGAAGGGTTTAGAAGGTGCTAGAAATAGGCAATAATGTAAATAGTCATATTATGTTTGTAACGCCAGCAAATCTACCACCGCGGGTTTCCTTCAGCGTACACTGAAAAAACGGTGAGGGTTGATTTTACGAAAGTTTTACTAAACCTTACTAAAGTTTTAGGTTGATTTGGGACCTACACACGAAAATTGTTGATTTTACTAAACATACTTTGGTTGACTATTTACGAAACCAGTTTAGTAAATTTACGAGCCTATATTTACTAAACTTTGTTTAGTAGCTTATTTACTAAACCAGTTTAGTAAATGATAATGACTATTCTACGAAATTAGTTTAGTAATTACTACTGAACTTGTTTCGTGCGATTTATTAGACTACTTTTGTAATTTTTACAAGTGTACTTTTGTGCTTTTAACTAAACGACTTTCGTAGGATTTACTGAAATACATATCGTAATATCAATCTTTTGTTTAGTATTTTATACTAAACGGCTTTTGTTAATTTTACTATTGTTCTTTCATATAATTAACTAAAGTATGTATCGTAATATCAATCTTTCATTTAGTATTTTATACTAAACGGCTTTTGTTAATCTTACTATAGTACTTTCATAGAATTCAATAAAGTATATATCGTGATATCAATCTTTTGTTTCGTGTTTTATACTAAACCGCTTTAGTTAATCCTACTATTGCACTTTCATAGAATTCACTAAAGTACATATCGTAATATCAATCTTTTGTTTCGTATTTTATACTAAACGGCTTTAGTTAATTTTACTATTGCACTTTCGTAGAATTTACTAAAGTATGTATCGTAATATCAATCTTTTGTTTCGTATTTTATACTTAACGGCTTTAGTTAATTTTACTATTGCACTTTCGTAGAATTTACTAAAGTAAATATCGTAATATCAATCACTTGTTTAGTATTTCATACGAAACGGCTTTTGTTAATTTTACTATTGTACTTTCGTTGAATTCACTAAAGTACATATCGTAATATCAATCTTTTGTTTCGTATTTTATACTAAACGGCTTTAGTAAATTTTACTATTGTACTTTCGTAGAATCTACTAAACAAGGTATCGTAATACCAATCTTTTGTTTAGTATTTTATACTAAACGGCTTTAGTAAATTTTACTATTGTACTTTCGTAGAATCTACTAAACAAGGTATCGTAATACCAATCTTTTGTTTAGTATTTTATACTAAACGGCTTTAGTAAATTTTACTATTGCACTTTCGTAGAATCTACTAAACAAGGTATCGTAATACCAATCTTTTGTTTAGTATTTTATACTAAACGGCTTTAGTAAATTTTACTATTGCACTTTCGTAGAATCTACTAAACAAGGTATCGTAATACCAATCTTTTGTTTAGTATTTTATACTAAACGGCTTTTGTTGATTTTACTATTGTACTTTCGTAGTATTTACTAAAGTACATATTGTAATATCAATCTTTTGTTTCGTATTTTATACTAAACGGCTTTTGTTAATTTAAGTAACTTACTTTCGTAGAATTTACTAAAGTACATATCGTAATATCAATCTATTGTTTCGTATTTTATACTAAACTGCTTTTGTTAATTTCAGTAATTTACTTTCGTAAAATTTTACAAATGACATATCGTAATATCAAACTATTGTTTCGTATTATGTACCAATCTTAATTTTGTAATTAAATACATTACAAATAGTTCTTACTAAATTGAATTGGTATAACATACGAAACAAAAAGTGTGATGGCAATAAGTAGGTATGTCGTTTGGTAAATTGTAGGAAAGTAAATTACCAAAATGAACAAAAGCCGTTTAGCTCATATACGGTGAAACAATAATTTGATATGACAATAAGTAAAATATTTGTTATTTAGTTTTGAAACTCTATTGCAATCTTTTTAGGACCACACTCGACGTTTCAAGACTAAAATATTATGTGGCAGAATATACAAACAAAGCAACATGAATACAATTCGGATCATAAAGTAATAAATTACTAAAACTAACAAAAACCGTTCAGTTGGTAAATAACATAATACGCTGAAACAAGTTTGATATATGACAATATAGGCTATATATTCTACATTAAAAATTATTCTTTTTTCGTGTAAGATTTTACTGACCTAAAAGAAGTTACAAAATAATAAAAAAAACCGCTTAGAATCTAATAACTGAAACAAGGTGGGAATAAATTAACTTTAGCTAAAGTTAGTTCGATCCCGAATAAAATTTTGGGGGTGGGTGAGAAATAATATGAGATTTAAAAACTATATAGATTTTATTATGAGAACTTAAAAAAAATTGATACATCATCTGGTTAAATTAGTACGTTACATACCTAGGGCGGTGAATAAGTGAATGTCTACTTTACTAATGCCGCCCGTGGTTTACTTAAAGTTTTACGTCACCCCAGGCCGTAAGTGGGATTTTCTGCCCGCTAGGCAGAGATGTCACCTTCGATTCGGGCTACAAACACCTTTGATCTAGGACATTCACGAATCCACCGCCCTAGGTATGTGTAATGTACTATTACGTCTTGCCTTTTCGCCAGAAAGTGAGATTTTCACCCCGCGTAGCGAACAGAAAATCGTAATCAGAAAACGTAATAGACATAGACGTTTTATAGCTAGGGCGGCGAATTCGTGAATGTGCCAGATGGCAGGTGTTTGTGTTCATAAATATGCAAACTGGGGCTATACGAATTACCGCCCGCGGCTCGTCTAGTTTTACGTCTTGCGTGGGCCGGGAAGAAAGATTTTCTCCCCAAAGCGAAGCGGGTAGAAAATCCCATTTACAGCCGTAGGATGACGTAAAGAATATTACATAATGTGGTATGAAGTGATTACATATTTTTCTAGAGGCTAGATTATTCTAGATTAAATTATGCATTTATTGTCAGTATGAGTATTCATTGTTACAAAACGTACAGGTGCCGGCAAACATATTGATTTACGTACAAATCGACTACTGCACACTCAAGATGTTTGCAAGCAACTATTTATGGAGCATCTTATTTCTTCCTTCCAAATAACTTTTCACTACACCCGAGATATAAATAGTTTTTGAGAAATACGCGTTCGAAGATTTTGTCCTTCTAGCAGGGCCCTTTGGTATTTAGTGACTTACACGACCCCAGGTAATTTTAAAAAACAGCCGGTTATTTCTACTTACTGAATCAATTATTACCAACATGCTAATGACAAGTTTTCAAGAAAAAAAAAACAAAAAAAATATTATTGTATTATCACTAAACCTGTCACTAGCAAGTTGGTAATAATTGATTCAGTAAGTAGAAAAAACCGGCTGTTTTTTAAAATTACCTGGGGTCATGTAAGTCAATAAAAACCAAAGGGCCCTGCTAGAAGGACAAAATCTTCGAACGCGTATTTCTCAAAAACTATTTATATCTAGGGTGTAGTGAAAAGTTATTTGGAAGGTAGAAATAAGATGCTCTATGAATAGTAATTCATTAAGTCTGTAAACTTACAATTAACAAAGGGCCCCGCTGGCACAGAATCATTTTTTTTTCATTAATTTGCAAGTTAGAAATTTTAAAGTACATAAATCGACAGGTAGATATATATACCAACTCGATTTTTTAGGACCTAAACCATAATTACATGGGGTCCCGCTGCATATACGTATATGACATATGCTTTAAAATCATACAGGTGTTGAATGCCGAATATGCCTAGTGTTTGGACATTTATACAAAAATATTTTTATATTATTGACTGTAAGTGATAAGAAAATTTCGTCTGTGTCTTGTTTTATGGTAGATCTAAACTAAATCTTACAAAGTAACGACAGTCGACATTTACCTATTTCAACAACTTTCGAAAATATGGCAAATTAGCTACCTACTTCTAATTTCTAAGTGAATTAAGTCTGAACTGACAGTATACCGCCACACCATAAAAACTTTCACTTTTTTATAATAAGTAATAAATGTTACAGTTTTCTGGAATCAGCCTATTCTTAGAGACGATAACTATTTTAGACAAAATCATTTATCTATCATAAATTGAGACATACTTATTGACAGACATAAAGTGGCCAACTAAACACTTTGCAAACTACGGGGTTACTCGTTCCCACAATGTATAGAATTAAGAAGAGGAATAATATTTAGTCCATTCTTTAGAGACATAGGCTGTTGCATACCGTTACGTGCAAAATGAACGCCTCCTGCGACTCCACGATGCTGGGTTTGAAAAAATTATTTTTCTTGTTATTGTCCCTAACTGTCACTTTAACAGTTGGTGGCATTTTGTGAGACATTAATTAAAAAAATACATAATCTCTGGCATCTGACACAAATAATAAAATAAAATTAAGAAAGAAAAAGTATTATACACACACAAACACTGTATAAATAATTTAATAATAATGGTATAGCTACCTTCCGATAGATTTTTGTCAAGTGTATTTAATTCATTTGATTTAAGTTTTTTGAAATGTGGTAGAGCCTTGTCCATAAATTGAGGCCACTTCTTTAGCAAGTTTAGCTCACGGTCGGGGTGTAGGAAGTTGAAATCACTTTCAATCTGACAAAAAAAAGTTTTGATTAGGCATGTAGTTGTAATTTCTTGCCTATATTATATAAAAAAAAAAAAAAACAATAAAATCATACCAGTTTGTAGCCTAGACTCATGGTTAAGCTGGTCCTTTCAGAGATAATGTCATGTACTGTGTTTTCAGTACATGTGAAGGATTTCAATCGATAGTGCCTTGTTAATTCCCACTTTTCTAAAATTTCAGCAAACGGCTCCTTATTAAATTTAAGCCACAACTGGTGCCCTTCAACTTCTTCTAGTGGTAGCGGTATTGATTATCTGGCATCCAGATTCTGGAAATATAAATTATCTCAAAACTTTCCCCCAAAAGTCACCCAAATGCTTAAAATGTATTATTTATTTATTTATTTCAATTAGTTACTGCTGCGTACGGTCGTATTATACATAATTATAAACCTTCCTCTTGGATCACTCTATCTATTAATAAAAACCGCATCAAAATCCGTTGCATAGTTTTAATGATCTAAGCATACATAGGGACAGACAGACAGCAGGAAGCGACTGATTTATACTAAATAGTGATAATTAATCATAAATAAAGTATCTATGCTTATTTTGCTTACCTGGAGTATCATTTTTGTCCACTGCATTTTGAATGCCAGTTTTATGACCGGTTTTTTTTTTTTTCAATTTTAGTTTTTTTGTCGACTAACTTCCCTCTAGCCGGAATGTATGATTTTTTTGAATATTTCCGGCTAGGAACATAACATGTCTCCTAAAATTAAAAATACAAACGTGTTACAATAATAGGCTAGTCGACTCAATGTTAAATTGTATTAAACTTATATTCAATTCGTATAATAGATAGTATAGGAAACCTACATATATGTACACGATGATTTTTAATCGGTGATCAGGAGTAGGAAAATATTAATATCTAGCTAAAATTAAACTTAATAGGCGAGGCCTCACGCAATTACCTCAGTTAAAAAAAAAAAAAATTAAGCTAAAGAAAAAGTATTATACACACACAAACACTTTGTATTAATAATTTAATAATAATGGTATAGCTACCTTCCACGCAAAATAGGCACGTTGGATGTCGACTTGCGGAAAATGCCCAGCGCAACTAACTATAGCTACCTTCCGATGGATTTTTGTCAAGTGTATTTAATTCATTTGATTTAAGTTTTTTGAAATGTGGTAGAGCCTTGTCCATAAATTGAGGCCACTTCTTTAGCAAGTTTAGCTCACGGTCGGGGTGTAGGACGTTGAAATCACTTTCAATCTGAAAAAAAAAAGTATTGATTACGCATGTAGTTGTAATTTCTTGCCTATATTATAAAAAAAAAAAAAACATACCAGTTTGTAGCCTAGACTCATGGTTAAGCTGGGCCATTCAGATAATGTCATGTACTGTGTTTTCAGTACATGTGAAGGATTTCAATCGATAGTGCCTTGTTAATTCCCACTTTTCTAAAATTTCAGCAAACGGCTCCTTATTAAATTTAAGCCACAACTGGTGCCCTTCAACTTCTTCTAGTGGTAGCGGTATTGATTATCTGGCATCCAGATTCTGGAAATATAAATTATATCTCAAAACTTACCCCCAAGTGACCCAAATGCTTAAAATGTATTATTTATTTATTTATTTCATTTAGTTACTGCTGCGCACGGTCGTATTATACATAATTATAAACCTTCTTCTTGGATCACTCTATCTATCAATAAAAATCGCATCAAAATCCGTTGCACAGTTTTAATGATCTAAGCATGCATAGGGACAGACAGACAGCAGGAAGCGACTGATTTATACTAAACTAGCTACCCGCCCCGGCTTCGCACGGGTGCAATGCTGATAAATTATGCATGTATTATACATATAAACCTTCCTCTTGAATCACTCTATCTATTAAAAAAACCGCATCAAAATCCGTTGCGTAGTTTTAAAGATTTAAGTATACAAAGGGACATAGGGACAGAGAAAGCGACTTTGTTTTATACTATGTAGTGATAGTGATAATTAATCATACATAAAGTATCTATGCTTATTTTGCTTACCTGGAGTATCATTTTTGTCCACTGCATTTTGAATGCCAGTTTTATGACCGGTTTTTTTCAATTTTAGTTCTTTTATCGACTAACTTCCCTCGAGCCGGAATGTATGATTTTTTTTGAATATTTCCGGCTAGGAACATAACGTCTAAAATTAAAAATACAAACGTGTTACAATAATAGGCTAGTCGACTCGATGTTAAATTGTATTAAACTTATATTCAATTCGTATAATAGATAGTATAGGAAACCTACATATAGGTACACGATGATTTTTAATCGGTGATCAGAAGTAGGCAAATATTAATATCTAGCTAAAATTAAACTTAATAGGCGAGGCCTCATGCAATTACCTCACTGTTTAAAAATAATTAAAACATAGTTGAAACATAATCAAAACTAATAACCACTACATAAATGATCATCCTACATAAATTTTTGATGTACGATACCTACGTCAAGTGTCATCGCTTTGGCGGGAAAATTTCTACGAATTTATTTATGTAATGACAACGATAATGACAGGTTATTACTCATAAATTGTCATTACCATTAAATTATTAAAAAGGTTGTAAGCTCACAGATACAGATTAGTAAGGTGACTAGGAATTTAATAAAAATTGATTTCAAAATAAAACTTATCAGAAAAATAAAAGTTTGTTTTTATGTTAATTACCACTTCAACGTGACCGCCACCATTTACTGAGTTAGAAAAGTTGGTACCTGATCACCGAATAAAAATCATCGTGTATATTAATCAGTTCATAAAGTAGAAGATGGTTGAAAAAAATTAATTTGAAAATATGCCAACTTTCATATATTTCAATCTAATTTTCTTTAACTATTATATATATGTTAATGATGTTATCACCAGGGGTCGGACTTTCTTTCGCACGGTATGACTAATGGAGAGCTATGGAGCCGATATTAACATTAAAATACTATTCATACTCATACTCATACTCATAAGTGTATTTCATTCGCAATTTTAATTTTATAGTCAAGGACAAAGTCAGAAGAATATACAAAGACCTGATTTGTGTAGGCATTGTTTTTTTTCGCCACCATAAAATACGTAAATATTTGCAAGTTTATCCATGTTTTCTGAAGTAAATTGGGTTCTATATTGATTGAATATCCATTTATGACTAGAAAGTTCATGATATTGACAATAAATTGAGTTTAAAAAAAAAAAAAAATTTTAGTCATTTAATGCTTGGGAATGTTAACCATAATAACCACAAAGGCAGTTTGGAATGAAATAGATGAATGAGTATGAGTATGAATTGTGTTGATAACGGCTCCATAGTTCTCCATTAGTCTTACCGTGCGAAAGAAAGTCTGACCCCTGCACATTACTACGGACGCCGGAAAAATGGGGTTTGCCTGCCGAGTAGGCCAGGAATACAATGCTAGCAATCCTTTTTCACGTCAAGGTATGTATAGTGTTTTTCTCAATTATGCAATGATATAAAAATAAAAAACGTCGAAGAATTAAAACAAATCACAACATGGAATATTAATAATTTGACCTCCAAAAGAAATTTATATATATATGTATCATGTTTGTAGTTTAGTTTGAATTGTTTGAAAATAATATTAAAAATGACGTAGGTAGGTATGTTAAAACACTAACGTATTGATCTTAACTTACGGCCAGGGAGTTCTGAAGTATATGATAGGGCTCTGCCCGCCGCGCTTGTCCTGCCGTGTGGTGAAGGTCTTCACGTAGGCCGCGTACCGCGTGTCCGGAATGAGGTTGCCCACCATCTTGAACTGGGTTTGCTTGTCTGGGCATTTGTTATTAGGGAATATTGTAGTGTTGAGGGCCGTTGAGTTGTTGCGGCTCTCCTCGACATTGGCTATGTCGATGATGTTCCAGCTGTAGACATAAAATATCAAATAAGTATAAACATTATATACATTCAAAAAACTATAAATGTGCCCTGGGGTCTCTGATATGGATGATAATTCACATTTTAGTTTGCTGCCAAGGGCGACGATGTTACTCCCCAACAGGTATTTACAAATATGATGACCAGGGGTCGGACTCTTTCGCACGGTAAGACTAATGGAGAACTATGGAGCCGTTATTAACATTAAAATACAATTCATACTCATACTCATTCATCTATTTCATTCCAAACTGCCTTTGTGGTTATTGTTTTTTTTCCGATTACTGGGAAGACGGAAGCCTAATATTTAGCTGCATCCGAATGTCACTAAGTAGCAGGGGGCCTGCTCGGAGTTGGTTATTATATGAGTATGAGTATGAATAGTATTTTAATTTTAATATCGGCTCCATAGCTCTCCATTAGTCTTATCGTGCGAAAGAAAGTCCGACCCCTTGTGATAACATCATTAACATATATATAATAATTAAAGAAAATTAGATTGAAATATATGGAAAATTTGGCAAAATTAAAGGATAACTTATCTAACAGGATATGTAGGTTATAAAGCCAAGTTTAATTTTATCTACTCCCCCCCCCCCTCAAAGGGGTGCGCGTCACCCCCCGGGCCTGGAATGTGTCCCGGAGCGCGGTATTTTCCACTTTAAAAGAAAACCGTGTACGATACATACAAAATGTATAGAAACAAAATAAGTCTGAATACTATAAATCTTTCATACATACTAAAGCGATATCACTTATAGAATCAGCGCACTGTTACCAAATACTAACGTTTTTAATTATTGATCTTTTTTTTCTTTTGACTATGAAACGGCATAACATTAACACATTGATCCGTCTGAATTGTGTTACTCTTTGACAAAACATTAGAATTTTCATTTGGAAATAAATAAATTTGAGACGGCATAACATTAACACATTGATCCGTCTGAATTGTGTTACTCTTTGACAAAAAAATTAAATATTCATATGAACATGAATAAGTTTGAGACGGCGTAACATTAACTGATTGATCCGTCTGAATTGTCTTACGCTTTGACAAAACATTTAAATTTTCATTTAGACATTGATGACTTTGAGACAGCATAACATTAATACAGTGATCCGTCTGCGCATTATTAATCTGTGACACAATAGCAAAATGTTCAGTCTGACCTGAAACACTGAATGCTTAGCTTAGCGCCACGTTTCGCACACATTATTATTCTTTGAAAGATTTACTTTATACACTTCGGACAATCACTACGCTCGTGGTCACTTTTACGACAATAGACACAATAAAGTTTTTTACCTTGCGGCGCACTAGACACGTTCACGTGCGATCGGCGCGGCAACTTCGTGCGAGTTCGCGGTCGTTGCTTTAAAAACTGTATTGCACATAAAACAATATTAACAAAACTCAAAAACAATACTTGGTACCAAAAATAAATGTATGCTTTTTTAGGGTTCCGTGCCCAAAGGGTAAAAACGGGACCCTACCCTATTACTGAGACTTCGCTGTCCGTCTGTCACCAGGCTGTATCTCAAGAACGGTGATAGCTAGACAGTTGAAATTTTCAAAAATGATGTATTTCTGTTGCCGCTATAACAACAAATACTAAAAATAAAATAAAATCAATATTAAAGGGGGCTCCCATACAACAAAGGGATTGGTTGCGTTAACTTTGCACCTCATTTGTATGGAGCGCTATACACACCAGGTGCAAACTTAACCACTTAGGGATAGAAAGTGTTTGTACGGAACCCTCGGTGCGCGAGTCCGACTCGCACTTGACCGGTTTTTTTTACATAGTAATAATGCGCATAGCGCATTTCAGTTAACGAAATAAAAAGGACGCATTTAGCCATTAAGTAATTGCTTTTTAACGTAGGTTGTAAGTAAAACATCGACCTACTTAAAAAGAAAAAAGCAGATACATCTGTATCGCATTTTGATTTTTGATTTTTGAACAGTCCTAATACTTGGTACATTATTGTTGAAGTGAAGGAAAATAATAATCTACTAAACAAGGTATCGTAATACCAATCTTTTGTTTAGTATTTATACGAAGGGATAAAGGGGTATTTACGGTAAAAGGTCTTATCTTTATACGGATGTCATAGTAAGATACGTCCTTTTGCCGTGCTCGCGGCACAGATGCAATGTGATAAAAATACATGTAATGTAAAATAAATGATGATGCCTGGTATAATAATTAAGTGATTATATCTACATATATGTATACGTATCATGAATTTCATCGAGTAACCTAAATGTTATCTCGTTATCTAAAACAATTAGGTACATATAGGTAAATCGTAAGAAATGGCTACATTTTCCATAAAAAAGTAACAAAATGGCGCAGCTCAGTAAGTAATAATATTCTTTTTTCACTAATTATAAATGCATAGGTACATATCACTGGATAATTAACACAAAATTACCTAGTAAACTAATGCATGTGTTGTTATTCGTTAACGAAATTAGACCAATAATAAATAAGTAATAGGAACTTCACATGTAAAACTTACCTTCAAAGTTTTTCACAGTTTGATCAGAAAGGCCCCATTCAGTGAGGTACTGTGCAATTAGTTCTTTTTCACAATCACTGTCCATTGGAGCCTTTTGGATACAGGCGACGCGACACTACAGTTCAATAAGGAAAAAAACAGCGGACTGAGCGAGTAAACGTGAACAGACCACTCGCTTTGGGGGGGAACGCGCCCGCTCGGCGCCTGATGCTGGCAACGTCGCATTTTATTACGAAACTAGTTTAGTAAGATCAAGTTTGGCGATCGATAGCGCATAGCGCGGGCTGGCAACATGGCAAAATTTCATCAAAAAAGTACCTATCGTCTGTCGCAAGCTACAACGCTCTCTATCGCACAATTGCGGATGAGAATAAGAAATAATAAAAACACGGCTGACATAATAATAATTACACAGGCAATTTTTGTTCTGGCGGGGAATTTTGATTCTTATTCTGGCGGTGAATTCCATTTCAACCGGCTTCAAAAAGAGGTGATTGTTGTTCTGGCGGTGAATTTCATTACAACCGACTTCAAAAAGAGGTGATTGTCGTTCTGGCGGTGAATTTCATTTTAACACTTCAAACAAAAAAAAATCGTCCTGGTGGTGAATTTCCTTTCAATAGACTTCAAAAAAAGATGATTCCTATTTTTTCCCTTTTTGTGTTTGCGCGCTGAAACTACTCCGGCTTGCTTGACATGTCGGTTGTCCTTTTATTGACGATTTTTTTTATTTGGTAATGGTGAAACGTTTTTGTACTTAAAGTACCCAAAGCTAATATCTGCGTCGGTCGGGACATAATTTATGCCATAATAATTATTTTTCGAGTACCAGTGCCGGTTTTGATTATAACAATCGCTCATTTGTGTATTTTGTTGGTAACTTCTTATTTTCGGTGTGGGGAATCGATGGCGGACGTCACTCTTTTGAAACACTTGTCATGGGTGTCGTTTTCTAGGCTTTTGGGGGTGAAGATTTCAAAAAAAGCATCCATTTTGGAAATAAAGATGGCGGACGTCACTTTTTTGAATAAGTCGTCATGGGTGTCGTTTTCTGGCTTTTTGGGGGTGTAAATTTCAAAAATGGCATCCATTTTGGAAATAAAGATGGCGGACGTCACTTTTTTGAAAAAGTCGTCATGGGTGTCGTTTTCTTGCTTTTTGGGGGTGTAAATTTCAAAAATGGCATCCATTTTGGAAATAAAGATGGCGGACGTCACTTTTTTGAAAAAGTCGTCATGGGTGTCGTTTTCTGGCTTTTTGGGGGTGTAAATTTCAAAAATGGCATCCATTTTGGAAATGAAATGGCGGACGTCACTTTTTTGAATGTCGTCATGGGTGTCGTTTTCTGGCTTTTTAGGGGTGTAAATTTCAAAAATGGCATCCATTTTGGAAATAAAGATGGCGGACGTCACTTTTTTGAATAAGTCGTCATAGGTGTCGTTTTCTGGGTTTTTGGGGGTGTAAATTTCAAAAATGGCATCCATTTTAGAAATAAAGATGGCGGACGTCACTTTTTTGAAACACTCGTCATGGGTGTCGTTTTCTAGGCTTTTGGGGGTGTAGATTTCAAATTAGCATCCATTTTGGAAATAAAGATGGCGGACGTCACTTTTTTGAATAAGTCGTCATGGGTGTCGTTTTTTGGCTTTTTGGGGGTGTAAATTTCAAAAATGGCATCCATTTTGGAAATAAAGATGGCGGACGTCACTTTTTTTAATAAGTCGTCATGGGTGTCGTTTTCTGGCTTTTTGGGGGTGTAAATTTCAAAAATGACATCCATTTTGGAAATAAAGATAGCGGATGTCACTTTTTTGAATAAGTCGTCATGGGTGTCGTTTTCTGGGTTTTTGGGGGTCTAAATTTCAAAACTGGCATCCATTTTGGAAATATTAAAGGTGGCGGACGTCACTGTTTTGAAAAATTCGTCATGGGTGTCATTTTCTGGGGTTTTGGGGGTGTAGATTTCAAAAATGGCATCCATTTTGGAATAAAGTTCGACGGATATAATTTTTTCTTAAAAATCGGTATTTTATTTTATTTATTGCGCAATAAAAGATTACAAACTGGTAGGTACACTATAAGTACATGTTTCGCCAAACTGCGATGCATTTTGTTGGCGAAGACCGCACTATAAATATTATACAATAAATCTATAAATAATCTCATAATATAAATAAATAATCTATAAATATTATACTCTATAAATATTATATAAATATTACAAAGATTTATTTGGCATAATAATGGATCAATTTAATACACATTTCAAAAAGAAAACTATTTCTGGGTCGACTACAAAAACAAAGTTTAGTGAATGGGCTACTGTAGGTATTCATAGAAGCAGAACCAGGCTTTATGAACTGTATGCAGAGAAGGAAGTGAACAAGGACGCAGATTTTTTAAACTATGTTAAGAACTATTCAAAATGGTTTAAGCAAGTGTGCATAGCCGCAAAAGCAAATTATATTAGTTCTAAAGTCAAAATGTCGGACAACAAAGTAAAAACTATTTGGAATGTTATTAACAGAGAAACTGGTAAATCCAAAACTCGCAATTGCCAAGTCAACATTGTCAGTGAAAACGGGCAGACTATGTCAAATCATGATGTTGCCTCGGCATTCGAGGATTATTTTTCCAACATTGCAGTTAATACCACAAAATGTTTAAAATCATCTGCGTCCGAAGCCCATACCTTACTTTGTGCTAATTGTAAGAAATGTGATGTTGAGTTTCAATTTAGTCCAGTAAATACAGTAGATGTTATTAAAACATTTAAATCACTCAATTTAAAGAAAACAGAGGATTTATGGGGAGCATCAGTAAAAATAATTAATCATATCATAGATTCAATTGCGCCTTACCTAGCTTTGATTTACAATAGTTGCATAGCAGAGGGAGTTTTCCCAAATCTTATGAAAATTAGTAGTCATACCTCTTTTTAAATCGGGTGATTTGAGTGATCTGACTAATTTCCGTCCGATATCTATACTACCTGTTTTAAGTAAAGTTTTCGAAAAATTAATGTTGAAAGATCTACTAGGACACTTCAATAGAAAGAAATTACTCTCTAGTAAACAGTTCGGTTTCACAAGGAGACTTATTAAACACATTTATGACAGCTGGGAGGAATCTTGTGATGCAATTGGGATCTTCTGCGACCTTTCTAAGGCATTCGACTGCGTTCATCCTGGAACACTCATTTTGAAATTAGAACATTATGGTCTGTCTTCAAATGCTTTAAGCCTTATGTCTTCATATCTCAGTGATAGAATGCAAACAGTGGATGTAAATGGAACCCAGTCCAATGGAGCTATAGTTAAGCTAGGAGTGCCACAGGGCTCTATTTTAGGTCCATTTCTATTTTTGGTTTATATAAATGACTTACCATCTATAGTAGATAATCTTTGTAATATAGTACTATTTGCTGACGATACATCATTAATTTTCAAGGTTCACCGGAAATCAACCGACTATGCGGAAATTAATGGCACACTAGAGAAAGTACTTAACTGGTTTACTACTAATAATCTTCTATTAAATGCCAAGAAGACTAAATGTGTTAGATTTGCTTTACCGAATGTTACGGCGGTAGATTCTACTATATTACTAAATGGTGAATGTTTAGAAATAGTGAATAAGGCATTATTCTTAGGTATAACATTGGACAGTAATTTGCAATGGGGTCCACATATAGCAGTGCTTGCAGGTAAATTAAGTTCAGCGGCGTACGCCGTTAGGAAAATCAGACAATTGAGTAATGTTGATACAGCTCGCTTAGTTTATCATAGTTATTTTCATAGTGTCATGTCATATGGTATTCTGGTTTGGGGCAAAGCAGCTGACATTCAGACTATATTTGTGCTACAAAAAAGAGCCATTCGTTCTATATATAACCTAAATTCTCGTGACTCCTTAAGAGACATTTTCAAAGATATAAACATCTTAACTGTAGCGTCCCAATATATTTATGAGAATATTATGTATGTTATTAGAAACCTAGATTCATTTACAAAAAAATCCGATGTCCACAGTTTTAACACTAGAAATAAAAATAAAATTGCTATTAGAAAGTTTCGTGTTCGTAAAGTAAGTAAATCATTTTTAGGCCAATGTATTCATTTTTATAACAAGTTACCTGATCATGTTTTAAAATAAGCCTTTCCATCTCTCAAAAATTATTTAAAAAAATCTAATGTCAAAAGCATATTATACAGTAGAGGACTATCTGACAGACAAAAATGCATGGCCTGAACCAGAAACCGCGTAGCTGACTCCTTCTGAGATTGTATCTAACTAGTTTATGGGGCACAGTTCTAAAAAGAAAGCATATCAAACGTACATAAATTGTGATAAACCGTCACTTTCTTGTAGTTTCTATTTTATTCTTACACTTTTCCTCACTTATGTCTTAAAATACACTTTTAATATGTTTTCTTGTAGAACTACGTATAGTTAAGTTCATATCATTGTAATAGTTAAGTACTTATGCTTTCTGAAAAAATGACTGACTGTTGAGTTTCTTTCGGCGTTTCTTCTCAACAGTGGTCTCCTCTTGTGAAATGCCGGTAGACTCAGACATGTAAAAGTGCCCTTGTGGCCTACTTGCAGAATAAAGTTCATTATTTCATTATTATTTCATTATAATTACAATACAAATCAATGTATTTTTACTTGTTAAATTAAGTTACTATTGCTGATTGTATCACACTTGTTGGTAATGTATGACTAATTGTCCAATTCATTATACACTTTTTAAAGTTCATGCTATACACGCGAGTGCTATACACGCCTAATTATAGTTTTATATACAGTCCATATTGAAGTTAGTTAAAATAAAGTAACGATGTAACCGAGCACACGTTTGTTAAACTCGAGAAGCACCCCGCAGAAAGAAAACATCTCTATCGCCTTAACATTATGGTCCAAATCGAACCGGACAGTTGCACCTGGCGACCGGCCGGCCGGTGTCCGCGAGACAATAGGCGAGAGATAAGGATTCGTCTGCGAGCATCTTACTGCAAGTTTTAAGTGCAATTATAATTATACGAATATTACGATTTATAACTAATAACATCTAGTTGAGTATTGAGAACTATTAGTGTTTATAAGTGTTGTTTGTGACTTTTTCGTTAACTTTTAATATGAGAAATTGAGGGAGTGAGTTTAAAAAATAACGAACCGAGCTATAAAAACTGAGTTTTCGAGACATTTCTTCTGAGTCTTAAATTAAGCGTATATACTGTTTGTGGAGAATATTATCGAGTAATTCATCATGCCTACGGTAGATGAGTTAATTACTTACCAGATGGAGTTATTCAATAACAGTTATTTAAGAAACCCATGACTACTATGAAGCCTCTTCGTTAGTTTTAATTCCAATGTTTTAATTTTGAAATCTACACCTCCAGAAACCAAAAAGACACACATGACGCCTTTTAAAAAAATTACGCCCGCCATCTTTATTTCCAAAATGGATGCCATTTTGAAATTTACACCCCCAAAAACCCAGAAAACGACACCCATAACGACTTTTAAAAAAAAGTGACGTCCGCTACCTTTATTTCCAAAATGGATGCTTTTTTTGAAATTTACACCCCCAAAAAGCCAAAAAACGACACCCATGACGACTTTTTCAAAACAGTGACGTCCGCCACCTTTATTTCCAAAATGGATGCCATTTTTGAAATTTAGAGCCCAAAAAACCCTCAAAACGACACCCATGACGACTTATTCAAAAAAGTGACGTCTGCTATCATTATATCCAAAATGGATGCTTTTTTTGGAATCTACACTAGAGGTGTGCGCCGATCAAAAAATTGTCGGCGGCGGCGTCCGGCGAAATTTTCACCGGCGGCGGCGGCGTAATCGGCGTGAAATCGGCGTGGAGAATCATCGATACACGCGTATTGTCCAAAGTCCTCGTTTGTTATGGGTAACTGATGCTTATCAATAGCCTTCGCCAAAGTGCTAAGCGGTACGTCGTCTTCTTCGTTAAAATCATCTGCGTTCGAAGTTATGCTAGTCTACATTGCTTCGGACAAAACCAGCGTGTTTGTAACAGTTAAAAATAGTCCCTTGCTTGAGTTGGGTCCAGGCATCTTGAATCATTAGAATAGCATCAAGAACAGTGAGCTTTGGGTACTCAACACTACTGCTTCCGCGGTCGTCTAGTAACTGGATCATTTTCAGGACAAGGTTTTTACGAAAATGTGATTTCAAAGCTCGAATACTCCCTTGATCCATGGGTTGGAACACTGATGTCGTGTTTGGAGGCAGAAACACCAGGGTTATATTTTTCAAGTTTTCAATATGGGGATATGCAGGACAGTTGTCAACTAACAGCAGGATTTTCTTGTTCTTTTTCGTAAGTTCACGATCCCATGCGCATACCCATTTGTTAAAAATCTCAGCAGTCATCCAGGCTCTTCGGTTGTTCTCATAATCCACTACCTGTGATTCACGCGCTAAAAAGGAGAGGCGGGGGTACGTTGTGTAAAGCAAATATTGCGCGTCGTTTTAACCGGACGTATTATCATGGTCGCTATAAGCAGTTGGTCACTTAAACCGGAGTCGTACTAAACTAAACGGTTATATTTTCTCAGTTCCTAACTATGAAACCTAACTTGAGTAAACATTATCGTCGTTAAAACCGGTTAGTCGTTACAAGCGAAGTCGTTGTATATGAATTCTACTGTATATAATCAGCCCCATACCCGAGGGGCGCGACTCGCTTGACGGACTCTAACAAACGCCAAATACTAAAAGCCAAATGTTGTTGATTTTGCAATGAACAAAATGTTAATGAGATATAATTATTCAAAAATATATAATACGATGCATTTCTCAGTATGTACTTGTAATTTGGATAAGAAAATCATTTATCATAAAAAAATTGGCCACGCCGATTTTACGCCGGTCAAAATCATCGGCGGCGGCGGCGTGGAAAAATCGTCGGCGGCGGCGGCGCGGCGGCGCGGCGCACACCTCTAATCTACACCCCCAAAAACCTGGAAAACGACACCCACAACGATTATTTAAAAAAATGACGTGCACCATTTTTAATTCTTCTATTTTTAATATTGGTATTAAATTTATCGAAACGGACAAAATGAGACGCACCGGCTTCGACGACATGTTCAGCGATCGCAGTCGTTGAAGCCGGTGCGTCTCATTTTGTCCGTCAATCAAAGTAGTAGTGACGAGTTTACCGCGGTGGTGTACGGGTAGCCGTCCCTGATGAAGAGCTCCATACGAGTTCGAAACATGTCGGGCCGTTCCTGACATTTTCACGTGAGTGTAAACCGCCTAATACAATAATTAAAGTTTTTCGTGAAAAAGTAGTAGCGCCCTTTTCTCTTCCCTCTTCGCTTTTCACTTTCCACTTTTTACTTTTCGCTTCGTTCGCTCTGTCAATTAGTTATGCAAAACGCCTTGCTTCCATCACAACAAAGTGCATCTTTTTTCATAACAAACAGGATTAACGCGACGTTGCCAGCTTTATACTTGAGTATCGGGTACCCGATACTCAAACCGAAATCATTGTGATAATCGTTGTATCGGTCAGCGTAATTGTACAGTTCATTTTTCGGTCAGGTACCTACACTTGAAACGGTCAATCTTAACGGTACCGTTATAGTTTATTTTTCGCTCAGGTACCTACACTTGAAACGGTCAATCTTAACGGTACCGTTTTATAAAAGTACCTATAACATTTATTTATTTCGGTACCGTTACCGTTGGGTACCTTTTCAATTGATACCTTTATTTAAAGTCTTTTGCGGTTTTTCAATCCCTGGTGCAAACTTACCTTAACCACTTAGGGATGAAAAGTGTTTGTGCGGAACCCTCGGTGCGCGAGTCCGACTCGCACTTGGCCGGTTTTTTAATCTATGCGCAACGTTTTTGACCATAATTTTACACTATTAGGTACAAATGGAAAATGTACCTAAAACTGCGGAGGCACATTTCATAGAAATTGTGACGTCATGCTCCCTGGAAACCCCACTGTCTGTTTTGTGATTTATTAGGACGTAATAATGATGTACACAATATGTACTGAATTAGTACATACTTAAAAAAAATGTACCTCAATAGATCGAGAGTACAATTCATTGAATTCGGAGTTGCTGTAGAGCATCTCCCCAGCAACCCCAAATTTTTTTTTAAATTAAATTCGCGTAAATTTTACAATTCAAATTCGCGTAGACACATGATTTAAATAGCAAACTATCTTCAATTGTGAATAATTTCGCGTCTCCAAGCATATCATAACTGATTTTTAAATTAGCGGTAGATCATAAGGTGGACAATAACTTAAAAATAAAATTTCGCACGCTATCGACGGATATAAAAAAATAATGAATGAAAACTAAAATTTAAGTTTGTCAATATCTTGGTTTCCAATTACAATTCAGATATGGAGTAAAGCTTGAATAACTCATAATTGTACGTGTTAAAATACAGCTACTAATAGTTGCTTTCAATTTTGGATTATAGTGAAAAAATTGTTCTTATCCTATTTCCAACACACTCCAAAATATCAACTGTGAATTTTTTTCTCGAAAATGGACTATAATGGACAATGGGTTTTTTTCTTTGTCCTTTTATCACGTCGAAATAGCTAATGATAACCATCATAGGATACTTTTTACCCGACCGCAATAAAGGAAAAAAAAATGCAGACGAAGTTCACACCTTCTAGCACTTCCATATATGCGAGATGAGTCTCTGATTGAAAGGAATGTGACTGGTAGTAGATATATGTCGCACGAATGTGTCGCGTATCACAGTTATACTAAAGGTAACCCAATTACAGGTGCAAATTATTATGTGAGAAGTTAAACGCTTCACTGACTTATTGGCGAATTTAGCCATTAAGTTACTGCTTTTTAACGTAGGTTTTAAGTAAAACATACTTATAAAAAGAAAAAGCAGATACGTCTGTAACGCATTTTGATTTTTGATTTTTGACCAGTCCTTACTTGGTACATTATTGTTGAAGTGAAGGAAATAATCTACTAAACAAGGTATCGTAATACCAATCTTTTGTTTAGTATTCTATACTAAACGGCTTTAGTAAATTTTACTATTGCACTTTCGTAGAATCTACTAAACAAGGTATCGTAATACCAATCTTTTGTTTAGTATTTTATACTTCGACGACGCGGTTGGCGCAGTGGTTAAACAACTGCCTACTGAGCCGACGGTCCCGGGTTCGAATCCCGGCAAGGGCAAATATTTGTGTGATGAACACGAATATTTGTGCCTGGGTCATGGATGTTCTTTGTATTTAAGTATTTATTTATCTATTTAAGTATGTATATCGTCGCCTAGTACCCATAACACAAGCCTTCTTGAGCTTAATTTGGGACTAGGTTGATTTGTGTGAGGTTGTCTGATATTTATATTTATTTATTTATTTATTTATTTATTTATTTATACTAAACGGCTTTATATAAATAAATATTAAGGGACAATCATACAAAAATCGACCTAGTCCCAAACTAAGCAAAGCTTGTACTATGGGTACTAGACGACGATATACATAATATATAAATACATATACAGGCTGTTGATTGAGTCCATTTCGCAAAGAAACTAAGTTCCTAACTCGCACCGTTTTCAAATTATTTAATATCTAAATTTTATCACAAATCTCAGTTTATCCAGTGTAAAATCTTCTTATAACCAAAGACTATTCTCTGCTGGTTCGTATGTAAAGAGTTTTCAGTGTTCCTTATGTACGACAAGGTCTAAATAAATAAGTTCTTTTTTATTTTGCTCTCACTTGACACATGTGTCACGTCAAATGGACAATACTAATTTATTATTGTTGTCATGTATTTAATTTTTAATGAAATAATTGTGTTCACTTGCGTTTTGATGCCACGGATAAATTATACGGCTGAAGATTTCGAAGAAGAAGCCAATATGCACTTTGTTCACGGTTTCCTGCAATGCAAATGCGGCGGAAGCAGCAAGGGAGTACCGACGTCGATATCCCAATAAGAATTTGCATAATTTGGATTATTTCGATGATATTCCATTGGAAACACTGCGGACACACTGGATCCAGCATGACGGAGCACCCGCACATTTTGCTGGCCGTTTTAGACAGTATTTGGATGTGCACTTTGCTGGGCGTTTGATTGGACACGGCAGTCAAACTTACTTTAATGTCTGGGGTACTTTAAAAGAAAAGTCTACTCCAAACCGGTGGCTTCGAGGGAAAACCTACTGCAACGAATTCAGGAAGAAGCCGATGTTATGCGTGCCACTCCTGTCAAACTAAATCGCGAGATACGATTTCGGTTGAATATTTGTTTGGAAAATAATGGCGGGCACTTTGAAAACAAGTTGTAGTAAATTATTATTTTGGTTTAATGTAAATATTGAGAGTTAAATACTGATGAGGAGATCATTTTATTTTTTTAGGCCAATATTGTTTATGTAAATAAATGTTTACACTTAAGCTTTAATTAGTTTTATTTGTTGACATTGATATAAAGTGAATAAAAAAAATGGATTAAACACATCGCAAACATTGTTCTGAAATAAAAAATAAGCACGAAAAATTAAACTCACTGCCAATGAACAAAAATAAATGCAAAAAGAAAGTACTTTACCGGGGTTTGAACCCAAGACCATTCGCACGCATCCCACCTAATTTGCCAAGTTTTTAACGAGCTCTCAATTCTGTCATCGATGAAGTTTTATCAGTGACGTTAAAATGACAACAAGTTGACTAACTATTGCCTAACTCAAAAGGACCTTTTACAATAGCCACCAATTAAATATTTAATTACTTTGTATGGGATACCAAAAAAAAATATTTTTCGGATATCATTTAACGGTTTAAGTGATGAGTACGTTAATGTTCCAAGCACTATGTCGAAGTTAAAGCAATTGAACAAAAACACGTTGTTTAGATAACATCCATGACCCAAGAACAGATATTTGCCCTGGCCGGGATTCGAACCCACAAGAAGTAGGCAATTGTTTTTTTTTAGTTACGTTTCCTACAAATAAGTTTTAGTTTTACCGCTTCATATAGTAAATGGTTGAACACCATAAGTCCGGTCCGGTCCAGGGATAGCGGCGCTACAAACAGCTTTCATATGGCAATAATGTGCACACGTTATATTATTAAACGTCAGTAGCGATTAAGATAACGCTGCCCGTGAAGCTATGGATGGCGCCAATGCCGGTACCCCTCCCTCTCCGGGGGTAGCCGCGAATATGTTAGGAGAATGTGAAGCTGTGGACAGCGATTACGCTTATTCTATTAACAGTTAACATTGACACATGATTTAAATAGCAAACTATCATACACAGTCTCGTACTTTTGCTATAAGTTATTTCGTAGGCGCTCAACATCTTTCTTCAATTGTGAATTATTTCGCGTCTCCAAGCATATCATAACTGATTTTTAAATTAGCGGTAGATCATAAGGTGGACAATAACTTAAAAATAAAATTTATAGATATAAAAAAAGAATGAATAAAAACTAAAATGTTTATGCCAATATCTTGGTTTCCAATTACAATTCAGATATGGAGTAAAGCTTGAATAACTCATAATTGTACGTGTTAAAATACAGCTACTAAATAGTTGCTTTCAATTTTGGATTATAGTGAAAGAATTGTTCTTATCCTATTTCCAACACACTCCAAAATATCAACTTTGATATTTTTTCTCGAAAACGGACAATAATGGACATAGGTCTTCTATTGCAATTTGTGTTATTACAGCTAACTGTATCGACATCCGCTATCAGCTAAAAATGTCTCACACCAAGTAATTCTATAAAAGACTGTGCTATCATACAAATGACACTTTTAGTTACTTCAACGAAAGCAACATTTGTACCATCAACTAATAGTTTTGTAGTTTTTATTAAATTCACAATGTTTGTTTCGTAGAATCAACCATACAGTTTTGTAAAAGCAGTTACAAGATTTAGTAGCTTTAACGAAAGCAACATTTGTAAAATCCACTAATAGAGTTTTGTAGTTTAAAAAAAATCACAATGTTTGTTTCGTAGAATCAACCATACAGTTTTGTAAAATCAATTAAAAGATTTAGTAGCTTCAACGAAAGTAACATTTGTAACATCAACTAATAGAGTTTAGTAGTTTTTATTAAATTTACAATGTTTGTTTCGTAGAATCAACCATACAGTTTTGTAAAATCAATTAAAAGATTTAGTTGCTTCAACGAAAGCAACATTTGTAACATCAACTAATAGAGTTTAGTAGTTTTTATTAAATTCACAATGTTTGTTTCGTAGAATCAACCATACAGTTTTGTAAAATCAATTAAAAGATTTAGTTGCTTCAACGAAAGCAACATTTGTAACATCAACTAATAGAGTTTAGTAGTTTTTATTAAATTCACAATGTTTGTTTTGTAGAATCAACCATACAGTTTTGTAAAATCAATTAAAAAATTTAGTTGCTTCAACGAAAGCAACATTTGTAGCATCAACTAATAGAGTTTAGTAGTTTTTATTAAATTCACAATATTTGTTTTGTAGAATCAACCATACAGTTTTGTAAAATCAATTAAAAGATTTAGTTGCTTCAACGAAAGCAACATTTGTAACATCAACTAATAAACTTTAGTAGTTTTTAATAAATTCACAATGTTTGTTTCGTAGAATTAACCATACAGTTTTGTAAAATCAATTAAAAGATTTAGTTGCTTCAACGAAAGCAACATTTGTAACATCAACTAATAGAGTTTAGTAGTTTTTATTAAATTCACAATGTTTGTTTCGTAGAATCAACCATACAGTTTTGTAAAATCAATTAAACGATTTAGTTGCTTCAACGAAAGCAACATTTGTAACATCAACTAATAGAGTTTAGTAGTTTTTATTAAATTGACAATGTTTGTTTCGTACAATCAACCATACAGTTTTGTAAAATCAATTAAAAGATTTAGTTGCTTCAACGAAAGCAACATTTGTAACATCAACTAATAGAGTTTAGTAGTTTTTATTAAATTCACAATGTTTGTTTCGTAGAATCAACCATACAGTTTTGTAAAATAAATTAAAAGATTTAGTAGCTTCAACGAAAGCAACATTTGTAACATCAACTAATAGAGTTTTGTAGTTTAAAAAAAAAATCACAATGTTTGTTTCGTAGAATCAACCATACAGTTTTGTAAAATCAATCAAAAGGTTTAGTAATACTTACTAAAGTGACGGGTTTCGTAAATAATATCATCTACTTTCGTAAATGTAACTGTGTACTTTCGTAAAATCTATTAAATAAAATAATTGAATTTACTAAACTAAAATTGTATTAATTTTACTACTGCACTTTGGTAACTCTAACTAAACAGTTTCGTAAAATCTACGAAAGTCTTTTGTAATTGCTGATTTGAATGTCAACATAAACAAGTTTCGTAATTTTAATCTTTTAGATTTCGTAATATTAACTACAAAAAGGGTAAATATTACTAAACCAAATTCAACTAAAGTGACTTTCGTAAAATCAACCCGCACCGTTTTTTCAGTGTAGTTACTAAAATCATTTTCACTAACATCTATGTCCTAATAAACCCTTTTGACCTTTACATTGCATACTAAAATTGTCAGCTATCATTGCATGCTGACCGTCTGACCTTGTGTAAGCATAATTCTGTTTTCACACAGGGAAGTGTTTCCTACTTGTAAGTCAACCAACCAAAATATAGTTCAATTAATTGAAATTATCATTATTGCGTCATTCGTAAGAGTAATTCTATTTATGTCTACTCGTAAACTTAAAGAGCGATGTCTTGTTACCCAATTAACAGCTTTTTAAACAAATTGCGAGATTAAGAATAAAATCATTTTTGATTCAGAAATAATTACAATACGGCTACAAACCTGTTTTAATGCCAACTAACTGCCAACAACAAATTATGTTGATGCATAATTTTCGCACATTCTACGTGTGTTTCGACATGCTCGATACTTGTATGTTTACGATACTTGAGTGTTAATCGTAAATTTGTTTCAAAACTCGTTTTTATTGGGAAATAATAAACGTTACATTCGTCGAATGTCAAACGTAACCTAATTTATTTCTTAAAGTGGATAGCTACCTGTAATTTACGGTTTCGATTCAGTAATTTATGAATACTGTCCAAACATACAAACATGAGTGGTTACATATTTATTATAAAAAAACTGTGTTAGTAGATATCAATGATTTTAGACATTCTCTCTATCGATTTTCCTATCTTATGACGAGTGCAGCTACTTCGAGTATTTGACATTAGGTGGCATTGAGATAAAATGACGTCGTGTTTTCAAGGAAATCAGTTAATTTAAGAAGCAATTTAAAGTACATGACTAACCGAACATCAATACAATACAATTCAATCTGCAAAGACTTGTAAAGATTCCTTTGTAAATTGTTAACAACTCGAACGTTTCAAAATTACAGTAAGTAATGAATGTCAGATACAGGGGACGTTCATTTAAACGTAAACGTAATGTTTGAAAAGGTAATAGATTTATTTTAAAATGATATTGCTTTCAGAAGAGAATAATGGGGTGGGAATATCTCAAATGAAGATTTCAACCCGGAGGACGTAACGTAGATTGACTCCTCAGACCTGGTTAATATTGCTGGAAGATGCAGAAAGCTAGAGCCATATCATAATGTTTTTGATCCGTCGGTAGTTGCGCTGTGCCACAAGGTTCCGTGATGGGAAACAATTTATTTTTAATTCTAGTAAATGATATCGCATCTGCCAGTCCCGATTTGGAATTCGTATCCTTTGCTGACGACACGTGCGTGCTCGTGGATGCTGACAGCTTGGACATTTTGGAGTATAGGTTGAATAATGCAATGTATCAAATATCACAATGGTTTTCAGCAAACGGAATGAAACTAAATATTGAAAAAACGAACATTATGCATTTTCAACTTAGATCCAAAGAATACACTTTAAATGTATCTCTCGATGGTATTCGGGTACCACAAGTTGAGCAGGTTCAATATCTAGGCTGCACAATTGACTCCGCCCTGACATGGTCCCCCCAAATAGGCTCATTGTGTGATAAACTGGCGTCCGCATGTTTCGCACTTTCCAGGCTTGCCCCCAGTTTATCATACGAAAACTTAAAAAGAACATATAATGGGTACTTCCACGCCATACTAACTCAAGGGGTGGATTTGTGGGGCATGTCAGCAAACCGAGATAAAGTGTTCAAAATGCAAAAGCGTGCTGTCAGAATAGTTATGCAAAAATCCTTTGACCACCCTGCAAAACAACTATTTAGGGACTCAAAAATACTCACGCTACCTAGCGTTTACATTATAACAGCTTGTAAGTACGTAAGGGCTAACCTAGCTTGCATCACCGTTCCACAGAACACATGTACACGTAGAATGCCCACATTGAGTGTTCCTCGACGCAGACTCGCAAAGGCCCGGAAGTCACTCGGTGTCATTGGGGTAAAAATATATAACTCTGTTCCATCAGATATAAAATCAATTGAAAATAAAAATCTATTTGTAAAAAAATTAAAGACGCTTCTAATTGACCTGGCGTGTTATAACATAAACGAATTTCTTGAAAGGAATCGTTAACCTGCGTAGAATAAATAAATATTGAAAAATTGGTACTTACCTACTTTAAATGATAACATGTTTTCATTAAAATGTTAATGTAATTAATAACCACCGAAAATTTTTATAGACTAATTAATTTTATTTAAGACAATGACATGTAAAATATTGAATTTTATAAATAAATATCTGTATCTGTATCTGTATCTGATTCTACTAAACTGCAAAAGCAGTCGTTGCCGTACCTTATGTACTTATATAAATATTCGCTGACTATCTTGTGTACACGTCATATTTTAAACATAAACACGTCTCGATAATGAGTTTTTACAATCGCGGTAAACTAACATGCCTTGACTTTAAGCTTGCACGATTATCCTCAATTATCCACCTCCTGGTGTATAGCAGTTTCTAATTCTTGAGCTACTACAAACTTATATACTCGATTTCATATACCATGGCCCGATGGACTTGAAACTTAACAATAGGGCTCATAATGTTTGCCTTTTGTTATCTAATTAGGAGCACTTCAAAATGGCACGCGTCGGTACAATCTGCATGCAACTAAAGCGGGACTAAAACATTTTGGTACTTGAAAATAAAAATACGAAATATTAGTTGTTTACGGTATTGTTTAATTATAATGGTACGGCATCTTTATAGTAATTGAATAGTAATAGCTTTATATTTAATACTTTATAACAACATTTGTTAAAATAAAAATTGTGTCAATAAAATAATAACAATCAATTTTCAGGTAACTTAAGACTAACTTACTTTAATAATATTAAACATACAACTGTGACAATAAAACATCTATTTATATCTTAATACATATTAATATATATTTTTAATTTAATAATAATAGCTAACATTTGTAAAACAAAATTTGTGGCAATAAAATAATAACAATCAATTTTCAGGTAACTTAAGACTAACTTACTTTAATAACAATAAACATACAACTGTGACAATAAAATATCTATTTATATCTTAATACATATTAATATATATTTTTTATTTAATAATAGCAAACTTTTGTAAAACAAAAATTGTGTCAATGAAACATTTATTTATATCTATATACATATTATTATTATTATTATTTTAATTGTGTCAATAAAGTAATAACAATCAACTTTCAGGTAACTTTAAGACTAACTTAATTTAATTACGTTAAAACATATACATTAATTACATAAAATATAAGAATTATTCGCTTTCTGACGTATATTCTTCCAAACTTGAGGTTTCGCAGGTGTTTATGATGACCGGATACACAGGGTGGGCTAAAAACTCGTTCTCCACTTTGATGACATGCTCACAAGCATTTTTCCAAAGCGTAGGGTTCGTCATGTCTACCACAGTTCTTAAATTTTGAATTACAGAATCACCTACTGTTGGTGTAATGTTCGTCTTACGAATTTGTTTCTTGACATAACTCCACATAAGCTCGATTGGGTTCAACACACAATAATAGGGGGGAAGTCTCAATATTTCATGCCCAGCCTCAGCCGCTATTTTGTCGATGAAGTATTTCTTTTCAAACTTTTGACTTTGTACAATTTCCAGCAATTTCTTAACAGTTATTTTCTCAGGTATAGTAATATGACGCTTTCTTAAAAATGCTATTATGTCAGGTTTTCTTGAATTGGTGTTGGGAATCTTTTCCTCTTGACGGCTATGATATGACGCATTATCCATAACGATAACGCTATTGGCAGGGATATTGGGTAAAAGCTGCTCCACGAACCATTTCTCGAACAACTCCGAACACATATCTTCGTGATAGTCTGCACTTGAATTTTTCAGATGTTTGCTCGAAACAAGAAGAGCCCTTTGAATCCAACCATTTTCAGTACCGGCGTGCAGTATAATTAAACGTTTGCCTCTTGAACATGGAGTATTTGTAGCACAATTTTGAGAGTCGTCCCTGTATCCTTTTTTCAGTGTGTCGTGGGTATCAAACCAAGTCTCGTCCAAATATACAATACTTTTTCCAGTAGACCTCTTCAATCGTATATCGGTAATAAATTCTTCTCTTAATTTTTTAAGCCGTGATGTTTCCATAATGATTCTCCTTTCGTTTAACTTTCCATATTTAAAACCAAGTTTTCGTAAGTCTCCATAGTGTTGTTTCTGAATACGGAAATCCCACTTCGCTTGCTAATAATGCTTGATGAATCTCTGTGAGCGTTGGAACTTCATTTTTTCTATAAAAGTCGTAGACAGTTCTCCTCACAACCTCTTCTGTAAAATTATCAATTTTTTTAAAAGAAGCTTTTACTCGTTTTCGAGGGAGGTATCTTGGTCCTGATGAGAGTGATGAGACAATCCTTTTAACTGTCCTTTCCGGCACACTGGTGAATATAGACGTTTCTTTAATCAAATTTTTTTTACCCATTCGATTTAGCAATGTCTTATAAACACTTATCACCACATCTTGGGCGTCCTTGCTTAAAAATCGTTTCTTACGTTGCTGCAAACTAACATCACCACTGGACGGGTTACTTGTGGGTGTTTCCCAAGGTCGAAACATAATTATTTAAGTATACGTGTAATCACAAATGTAGTCAGATGACAACTAACATGAAATATTGTTTACATTAATAAAGATTACTAGGTTAAACGATCAAGATCATTAGGTTGCATGTAAAATACCACGCCGCAAAAGGGTCCGGCCAGGTATCTTTTGTTATCACTAATCCTATTGTTAACGCCTAATTACCGTCTCAAGTGCATCGGGCCATGGTATATGAAATCGAGTATAATTGTTTATGGAATAACCAAGGCCAAATATTTGAGTGATGAATTCGAATATTTATTTTGTTCGTGGGCCATGAATGTTCTTTGTTATTCCCAAACTTTTTCAGTTCGCGGTGTGTACTTATTTAGTTTTTGGTATTAGCGTCCTAGTAAGTCAAAATAGCTTGTAGTAAAGTTTCCTTCTATGATCCAAATCATTTAGTGTCGCGAAATGTAAAAGCTTGGGAACCCTTGCATTACCTACGAGTATGTATTTTATTCCACAGACCTGAAAAAGTTAGGGATTAATACAAAGAAGATCCATGGCCCAGGATCATATATTCGAGTTCATCATACAAATATTTGCCCTTGGCGGGATTCGAACCCAGGACCGCTGGCTCAGTAGACAGCTGCGCTACCACAACGCTATATCCATAGTCTGTTTTTAATTAAATTCGAGCAAACCCGCGGGCTAAAGCTATTTGACTAAAAACTATTGTCATAGTATTTAATTATGATTTTGGATACATCGTGCCCGAAGGCGATTTAAGTCTGGTTATAATATTTGACACCCTTTACCACAGTGTGTCAGAATAGGTTAGGGGCAGCATGAAATACGATCACACATACTTTACTACAATTAATAGTCCTTTTAACGTTACTAATTTACTTTAATGAATAAATGCTTATATTTCAATGTTACGATAATGCGCGGTACGCGCGCACTGCGTTCAGATTGTTTTAATGACAATCATTTATTATCATTAAATGTACTTTGTAAGTGTAATTACTAAATTAAACGGGCAGATATGCCCTCTGCATGCGTATGCGTATTATTGTAGTCTCCACATAACTACAGTTTTTTTTTTAAGTATGACTTGAACTGTATTATGGCTGTTTAGCCCTCACTACCAGTGAGTCGGAGTTTGTGTGGGAGTACAAACTCACTAACAGGACTTTGTGTGGGAATACCCACAGATGTATAATGTGCCCGCGAACTTCACCCGAATGGATGAAAAAGTGGGTTACGACTTTTTACGTCTTCGTATTCGGGTAAAAAACATCCTATTACCATCTTTGGATGACCGGCTTCGTTTGTAGATAGTACCGACATTTGTTTAAATTCGTTCAGCGGTTTCGGTGTGACGAGCGACCAATATTTTACTTACCAAAAGATGGCACTGTACGTAATAAAAAATGCAGTTATCGACAATTGGCAAATCATTTAAAATTCTTCAACAATTCAATTAAGAAATGCATTGCAGCTGGCCAGTTTTAAATTACCATTAATAAATACAATTACAAGGTAATAATAATTAATAATCGTTAACTCGCTGCAGGAGCTTGATGGCAAGTATATCGTTGTTGATAAAAAAGATAATATGTTTAATTTATATTACGGTAAATGTGTTCAATTCAATACGCTTATGGTTAGGACCATCATTTTTAATTAAGTTTTTCGAATTAATTGTAATAGTTGCTTTGAATTCCATGAACCCCCATGTCTACGCCCTAATTCGAAGAGGCTCTGCTATATTCGTAATCTATATGGCAATATGTCAGCATTCACAGACATATATCGAATTTTTGCTATTCGAACAGCATTAATATTGTCGATTTGACATTTAAAGGCTCACAGACTATCAAAATTTATTTCTCATACCTGTCATCTCCACTTTAGCAATATGACTCTAACCAGTTTTAGGCAATGAAAAAATACAATTCATTTCAATGCCAACGTAGAGATATGGTGGTGATATTTCGATTGTCTCGAACATATGTTATTAGAATCATCAAATCTAGCCCAATCCATTGGGTGAGAGGACACATCAAGGCCTTCGATTGCGAAGACGGAGCAGGAATTCTATACTAAGCAAGATTTTAGAACTAACCTCCCACTCCTCCCCACCCTTTTTTTTCGTTTTTCGCTCCCATTGCCGTCGTCACCCATGTTTGTACATTTTTTATATTTTATTTGAATAAATACTACTCAAATCTAGCCCAGGCAGACCATTTTTTATACAGTGTCTATACGTCATTATATGGATAGATTACGCTCATCTCATAAATTCTACTCAATTATTTATGTAAGTTCGTGTGATAAGCGTCCAAATTTCTGTTGAATTCGCCGTAGCTGGTCAATTGCGTTACATAACCTAACTTTCACGTGATTGATCGTTTACCGACTAATGTGGCCAAGGTCAGATGAATTTAATTTAGTTATTAATAAATTCAATCGTTCTAGACATGCAATCAATTTAATTTAATGAGCTTTGCCAGCACGAATTGGCAATATGAGGGTTCGCTTTCAAAGTTGGTATCTCGATCAATAATGTGTTTGGAGACTTTATGGGTCAATAATATTTTGTGATATTGATATTTGACTGTCGTGTACACACTCTAAAAAATGAAGGCCAACTAAGAGGAGTTTTCTCTTAGTTGACGCTAAGTTAATTACAACGATTACGATCTTATATAAATCAAAGAAAGCTGATCACTTAAAACAATAAGTGTATCTGTGATTAAACTAATAAAGAAGGTATATTATTCATCCTAACAATTGTATACGTTGCATCTACCATTAACGTGTTGGCATAATTACGTAACGTAGGTTGATTTAATCCTTAACAAGTTCATTAAAACAGATAAGTATCTTAATAGTCATGAACATTTTCGTAGTTTATTTGATTATTTTGTCTTTGTTGATTTACATAAGATTTGGTATTTTAATCAACTAAACATATAATATTTAAAACAACGAAGATAAAACATTCAATCCCATTATGATCGAGTTGTTGTATTTAATCACGAAACTAATATTCCATTCTACTAAGAATTCAATGTTAAATCGATTGTCATATTAGTTAAATTAAATAATCGGTTAATCCGAACAATCAAGAGAAAAGTAGTGGAAGCGCCTGTTCCCCGCCCGCGCCCCTCGCAGCGCTTTCGACTTGTGAATGTGAGGACGCTTGCGTCAGTCAGTTGTGTCGTTCAGCAAGACGGGCCTTTTTGAAAAGAAATCTATTAACCTAAGTTAATTTTATTGCATCGAACGCGTTTTAAACTTAAGTATCATCTTCTTAAAGTTTTTCACATCTGTAAAGTTTGTGGCGTGGCGTGTGAAAAATCTAAACTTATTTAAGTACCTACATGTAGGTACATGTGCCATGCCATGGAGAAAGTGATAGAACTACAGAAGACTTGGGAGTTGGAGAACTGGATTCACCAGTAAGTACATCATAGCTCATTATTGGTTTTTGTTTGTTAGGTCATAGTGTCTTGTTAGGGTAGGTATTATATCTATCATGACACTGACCGAAATATGAATTATTCATCAAATATATATATTTACTTAGCATCTATTCTATTCATCTTATCGTATTACTAATAGAATTTTAATCAAATTCAATACCCGGTTATTTATGAGATTAATAAAAAAATTGCAGTTTCTATTAAATCTAAAATCCACTCCATGGTTCCTAAATCCATATCTCTTATAGTTTTTGTTTTCTGTGTTTTCCCTGCTGACCTATTCGGATTAATCTCCCTGTATATATAATTTTGTATTTTAATATGTTTGAATTTAACTCTGTGATATTAATTGCATCATTAATTTGTAGATTCCGATGGACTTGCCCTTGTTTGAGAGTACTCCATAAGTACGGACTTAAGTCATACAGGCTGCTGATATGGGAAATGAAAAGTTGCCTTCAGCAAAGGAATATATATGCCACCTGCGATTGCACATTCTTATACTGCAGGGTCCAGTTCTTCGTGCAGCGTAAGCTATTTTATAATTATAATTTTCGTTTGTTTCCATAATATTGATTATTATAGGATAACCAAATTGTACATTGGTCATGGCCCTTGACAACGCAATTCCACTATTTTCTAGCAGATGTACATGCACTTATGTAAACACTTTAGTGTTTCTGTAAATATTAATAATATTTTATCTTTTGCTACATCCCAATGCATCAGTTGGCAAGTGCAATATATGCTGTACTGAATGTTCAGTATTTCTCTCAGCTTTCTTTACTTTTTGTTAATTATTGTATATGCTTTATCATTCCAGCTACACACAGACTTCAATGCTGCGCGTGGAATTAACAAGGACAATTTGTTCATTAATGTTCTATTAATGAAAATAAAGCTTCAAGAACTTCTGAAAAGAAAAAGTCATCTCAGCCAGTCGTCGCTTTTTATATGTTGATTATAATATAACTTGGTATGTAACAGAAGTTTAATTTTTATTGCAATATGTTGACTGCCTAAATGTTTAAAAGAATAAATAACATTATATTATTAGTGTTTTTGTTTCATTTACTAAAACTTTAAGCAACAACTATTGTTGTTATATTTTATTAACTACTTATTCGTTTAACTTTGATAAATTTCCTTTGTCCTAGTTTTTTACGCGCCATAATTCATAGTGCTGGTTCTCTTACATTTATTTCAGATCCTTTTGAGGATGACCTAAACTGGTTTGACTTCATAAACACGCCCGTTCCGAGTTTGTGAAGCTAAAAACCAGTCTAGGTGGATCGCCAAAAACTAGATCTGAAAGAAATGTCTTAGTAATTGGGACAAAGTAAGACATAGTACTCCTGAACAAGAATGGTATTGTTCTGGATAAGCTTTTTAGTTGAAATGATTAAACAATTAAATTAAAACTGACCAATATCTTAGTTCAACCTAATATGGTGCATAAGTCGATGTAATCATGTTCTTAGTTTAACTTATTTGGGTCAAATTGTTAATACAGTAATTTTTCATGTTAATATTGATCTACATCTTAGTTGAAATGATTAAACAGTTAAAGTCAAATTGACCAATAGCTTAGTTCAGCTTAATATGGTGCATAAGTCGATGTAATCATGTTCTTAGTTGAACTTATTTGGGTCAAATAGTTAATACAGTAATTTTTCATGTTAATATTAATCTACATGTTAGTTGAACTAACTTGTTCGTATTAGTTGGTACAGTTACGTATCGTGATAATGATGATCAAACGTTTAGTTGATCTTGCTAGGATCAATTAGTTAGAATAATTATTTTTCATGCAAATATTGAACAAGATCTTAATTGGTTCAGTTACATAGCAATAGTTAGAACAATCAGTATTACCTTATTTGATGTGTCTAAGTCCTTGTTAGGCTCGTATGGAATCATGATGCGACTGATGTGATTACGACTATCAAGATATTGATAGGGCCAACCAAATTTTTTTTAGAGTGCAGAGACCCGCCGCGAGGCTACATGGTATCTGGGTGGCACAGTAAACGTTAAAAACGATACACTTACTATTAAATTTTGCGTAATATTATGTTCTATCTAGTGTGAAAGAAGCTTGTCGAAACTCTACAGGCGTCAGTCTGGGAGACGGAAAATCGTTTGGAATTGAGAGCTTTGGTGCAAAAAGTAACGACCTCAAATGGCCACGACCCTTACAGTCATGAGGAAGCGAGGAAGACGAAGATGTTCTATTTAATTATTAATAATAATAAAAAGTCTAGAATAGTATGAATGGTTATATTTATATAATAATTATAGTGCAATAATCGCGTACGTGAGTAGCCTGGTGTATTTACACGACGTCTCTTCCAAAACCATGAGTCTTTCCTATTCAAACATGCAGTAAGCACATGTTGGAGACATGTGGTATGCCCTTGATTTTCTAGTTTTCCAGGATTCCATTCTTAAAATAACAGCATAAAACAGAAGGAGGCACGTGGCTATGGCTCAGAGCAGCTTATAGACCGTATTTTCTTATCTTCTCTTTGAAGATTGATTGATTCGACACAAAGCAGGGATAGCTATAATTATTTTCCCCACTTACACGTCCCTTCCCGATCCAATAGAGTAAATGAGGAAAAGTAATTAATGACTCACGTTCACAGTCTATTCTGTCCACAAATTGTTTTACTGTCGCAGCTGACGGAGCGCAGCTAAAAGAAAACTTTTTCTTGAAAATATAATTATTACTTTAAGTCGGTGCTGACGCAGACATAAAATCGTCAATTATCGTTTTTTATCAGTAAAGATAGATACGATTTTATGTTCGTCAGCGATGTCTTTGTGCTTTCAGAGCGATATTATTTTAATTACTTTTTTCTTCTTAATTAATTGTCTAAGGATAATAATGTTCGTAGCCATTGTTTTTGGTAACTACGGCTACCTGTCATCGCTCTTATTTTATTATTTATATATAGAGTCCAACCCAAAATTCGAAGCAATTGAGTGGCTAGGATGCAAATTCATAATTCTGCGATTATGCGAATATATTATATTTAGCAAATTCGCTTCTACCAAATTCATCGGCCAATTTCGAGGGCAGATCTAAACAGGGGTACCTAATCCAACTAAAATATTCGGTTGAACTGAAACGATTGCACGGGAGTAAATGTGCTCATACCGCATTTAATTACTTAGCCGGGATTTTGCATTCGAAATGTCCAACAATTTGCATCGAAAATGTGCATTTGCTATTGAAATTTAGGCTATTTACTAAGCAACAGAATTAAAGCATATATTTGCGGTCGGGATGATTCATGTACGGAATAAAATAACTGTGAAGAAGGAATTAATATTAGTCAGTTTGATTTGGCTCTGAAATTGTATTACCTATTTAGGTTTTTGTAAATAGGAGTATAAATCCGCCTTGATATTTAAATAACATTGAGGTAAAAAATAATATCTAACTTTTTGTTTCTCTGTTGTTATCGTCTGCCTAAAAATTTAGCTGTGCTACGCTAATCTCGTACCAATAAATATCTCTGTTTGATCTTGTGGTCGGCCTTTTCTACATACTAGTAATGTAGATGAAGATTAAATAAATAAAGGTACAAAATGATTTAGAAGATATGATCAGAACTGTGCCTATACAATACTAAATGCCCTTATTCTTTTCAGGTAAGCCCATTTAAAACGCAACTACGCGCGGAACACAAAGTTAGTCGTCCAGAACATCTGTCCAGGGGCGATTTACATCGTTTGACCCACAAACTACATTTTGCACCTTTCTCGGAAACCAACACGACCTTGTCAAAAAAATGCTAACCTAATGTAAAACGTCTTAAGTGACTCTTTATTGACTGACAGATGCGCTCTTTTCAGTAAACAACAGAAAGGCGATTCAACCACACTTTTTTGACGCATTCTGCAGTTTTGGTTACCTTAAGCTTTTATCTTAAACACCTATGTAGATTCCTGTAATCAAAACTCACCCTGTGTGATTTCAAGGTCTTGTTTTCATTGAGCGTTAAAATGGTTTGTTAAATAGAAAGCCTCTGAAGGTTTATACGTTATTACTGAGGTTTTAGGGCTGGTTTTGGGTTGGTAATCAGGTGTTTCGTCTGAGTGGCATGAAAGCGCCATCGGCACGTGTGTGGAAGGCATCTGCTTCCCAATTAGGGTATCATTGTCAAAGGATGCGGAGGTATGCTTTTATTTGCTTTGTTTTTCTTGTTAAGGTGGCTTAGAAACTCGTTAAATAAGAATGTAGATCACCTGAGGGAAATCGGTAACTGCAGCTATATTAGCACTAGAAGGCGCTGCCAACAGTCGTAAATTCGCATGGGGAAGAAAAAAGATAGCCGTAATTTTTGCACAAGAAAGCGATTCTGTAACCTTAAAATGGTATATATTTTTTCTTTAATATGGAAGATAAATTTCGCTAAAAATATATATTGTGTATTTTAAATTAAATTGTATATAAATGTTAGTATGTCTATACCTATAGGTGCACGTGTCAAACTACATAGTTGTTTTTAACAATTTTTGCACTGCCATTTTTGTTACTTATTTTTGTTTACTCACCCTAAGGTTATCTGCACGAGATCGTTTTTTAAAGATCATTTTTTTATTTTATTTGTATGTCGCTCCCATTCACGGGACAATGGTGTCCCGGACCTTTGGAAGGCTTGCACGCCGGAGCCGAAGCCAACGTGAGCCCTTTCGGCAATTTAATGAAATGTAAGGGGTACATTTATTTTATTTATTATTATGATTTGTGGTACCAAAAAGAGTATTTTTTTTCATTAAACGCAATTTGTATGATTTTGCTACTCCAAACTCCCTTGCTAAATGGAAATTATGTATGTATAAATGAAAATTAACAATTACGACTATAATATAAGTACCAAACTGACTTACAAAAACATCATTATAACAATAACATTTTTCCGTAAATTCAAAACATTATATTTAATACCACAAACAGACAGACAAATAAGGACCAAATGCCACCCCTCTTTACAACTTAAAGGTTAATTTAAAAGTTCGCAGTTGCGACTAACTTTTTCTACCCCATATCACAAACTTTCGGCGATGTATTTTGCAAAGATTTGTTAAACAGATATAAAAGTGCAAGAAGCTGTGTCTATAAAGGTTATCAGCTGTCGTTTCAACAGCTGTTGAATAGCTTGTAAAAAATATCCCATCAAAAACATAAATGTAAAATTAGAGCCAAGTTCTCGCATGCAACGTTGTCGACTTCGCCGACAAAAGAATTGAGATCTATATGGGCGCCAAGTTCTTTGCCCTAAAATTTTTTGATACAAGGACATGCGACATACTCAATGCATTTATTTTACTTGGGGTGTAATTCAATATCAAGACTGGACTTGGCTAGTTTTTACATATAAATTTATATTATACTAGCTTTTTCCCGCGACTACGTCCGCGTGGAACTTGGAAGTATGGAAGCAACCTCGTACAACACACACACGTAACAAAAGGGATTGTTAAAAGCGCCTTAGCAAATGTAAGAGCAATCGTGCTTTTGGTCTAATTATTACATTTTCTACAGGGTCATCAATGTCATCATGAATTACTTACTCACTTTTCAATCTTTTTAGGGATAATTTCCAGGATGAAAACTATCCTATGTCCTTCCTCGGATCTTAAACTGTCTCCATGCCAAATTTCATCAAAATCGGTTCAGCAGTTGAAGCGTGAAGAGGTAACAGACAGACAGACAGACAGACAGACAGACACACTTTCGCATTTATAATATTAGTATGGATTTGTCTAATCATTAACCTATTTTCGCAAGTTAGTGTACATCCTGTTACTTATACTATTAGCTTGATAATAATACTATGTTACTTTGATAAAATTAAGTCAGTTTGTGAAAACTAGCCAAGTCAAATCTTGATATTGAGTTACACCCCAAGTAAAATAAATGCATTGAGTATGTCGCATGTCCTTGTATCAAAAAAATTTAGGGCACACAATTACCAAGCTGAATGCCAAATTTCACCTTTCTAGGTCACCTGGAAGTGGGTTAGGTTTTTGATTACTAGTCAGTCAGTCAGTCAGTGATAAAAATACCGTTTTTTGGACTTTAATAACTCAATACCTATTTCACCTATATTTATGAAATTTGGGGTTCTAGTTGTTCTAAAGGATCTAAATACATAAGCCAAATTTCATGTTTTTATGTTAAATAGATTTGGAGTTATTGAGGGGTCAAAAGTGGCTCCAATCGGTTCGTGTAATATACAGTTCTTGGGGTGAACTTGGCTGGACACGCTGCCGCGTGTCTAGATCACAAAATTGGAATTATCACGTATTCGTGCAAGTAAATAATAATAGTACTAGTAAAGGACGTGTCGTGTAAAAAGTTCTCGCTAGTATTACAAATGTAAGTTATGTATTTTGTTGTTTGAACCAATGAGAGACATAGATTAGTTCTATTTCAAAAACAGGTTGAATAGGTGGTAATCAGATCTTTACCTCCCCATTTTTCACCTAGCCCCCAGTTTCTTTCACAAAGGCAATTTTACACAAGTCGACTTATTTAGTTCTGAATTAAGTAGAAGTAGGTTTTTCGCGTCGGTATTATACAGGGCTCAGGCATTTTGCGTTTTTCTACAGACACCGAGGATGTTATTTTGGCATTTTATTGCTGTTCTTATCAGCTACCTCCACCAAGACCTTAATTTCCCTTTTCCCTAGCCCCAGGTCTTGAGTGTTCAGGTTCTAAAATTGGGCAAGTGCGAGTCCGACTCGCGCATGAAGGGTTCCGTACCATAATCTATAACAAGTTTGTTGTATGGGAGCCCCCTTAAATATTTATTTTATTTTTAGTATTTGTTGTTATAGCGGCAATAGAAATACATCATCTGTGAAAATTTCAACTGCCTAGCTATCACCGTTCTTGAGATACAGCCTGGTGACAGACGGACGGACGGACGGACAGCGAAGTCTCAGTAATAGGGTCCCGTTTTACCCTTTGGGTACGGAACTCTAAAAAATAAATATCTCCTAAGATTTGCACCGCGTGAAGTAAGTACCTGCCTTCTGTGTAAGTTTTTGATTAAATCGCGATACTCTCTTGAAGAGGAAAAATATGCTGTTATAATAAGGCAATATTACAAACTCGAACCAACGAGTTCCCAAGTCTGAAACAAAAAAAAAACAACAACCCTAGAAAGTAAGTCAAACCTCAATGAATAATGTATTAATAATTCCCCAAAACAAGCAAACTCCAAGAACAACAGAAGTCCAGTGAAAACCCCTGAATCGGTTGTTTTCAAAGCATCTAAATTATCCTGTATTATGAAGAGTTTGTTTGAGTTTATTTGGCTAACTATTGGATTCAACCCCGCAAAATAGAATATTTAATTCGCAATTCAAGGATTTTAGCTTTGTTAGTGATATAAGCGCAATCTTGGCTTTCCATCAAGCTGGTAGGGCTTATTTATCTATTGGTTTTTTTTTTTATATATCACCGACCTTAAGATTCTCAACTGTTTCTCATCTGAGAATAAATGAAAAACAGCAATATCTAAACAAAAAACAACAGAATAAGTTCGTATTATTGGCATGGCGTCAATAGGACCCTTCCACTGGGTTGCCTATTTCAAATCAAAGCTTTTTATCTGCTTTTTAACCTTTTTACTGGCGCTTGGAAATGAAACTTACAAAACTGGCCCGGCTTGCAAAAAAATACTTTTGACGCCACGCAGTTCGTATATGTATGTATATATTAAATGTATTTTGAATAAGCAACCTCTCTCCATTCATATTAATATAATATGGCACTCGCTTTGCTATCCATGGCAATACAATCAATCACATAGAAAAGAATTTCCAAGGCAATAGAAACTCTATTAAACTATTTTATAGCGGTAATAAAAACATATGCTTTTTGCCTCGACACAACAATGAACATACAAATCAACGGCGCGTGTTGATGTAGCAAATTAAATCAATGTAAGGACGAGGCATTGTACAAACCTGCGCGTGGGCCGAGCAAAACTCATCGCGTTTAGTGATGTTCTAGTGAATTTGCTTGTCGATATCGATAGAAGAGCAACGCTGGTAATTCGGGAACAGATATTTTATCTCATATTATTATGAAAGGTACCTATTCAACAGGAAAGTGTAGGTCTAAACGTTTAGGAATCAAACTACTTAGCATTGGCGAGGCGTCCATAGAATCCGTCTAAAAGACGATTGAACACTTTTCTATTGCTCTCTATTGCATTTCTGTGACGCCACGTCACGCCATTTTTTATAGACAAAAAGTTATTCAAATGTATCTTAATCTACACGATAAAAAAGAAAATTGTCAACAACAAAGAAAACTCGTAGACATACTACCAAAAAATACACGTATATAACTTAAATACAATACAATAAATGAGCACTAAACAAAGTTGCTTACGTTTGTTTATTTCACGGCTCTTTATTTTATGATTATTTTCATAAGCGATTGCTGAAAACAGAATAGTCACACACGGTACAATGATAAATCCATTTATGAGTTTTTTATTATCTTATTGCTGCCGAAGGAGTAAATTTGTTTTGTAGTGCGACGGATCATGCCTGGATTTATAGTTAAATAAACACAGTCCTTGGCCGTTCGTCGTTGGTTGGTGTTAATAGGATTGCAATGTTTATATTAAGTACAATAGGCATATTGCTTCATAACTCCTCAAAGTAAGTTATCGAGTGGTTTCGTATTTCTTGATGTATAACAACATCTCATTAATCTTACTATAACAGAATCCATGGCTTGATGTATCTTTTGTAGCATGGAATTGAATACCGAAGGATGGTTTTCAGTGGTTGTTATTTATATGTATGTGTTACTTGTGAATGGTACTCCAATCACCGTACCAATCAGTGAAGCAATTGTGATTTCAGTAACGTAATTGTATAAAGGGAAAGTGAATTTGTAATCGAATGATTTAAATGCAAATGGAAACGTAAACCGATTTCCACGTCTCAAACAATCACTGGGGACCTGGAACCGAAACCGAAAAGCTTTTGTTTACTTCTATTTTGGTGATACAAAATAGCAACATTTTATAGGAAGAGGTATACCTACCTGTCCTTTATATTAAAACATTGGAATATCCATTTTAAAATCACTTGCGTTGCTCTAGCGGGCCCTGCACACTAATTTTATTATAAAACGCCTATTCTATTACAGAATCTATCAATAATTATGGATAAATAAACCAGCACCGACAAATTGTTACTATATTTCACAATGTTACTGTTAATTAGGTAATTGTTTATATGTATAAGTGTGTAGTAATTATTTAGTTTATTTTTATTATTAAAATTTACAATTATTTTTAAAACTTAATATTTTTACTTTTATCGATTAATTTGAATGGGATAGATATTGTCCCACCACTAACCCACCTTCCATGTGATGGGTTCAATAAATGTAATGCGAGCTTGTGCAAAAAACTTAGCATGAATCTTGTCGCTTTGACAATAAGGCCACCCGTCCATTGATGTTAAGGTACGCCGAAACATGGGATTTAAATGCCTTTTATATGACTCTGTTACTTGAGAAACGGTATACGTTTTAAGCAGGTAGTTGTTTTATTGTTTAACAATATTTTTTCTCGGCGTACATTTAACGCTCCAATAATATTGATACGGTGCTTATGAGTGTTCATTTACGTTTTTTTTGTGCCGGTCGTTTAATTTATTAGCAGTGTTAACTTCTTATATAATCACATATTGTAAAATAATGTCTTCAAATAATACATTTTCTAATAAAACAACAATTGTAAAACAAAAAGCATGGGCCTATAGAGAAACTGTCCACTTAAAATAAGATGAAGTTGTCCAACATTAACTTGAATGAGAAATCCCCTGCCTACATCCATATAACACGCATATTACCAGTTAACACCTCGGTAAGTTAAGTAGGCTGGTAGTAATGTGGCCAAAATTACAGAAATTACATTAAAGCCTCCAGATTATAACCCTTGGTGTGCAATCAGCAGTTTTTGGATTCCGACACACTTTGCAGGACAGATTACTTTCCCTCGTCCGGTTGGATTCCAATCTTTTCTTGATTTTAAAGTGGATGGGAAATTTCTCAAAACAATGTGGCATATACAGTAAAAAAACACGTCCTACCTTTAATAAAACGATGTAATTTGCGATTAAATTAAGCAGTGGGCTTTTTTTAAGGAATTGAGGAGGTGAGGTGGAACTCGAGCATATTTACGGCATCAATTATTATAATGCTGTAAAAATATGTAAAATATCGTTGATTTTACCTAAAAATCTTTGTGGTAAATGATTTTGGTTCCGTTTCGGCGATGTGTGCTCGCTGCGTTACTAACATGCCGCGTTATAATCCGTACGGATCATAAATAAATACACTACTTATTTTTAAAGAAACTACAAACTACATCTTTAGAAACTCGAACAAAGTCACTGGTGAACCCTGGTTTCTTAATGAAAAGTGTCGTGTTCCCGTTCATTCAAGGCGTCGTCGTTGCACAGGAAAGAGGTTTCCACGGGGTTTCATTTCCGCCCTCTGCGCCACTTCACGCATCGCACATACTTAATAGAAGACTAACATAAGCGCCGACAGTCAAGAATTAAACTGAATGTGTCATCTTAGAAAGTTAATTATGGTTATGGTATGGTTCATCATCATCATATCAGCCTACAGACGTCCACTGCTGAACAAAAGCTTCCTTCAATTTCGTCCACATTGATCGGTCGTACGCCGTTCACATCCAGTTGATTCCCGCGATTCTAACCAGGTCGTCGGTCCACCTAGTTCGGGCCTACCCACGCTGCGTTTTCCAGTACGCGGTCGTCACTGAAGAACCTTTCTGCCCCAATGGCTGTCGGTTCTACAATTACCGTAATATTTCATGCCCTGAGGCATTCTCTACCAGTCAACCACAAGGCCAAACAGGGGATTCGGAATGGGTGTACAACAAAACGTGTATGCACACGATGCAAATGGCGAAACATAATACACATGATAATACCTCAACTATGGTAATCAAATATTGTAAATACTCATTCAAAGATAAATAACTTTTGAACTAGTGGCTCTGTTAGCTGTGTGTGCAAGAGGTCGTGTGAGTTTGTTTCAAAATGGTTGAAATATATATTTTTTTACATTTTCAACCCCCATATCTTCGCCATTTTGAATTTTCTTTTCAAACTGAGTTGAAAAATAAAATTATATAATTAACGAACCTAATCACAAACATTCATAACATTCTGTTGAGAAAGCTTAAAATCAGGACAAAAAGACATCCAAGGCCATGCTGAATTGGGGATGATTTACTCGCTTCGCTTGATAAATGAATGATTATCTAAATTTTAACTTAAAATACATTAAATTAAAAATATACTTCCATTCCAACAGAAGTGGATTTTATAGTTTATTTAATGTATTGTAATAATAAGTATTCAAGCTGTCTGTTATCACTGTTTATGCCTAACGATTAAATAAATAAAATAAATGTATTATTACAAATAAATGTCACGAAAGATAAACTAAGAACACAATTTTGATATCCGTCTATCCCTAAAAAAACAAAGGATGTTATAATATCGATAGATATCCACTGGGCATCATAAGGCCGTCCGCAAACGAGCCCTTTATGGTCCATAAACGAACCAAGAGCGTCATACGGTTTTAGTACGTCGGGCCACCTTAAAACAGTGATTGAAGGTTCCGGTTGCCATACAAACATTATTATTAATCAAATGTTATTATTGTTCATAATATTAATGGGCAGTGGGCTTAATACAAAATTACGACATGTCTTTGACAAATTATAAATAAATAAAACAGAAAATAAAATAAAATGCATTTATTTCGGACAACAAAATCCATGTTTCGTTCGTATTACAGACATACATTTAAATAATTATGTAAGTTATAGTATTACATAGTTATGTGGATACAAAATCTTTATTTTTGATCTTAGTGAAAGTAGAGAACTCTATTTTACTAGTAGTACGCAATTAGTCGTGGGTATGGTGACACGACCGATCGACGCGTGTGAAACGCTACAACTGGCTACAAATGTAACTTTTCGTAAACAGAGGTTGGAGGCGGAGACGTGCACCTAGTTGGCTGATGATCCTTATTACGCTATCCCCAGCGCTAGCATAGTAAGAATGAGAATAAGAATAAATCTTTCTCCCCTCTCTTCCTTTCCTAAGTCAGACTGACCCGTTTCAGTCTATTCACGAGGCAGTCTATGCAGCCAATGGCGGAGATAATCCTATCAACCGGGTTATACTCCGACACCAAGGCCGACTGGTAGTATGATTAGCCCTGATAAAGTTCAAGTCATGTCTGAAAAAAATGTACAAACGCGCGGTTGGCGATACGTAGGTAGTAAGCAGGGGTGGTAAAAACCCTGCGATCTTGTGTCGACGCGGTTGGCACAGATTGATAGGGTTCGAATCCCGGCCAGGTTAAATATTTGTGTGATGAACTCGAACATTTGTGCTTGGAAATCACGGTCACGGACATATTACAAGCTTTGCTTAGTTTGGGGTTAGTCCCATTATATTTATTTATTTTATTATTTATTCCAATAAAAACGCGTTTGCCTCGATAGACGAAATTGTCCCGGCTGGTATTAAGCATTTGTATGGTACAGCGACAAGAGGTCAAGCCTTTGCGGCGGTATCCTGTCGTTAGACGCCAACGGCTTTTATAATCAACCCGCGTCATGACAGCGGTAGGTCAGTTATTTATGAAAGGACAGAAGTTATTACATTGTTCAAGTATAAAAACGTGGCGCTGCTGCGCTGGCTGTGGTAATATTTTTTATAGTTTATGAAATTAATTAAAAAGTTTAGAGACGTGACATATTTATTTTATTTTTAGTAACGTACCGTATTTAATATTTTATATTACTATTTACATTTCTTTTGTTTTAACCTACTTATTCATACGTACCTATTTATTGTATATTATGTTATTATCTATTGTGTTGTTGTGGGTCATTAAATAAATAGATAACTTGGCCAAACACCGAAAACACCACAAGTGCCACACCACATAGCATGACCAAAATTAAAAGGTTTTAATGAATCTGAAAGAATAATTATGAATAACATCGTCATATGCGTATTTGAGAGATATGTTCCATTTATTTTAGAAGATAGAATACCTATATACGAAGTAGAATAGGTACTCTTTTTTGCACACGTCGAAAAAAAGAAATACAAACACAGCAAACTTAAAATTACAATGTTATAAATATCATAATGCCTAATTCAAATGAATTTGATGATGATGATGAATGAGACTCGTAATGTACCCAAGTAGTTTATTTCATTGGGACATTTTACGTATAACATATACTTGTATATTTTTAATTACGATTCAAAGAGCAAGAAACGAAAAGATTTTATAAATTTAGGCGATAAGCGCACAGTATTTTTAAATAAGAAACGGACAGTGTTTATAACAAGATGTTACTATAAAGTATGTAAATGCAGTTCCGGAAGTTATTACTGGCCATTAGGATGACCGCAGGAGCATGCGGTGAGGTGGTCTAAGTCACGAGTGGTTGAATACTCTCACATTAAATAAAACACCATATAAAAAAGTGTATAAATATGAATTACTTGCTGCGCCGCGCGATGTTACCCGCTCACCCCACGGGAACACAACAATTTTCGGGATAAAAAGGCATATGTATTAAGAGTTGTGCAATTGAAGTGGCTATGGGCTGGTCATATATGTCGCAGGGACGATGACAGATGGAGTCAGCGAGCGCTAAAAAGACGGCAGGGCCGACCTGGAGTAGGTTCGCCGCATCAAGATCAGCTTGGAAATCCATGCAAGAGGTGTTCAGCTACCTTCATACCAAAATTTATCAAAATTGGTCCAGCCGTTTGAGCATGAAGAAGTAACAAACACATAAACAGACCCACAAACTTTTATAATATTAAGTAGCGTGTTTATATCTCCTACCTACCCATCTCGACGATTTAGGCGTTTCGTTACGTCCATGGTCTAGACTCTAGAAGGAACTAAGGAGGCAAACATCGATAAATGTCATGATAATGAATTATGTACGAAATATTTTTGAAACACGATAAAGTTTAACCCAAAATAGAAAAAAGTTTTTTGTAGTTTTAGTTTGTGATCTTGTTTAACAGGGTACTGAAACTACGGTTATGTAATGGCTTGGCAAATTCGTTCGTGACACTCCCATGGTCCGCGGACGATGGGGACGAAATACAGTGGGATTGAAATTTCATAAGTCAGTAGACAACTAGACATATTCGTGCAAGTAGTCTCAAAAATAGATAGGTAGGTCTTTGAAGTAAGCTTCGCTTTGAAATAGTTGGTCACGATATAATCCTTTGAATTTATATACAACGCAAATACGAAAAAGATTTCAAACTAGTTTTATTGCAAGCATAAAACAGGTGACGGGCAGGACAAAAGCAGTTTGACAGCGCAAATCGCTGATAGATCGACTCCTGCGCCTGTGGACGGAAGCTGAAACTACCTATTGTCAGGTGCCACAGAGTAAAATATCTTCTAGAGGCGATGCGGTGAATCAGAATCATATATTTGTCGTTGTAGGGTAAGCGATGTTAAAGTAAATACATTTTATTTCACTGCCTGAAGGCATTTGAGTTGTGCGTATCATGCATGTCATATTTTGTCCGCCATTTGTACTTTTACTTTTAAATATTATGCAACAAAGTTTAAATAAATAAATAAAAACTTTTCTTTGCAACCGCAAAATATTTATAAGAAAACCTAACCTAACTTAACCTAATCAATTGGATGATATTTACAAGAATTATGGAAAATGAATGACTACATAGGAATAAAGATTCTGCGTAATGATTTTTCGGTGAAACGAGACATTCGACGAAATAAGTTTCTAGGAAACAAAGGGCTCCCTGTGTAAAACACACTCCACCAAAAAATTTCATGTAAAACGTTACGAAGTTACCATATGGCTGGCACTGTCAAAAAGTTATCAGATCTCATGTAGAGCCAAGCTCTACACGCCCTGACTCTACAAGCCCTGACATCACAAACTCTACACCTTAGTCAAAATATGGGGCTTGGCGATTTCGCTACATTCACTCGGGCGTAATGTTAAATTCACTGTTCATTACTCTTCTGTTATACAATAGTTCTTGTAGTAATATTGGAATGTATGTAACACACTTGGCGACAATATCGGATACGTTACGTAGTCAGCGACGTCACCATAGCATTATCCCGGTGGGGCAGAACTAAGTCCTTCTAAAATATTAATGGTCAAAGATTCCTTGTTTTGTAGAAGTGCAACACCGACGTTTTGCTTGACCCGTGATTGAATCGAAAGGCAGAAACGTAACACAGAAATACATAAGTACAAGATCAGTATGCGAATTATTACCGCCGTACCGTTGACCGGAACAGCCAATCACCCACCGTTACTCCCATTACGAACACCCTGTTCTCAGACACGTCCAATCTAAACGTAAAGAATCTTTAGCGCTTGAAAATAAGACCGTTGTTATTACCTGACAATCAAAGACTAAACAAAAAATCACATCCTGCCTTCATCCATTTAACAGAAACCCTCGTTTATAATTAAGGACCTTTAATCAACTTTATCAGAAAAAGTTAACTTTGTAAGTTTTCTCGTATTTTCTTCGCTTTAAGTCTTCAATCAATTAAAAAAGCCGCTCACAGCGGAAGACGGTGCGTTCAAAGAATAAAGTTCGTCGCAAGAAACCATTACATGTATGGTGTAAAAACTCTCCGCAGAAGTTATGAATGGATGAGTCCTCAGTTTAAGCGGATTTAAAATAGATATTATATGTTTGTTATTATTTGTTTGTAAATATTATTATTCAATGTATATGATGTACAAGACCATTATTCGGCCTGGACTTATTTATGGCAGCTAAACATGGCCGACGTTGAAGCGACATACGCAAGAGCTCCACGTCACTGAGATGAAGATGATGAGGTTGGGAGGATTGGGGTTGAGGAGGGGAAGGCTAAAAAAGCGCTGGCTTGATATCAAGAAATAAGACGAGTGCTAATGATCTCACTATTAAGGATGCAAAAGATCGGGCAAAGCGGAAAACAAATATACAGAGGCGGACCCTGGCAAGGACTTGATGATGTTATTTAATATATACCAATAAAAACGACGCGTTTGGCTCGGTTTGTAGACACCTGCCTACTGAGTCGGCGGTCCCGGGTTCGAATCCCGGCCGGGGCAAATATTTGTGCAAATATTTGTTCATGGGTCATGGATGTTATCTATATATGTATTTATATATTATGTATATCGTCGTCTAGTACCCATAGTACAAGCTTTGCTTAGTTTGGGACTAGGTCGATTTGTGTAAGATTGTCCCTTAATATTTATTTATTTATTATAAAAATATCCGAGAATAAGGGGACGGTGTCAATTTGACTTTGCTTATAATTCGTTCCATTAACATCATAAAATCGAAGGCACATAAAGTTTTCACGCATTCTCAGATCCAGTTTATTAAAAAGACCACGAGATTAAATTGCATTTTACAGAAAATACACTCTGATGTTATGCATATTGATAATAAAAAGTTTGTTTCCTTTGAAAATAATGCTATGGTATACTTGCATATCAATAAAAGTAACGTTAACATAAAGGTTGTATTTACACGCTCTCCATGAAATTCCGCTTTACTGCCCGCTCTCACTAGCCCAAGCCTTGCGCAGCGTGACTTGAATGAGCGTTTCTTGCTAGCCGCAAGTCATTTATTAACACAACGTACTGTCACGTCACTTTATAACAGCTGAAGATGTCCGGGGAATTTCATCAGACCGTTCCGTGATATACTAAGACTAAGGACAGGTTTGACCCGTCCAAAGTATATGAAACATGATGTACATTATGACGGCCTTCACACTTAAGATTTGCGAGCGAATTCTGTATGAAGGCGAACCCGGAGCGAGATCGCCGCGACTCTTATTTGTATACAAAACTCGCTCGCAAATTGCGAGTGAGATAAAGCCCTAAACCTATACGGGGTTCAACAATCGAAATGGACAAAAGGTAATTAAAGCAATATATTATGCAATTACCCAATTATTTATGTAAATATAACGTGTCTGTGTAACCATTATCAAGATTATTTTAAAGGTAATTAATTTGATTAAATGGCAATATAATAATGAAAACAGTAAAAGCTCCTAAATCCCTCCATCAAAAAGTTGGATTGGACACTTTCATTGAATTAATAACTTCCGTTGCAATCGGCCTTTTCAGTAAACCGGATGGACGGATATGCCTCATTTCCCCCTTCAGACTCGTAGTCACACCATTTTGTCGCACCAGTTCATTTCCGGCTATTCGATGGGACTTGCTTCCACGGCGAGAAATTAAAAATATACAGGAACAAATATTTTGCGACAGCCGAGTTACGGAATACATAATTAGATTTAATAAAAATCTGCCTAATGTCGGCTTATCTATAATTTACATGCTTATGTCTTATTTGGTATCAGTGCCTTATTTAAGGATTTTCAAATAATATAAATATTTGTAATGTTTCAATTTTAAGTTCAATCTGAAAAATTGCACTGTTAATTAGTTAATTGAAAATATGGTTCTCATAATACTTATTCAGTCAGACTGTGTAGTTCTGTCGCGCCCGGGACATTTCTAGTTCCAAATTTGAAGCCAAAATTTGAAACCTCCAACTAACCTGAAACTACTAAGGAAACTTATATGAACAGCAGATAAGTTGATCGATAGTGAAGTAGTTTAGTGATCAAACAAGCGACTCTAATATAGTTGGTGCCAACATTGGCTGCCGCCTGCCAATATTGGCGCTGGCATGGACATTGGTAAACAACGGGTTTTGCACGCTTTTATTAACTCCACGTCCCTCTAACAAAAAACGAGGAAGAAGCTGAAACCGGCGGATGCTCTGTGTATTTAAACTATATAGGCGTGCAAAGAGCTTTGGAAAGGAAGGTTACGGATAGATCGTAGAAGAGGCCAAAGCGCATTACAAATATAAGACGTTCATATCATGTGCAAGTTCAGGATCAAGTTAAATGCATATCTTTTACATTTAAAAATAAAAAAAAAAGTAACTTGTAAATATGAAACGTGTAAGGTGAGTCGGGGCTATTGTAGCTATGGGGTTATTGTATCTTCTTACCATTATAATGGTCTGTGACCCTTAAAATGGTCTGTGTATATATAGGATTGTGTATATATACCATTGGTCTGTGTATCCTATATATACACAGACCATTATAATGGTCACAGACCATTATAATGGTAATAAGATACAATAACCCCATAGCTACAATAGCCCCGACTCACCTTATATATATATTTTTTGTTTTTCAGGTATGTGGTGCAGATTTTGCAGTTTTTGGTAAAGAAGTACGATTTCTTCACGCAATTATTACAAAGGGAATCGGTGGTGTTTGGTAGCGTTACCAATTGTGAGCTGCTTCGTAAAATAATGTATGTGAACGCGGAACGACGTTGGCAGCGTTAGGACTCTAAGAAATCGTCAAGGTTCATTGCACTCGGTCGTGTAAGGAGCAAATCAGCATTAGTGACGTACCTACTCTCCTTGACACACTGCTGCCCGCTAATGAGTCGCGAATTGGAGTGATAACTGAGAACTGATCCTTATCTAGTACCGTGTCCAACTGGAATAAGGTTCAGTTTCGATAAAGTTACCACATTATAGATATGAGTAGTGTACTAGGACATATTCGCTTTAATTCATGTAAGTAAAAAGTCATAAGTAGTCACAAGCTTCATCAGCCCTGCTACAAGCGGATAAATAAGATTAGCTATTGAAGCCATATTATGATGGCACATGAGAGGAGTAGTTATCAAAGCGGTCAATGTAGCCGTAACCAGCAAAACGTTTTCATTGTCATTATATACGAAATGGATGCGGGTCGCTCCTATACGGCCCATACGAAAGTCTATCGAGGAGGCCTGTGTCCAGCAGTGGACGTCCAATGACTGCAACGATACAGAAATGACCAATCCGTCACATTTTTGAGGTTTCAGTGCAACGAAAATAATATTAACTCATTTGTCCGTTCTCGAACAGATATTACAAATTTCTATGACTACATCAGTTTCTGAACTTCCAAACTTTTGGCCATCAGAAATGATGAGTAACTAAATTTTCTCTTTTACATAATTAGTTCTATAACTATGAACGCATTTTAAACAGCCGCTAGTCATTTGTTCATTTCATTACACAATGTCGATTAAAGATAAGACAAATGTCACACGATAGAATTGACGCTTTGAAATGTCTATTACGATTGTTGCATAAGGAGTATTGTTTTAGTTCCTCGTGTTTAACACTTATACACAAAGTGTTATCTCTTACATTCTTATTCCTGATTAAATGGTTTTGTACTCACTTTAATAATGTTTTACGTGTAAAGTTATACCAATTATACTAATCCACATATGGTATAATAAGTTGACTATTTTTATATGTAATACGAACAAATATCAAATTCTTATTCTCGTTCAAAAGCGGTGGATGTCGCCTTTTCAATTTATATGCACAGTCCAGTAAAATAAAACACGTACCTTTTTCGCTCTGGTCACGATGACAATAAGGGTCAAAAAGGTACGCGTTTAAATTTTCTTTATCTAAATAAAAAGATAAATCTACTTAACAAATTTTACCGCGTGTTTTACCTGTAACAGAAGCAATAAATTAAAACATTAATTCTACTTTTTAAACTAGACAGCATTTATTAAGCAACTTGTACAGTTAGATAACTAATATTTTTTTGCGAAATATTTGATATTGAGTAGCGTTACAATCAGGCGATGTCAAACACAAAAATAATGTTTTATTTGTCTGAAATAATGAAAATCTGAAAACTGTCTTTTTAGGGTTCCGTATTCAACTAGGAACCCTTATAGTTTCGCCATGTCCGTCTGTCCGTCCGTCCGCGGCTTAGCTCCGTGATCATTAGTACTAGAAAGTACTAATTTGGTACGAGTATGTTTATGTATCACGCCGACAAAACAGAAACATAAAAACTAAAAAAAAAATTTTTTTCGGGTACCTCCTCTCGTACACCTAAAGTGGGGGTGATTTTTTTTTCGTTTCAACTCTATTGTGTGGGGTGTCGTTAAATAGGTCTGTTAAAAATAATAGGGGTCTTGAAACATTACTTTTTGATAAATGTGATCAGTAGTTTTGTAAATATTCGATCCGAAAATAAAAAAAATTGTGTCCCCCCCCTCTAACTTTTCAACCACGGGTCAAAAAAATATGGTAAAATTCATGAAAATGAGGCCTTATAAGTACTTTCAATGAAAACTATATTGAACAAAATCGGTCCATCCGTTTTTGAGTTATCGCAAAATTTCATAATTTTCTTTAAAAGGACGTAAGTTGACTTCCAGAAGGTAATAAGTAGGTAATTACAGTTACTTTAGCGTTTACGACCTTTTTACAGAACTTGAAATCTTTCTTGTAACTTAAACCTCGGGCTTAAAACCGCTGTTTTAAGCCCGTCTCTTGTGACGGATGAGCAACTACGGAACCCTACACTGAGCGTGGCCCGACATGCTCTTGGCCGGTTTTTTCTAGTAGCGGAACAAAATATTGTTCAGTTTGTAGAGAATAAAATTTAAAGAAAAGAGTTAAATCTATATTTTTATTTATTGCTTCTGTTTTAGACAACATCCGGTATACAATTGTAAAAGATATAATGCTGTTACTAATATGTATATAAAAATTAGAATTTCTTGCCAAAAATAAAGGCAAATATACAATATTTGTATCAAGAAAATATCCGGCCTTTAACGTCATTATCATGAGTCAAAATAATCGCATCCAAACAAAAAATGAGGAAATTGAACGCGTACGCGGAAACAATTACATCAATATTAACTGACCGACTTTTGGGTCACGTGCGAATGTTTAACTGGGCCCCTTTTGACGTTTTCGAAGCAGGACACGCAAAAATGTTACACAAACAAAAAACATTTTTTAAATCCAAATAATTGGCAAATTTGTATCTACTAAAAAGAGGCCGTAATTAAATTATTGTAACGTGTAAATATTTTTCATTTTTTTATATTCTAGTGAATGTTTTTATTTTTTAAATTTTCAAAGGTAGGTAAACTTTTAATAGTAGATTGTTTGACAAGGGGCTAAAACAAGCCATTATGACACGAGGTAATTATTTGGACGAGCGAACGAAGTGAGCGAGGCCAAATATATCTGAGTGTCATAATTAGAAATTAAACGAACTTACCTGAAGTGAAGTTCTATTTTAATTGTATGAGCTGCGCAGTCTCGAAATGATAATTAACTCACGTAGTATACGCAGTTTATACGGCTTTTCATCACATAATTCAGAGTACAGAAGTTTAAGCTTTCAATTCAAAAAACGCGCCAAATTTCCGAACGCAAACCCCGCTTTCCGCACTCTGACCTGTCAATCTCATTTAGTTTAGAGTTTAGTAGCTTACAGCAGCTGCCCCATCCTGACGTGACGCCTGAGAAAACAGATCCTATGGAAATGTCCTGGAAAATAAACTTTGAAACGGGTATAGGGTGGGGGGGATTATCATTTCGAGACTGCGCAGCTCATACAATTAAAATAGAACTTCACTTCAGGTAAGTTCGTTTAATTTCTAATTGTATTTCGCTGCGCAGTCTCTTCATGATAATTAACTCATGTAGATGTTCAGAGTCAAATCAAAGTTTATTTCTAGCTTTGCGAGTAACTCGTAAGTGTTACTCGTCATAACAATACTTAATTTATGATATACGCGGCACTAGAGGCCTCTCATAAAATTGAGAAATTATGATGTGTCATTCAAACCTGCAGGTGCCTGCAGTCTATCTTATAACATCAATATTGAGACATAGCAGGCCCATGGCCAAGACCCGGGCAGGCCGAGTCGAGTGGGCGGTAAATATAGAAGACAGCTAAGCATTTTGAGAAGTTGTCTCCTTGTAAGTTATTATTTAGAACAATAATAAAAATAACATGACATAATGATAGTTATGTATAATCTTATTCATATATATGACAACAGGGCTTTTATTAGACCAATTACAGGTTTATATCTAAGGAAGGGCAACAAGAGTAGAGGCTTGTTCGAAACCTGCCTAGATGTCTTAATTAAAACCGGAATTTAATTCAAAACTTTATCCAGATATTGGAAAATATTGGATAATTTAATAAAAGACAGTGTTTGTAGCCACTGTACAGTAGTACTTATAAGCAAGGTATTATTTCTTGTTTAATTCCTCTAAGCAAAAACTAGATACTATTTGAAGACAATGATGCCAAGTAATTTAGGCACTAATTATGGTTCCCAAGTTGCGCTACATCTTGATTAATATAAACTAACGGATAAAAGCATCCTTAATGAATAGAGTTTGTAGATGTACCTATAGCAGTTACCACTGCTATCTCCGGCTCGCTTTTCCTAAATAGTTTAAAACATTTGTGCTGAAGGACTGATGCATCTAAATAATGTTTAATTAACACTTTCGACACCAACAACCCGGTAGCCGGGCGCTCTGATCGTGGTAAGTTTTCGCTACATACGGTTTTTCCCATGATATCGGCTACGAGCGTAGCCCGTAGTGCTACGCGGTAGCGATTGCGTTAATGTTTTGACACAAAACCAAAATGATGACAGTTTTACAGCATGTGTCTTACCGCTATGCGGTACTATGTGAGAGTGATGCCAGCAGGCCCGCATTATGTCTGCTGAGACTGATGGACACTTCTCTTAGTTAAATATAACACATTTCGCACAGCACCACCGTAACTAGGATAAAGCGTTCCAAGAATTTTTGCTAGCAACCAACGGTAACTTGCTAAAATCTAAGTTAGAACCAATTGTTATACATGTAGAGCTTACCAGCTTGAGCAAGACGGGATACCACACTAGCGCCCACCAGATATAATATATATCATATACATATAACGTTTAGTAAATATATTTATGTGAGGGATGTTTATTTACATCAGTAGTTCGATATGTGACGGAGTCTGAGAAATCAATTATAATATATAACTTTTTCCATGACATGCCTAGCCTAACACAGTGACATCATCAGTGCAATCCCTTGTCATTAAGTAAATTTAATATTTTAAAATCTTTATTTGGTAGCTAACACATTCAATTTTTGAATGATTCCTTGTAGATTTTATTCAGGGATATTATTTTATTCAGATTTTATATATATAACGAGAAAATAATAACATTACTTTCTCACACCACTGTCATATTTGTGTAACAATAGAATGTGGGTGTAGGATAATTTGAAAACTGAATTCAGTTTATGAATGAGATAATCTGTGGTTTAAGCAATTTTCTAAAAGATCCCACAGTTCTTTTAGTCAAAGCAGAAAAGATTTACGACCCTAAAAGCTGACAAGGCAGTACTATAATAGATTAATAATATCCACCAAAATAGCTCATTCTTTACCATTAAATAAATTTGCTTGGATTTATCATAATTGTTTCAATATTTCTATCGGAAATATGTATTATGCCTTTCTAACTCTGTAAACCTCGAGCATCAAGCCAAAATCGGTGGCAGACCGACCAGCACAAGCAAGCCTGTTGAATAGGCTAAATGTCCTATTCATCATGTTGATAGTTTAATAGCTCTAGTTTAAAAAAATATATATATAGGTATATAATAATAATAATTTAGCTAAAAAAAAAAAACTTTAAAAGGTTGTTTAAAATTTTAAAGGGACTTGATAATTGTCAGACTCCCACACAGATCCAAAAAATTTGGACCATGGTAAAATAAAAGGATCTTTCCTCCTAGTTTACAATGAAAACTTAGATTCTGTAACAGAGCTTTAGCTTTGCCTGTATGCTATTGAAGCATTCATTTATTTTTATTTCAAAAAAAAATTAATAAAAATTTACCCTGGTACTTATAAAAAAGGAGCTTGAAAAAACCAGCTTCTCTAACAACTTTAGAGTTGTCTGTATGCTATCAAAGCATTCATTTATTCTTATTTGTTTATTAGCCTTATTGCACAAAACAAGTCAGTATGAGTGACGGACACAATGCCAACGGCCTCCTCTAGCCATAGGGCCAAACCGAGATACTTACTAGTAATTATTGGAAGTAGGCATCTATTATGTATCATTATATGTAATTTCCCCAACAAAAAAAATAATAATGAATAAATAAAACACTGCACATATCAATCACAAACCTGATATCAATCAGAGAACTGCATGACAGGTTTAAGCAACTCTGTGTAAGCGTAGGATGACATGTTCAATCTTCTGATAATTTTAGAGAATTCTATTAATGGACTTGGAGAAAATATACATCTCCGGGTAAAGTGTGCCCTGTGATTTATTTGTTGCATTAATTTACTATTCTATTGTTGTGATGTAATTACAATTGTAATTTTATATTTATTATTGTTATTCAAAGACAGAATCAGACATGTAAAAAATGTCCTTGAGGCCTATTTGTAGATTATTCATGATTTAAATTTTAAATTTTATAGTACCAATATAGCAGTTAGGAAGCATCAGCCTAAAGGCTGTTCTAGAAATATCTTGCTTGGAGTGTTACCTTGCAATATGGTTATATAGCCACTAGATTGCTTTTGGTAACTACGGCTACCTGTCACCGCTCTTATTTTATTACATAAATAGAGTCCAACTCAAAATTCGAAGCAATTGAGTGGTTAATTCCTTTCAATTGTAATAAGACTTATCTTAAGACAGATTTTATGACAGAATATCATAGGTAAATATTGGCCTCTGCCAGGTAGGCCTTTAATAATGACTGCTTGCATTTAGTAGTCCAGCATAGTAAAAGATCTTACTTATTTAATTTACAAATTCTTCAACTGAAGAATATCTAATTCAGAATTAATTTTTTAATTACTCTCCGCTGCATGTTATAAAATGATAAGTTGCCATTGTACTAAGCAGTACTTAACACTATCCCTCAGGACTGTGATTATGGGAATCAGAATTCCCAAGTGATTTACATACTATATAGTGTGTTTAGCGCTGCCAGCTGGCCGCTGGTCTCAACTCCTATAGTTGTTTATGACCTCGTCGTACTTACTTGACATTTATTTAACATATGCTCTTCACTTTCTATCAACTAGCCACTTCGGCCTTTATGTAGTCTTGAGGCATCCTCCAATTTTTAATAGTCCGGAACGGTATACTTTTGAATTTTTCCTGTTAGTAGGCCATTTTCGATGACATTTTTGATTATAATGGGAATTTATTCATATTATTCTCAGCAAGAGCAGATCTGACTCACTGGATCTGGGCCAAGTGTGTCAAATTCTAGAGAGCTTCAGCTGGTAAGGCCAGTCTCTATGTTGATGTATTCATAATTCATCAGCTGTAGTATAAGGAAGCGCTTATAACGCACTGTCTAACGAGCCTGAAATAAGCCATATATCAGACTGTTATGTATGGCACAAACAGCAGAATGTGAGCCCAATATGGTGCACCACAACACTGATTTCAGCATGAACTGGACTAAGGTGACCTGAGCCCCCAAAACCATGCTGCGCATATAAAGCAACGAGTGAATCCAACTGATACACCATTCTACTCAGCAGAGCCAGCAGAAAATGCACCCAGATTAATTCACCACATTTGCTAAGGTAATAAGCATAGAGTGAACCCACGTAACACACCATATAACTTAAGTTTAAAGCTACAAGTGTATCCACTAAAGCGCACCACAATGCTTAATGAGCAAAGAGAGTACCCAACCATCCAATAGTTAGCACTCCACATTGCTACAAGATGCGAGCGAGCAAAAATATATTTCAATGCGCCAGCAGCACACGCCGCTCTCTGCTAAAGTTTATTACGGCCTTCCGGAAGACAGGCAAGGCAGCGATCCAAACTTATAGAATTCTTGTCCTACCTTGTTTGTTATAATCCTCTTAGCATACCTAATGTTTTCCCTTTTCTGTCATCTCTCATGCTCAAGCAGTTGAAATGGCTTCGCCACCAGAATCCCGCTCCGCATGGCGCCTGTTCGGTGATGACGATTTGTGAGAACGTAAACAAGACGATCATTATGCCCGGGATATCGCTCACGAATCCCTTGAGTGATTCCGGCTTGCCGACCGACTCGAGCGCATGACGCCGTGAATCTTTTCAAACGACGGAATTCCTGTCGAGATATATCCATCAAACCGCTTAGACGATGTTTCAACATCATCTTTATAATAACAATTAGTATTTAACACCTTTCACAACACCATATTACATTATTATAATTAAAACGAAAAATCGCAATGTGATCTTGGCCGCACAAAAGCGTTAATGAGATTGACAGGTCAGAGTGCGGAAAGCGGGGTTTGCGTTCGGAAATTTGGCGCGTTTTTTGAATTGAAAGCTTAAACTTCTGTACTCTGAATTATGTGATGAAAAGCCGTATAAACTGCGTATACTACGTGAGTTAATTATCATGAAGAGACTGCGCAGCGAAATACAATGGCTTGTAGCCCCGTGTTAAACACTCTGCTTTTCACTTCGACTGAAAAAAATAAAAAAATAAAATTTTAAATAATTTAGTTTAAGAAAAATTAAAAGTACAATTTGAGTAATTTTTAGGATGGCCTTATTATAACAGCATATTTTTCCTCTTCAAGAGAGTATCGTGATTTAATCAAAACTTACACAGAAGGCAGGTACTTACTTCACACGGTGCAAATCTTAGGAGATATTTATTTTTTAGAGTACCGTACCCAAAGGGTAAAAACGGGTCCCTATTTCTGAGATTTCGCTGTCCGTCCGTCCGTCCGTCCGTCTGTCACCAGGCTGTATCTCAAGAACGGTAATAGCTAGACAGTTGAAATTTTCACAGATGATGTATTTCTATTGCCACTATAACAACAAATACTAAAAATATAATAAAATAAATATTTAAGGGGGGCTCCCATACAACAAACGGGATTGGTTGCGTTAACTTTGCACCTCATTTGTATGGAGGTATCAAACTTAACCACTTAAGGATGGAAAGTGTTTGTACAGAACCCTCGGTGCGCGAGTCCGATTCGCACTTGACCGGTTTTTTATATTTAGTGTTACAGCCTTTTCGTTGATTATAAAGCGTGCTACAATAAAATTTTAGTTAATATTCCAGTACATTGTATGTAAATAAAAACTTTTTGGTTTATTTTTTAATTGGGTCGATCTGATCAGGTTGCAGGTTGGTTTATTTTATTTGTAAATAGTATGTAGCTGGCCGGTAACAAGATTTTTTTTTTCAGTGTCATAGAAATTTGTATCGGATTATATGGTTTCCTTTTAAACCCTAGGGGCTAAATGTATTATTTTAGCCCCGCTTTGCGAACTTAAAATGACGTACTTTTTGAGCAGGAGAAGTGAAAAAGATAATATATCGACTGTGATTTAAACAAAATTATGCAGTGATTTGTTTTTTGTGGTCTATGGCTATACATACTTTTTCACTTTCACGTATGGTTAGAGAGGTAAACATGTCAGGGTTTCAAAAGAATTCTCTATAATACCAAGTTATTTCCAGGACACTATCATGAAGTAGAAATTCTCCATTAGCTAACCCGAGATGTTATATTCCATCGCGCGATTCGAGATCTTTATTTATCGTCCCAATAAAACAAACATCTATCTCCAAAAGTCCTGAATCTTTTATTAGACCCAATTGTAGCCCCATTTAATATTTATGAAATCTTCAATGTCAAACAGAGAGGTGTAGGTATTGTTAAGATTTGTTTACATTTGGAGTGACATCAGTAGCGAAAGGGTTACGATTTTGTAACTAGAATGTTGTCCAAGTCTTTAGGTACCTATCGCAGAATAATCTTCTTGTGATTTCAAATAAACAAAATCAGGACTTTTAGGTGTGGTGAGTGATAAAATGCCACCAACCAAAAAAACTGAAGTGACTGAATTGAAAATGACCAATCATTCCTCAAAATTCCTTATAGAAAGCAAAGGAATGATAATGTGTCCGCGTAATATATGCTTAATCAAAAAACTAGTTTACCAATAAAATAATGATTCATTGGGATATCTGATAAATCATTATTTAAATTGTTCTGAGAACGTGTTCGGAACTCCGAATCCGAAGCTTGATCCCAGCGACAATTGCCTGGGGATATTACACCTCGCAATTATAGAAACTATATTACTACGGAATGGACAATGGTCGGTGGCGGAAATGTGGAAAGATTGGCATATTGCACAACACACTGCATTCTTGTTCCATGAGATTGTTGAATTTTTCCAATCTTTTAAATAATTTAGTGTCCTATAGATTTTATAAAAAAAAAAACAAAAACAAAAAAAAAACATATTTACAATATTACATTAAGAAGAGGTTAAAGAGGGGATGAATACTAAATAAACTACTCATATTAAAGTAAAAATAAATTATCATTTAGTAGCTTAAGTAACGTAACCAAACATAATTTCGATTTTTGAGGCCTTACCAAACAGATTTTTAATCTTCCGTGTCCCAAGTTCGACGGTTACGCGTTACAATATTCAGTAAAAAATATCTAAACATCTAACAAATAAAAATATTTTAGAACCAATCATTGATTTAATATTAAAAAAATGTGGTGTATCCACGTTAAAAATAATGAGACATGTTTCATAAATTTAAATATATTTTTGATAATGGTATATGAGGTTTTTTGAATGAGTACAATTTAATTTTATTGCACAAAAGAAAACTTATCGTACAAAAGGCGTAATATTCTTCTCTCTCACATGTTTGCACAAATCTGCTAGATTTAGTTCTTCAGGAGGAATCCACTATCAATAACATAACTAGAGCCAGTCACACTTCGAGCCTTATCACTAGCCAGGAACAAGATGAGACCTCCAATGTCATCGTTGGTGGACATGTAGCCGAGGGCGGTACCATCTATAAGCCCCTGCTTATGCTTGCCAGGATCACCGATTCCATTGTTGCTCAGAAACTCGTTGTCAACCGGTCCAGGGTTAACAGAGTTTACCCTGACTCCAGTTGACGCTAGTTCCTTTGCTGCGCATCTCGTGAAGTGGTCCAGAGCCGCTTTAGACACGTAATACGGCAGAAAAGTCGGGGTTTTGCACACAGTTAGTGCTGCACCGCTGGATACATTAATCACGTTGCCTTTAGTCTTGGCCAAGTATGGAGCAGCTAAGGTTGTCAGCTGGATCACAGCTCTGACATTAGTATTCATTGTTTCATCGTACGCTTCCAGTGCTTTACCATTAAGTATAGATCCCTCTGCTGCTACTCCAGCATTATTTACCAGCACATCCAATTTTCCAAAGTGGTCTACGATTCGTGAGACAACGGTGTTGGCTTCGGCTTCTTTAGAAATATCGGCTTGCACAATGAGGGGTTTCTTTCCAAGCGCTTCAATCTGCTCAGCGACGGCGGAAAGTTTCGCCTGATTCCTGGCAACGATTGCTACATCTGCACCTTCTTTGGCAAAGAGCACTGCGGCTGCTGCTCCTATGCCAGAACTCGCACCCGTTATTATAACTACTTTATTATTGAAACTCATTTTACTGGCAATGTAAACGCGTCAAAGCACTATAACTACACTATATTTTCTGAAGTGAATGGTACTCGAGTAAAGAAATCTTAGATATCTGCGTTAGATAAAAGGGAAGATAAGATGGATTGGCGAGTAAAGATGTTATCATAATTATTTTTATTTCGTAATTAGTTGCCAGCTTGATAACGGACGATACCTATATTGCACTTGCGATGGATACCTTAAAAAGAAAAAAAAACTATTTATAGGAACATATTAGGTACATGATTAATCATCATCATCATCATCAGCCCGTATCTATCCACTGCTGGACTAGGGCCTCCTCGTGCATTTTCCATTCACTGCAATTCCGGGCCGCGTGCATCCACTTTCTTCCTGCGACGCTAACTATGTCTACTCTCCATCTAGAGGGGGGGTTACATGATTAATAAAGACATTATTTATAGTTGAAGACTGAATATTTTAAAAATAAATGTATTTATTTTCTGTAAACTGAACTAACAGTTTTATTTTACCAGCATAATTAGGTCTACAATGTCTAAGTACATGTTTAAAATTAATATCGGTGACTTGCGTTTCAGTTTGAATGTTGAATTTAGAACGCTGCAACTGATAATTTTTAACCGACTTCAAAAAAAGGAGGGGGTTCTCAGTTCGGTTGTATATTTTTTTATGTTGTGTATTCGAACAGAATTTGAACAACATTAAACGAATGCAACACCTAACCTCCAACACATTAACCAAGCTGCTAACGGTGAAATATTATTTTAAAAATCCTATTTTGGATTTTTAGTGTATTGAATGACAATTCTTTAATCATTTTTGACTTCAGTTTTATAACATATTAAATTCGCAAAAGGTGATCTATAATTTAATAAATGTAAGAAATAAACACCATCCTTAAGACAGATATTCCTACAAAAAACAGTTTGTAATACTGACATCAGAATGTATATTAAACTTGTCAGTTTTAAATATGAATAAGGATCTCCAAAACGAAATGAAAAATTGCGCTCGATATTTCTCACGTCGCCGGCGATGATGCTGATGATACAATATTTTGGCTTCGGCCATTTGTAAGACGTATCAGATGTCGGGCTCGCACTACAGGCGCTTAACGGGTTTCCTTGAGGCTTGATAAATGACGGACTTTGCTGATTCATATAATTATCTATACTACAAGTCTTTTTATAGAATATCCCCGACGACGCGTTTGGCTCGGTTTGTAGACACCTGCCTACTGAGCCGGCGGTCCCGGGTTCGAATCCCGGCCAGGACAAATATTTGTGTGATGAACTCAAATATTTTGTGCTTGGGTCATGGTTGTTCTATGTATTTAAGTATATATATATATATTTTTTTTTTTTTTTTGTTATGTCATAGGAGGCAAACGAGCAAACGTATCGCCTGATGGAAAGCGATTACCGTCGCCCATAAACACCTGCAATACCAGAGGAGTCACAAGTGTTTGCCTACCCGGAGGACGAAGATAGAATGCCTCTAAGCTAGTAATTTCACCGGCTATCTTACCCCCACACCGGAACACAACAATGCGAACATTTATCTATATAAGTACGTATTTCGTCGTCTAGTACCCATAACACAAGCCTTCTTGAGCTTAATTTGGGACTATATCGATTTGTGTGAGGTTGTCCAATATTTATTTATTTATTTATTTATCCAGGACCCTATTTCGCTACAGTAATAATTGTTAGGTGACAATGACCATTTGAGGTTCATGGCAATCTGCACAAGTGCCGTACATTATCAATCTTTATATTGGCCATCTGACATTTGTTAAGTTTGCAAAATAGGGCTCGCACTACAGGCGCTTAACGGGTTTCTTTGAGGCTTGATGAATGACGGACTTTGCTGATTCATATAATTATCTATACTACAAGTCTTTTTATAGAATATCCCCGACGACGCGTTTGGCTCGGTTTGTAGACACCTGCCTACTGAGCCGGCGGTCCCGGGTTCGAATCCCGGCCAGGACAAATATTTGTGTGATGAACTCAAATATTTTGTGCTTGGGTCATGGTTGTTCTATGTATTTAAGTATATATTTATCTATATAAGTACGTATTTCGTCGTCTAGTACCCATAACACAAGCCTTCTTGAGCTTAATTTGGGACTATATCGATTTGTGTGAGGTTGTCCGATATTTATTTATTTATTTATTTATCCAGGACCCTATTTCGCTACAGTAATAATTGTTAGGTGACAATGACCATTTGACGTTCATGGCAATCTGCACAAGTGCCGTACATTATCAATCTTTATATTGGCCATCTGACATTTGTTAAGTTTGCAAAATAGGAGCCAATCAGTCTAACCGCGACTTTCGCTTGTCGCGCGGCTCATTCAGTATCACCCTCTCTCGCACTATATTGAAAGGAAAAATATAGACCTTTATTGCGATAATCGCGTGTCACAGTTTCGCTAGAGATGTCGATCCTAAATTAATATGAGGCCGATTCGCCGTAAAATTCCTACTTCCTACTGACACATATACTGTTTGTCACTACGGAAGTACGGAAAATTCTAAACTCGTCTAAAAGAGACGAGTTACGTTTGAGGCTTACCGCTGCAGTCCAGTTGCATCACCCAACATTACTGTAATAATTATATTTGGGTCAAATTTTATTGACTTCCTGCCACAAAACGAAGTATGGTGTAACTAAATAATTACCATTTTACGGCACCCTAAATCTGGTTTAAGTCTAATTTTATTGTTACATTTTAAATTACCTTAATATACAACATAACGATTTAGGTCCGTAACGGTAAGTAACGTAGGTAAGACATTTTATTTTTCTTTATCAAAATATATGTAAGGGCAGTTAAAAAGAGACCAATGAAATCCAACCCCATATCCTGTATTGTGTGAAATTTTTGAATATATTTTGAACTAGGTAGCTTTGCAGTTTGCAGTTATAAAAGACAATGCTGAACATGAGTACTACCTTACCTAAATAGTACATTTTGCAAATGATGGACCAAGGATCCACAGTTATAGGTATCTAATTTTATCCCAGATATTTAGTTACTTTCCTCAAATAAAATAAAAATACTGCTTAACTAAGTCATGTTGTGAACGAAACCCTCCTTACTTATATTGTTAAGTTTTTTAAATAAAAAAAAGTGAGGCGGTATTTTTACGAAACTCTTTCACGCCACTTTTTCACGCTCTAGTACCAGCAACAATAATGTCTTGTTCGGATATGCTAATATTATGATATGTGATGTCAGTTACGATATTATGATAATAAAACGCAACAGTCAACATCAAGTTTTTTTAATAAACTAAAAGGTGCCACAACTTCGTTCGCGAAGAAAAACTGCATAATACGAGATAAATCATTTCCTTCAGCGTAGTCAGACAAAAAGTATTGTATGACCATCTTTAAGTATCTTACTACTTTAAATTTTGTATAAACTTTTTATAATCTATATGGTTTGTTTTTTTAATGATGAAGCAGCAGGCAGGAACGTTAATATTCCAAGCGATATAGAAATCGCGTTCAGATTTTTCTTGAAATTATGACCCCCAGAGGGTTGCCAACTTTGTTTGGGGAAGTTATAGTATTTTCCAAAAAAAAATTTAAAAAATATAGTACTCAGTAAAAAAATATAGTACCTTAAGACAACTTTTTATTTTGGGGTTAAACTATGCTCAATTAACTGTGAACTCCTTTTACATAAGACTACTTTTGACTTGAACATCTTTCAGGTTATTTATTTAGAACTTTACATCTTCATCAGCATGCGTGATGTGATTGGTGTGATCACTCACTTATCACCTCAACCACCACCATTAATTGGAGCGGAGCGAGCGAAGCTCCCATGGATCGACTCGAATGGACTTTGTAACAATGCGCAGATCTCAGCGAGTTCTCAACCGAATTTAGAAATTTTGTTTTAGAATGCACAAATTAAATTTCGCATGGTCGTGACGAAGAGAAAATTTCGAAAAAAAAAAAAAACTCCGCTCCAATCTATGGTGCAAGCTTAGCCGGTGGCTGACTCTGCATCGACCTAGTTATGAAAGAAATTACATTAAACGATAAGTAATGAAAGCAGACTTAACAATCATACAGTTGTCTTTATTGTTTTTTATATATTTTTTTGGCTCTGTGCACTTTTTAACATTTTTTTATTAGACACTGTGTAAAAGATTCAGTACACTCAATATCTAAATTAATATAGACTAATATAAGTAGCTCACTTTTAATCAAGTTTAATCAGCCCTGTTCCTGTCTTCCCTCTATTTCAGTTTCATTATTGAGAAAACTCTGTGAATGCAGAGGAAGCTGGTACAGACTAACAATTTTTAATTTATTTATTTATTTATTTATTTAATCTTTATTGCACAAAAGAAAACTTATCGTACAAAAGGCGGACTTAATGCCATGAGGCATTCTCTACCAGTCAACCTTAGGGCAAAGCGGAAAAATTGTAGGCGGTGCAACTAACTTACACATAAGTAACAAAACATAATTATAATAGTTATACATAATTTTGCTATACATGTAAATATATACATACATCTAATATAATATAAACATATATAATATAAATAAATATATACATAAATACATACAGAGATGAAACATACTAAGCAGATAGACTACGAGACTTCATTTCTGCCAGCAAAGAAGCTGCACACGGACTTTTTAAACGCTAGCTTACTCGGTGCCTGTTTAATTGAGAGAGGAAGACCGTTCCAGAGGCGAGCCACTTGAATTGAGAATGAATTGGACATGAAACCAGTGCGGTGAAGAGGGATAGAAAGGGCGAGATTGCCGGAAGAGCGAAAATGACGGTTACGAGTGGATTCGATATAACAGAAGAAAGTCTTGAGGTATTCAGGAGATTGTGGATCGTTAAGAATCGAATAGAGAATGCAAAGCATACGAATGTTGCGTCGTTGACGGATGGGAAACCAGCCAAGTTGAGAGCGAAATGAGGACACGTGATCATATTTACGGAGACAGAAAATGAAACGAATACAATTATTTAGAAGTCGATCCAACTTATCAAGAAGATCTTCATTTAAGTCCGGATAACACACATCACCATAGTCAATTATCGGCAGAATTAGGGTATTTACTAGTAACACCTTGGTTTTAATGGGCAAGAAGTTCTTAAGTTTGTTCAGAGCATGAAGCGAGCCAATGACTTTCCTGCTGATTTCGCTCACCTGTGCCTTCCAGCTCAGTGTGCTATCCAAGTGAACTCCTAAATTCTTGACACTGGGACTAAACCTAATAGGCATTCCATTGAAATTAGGTGGTGTGAGAGAGTCCAGATCAAGTTTGGCAAGCTGGCGAGAGCTACCAATGACAATAGCCTGACACTTAGAAGGGTTCACAAACAGGCCAAATTTCTCCGACCATTGTTGAATGTGAAACAGGTCTAAGTTTAATTTGTCAATGGTAGCGGTAACGTCAGCCACTTTACATTTATCATAGATCTGTAGGTCGTCCGCATACAGATGGTAAGAACAGCGAAGATCGGGAGTGATAAAGTTGACGAAGGTGGAAAATAGCAGTGGAGAAAGAATGCCTCCTTGAGGTACGCCAGTGGCTAAGTCACACCAGTCGGACAAAGATCGGTCTACACGGACTGCCTGCCGGCGACCACGAAGATAACTGGAAAACCAACTTAGGGCAGAGGGACACACATTTAGATGTTCGAGCAAGGCAAGAAGGATGTCGTGATCAACAGTATTGAATGCGTTGGAGAAATCAATCAGAATAAGTACTGTGACCATTTGATCCTCCATGCCCCGTCTTAAATCTTCAGTAACTTTGAGAAGCGCGGTGCATGTACTATGGCTGGGTCGAAAACCAGACTGAAAAGGGCTCAGCAGATTATGAGAGTATATAAAGTTAGATAGTTGTTTGTGAACCACCGCTTCAGCAATTTTTGACAGAAAAGGGAGAATTGAAATAGGCCTAAAGTTATTAAGTGATGTGGGGTTACTAATTTTAGGTAATGGTATAACAAAAGCACTACGCCAAAGAGAAGGGAAGTCGCCATTAAACAGCGAGGAGTTAATGATGTCAGTTATTATAGGAAGCACACAGTCTAGAACAGATACTATCATATACCGACCGACATCATCACATCCGACGGCTTTAGATTTTATTTTATTAATGATGGTCTTGACAGTTGCTTCAGAAGTGGGCGAAAATGAGAAGCTTTCTGAGACGGAAAGAGGAAGCGACGAAATATCAGAGAGGGTGCTGATCTTAACATGGTTATCAATTGATAAGGCAGAAGAAAAATGTCTGTTTAAATCGTTGAGAGAAAAGGAAATGCCATCGAAACCGTTAGTAGGTTTACCCAGGCCAAGCGACTTAAGGAATTTCCAGACATCAGCCATAGATGAAGAGGATACGTTTTGGTGAATGAATCGCCGCTTCGCTGTTCGCACCATCTGATTGCATCGGTTGCGGGCTGTTTTAAAAAGTGTCCAGTTCTCGTCAGTCCGATCACGTTTAAAGATCCTGAAAGCACGGTCCCTCCTTCTCATGGCCATGCGTACGCCCTCAGTGATCCAAGGAGCGGGGGGACGCCGGACTCTAACGGCATGCAAGGGAGCATGCGTATCGAAAAGTGACAAAATGGCGGCATTAAATAGAGAAATCTTGGAGTCAGTTGTTGGAGCATCTAGAACAGGGGTCCAGTCAATGTTCTTAGCATCCCTCTCAAGAGCCTCAGGATCTACTTTGTTGAAGCTCCGCATCAGAACCAAAGCAGGTTTACATTTTGGGGGCTTAATTTTATATGATGCATACAGTAAGTCATGGTGAGAGAACCCAGGAGCTAAAAACTGTCCATGCTTTACTACATCATCGGGGGACGACGTAATTATGACATCAAGCCATGTGTCAGTAGAACCAGTGTGGTGGGTGGGATCCAGTGGAAGTATGGAAAATTTTACAGACCGCACAATAGACGCAAGTTTTTCATGCTGTGGAGAATTTTTACCAAGGTCGGTGTTAAGGTCACCCATAATTAGGTGATGTGTGTAGTCCGAGCTTAAGGACTCAAATACTTGTTCTAGTTTAGAAAAATAATCAACAGTGGGGGGACAGTAAACTACACCTAGAACGGCCTTTACCCCTTTAATATTTAATTCAAGAAAAATCCATTCCGCTGTGCTTGAATAAAGGGACGGGGATATATTCAAAATTTTGTATGGAATTGAGCTTTTCAAGTAAATAGCGACACCACCGCCGCCCTTGCCCGTTCGGTCATTTCTTATTAGTACAAATCCAGGCAGCGCGTATGATGTCGAGTCAAGTGTGGGCTTCAACCAACTCTCCGACACCAGTATTGCGTGGATAAATTCAGACTGGAATGTATCAATAAGATTGGTGTAGTGAGAAGGAATGCTTTGGGCGTTAATATGGCACACATTAAAAAAACAGGAATTATGAAATTCACGGGACAAAAGTTCGCCTACAGTGTGAGAAGTGTCAAGTGAATTTAAAGACAGAAATGCAGAGCTATGATCACTGGCAGAATAAAAAGTTTCATCATCTGACATAAATAAACTAATATAAATAAATAAATATAATAATATTATAGAGATAATACGATAAAAAAAAAATAACTACAATAATGCACACACACAATCCTGCTCATCCTGCCGGTTAGCTTGTGAGAAATAACCAAACAAAGTTTAATAAATAATTTCCAGATTTTTTTAAAAATGTACTGCCACTTTTTATCTGTACTCATGTCACTAAACCGCCGCTGACTGACACTGACAACTCTGACAAGACAAGAGTGACATGTATTTAACAACTTAACACTGACAGTGACAGTTCACGTTCAGAAACACGCAACGCTACGCAACTGTCGCAAGACTCGCAAGGTGTGACCATGTTATTGATTATTGACGATATTAGTGGACGGGAAATGTTGCTATTTCATAAAATTCACTTGGAACGTGTGTAATATTAAGTACTTTGTAAAAGCCCTCGAAATATAGTATTTTTGCGTACTATATATTTCTTCAACAGTATATAGTACAGAGAGTCAAAATATAGTACAATACTATATAATATAGTACGGTTGGCAACCCTTGGGCCCGATTTCGGACCGGTCTCCTAGAGCTCGCGTTTCTTAACTGATTCGCATGAAATTTTGCGTGTAGGTTCGATAGTAGTATAGAATATTTTTGTCAATTCAGTTTTACGATTTCGCTTTTAAATAGCGGAGATGTGGGGGTTGAAAAACGTAAAAAAATCCGAGCGAGCAAAGTCAGGCGATCGACAGCAGTCACTAGAATACTTAGTTTTATAATATGTACTTACTTACAATGGAAACACTACTCCTAGAATGCCATCACACTTCAACGTGTTACGACAGGCGTAACTCTGTATTGCGTGTGTTCTAAAAGCCAACTTAATGAAAGCTTTTTGGCGCTGAAATTGGTTTTTCACAGCTTCGAAACGAAAATACAATCTGTCGCAAAAAGCTGTGTGATTTTATCAGAATTTAATTACAAAAGAGTTAAAATATTTTATGGTGATACAAAATAGTACATTACTGCAGACAACGGGAAAAAAGGGCTTGCTGGGTCAGTAGGTATAGACGACAGACCGTAGGGAGGCCGGATAGTGAAAAGAAAGCCCTTTTCACGGCTAATGCATGTATATAGTGCTTTTCTCAAACATATGCAATGAAACAAAAAAATACACCACAAAAAAAAACACCTGTTTAGCCTGTTCATGAACACAGACGCCATGTTTTAAAAAAAATACTTCCCGGCCTAGGCCTTAAATTTTGTATAAAATTCCTTTACAGTCCTCTCGAGTTGTTTCGCCTGCAACGTGATACTTTGAAGCCTGTTTTAACGCACGTTATGACGACATTTAATTTAATTTTTCTGGTGATACTATTTTGAAAACAAACTCAAAATAAATACAAGTAATCCTGATAGAATATGTATCTCTAATCGGATACCCTTGAAATGTCGACAAACGTTTCACCGAATGCTTCATTTCGCCGAATTTTCATTTCGTCGACAAATTTTTACTCGTAAGTCATAATTTTTTCGGACATTTTGTAAATTATAACCTTTAGATTACGACCTAGGTTAACCTGGTTAGGTTAGGTTTGTGTTATAACATTCAAGAATATTTTATGGTTTCAGAAAAAAATGCTTTCGACGAAATGAAAATTCGATGAAACGTTTGTCGACATTTCAGGGGTAAACCGTCTCTAATGACTCTATAGAATCTATAAATACAAACTTCATCTATACCTACTATTAAAAAATTGTATCGAAAATCAGTTTACTATGGAGAGGATTTAAAGCGCCATCCGTTGGTAGAAATTTCTTTGTCTTCTCAACACGCCTCATCGGCTCGACGGATGTTAACCAATTTTGGTACAGGGATAGCTGCACGACCAAATATGGTACAGGCTACTTTTTACCTAACAACGAAAAAGAAAATAGCTTTACGCGATCGAAGTTGCGATTCTATTTATTTAATAAAGCTCCTGCTAGGTACCTGTGTGCTTCAAGCTGCTCAGCTTTTAATAGGGCTCTTGTTAACTTTGTTATGTTAACCTCTAATGTACCTAAACCACTATGCTAGATTTTCTTTTTCAATTTCACATTTATGAAACTAAGCATGTTATTGCATTAACCTATTTTGTGATCCGTTCAGACATTCCAACTTATAATTACCTATATAATTTTAATTATTTTTAATTAAATGTGTGACAGTTGCGGAAACTGAAGAAAATATTAAAATTTGAAGATCACTGAGTTCATTAATTTTATGTTCATGTAGGTACTTGACGATTCTAACCAACATTGAAACTAACATAAGGTAATTTATATTCAAATCTAAATACATGTTTCTCAAACATGCTATGAAATATCGGCATAGCGTGCGTTGAAACAGGCTTCGAAGTGTCACGTTTCGGGCGGAAAAATTCGAGAGAACTGTAAAGTAATTTCATACAAAATTTGAAGAAGTTGTTTTTTTAAAACATGGCGTCTGTGTTCATGAACAGGCTAAACAGCTGTTTTTTAGGGTTCCGTAGCCAAATGGCAAAAAACGGAACCCTTATAGATTCGTCATGTCTGTCTGTCCGTCTGTCTGTCCGTCCGTATGTCACAGCCATTTTTTTCCGAAACTATTACTGTTGAAACTTGGTAGGTATATGTATTCTGTGAACCGCATTAAGATTTTGATGCAAAAATAAAAAATAAATAATATATATTGGGGGCTCCCCATACTTAGAACTGAAACTCAAAAATTTTTTTTTCATCAAAATCTATGGATAGGTCTTCAAAAATGATATCGAGGTTTCTAAAATATTTTTTTTCTAAACCGAATAGTTTGCGTGACAGACGCTTCCAAAGTGGAAAAAAGTTGCCCCCCCCCCTCTAACTTCTAAAATAAGAAAATGAAAAATCTAAAAAAGCATATGATGTACATTACTATAAAAACTACCAACGAAAATTGTTTTGAACGAGATCTAGTAAGTAGTTTTTTTTTTATACCTAACTTTGCACCTAATTTATAAGGGGCGCTATACATACCAGGTGCAAACTTAACTTAACCACTTAGGGATGGAAAGTGTTGGTACGGAACCCTCGGTGCGCGAGTCCGACTCGCACTTGGCCGTTTTTTTTAGAGTGGTGTATTTTTTTATTTCATTGCTTATATTTGTATCAGGCCTCCCTACGGTCGGCCGTCTATGCCTACTCAGCCGGCAAGCCCTTATTTCCCGGCGTCTGCAGTAATTTACTATTACTCTCATGCTATTTTTATTACCTACCTTAATTAACAGGAAAATTTCCGAGCTCCTTAAAGCAAACATATTTGTTTTCCCTGGATAAGATGGATTAATTTTCCATACGAAGTAAGATGAAGGAACGAACATAGGTATACAGTACTCAGTTATGTTGACGTTTGTACCAACTGGCCGCTACCAACATTGCGGCCTAATGACTCTGATTACTAGCGACATTCGCCCTTTCATGTTGCCGCGCCTGTTCAAGTAATTATTGGCTGCTTGAGTCTGCGGTGTCACAGAATAGAAATGTTCAGACATTTGAGACCTTACGTAAATGGTAAAGGAAGCGCACTTGACGATGATCTGCTTGGTGGTGGTGACAGTTCGCTCAATTGGGATATATATCTAAAAAATAAAGAACCCCAATTTTTTCAATGAATATATAATTGTTTTTCTCCATATTAAGTGGTATGTGATCACTTTTACTATTGACTTGTACTGCAAACGGCAAAGACAAATTAAAGTCGAAAAAATATTAATAAGGTAAGGAGCCTTCGAAAATGCTGATTGTTTAGACAATTTTCCCTATGATCAAACATGTTTCTTAACATATGTCAATGTTACTACTTAGAACAGGGCCATTGAGTTTTTTTTTGTATATATTTGAAACCAACAGTTTGGATTTTACATTGATAATGTTTGTTTCAAAAACTACTCGAAATTGACAAAATTCACGCAGAAAACCGTTTTTTTCGACTGCACGCAATGAGACCAGGAAATAGCTACGTTACTTTCTAGAACTCAGGAAAAAGTAATTCACTTTAAAAAGTTGGTTGAAATTATCAATTCATTCGTCATAATATAAATTATTATTTTTTTTAGTAGGAATAAGGCCTCTTAACTTTTTACGGGTGTTATGTTATTATCACAATCTTATTGTTTATTGCGGTCCTCCTCCTCGCGTTGATTTCCTCATTGCTGCGGAGCGTGATTCCCCAGTTGCTGGTTCATCATACATACGTATGACAGTGTTTCACCACTTAGATCTGTTATTGGCTTCATGGAGAGCGTAGTGCGGCTTGATATCCAACGATGAGCAGATTTGGTCAGACCATCTCAGCGGTAATCGGCTCCTAGGGCCCTTCCCATCGACCTTGCCAGTGACCATGAGCTGTTCTAAGTTGTGTCCTACCTTTCTAGCAATATGACCGAAAATCTCCATTACTCTACGCAAACATATGGTGGAAAGACGGGCTTTTATGTCGAGTATGCGAAGAATGGACTCGTGGGTGCGAAATGATGTCCACGGAAATTTATTGGAAAAGGAAGTTTATTGCGGTATAAGACCCCTATTCCCAATAAAGAGTTAATCGAGTTTGATATTTTTATCTGCTTACATCACATTACACGCCTTAACATTTTCATGTCTATCATTGTTCCTAAACGATGGAGGTAAACAAAATGGACTCTATTTATCCTTTTACTTACCTCATTTATCAGCCGGGATCGTCGACATAGACTTTTTTCAAACCAATTGAGCATCATAAAATTTTATTGCTCGATTACTGCTCGATTTTCTTTTTTATATAATAAGAATCAGTAGGTATTATTTTTATTAACTACATATAAATTTAATGCCTCATGTCATTAAGCCCGCCGTTGGTACGATAAGTTTTCTTCTGTGCAATAAAGATTAAATAAATAAACTATAATCATCAAGACGACGACGCGGTTGGCGCAGTTTGTAGACGGTTGTGGCGCCTACTGAAGCGGTGGTCCGGGGTTCGAATCCCGGCAAGGGCAAATATTAGTGTGATGAACTCGAATATTTGCTCCTGGGTCGTGGATGTTATCTATATATGTATCGTCCTCTAGTACCCATAATACAAGCATAGCTTAGTTTGGGACTGGGTCGACTTGTGCAAGATTGTCCCTTAGTATTTGTTTAAAACAAATTGACAGCTTCTTTGATATTTTTAACAATCCCTAAGTAATTCTACGATAGTAATTAATTTAGCGCTGTCTTTACAAACATCATCTACTAACCTTTCTGCTGGTTAACTAATCTGTGTATTTTGTTTCCGGGCACTGCTGCTTATTAAGAACAAGAATGTGGTATCGAATGATAGTGTTTATATTGTATTAAATACGACAGCTGACGGAATGTTAATAACTAGACGGTGTCTGACAAGAGATATGATCTCCCTACAGCATTATTAGAGTTAGTGTCTGCGTGAGCTGCAGACCTCGCGAGTTACTTTCAAAATGCTGAAATTCGTAATTTTTCACGTTTTCAACCCCGTTATCTCCGCCATTTTCAGAAATTCCGAAAGATCATTACCTATATTATACTTACCCAAACTGCTGCGCTCACAACATTTCATGAGAATTGGTTGAGAAATGTGAGAGCAGTCGGAAATCCGAAATTCCAAACATCCGGAAATATGTTTTTTTTTTGGCGAAACTGATAGAAAGACGTTTCGCTCGCTTAATCAACTAGTTAAATTATGTTTAAAACTAGGCCTGCATAAGTAAGATAGCGTGTGACTATGATTGGTGTTTTTATTAATTATATCGACTTTAACGTATCGATTAACGCAACGTTCAAAATTTCTTACGATTTCAAACGATATCAAACTACTGGCCCTCAGTTTTGGGCTACACAAGGTAAGATAATTGTAGAGATGGGTAACAAAATATATAAATATTCACACACACATGATATTGTCTAATAATTTTCTTTAATTCATTATATTTAATTCACATAATTTTTGTAACTCAGTAATAACATAGGGAACATTATTGTTATACCCACTGAAGGAGAGAACGCAAACTGAAAATCATATCTTTGACGTAAATCAAATATAATAATGTATATTCCCTTCAAAATAATAAATCTTTCAACATATTTCCATGGACAAAATTCGTCGCCATATTAATACTCCGAAACTCAAGCAACAAACGCCGGACCTACCGCCTTCATTTACATAGCTTAATAACTTAATTTTTGTCGTATAATACACGATAAGACCACACACGACCGCCGGACATATACGGAGGTCAATAAACATTTTGTATCTGTAGTACACGTCGCATAAGTTTGGCTAACTTTCGAACATGTTAAGACAAAAACCTTCCTAATTTTCACCATCTTAAACACGAGTTTTGCACGGTCCTTTTTAGGTCCCATATTGAATAAGGAACCATTATCTTTTGTTCTTCGGCTCCGGTAGTTCCGTTTTTGGTCCCATGGGTTGTTTATGGTGGCATTTCGAATTTATTAAAAGAAAGCGTACGAAAGTGAGAGCCGGTGGGTATTTGGCAAATTATTGCGCATCTGAACAATTTAAGGTATTTTTATTATTTTTATGTTTAATCTTTGGGATTTAAGATAAGTAAAGAATGTTGGTAGTAATCGTAAATTTTGTAAGGTTTCCGGCCTGTTTTACCCAAACAGAAGAAGCCACCTGCGTAGACACACTGGCCCCGTCCCACCTCCACGGAACATCGGGCAGGGCGGGGGCGGCAGCAGAGGCGGCCGAAAAATTAAAAATTAATAAATATAGGGGTCTCGGTCCCGAATATAATTTTGTTCCTTTTGGGGTCGAGACCTTAGGTCCGTGGGGTCCCAGTGCCCAAAAACTACTAAATGAGATTAGTAAAAGGCTCATTGAGTCCACTGGTGACCGAAGAGCTGGCAGCTTCCTCGCACAACGCATCAGCATTGCGATTCAGCGAGGAAATGCTGCCAGCGTCTTCGGGCTATGCCGCGGGGGCACAGTTTTTTAGATTTATTTTAGCTTAATTTAATTTACTTTATTTTAGATGTTAGTTCTTTAGTTTTAATTTGAATTTAATTGTCAATTTATATATTATAATATAACAGAAGAAGTGTTTCATATTAATACGATGTGGTAAGGCTAAGACTTGTGAATTATGAATGAGCACTTTGTACAATAGTTTACATAAATACATAATATACTGTACCTAGGTATACATATAATAGTCTGAGACTATGATTGTAATAACGAGTCAGGTATTTAATAAATGCGGGTATTTCGTTTTAATAAAGGTTTATGCAAGAGAGGATTCAGTACCCACGGATGAATACAAGTCATGCCAAAAGATAATAAAAAAGTAGATACCAGAATAATTCAAGGAGTATTGAATTATTCTGGCATCTACTTTTTATTTTTGCAGTGTGTTTTGTTTTTGCACTTGTCACAATGACAGTAAAAAAGTCAAAAAGGTACGCGTTTAAGTTTCCTTTACATGTACCTATTTCTACTGTTATGTGTACTGTTGTTGCTCGCCATCAAATATTTGCACTTGCCAGGTAAGTTATAGGATAAGGATGGTATGTATGTAAATAGTTCCTGAAAATAAGGCTTTCACCTTGGCGTGCTTTCGTGCGTTTCCGCCGAACCCAACGGTTGCCGACAGAGGCCGTAAACTATTTTAGGGGGTGACCCTAGACGTAGGGTTGCCACTTCGCTGTTAATATTTAATTAAATTTGTACTACTTAATTTAAACCTTTTTAGTACCTTGCTAATATACTAACCCTATATCTAATAGAGATGAGGTCTTGCTTCACATATCATAGGGCACCTAGAATTAAAATATTTCTGCGCAGCAGAAATTCTGTAAATTGGGCAGGTATTATTCCTTTCTAGGGTTGCGTACCCAATGGGTAAAAAACGGGACGCTATTTATAAGACTCCACTGTCCGCCTGTCCGTCTGTCTGCCTGTCTGTCACCATCAGTCCCTATCTCATGAACCGTGATAGCTAGACAGTTGAAATTTTCACAGATGATGTATTCTTGTTGATACTATAGCGAAAAATACTAAAAACACAAAAAAATACAATAAAATAAATATTTAAGTGGGGCTCTCATACAACAAATGTGATCGGTTGCGTTTACTTTGCACCCCATTAGTATCCGGCGCCATTCATACCAGGTCCAAACTTAACTAAACCCGGCCAGTTAAGATAGAATAAGTGTTTTTACGGAACGGAGTTCGACTCGCACTTTTCACGGTGACAAGTTTATTCAAAACTCAAAAATTGAAAGCGGATGTATCCTTAACTAATGCTCACGTTATATCACAAAAGTATTTACGTTTAAGACAACTTTTGTCTTCATTATTCAGAATGCTCACATTACACTGAGTGTTTTGTGGCAACCCTGCACAAGCTGTAATGGAAACCTGAATGTTTAATGCGCGCTGCGTGGATTAACAGTCTTCTAGGGTTGTACAAATAATTATGGAAACGCTCGACACGTGAAATTAGTATGCTTTCTCAGTGTCCCAACAACGCAGTCCTTGGCCTACCTTGACACCATTAAACCTTTGCAACTCTTAACGCTTAGGCGTTAAGCTACTGATATAAGTATAGACCAGTGCTACGTCACTGGCTTAACTACGCGCTAGCTTATATCTACTTGCGAGGCTGTTAGTAAGTAATTGAGATTCACTACACACCACGTGTCGTGATTCCACTCGCGATCGCAGCCAGTCGTGTCACCAGGGGATAACTAAGTTACGTCACATTATACACAAACAATCAGTAAAATACAGTATGTTTAAGTCTCCGGTAGCTTTTACTCATATCTTAACTTCAATTTCTCGGATCTACATCCGATAGCGAAACAAGGACGCATCCCGAGGGGGCTGTGGACCGTTAAACCCGTCTAAGCAGTGTTTTTGCCACCTCGCTAACGAATAGATGCCGAAAAATGTACATTGCTTCAACTCACCTCTATTTTAAAACTCCTCGGTCTCCCCTATCCAATATTGTACAGCCATCTTTACTTTCTGAGTTAAATTACTTCTAACGCTTCTCAAATTGGCAACTTCGTTTCTTTTATTTTTCCAATACCGGCAGTAGGTACCTACATTTTACTTGTACTTAAAATTTGGACTTCTCGTTGAGCACGTCACGACTGACCGGATGGTCATCTTCTCACTAGACCCTGTGACCTCACCTGATCAGTTTTGACAGGACAAAGTCAAAAGCATCGTGCCCAAACTTGACCTTTGTTCGACATTGACACTCCAAACTTGAACCCGCTTCGTGGGAGACGTCAGGCGATCGAGATAACTGAGCGAAATATTTGGGTTGTGTTACGTATTGGTGTAATAAGACTTTTAATGGCGATTGGGATGATCATACATATTTATTTACAGGCTCATCGGCATGTACATCTACGTGTAACATTTTATATTCACAACTTCGACAACGTAATTTTTTTTCTTTACTGTAATGGGGTAAAAGACAGAATAAAGCACTATAGAAGGATATTTACTGATATTCATCCAGCCGCTTTAGTACATTACAAACCTAGGTCGATAAATTCGTGAATATACCAGCTTGCGGGTGTTGATATATGCAGTCCGGGGCTTTACGAATTACCGCCCGTAGTTTGTCTAAAAAGCTTTATATCTTGCCTTGGCCAGAAAGTGAAATTTTCTTGGGCAGAAAATATCACTTACGGCCTAAGGTGACCGACGCCTTATCTTTATAATATTTTTATTTGTAAACGTTTATTCGAATTTGTTTTTAACTCACTTTGAGACTGTTTAGGGAATCTTCCCATTAAATCTAGCTTCAACCTAATTACAATACTAGTCTCACTAATTAAGTGGGATACTCGGATATTCTCTGCAGATCCTCTGTAAGCTGCACTTCGCAAAGCAGCTTACAACTTTATTGCTTTTAAATTGAAAAAGTTCTTCTTGTTGACAATAAAATTCTGTCTTATAGTCTTTTGCATCGCCGTTTTTTTATAAAATGACAGTACTAAAACAAAAAAAAAATACGATATTAAGTATTAAAATGTTTTTTGATATTTTTGGTTATAAATAAAATAATTACGTGACTAAAATAAACTAAAAAAGGTGTAAGAAACTGTGCCCCCGCGGCATGGTCCCGAAGACGCTGGCAGCATTTCCTCGCTGAATAGCAATGCTAATGCGTTGTGCGAGGAAACTGCCAGATCTTCGGTCCCCAGTAGTTTCAATCAATCTTTTAGCGAGGTCTTTATAGAGTTTTTTGGTTATGTTTAAAGAAATAAACAAATGGCTTACATATATGGACCATATTACGGCAGTATATCCGTGACATTTGGTTCGTACATATGGATCACCTCAGAGTTTTTTTTTTCATAATGTCATAGTTGTAAATATTACGCTGCCTCTTTTAGTAATTTTATTTGTAAACTAACTTGAATGTAGCTACAGAAGTTAAATTTTCATGCAATTATTTAGCTTTTCACATACTTGCGATAGCGATGGATTGTCCTCTATGATAGTTACCTTTCTATCGCGAGACGTAATTGAACCCCTGACCAAAAGGTGCTATCTCCATCTACCAATTCCTTTCATAATAGGAAGATAATCCGAATGTCTTCATTGTATTATTGCATAACCACTATTATACAATTCTAAAGTGATAGAACAGATAAGTGGACGCGGGTGAGAAAAGTAGCGCGTTAAAGGTTTACTTTGAAATGTTTAAAGTTCACGACTTTTTTATTTCCACCGAGTTGTTTTGAAATATCAATAGATATTGTAAACGTATTTATATGTACACCACTATACTAATGGCTTTGTGAGCTGTATTTCTTTCCAAAGCGAGTAATTTTCGAAGTATTTTTTTATAGAAATTAAGACAATAAAATTCTATATATTCTATATATTTATATTGAACCTACTCACAAAATTTCATGCGAATCGGTTGGGAAATGTGAACTCAAGGCGAGAACAGCCGGAAAGCGTCTGGACAGCGGCCTATCGGTGTAACTCGGGCGTCGGTGACCTTGTAATGCCGAATCCTTCGACGAGGCATTCACGTGAATGCCCTTCACCACCGCGCGCGTCCCGCACTCGCCCGCGCTCGCCCCTCGACACGCACGCATAGCCGCGAGTTTTGTTATTGCACACAAGTGTCGCTGTCGTTTCTTTTTACGTTTGTATATATATTCTTTGGCCAAGCTGAAAAGACGCTTCGTTCGCCTCGCTCGCTCCTGAATAGAATGTGTGTTTTTGACTTGATCACCTCACCTCATTTGACGACGCGGTTGGAGCAGTGGGCAGCTGCCTACTGAGCCGGCAGTCCCGGGTTCGAATCCAGGCAAGGGCAAATATTTGTGTGATGAACTCGAATATTTTTACCTGGGTCATAAGTGTCTATGTATTTAAATATATTTATCTATATATACGTATGTATGTCGCCGTCTAGTACCCATAACACAAGTCTACTAGAGCTTAATTTGGGACTAGATCGATTTGTATGAGATTGACCCGATTTTTAATTATTTATTTATATCACGCCATACACCATAACGGATGGATAGATATCAATAATTACGTATTCCTAAATTGAAGATGTCGCAAAGGTCTGTAGAATTAGCACTGAGTATAAAACAACATATATCAATTAATTTATTACTGCAAAGCACAAGCAGTAAGAATTTATTGAAGTGCTAAATATGCTTCATTAGACCTACGTGCTTCGGAATGTACATTAAGATTGACAGTGACTTCTGTCGTATACGCAAATTGGCAAATACATAACCATAAGTTTATACGAGTCTTACCCAAGATAACATAAACTTTAAGGTGGCATCGGCTTTTAGTATATGCTTTAATTTTTGCTATTATCATCATTTCCTATTTCACAATCGCTTTACAACCTGATAGCGTCAATTGGCAGCCCGTGACTTTATTATGGCCATTAGTCTCATCATTTGTGTTACTCATAACAAAAGGTAAACAATAAAACGAATAACGAAACCCAATTAAATATTGACGGAAAATATCGTTCCTTATTGTCATCTATTCAAAAGTATTTCCAATACACTCATGCCGGTGGGGAAATCACTACCAACTCCTTTCTCTTTTTTTTACCATACGTATAAATATATGTTAGTGTACTGTGAATGGGAAAAGTTTGGGAGCCCCTGATTTAATGGAGATAACCCTTAGATCTTAACTATTATGTTAAATTATAGAATAAATGACAAAGTATTTATTTCTACATTCGTTTAATGGTACTGCTATATTAAATAAGAAGTTTGGCCACTCATCTTACTTTACAACAAATATTTGCATTTAAATTCAGTTCTATATCTTTTCTCCGATAATTTACTGTTAGATCTAACGCCCACCGTATTCGTTTATATTCAAATAAAATAATAAAATAGATAACGTGCCCCAAAAAGTTGTATTCATGACTAATATTTAGGAATACTAGTAAGTGTGACAAGTAACGCTACCGGAACTTGTTCTTCAATCACCAATATTTGTCAAGTTAATTAAATGTCTGAATTAATTGTAAATATTAATTTCAATTTATTAATAACGGGCGCCCTAAACATAAAATACTTATAGAAACACGCTGGTTCTAATTCTCGCTTAAAGTGTGACTGTTTAATGATTAATTTATAAGTTAGTTATATTATGTATATTTTATTGACAAAAGAAACATAGAGCTATGCATATTAAGTTTCGTAAAACAAACGTCATTAATAATATTGAAAATGACGTTTTTGCTCACAGTTATACAATTGTGTGTCAGAAATGGCACGACACGTTTGGAAATTGCCATACAATTTCCAAACATGTCGTGCCATTTCTGGGACATCGATTTGATTCGATTATAAGAAATGTCTCACAACTCACAAGAGTATTAAAAATATTACAAATACCGATGTTCGTTAAATTTTATTAAACCATTCCCAAAATAAAGAAAAATATAATATATGCTATTATTTTTTATTTTATTTATCCAATTACAGACCCCGCAGACGTCTAAATCGTATTCCCTCAATGAAATTAAAATAAAATGACCCAAACCGTATCCTGGATACAGCTCAAAATGCACTAACAAACATACATATCTAGAAGCAAACCCAATATAGTTCATTGATCATTATGCGTTTATTATAGCGTTAACTGTCCTATATTCGATACTAATCGAAGATTAACGCCACCCGACGCACTGCAGTCATGTGTTCGTTTTATTAGGTGTGTTGCTTCTAAATTGCTTATAAAATTTGGTTTAGATTATTATTGTAATTCTCGAATTCCAGTTTTTGAGACATACATGGAAGTGTTCTTGGTTCATAATGTTTCGCTTTATGCGATCTTTTATATCTTAATTTATCTCTTATCTTCCCACAATGGTTTAATTTTTTATATCTTTCGTAAATCATTATTTGTACCTATGTATATGTTTTGTCACAACGTTTCATGGAATGGATGATTTTAACTCTCAGAATTCTTCAATTCTTTTCACCTTCATAAGTGCAATGCGGAAATATAAGGTTATTAATAAAGCTTGTTTAAAACAATATAATAAAATAACTTTGGAAAATATCCTAAAATATAAATTATTCTAAATTAAATATTATTATTATGGCTAAAATATTTTAATATAATATACTCAATTAAATAGTGTTTTTAAAGAATTTCAATACAATAATTTCCGGCTCCGGCTTTAAGCCTACAGATATGCGTTCCCAAAGTGTAAGTGTACTTGTACCTACTGTCTTGTGAAATTTGGCAATAAGTATAGATATTATGTTGCAATAATCCTCGTCAATTGATTTCTCCTTGTGACTCACGGAAATGACTCAAACCGCGAAAGTTATAGTTCCATTGAAATTTTCATGCCTATTTGGTGTTCAATATTGTAATATTTATTCAAATGTTTCTCAGAGAATTGTAACTTAACTTTTATTTATAGTGAAACCGTTAGCAGTGACGTTATCAGTGGAATAAATCTCATTGTTATTACCATTTAGTTTAACAGAATATTAAGATATTGTCACTGAATTATTTTGTTTATGAATGCTTAGTAAAATGTCGCAGTCTAGATTTAGAAACCAAAGATACATTATTTGATAATTGACCACGAGTAATATATTATTTTATTGAAGTCTGTAAAAGAGTCACAAAATATAACGCTACAGAAAGATTCGTTTTTTGTGTAAGTGTGGTTCAGGGCTGGCGACGCGGCGCGATCGACCGTATTGCTCAAATGTGCGGGCGAATAAAAATGCCTCGTCCGTCTCGTCACAACGTGAATTTCAATTCATGCCGCGCATGCGTGCCGCGGCCGCTGCAGGACACCATCGCAAGTGCAGACTTCTGGCCGAAGGGTGTTGTGTTTCGGTGGTTCTGGCCGCCGAATCCTGTGCTAGATCAGATGACGCAACGGAGCCACGCTGTTACGTCGCCTAAATCAAACTAGATTTCGTTTTTTTTTCTAAATGTAATTTTGTAGTTCACAGTGCCTTGGTTTAATACACTGTAATGTTGTGTCACTAATTTGAATAAATAAATATGTGGTGAGGTTAGGGTACCAACTGCTCAGTGAAGTAGGACCTCTGGCCGAAGGGTGTCGTATTCCGGCGTTTCCACGCCCAGTTAGTGGACACCCACAGAAATCGCAGAGTTAACGTGCTTTTGTTTTATTTCCTTTTTTTTACGAATGTTAGTTTTGGCCACAGTTACCAGAAATAAATGGTTTTAATTTCATTAATTTGATTTAAAACACGTAAGTAAGATCCTAGCATCATGGTGCACACCGGTGCAAAGGCTATTAGCGTGCGTCGCGGCGCGTAGTGAGCCCATCTTATCAGTAGATATCAGAAAGGGTGTTTTAAGAATTTGCATATTATTGGCCAGTACCTACCATGTATGATTAATAGAAATAAACGGGTATTAGTATCTAATTGAAAATTATAGAAAACACTAATAGGTCTCTAATTGTACAGATAATAAAAAAATCTTACACCTTGTTATGCAATGCTTTAGTCGTTTTAGTTTAGTCATAATTAGTGTCCGACCGAAACACGTTTTTCTGCCGAAACCGAAACCGAAACCGAAGGTTCAGTTCTGATTACAGTTTCGCCCGAAACCGAAACCGAAACCGAACCTTTTATAAACGTGATTAAAACGTTGTAATAAAAGATAAGCGGGCCGTTCTTTTTAGATCTAATAATGAATACAATGAAAAAATTCGTTGACCGATAGAGCTAAGTGTTTCAGTTTCAGTTTGGTTTGGTCCACAATTCTTTCATATGCCTACGGACGATTGGATGCTTTTTTGTTCTTGCCTGGAGTCCGTATTTCTTAATCGATGCTCATGAAATTTTGTGAGTAGGTTTGATAAGTATATACTTAGATCATTTTTGTCGATTTTAAAAAAGTGCAGATGGATGTAGTGAAATGGGGGTAGACAAAGTAAAAAAAAAATTTTCAGCAATTACACAACGAACTTACATTTCACTTTTGTTGAATTGATATTTTGACATTGACACTGGGTCTAAATTAAATAACCAAAAAAATGAAAAGCATTAACAGCTTTAATACTGAGGCAGTGGTCTGTTAATTGTAAGTAGATGGTATAAACTGAAACAAGTTTAAAAACCTAGCAACAAAATAATTGATTGAGTTTTAATTTTTATAATTGCAATCAGGCAGCCTCGTAACGCTAATTCAAACGTAGGTACTCATTTTATTACATACCCGAAACAATGACGAATCCTAAAGTCGGTTTATGAGATAAGTAAACCTCCTAACTTTTATCCTAAATAACCTAATCACCGTCAATTTGTTTGTACATTGAGAAAGTTTGCGTTAAAAATTACAGTATGAATTAATAAATTCATAACAAAAACAAAATGAAGTAAATTTAAAGTAAATATAATTTTTTACCCGCAAATCTCGCGATTTTGAAAATTTCGGAAAACTGAATCGAAGAAAAAATACTATAATACTTATCGAACATATTTCACACACACACACACACTCACAAAATTTCATGAGAATTGGTTGAGAAATGCGACATTAAGGCGAAGCAGCAGCCGGTAAGCACATGGACATCCAAACATCCGGGCATACGAAAGAATTTTGGGTCACGCTGAAACGGAAATGCTTTGCTCGCTCGGTCAGTTACTTAACATTATTCGGGGAACAAACACAAACGTCACCTCACTAGCCAAAGTGATTCAGTGGCCGACGGCGAGTCAGGCGAGCGACGCCATATTGCCAGCCATGCCGACTGCCGAGCGCACCCGACTTTAGCCGAACGCGACCCGACAGTACGATGTTGTAAGTTTTGGCGCGGTCGAAAGGTTCGGCCGTTTTTTGGCCGAAACCGAACCTTTGGCTGAAACATGAATTTTAGGCCGAAACTGGCCGAAACCGAAACCGAAACCGAAACTTCGGTCGGTCACTAGTCATAATGAATACAGTTTTGTTTTGTTTTAATTTAATATTTATTTTCAGGCAATTAATGACTTAAGAATACCTCATCCTTTCCGAACTCTGCTTATCAGAAGTTAATAATTCCAATGTTTATTTTAAGAGCATTTCTCAAAAAGTTTGTACACAATTAAGACAGAAAATTAAAGTCCAATATAATTTTCCTATTTTGTTACCAAATATTTTAGTAATTTCCTATTTTTATATTGGACTTTAATTTTCTGTCTTAATTGTGTACAATTTTTTTGAGAAATGCTCTTAATAGATTGCACTTATACATGCGCGAACAATACATGTACATTGTACCTACATATGTTACACCAATATTACCAATTACCTACCAGTAGGTATATATTTTTTTAAGTACTAATCAAAGTTAACAACCGAGTGCTGATATATAATAAGGTTACTAACCTTGGCGGCTTGTTAAAGTCTCCGTTAAATTATTGCCGATCGACAGCGTGAAAACATAATTACACACTCAGACAAACAAATGATATGATTGCCAAGGTTTAGTCGAAGTCGAGGTCACATTATATAATAAGGTCTTCTTAGACGACATGTACTTACCCAAGTAGCAGACAGGTTGCATAAATAAATAATAATAATAAATATCAGACAACCTCACACAAATCGACCTAGTCCTAAATTAAGCTCAAGAAGGCTTGTGTTGTGGGTATCAGACGACTATATACATACTGTGAAGATGGTATCTTCACGATCGGTGCCTGGCCACTGATTTAAGAAATAAAGATTGTTTGAAATTCAGAATGGACGAATGACGTCCGTCAATGATTGTAGTAATGGTAAAAAATATATTCATTCTTTATCTGGCCTTCGGGCAATAAAGATATTAATTAACGTACCTCTGCTCTTTTAATAAACCACTGAGTCTTCCCCCGGCAGTCGCCACACTTGGTGGAGTCTGCGAAATTTTTAACTAGAGTCACGCGAGTATTGAAAGTTTCCCCGCTCCCAATTAATTTTGTCCACAGATTCTTGGGCATCTGTTACGAATACGTACTGAAAGCTTACGGTTTGCATAGCAGCCGTACAGGAGCGAAGCGGTCTATACGCCCACGAAGTACAAGAAGAAAAAGTGCACATTTGGCAATTGCGAATTGCCAACTTCAGTGTGCTATTGTATGTCCTGACGGCACTGCCGTAACGGAGCGAGTTCGACAGACGGGTGAAGTTGACGAATCTTCGCGAAGTTGAATCACCCATTATTATTTTTCTTCCCATGCGATTTTAATCTGTTTTTGCATTTGATTTGTTTGGATTCCATACGAAAATGGAGACGAGCACAATTAATGGCTTTTCCGACGTATAAATATTGGCCCGTGTGAAAATACGAAATAAAATAATCACAAATGGCAATTACGGTATAATTATTCGGGGACCGTATTACAGATTAATTTCAGACATCGTTTGAGGATGTTATATCAGAGTTAAACGAAGAATTATCGTCGAGCCAAAAATAATGTACAAGAATTTTATCATCGTCAGCGAAAATCGCAAGAATCCCCAATAATTTGTTCCTTTACGCTTGAAGCACACGTTGTTGACATCAGACAAGCAATTGTCAGTGAAAGTATACAATTTTACCAGTGAGAAACATTCAGTTTCAGTGTTGTCAAATGATGTAACAAATGTTCTTAAAGAGTGGAAGACATCAATTTCAACCAATGTCATTAGTTCCATAATATGTTGCTTGTTAAATTTTATTTCCACAATATGTGCTGTGCCGGATCGAGTGCTCGTCAAGAAAATGCAACATCGGGAACAGCAAGCCTGTACGAGGATAGCCGATCAAACGCCGACGAACGCCATGGACACCATGAATGCTGTCCAAGACGCAACGCAGATAACAGGCAATAATGAACCATAATATATAATTTGTAGAATATGTGTTTATTAGGATGTAAATAATTGACCCATAATAATTATGCTAGGTGTATGATAGTTCTAGATATTAGTATGGTCCTACAAATAATAAATAATCGTTGTACATAAATTATTACCATATAAGATTGTTCACCGATTGTCTTCATTGAATTATGTGGTACAAAAACTCACTCCTAATGGTCGTGCCAAGAATGTGATAATTCATGTTAACAGATTAAAGAAATTCTTTAATCGTTAATTCTAATTAATATAAACAATTCTATACTTCTAGGGTGTAAATAATAAAACTATTATTTTTCAGAAATTTTTAATTCAGGTTGACTGTACATGTGGATGCAATGCAATGCAATGTACAAGGATGCAGTTATGTTTGTTGCATTTGCAAGTGTCACTGTTGTAACTATAATTTAACTTCTTTCCACTATATATTGGCTGCTTTTCTAGGATATTACAATAGGAAGTTCAATTTTTAATTTCTTGCACTATAAATTTATTGCACTTTAAGTTTATTGCACTTACAATACCTTTCCTTGTAATAATAATAACTTATTACTTTCACAGAGTTCCAATAATTAATTATAACACTTTATTTCCAGCATTTTAATTTGTGTATACTAATATGTTTTTCTTTTTCATGTAATCCAACACTGCAAGGGCCATAGCTGTCCCAGTTCCTCGGGATTTCAGCTGCTGGTGTGACTGAATGCCTCGCGCATTCATCCTCCAGGGGCGGCAGGAACATGAGGTCTTGGCTGTGGTGCCAAGGACTTCATGTAACCTGCATCAGGCCAATGCAGTCTGAAGATCTTATTTTATGTTCATGTCTGTAATATAATAAATTTTATTAATTTTAATTAAGTGATAGGTAGGATTTTTAATAAAAATAACTTTCGTTTCGTGTTTTAATAATTAATTTCTCGACAGTGACATAACATTTGACATGTCAATATGACGTGTCATGCCATCGTCTATGGTCGTGAAATTAATTATGAGGTAATGGTTTATTTTATGGTACAGAATCTTGAACCATAGTCCATATGCTTCAGGATTCTAATGTAAAGGTATTAGTTTGACGGTACAGATTTCTGGGGCATATTATATATATATGCGCCAGGATTCTAATATAAAGATAGTGATAGACGGTTGTCACTATCTGTTAGTTCTGTATGGATGTTTGAGACAAGTGTCATAGACAATGTGTCAGGCATCTAATATAAGGGCAGTGACATCGTGGTACAATTGTTTGGAGCATGCGACGTGTGTCATATGTCATACTCCAGGCAGTTAAGGTGGGAACATTCGATACGATTTAATCGGGTTAGCCGGTTTTACACTAGGCGATTAAATTGTTGAAGCTTGATGTATCGAATGGTCTATGCTTTATTAATTAGTCGAATAACATTCGGGATAAGTTGGTGCCTTGCCTTTTTAGCAGGTTTTTTGTCAAGGCAAAGCCAATGTCAGACAACATGTCAGATTACGTAACATGCCATAGGCTAGTGTCTGTTCATGTCCTGACCCTGGTTATCTCTTAGCAAGAGACCATCTGGGTATGAATGTATGGGTATTCCTGCATAGGTAGGGACCTCTAATATGTTAGGCAGGAGTAGTTTTGTCTAGCGTTTATATAGTAAGACGAACGTCCCTCGTCTATCCCGAGACGGCGGGAAATGTGAAGATGGTATCTTCACGATCGGTGCCTGGCCACTGATTTAAGAAATAAAGATTGTTTGAAATTCAGAATGGACGAATGACGTCCGTCAATGATTGTAGTTATGGTAAAAAATATATTCATTCTTTATCTGGCCTTCGGGCAATAAAGATATTAATTAACGTACCTCTGCTCTTTTAATAAACCACTGAGTCTTCCCCCGGCAGTCGCCACAATACTTATATAGATAAATATATTGTATTATTATTACTTCTAAAACATTTTATTGACATGTAATAATTAATTATTATGAATAAATCAATATGAATATGAATATGTCCTTAAATACATAGAACAACCATGACCAAAGCACAAATATTCGAGTTCATCACACATATATTTGCCCTGGCCGGGATTCGAACTCGGGACCACCGGCTCAGTAGGCAGGTGCTTCCAAACTGAGCCAACCGCGTCGTCAAAGCACTTATACAGCCTTTATACAGCTTAAATTAATAGTGGCTGTATAAGGTCTTATATAGCATGTTTGACGACGCGTTTGGCTCGGTTGGTAGACACCTGCCTACTGAGTCGACGATCCCGGGTTCGAATCCCGGCCGGGGCAAATATTTGTTCTTGGGTCATGGATGTTATCTATATATGTATTTATATATTATGTATATCGTCGTCTAGTACCCATAGTACAAGCTTTGCTTAGTTTGGGACTAGGTCGATTTGTGTATGATTGTGTCCCTTAATATTTATTTATTTATTTGCTACTTTGCTGGGTATTACTTAAATTAATATTGGCTGTATAAGGTCTTATATAGCATGTTTGACAACGCGTTTGGCTCGGTTGGTAGACACCTGCCTACTGAGTCGACGGTCCCGGGTTCGAATCCCGGCCGGGGCAAATATTTGTGCAAAATATTTGTTCTTGGGTCATGGATGTTATCTATATATCGTCGGCCGTAGGTTCAATTGGGGTAAGGGACAAAATACGCAAAATGAGTTGAATATACAGTTTTGTTTAGAATTTTCTGCTCTATCGAATGGTGTATATAAAAAAATCTAGCTTGAAAAAAGTGTTCCTTACACTACTGATTTTTATGGGTTCAAAATCAAATCTGACCCACAAAAACCATGTATCTGTTTTATATTTTAATAAAGCAACATCAAATAGGGTAACTACTGCCACCAATCCACTTTGAATAAGGTAAAGGTCTTTCCAATTAAGGAATTACCTTTACATGACTTATTTTTGAAGACAATCTTATGAAACTGGCTTTTACACTAATGCTTTTTTTTTGCTCATGAATAAATAACACCCATACCTTAAAATGATTGCACGAGCTTTGAAAAAAATGCTCCTTACCCCAATATGCCATCTTATATTTTTAACAGTGTGAACCTTACACCAATTTAGTTAAGACGATATTTAGGTTTGATCTGATTTATGTTTAGATTACGTGTCCGTTACGCTAATTTTCTCGTGAGAATCAATGAATTACTTATCCCTGTTACCTTTATATACAAACACATCTAACTTTATATTATTTTAATCTATTGACAATAAAGAAAGTGTTATGTTGTAATAAAAACACCTTCATCAGTTTTATAACTTTTGTTTATACGGGTATCTGTGTAAACTGGATGTTAATTTTTGGCTTAACTAAATCATTGAAATTACTAGCGTAGTTTGACTTATTTACATGCAAACTTTCACGATAAATTAAGGTATTCAAATAAATTTGGTAAGAAAATTTAAAATTTAGTATTTAATCCACCGAGAAATGTAAGTGTCTATTTATGTTATTAGGTATAATTCGTCAGTTCGGCGTCTCTGAACGACAGTAAGTACTGAACTCTTTGTCGACAGCTCGTGATTGTTATTCTACCCGTGAAGTGTTTTGTTAAGCGAATAGTTTAAAAAAGTGGGCTAAGATTGTCGAAAAAAGCAATAACCAATGGAATACTGGAGGAGGTATTAACACGTTCTTTATTAAAAGTTTTTAATTAACTTTACACAATGTATGTTTTAAAATATCTCAAGGAAGATTAGATTGACTTTCCGAGGACTAGCTGAGTTGAAATTAGGTATATGAGGCCGGATAGTCGACATGGGTAAAACTTTATAGATAACGATAAGGTAATCCTACTGAGTTTGGGCTTCTCAAAATCGTCTCGGTACTTGATGAATTGCAAAGGAAAATTTTCACTCATTTAAAAGGCATTCCTAAGTATGACACACTTTAATAGTCATTATCTGAAATTCCGCTACCGATAACTGTTGAGAAATCAAAGGATCTAACTAGAGCTCTTGCTATTCATTGACTGACATTGATGTTGATATTGATTATATTTCATAGCTATAAACAAGAACTTTTCATTTCATTGATGTTTTTCAAGTACTTTACTCTTATGGTCATTTTATTATACAGCCTCATTTGACTCCTTAGGTAACAAGTTTCAAGTTTGACAAGTAGTGTAATTTATAAAATACCATAAGAAATAATAGAATAAGTCGTTTCGTTTCGTTTATGTTATTTATGGTAACTAAATACTTGTGTATTGTCTTGTGTCTATGGCTGTATGATTAAAAAGATACTAATAAATGTCACTTTGGTAACGGAAAGCCTGTGTTTCAAGTGTTTATGCATGTCGTTCACACAGGTACAAGTCGTATTCTTTTGTTTATGCACGTCGTTCATGAGGATAAAATTGGTGCAAATAAATTGAGTTAGTACCAGTAGTAGCAGTAGTGTCTTTAAATACTCGCGAACAAAAGTTATAACTACAAAAAAAAAAAACAAATTTATATGGTCAATGCATTAGTTCTTTATTTATAAAATGAAAGCCTAACACTATAGCTTGTATAAAAAAATCTTAAAAAGTTCAGGTTCTAAATATCTACTATTGAAAAATAGTTTTTTGTCTCTTCTGAAAAGTGCCGTTTTTTAGTTATCCCTTTTTAACTGGAGGCACTGAATTGTGAGCAACTATGTTATCTAACAGGACTGATTATTTCTGAATTGTATTTAATTTTGTAACTTTTATCGTTCAACACAAGCCCTAAACTTTTAATAATTTTGCTGTATAAATTACATTGGTTGTTTATTTCAGTGTTCGATCATAGAGGCTGAGAAATTATTAATGTAATTATAATAAAAAAATAATCATAAATTACAATGTGGGTTATTCCACTCGATAGAAACGTTACGCGTAACGATACAAATATGGCATGTAACGGACACTCAAAAAATGCTCACACGGTTCAATACATTTATATACCTCTTACATTAATGTTTTAAAGGTTTCCGGTGTTAAGATACGCCTTAAGTCAAAGGTATGTTTACAACTTATTTATTTTTACAACGAACCCTTTACGTCATTTTTTCGTTCACACATAATCTCAACAAGCCCCTAACGCCATTTCTTCATCAATATAGTGGATACAATGAATAGGTAAATTTAAGGTAAGGGACGAGACTACAGAATACTCTGTCTGTAAGGGACATCAGCAGCGAAACAAGTTGGTGTAAGGGACATGTCATTTTCTATAATATCTAAATTATTAAAACGAGCAATACATAGATAGACAGAACACTAAAATACAAGATTATGTATGAAATCAGGCTCAAAAAAGGTTCACTACAAAAAAAGTTATGAACGATTTAGTTAAAAAAAAACTTTGTCAGCCTCTCCTGAAAAATCGTATTTTGTCCCTTACCCCAATTGAACCTACGGTCGACGAATTATGTATTTATATATTATGTATATCGTCGTCTAGTACCCATAGTACAAGCTTTGCTTAGTTTGGGACTAGGTCGATTTGTGTATGATTGTGTCCCTTAATATTTATTTATTTGCTACTTTGCTGGGTATTAGTTAAATTAATGAGTTGCGCGTATGTCGGTAAAAAACTGAAGTATTGATTTTTAAATTGCATTTTCTTTGTGATCTACTTTAGGAAATGCCCATAACTATTACTATCTATTTATTGTATTGTTTATACCATTTAGTTCCATACTTAAAATCCGGCGAAATTGTCTTGAGATCCACTGTTTTCTCCTAGGTGTTTAGGCACTCAAGGATTTTTACTATAACCTGCTTAAAACACCCAAATTAGCTGTTACAAAGATTATCGCAACCAATATTCATTGAGAACTTCACTCATATTCCCTATTTCCTTCTTATAGACTTCAATATTTTCCTTAAGATCAAGCCCGGGTAACTTCTACGCTTTTATTTCAGTAGGAATTTGATAAAGGAGTTCTCTAAACTTTGCTATTACATTTTATTCTCACTGTCCTAAAAACAGCTCGAGGATACGCATGACGTCAGCACGTCCTTATATAATTAATTAAATGAATAATTAATTATTATGAATAAATCAATATGAATATGAATATGTCCTTAAATACATAGAACAACCATGACCAAAGCACAAATATTCGAGTTCATCACACATATATTTGCCCTGGCCGGGATTCGAACTCGGGACCACCGGCTCAGTAGGCAGGTGCTTCCAAATTGAGCCAACCGCGTCGTCAAAGCACTTATACAGCCTTTATACAGCTTAAATTAATATTGGCTGTATAAGGTCTTATATAGCATGTTTGACGACGCGTTTGGCTCGGTTGGTAGACACCTGCCTACTGAGTCGACGGTCCCGGGTTCGAATCCCGGCCGGGGCAAATATTTGTGCAAAATATTTGTTCTTGGGTCATGGATGTTATCTATATATGTATTTATATATTATGTATATCGTCGTCTAGTACCCATAGTACAAGCTTTGCTTAGTTTGGGACTAGGTCGATTTGTGTATGATTGTGTCCCTTAATATTTATTTATTTGCTACTTTGCTGGGTATTAGTTAAATTAATGAGTTGCGCGTATGTCGGTAAAAAACTGAAGTATTGATTTTTAAATTGCATTTTCTTTGTGATCTACTTTAGGAAATGCCCATAACTATTACTATCTATTTATTGTATTGTTTATACCATTTAGTTCCATACTTAAAATCCGGCGAAATTGTCTTGAGATCCACTGTTTTCTCCTAGGTGTTTAGGCACTCAAGGATTTTTACTATAACCTGCTTAAAACACCCAAATTAGCTGTTACAAAGATTATCGCAACCAATATTCATTGAGAACTTCACTCATATTCCCTATTTCCTTCTTATAGACTTCAATATTTTCCTTAAGATCAAGCCCGGGTAACTTCTACGCTTTTATTTCAGTAGAAAATTGATAAAGGAGTTCTCTAAACTTTGCTATTACATTTTATTCTCACTGTCCTAAAAACAGCTCGAGGATACGCATGACGTCAGCACGTCCACTTAACAGTCCTCACATAAAATGTCCAAACATATCAAAGTCATGTTATTACTTTGAAATGCTGTGAAAAGTTAAAACAAGACGAATAAAAACGTTCACATTTCACGGTCTGAATGGTCCCGATTCACATTTGAGTTCGCGATGACAATTCGGAATAGCAGGCTTTATTGCTGTTTTATTAACTTTAGAGACGTGGTCAAATACACAGCGGAAGAGGAAAATAAAAATTAAAATGCGTATTGTTATAGGTAATCAAGCGGGAGTGGGACTGAATCGCGCTTAGGTATACATGCTCTTTTTATAAGGTTATGCGAAACTCGAAGGTCAAATTATGGCAAACGTCCACATCAACCTTGTGCTTGCAATATTATGTACTCTTGTCTGTCTGACAAGACTTGAAAATTGTGGGGCTACGATACTTCGATGTTTCGGAACCCCGGTTCCATTGAGTCCAGATTTGTCATAGCAATATGTCCCATAATTCTAGTAAATATTCTGATACAAATCAAGCACTCCGCATATTTTTAGTAAAATCAAGCTACAGGTTTGAATTAAGTTCGTTTTACGCTGTACTAAGAATCGAACTTAATTCAAACCGGTAGCTTGATTCTGCAAATGTAATAGCCGGGTACCCCTTATCTTGCACAATCTCTATTGTCCAAAATACATTTCGCATAACCGTTTTCGCACAATAATTTTTAGCCGAATGATACTATCGCATAATTATATACTTACCACAATTGTTATGTCGCATAGTATTCATTTGGCACAATTTTGAATAGCAGAATACTAATATCGCCAACTTTTATTTCGCAGAATTTTATGTAGCACAATATAAGTTACGCCGAATTTATTTCGGCATAATTGTACCATAGCATACCCACAGGTTAGGTTGAAACTGCGTCCCTCACAGAAACGAAGGTAAGGCAGGTAAGTAAGGCAGGTCCGACTTGGCTAAGGTTAGGTACGACGACGAGCGAAGCGAGGAGGAGTGTTAGGTTTAACTGCGACCCTAACGAGCGAGCGAAGTGAGCGAGCCGCGCAGGTTCGACTTGGCTTACGATTCCTAACATTACCAATTTCACCTTAAGGCAGATCCGACTTGGCTTAGGTTAGGTACGACGACGAGCGAAGCGAGGAGGAGTGTTAGGTTGAACTGCGACCCTAACGAGCGAGCGAAGCGAGCGAGCCGCGCAGGTCCGACTTGGCTTACGATTCCTAACATTACCAATTTCACCTTAAGGCAGATCCGACTTGGCTTAGGTTAGGTACGACGACGAGCGAAGCGAGGAGGAGTGTTAGGTTGAACTGCGACCCTAACGAGCGAGCGGAGCAAGCGTGCCGCACAGGTCCGACTTGGCTTACGATTCTTAACATTACCAATTTCACCTTAAGGCTGATCCGACTTGGCTTAGGTTAGGTACGACGACGAGCGAAGCGAGGAGGAGTGTTAGCTTGAACTGCGACCCTAACGAGCGAGCGAAGCGAGCGAGCCGCGCAGGTCCGACTTGGCTTACGATTCCTAACATTACCAATTTCACTTTAAGGCAGATCCGACTTGGCTTAGGTTAGGTACGACGACGAGCGAAGCGAGGAGGAGTGTTAGGTTGAACCACGACCCAAACGAGCGAGCGAAGCGAGCGAGCCGCGCAGGTCCGACTTGGCTTACGATTCCTAACATTACCAATTTCACTTTAAGGCAGATCCGACTTGGCTTAGGTTAGGTACGACGACGAGCGAAGCGAGGAGGAGTGTTAGGTTGAACCATGACCCTAACGAGCGAGCGAAGCGAGCGAGCCGCGCAGGTCCGACTTGGCTTACGAACTTGACTGCGTGCCTCACAGAAACGAATCGCTATCGAAAACAACATCTAGGAAATATTGAATAGAAATATTGTGACACATCAATAAAAATATTATTGTGGTACCCCCCCCCCCCCCCACACACAACTAAGCATGAGCTCCTACTAAAAATATATGACCAATTAATGCTTTCTACATCATTACTATAACATAATTACACTCAAGGATGCAAACGGAATATTATGCCATATAAATTTCGGCGACACAATTATTCGACCATAGGAGTATTGTTCTAATCGACATTATGCCAATGTACTATTCTGCCAAAGAAACATGTGCGAAGTGATAGTATGCCAAGAAATTTAGGCAAAAAGCAATTGTGCGAAATGATGATTGTGCCAATGGTTGCTGTGCGAAACGAAAATATGCCAATAAATTTTGTGCAACACATTAGTAACCCGTAATAGCCATCGCTCCGCTCCGTTGAAAGCCATATCCTTACTATTTTATTATTACCAGAACTCGTTTTAACTTTCCTCACGTTTGTCTCACTTTCATTTATATTTTATGACTAATTCCGCAAAGGATATTAGGACTAAATTTGGCTGTTTAGTTTTATTTGTAGCTTCCGACAATAAAATGAGACAGTTATAGTCTTCATTTTAAATATGTTTCCCATAACTTTTAGACTAATTTACTTTGTTTGTATTTTAAAAGTTTATGAGTCACCATAGTTAATTTATTCGCGGTTTTTTATACCTTTTTTGATATATAAACTTATATATAAAATTAAGGATTCAAGTTACTATTATACAGAACTCACACTTTTTCCGTTTTATTTTGTTTAGAAACAGTCATGAAATTGTTCGTTTCGGATCTTATTTCCCATACATACATCATAAATAATAATAACGGGTAACGGGAAACGGAAAAGTCCTGACACTCATCAGCGTGGAGCCGAAACTACTGAACCTAGGAACTTAAAATTTCAAAAATAATGGGGTTGAAACTTGATAGTAATTGAGTAATTTAATATAAACGGTTTGAATCTCACGTAAAAATTGCCAGGAACGACCCGACATGTTTCGAAATCGTTTAGTTCGAGCTCTTCATCTGGGACAGCCGACCGTATTACAGAAAATCGCTGGTCGTGAGTTCTAATTCTAAACCGTTTATAATAATTATTAGAGATGTCTCACGAAAGTTTAATTAAGATCACTAGCATGATATTATGCAACATCTACAAATGTTAAATAAAAATGAGTTTTTTTTTTAATTCCCTTGTACATATATACGTTACTCAATCCTTTCAATCTCAATGTAAAGTAAATGGAATAATCCAGTCATATTGTGAAGCCTCTTCCCATAAATGGAGGCTGTGCCGTAATCCCCCATACAACGCGAATTAAGCCCTACACACACCTTTCACATACCTGGAACCAGTGGAAGTTCCTTTCAGGCCAACGTGTTAATACGCCTTCAAAGGGATCAATCTGCCTTTACATTTGATGTGTTTATACTTCCTTTCATATTTTTTATTTTATTTATTGACAACTATATTTTCGTGCCGTTTGCGGTAGAGACTCTAGGCCCATGGGGCCCAGCCGCTCACAGTTTGTTTGATTCCATAAAAAAAAACTAATACGAACTACCTGTGATACCAGAGCTGGCGCGTTTCTCGGACAAAGGCTCAGAATTGCTGTGCAGCGGGGAAACGCCGCCAGCATCTTGGGATCATTTCCGCGAATGACAGACCTTGGCTAGAGTTAGGTTAGTGTAGGTTTTAGGTTTTTAAATTGTTTTACCACTTAATTCGAATGTTTTTTTTTTAATAAAGTTTACACAAAGTAAAACTATTATAATTAGTGTATAGTTTGGAAAATATCTCATCGGAAGCCATTCCCAAAGCAGCAGGCGACTTCAAATATATTCATGGCATAGCCGGAGTACATTTTAGCCTATTTTTCCTTCAAGCCCGGAGCCAGGAAAGCCTTAGAAATCCTGTGGGAATCGGTTCCATGAACGATACTGCATTGCAAAGCAGTCACCATTCTTTAAACCTACTTTTAATACCAACACATAACCTGCGAATGAAATTTGATACCTATTACCTGGTTTAAATTAATATAACGTATAAATGTTCACATTTTCTCATTATGTGAAAGGAAAAGGTATGAAAGAGTTGATAGAATCTTTTGTAATCTTTCCGTTGCTCACAGCGGTTAATCAATCATACCGTTAACGATGTACTGAATCTTTCCAGTTCACAACTTGTTTTGAAAAGAGCTGTTTACGCTACGCATTACAGACGGAATTGAAAGAACTTTTGTTAAGTATATCAATGATGAAAAAATGCTAAACGTTTAAAGAAAACAAAAATGTAATTTGTGTTGAGTTTTCAGTATTTTAACATTTATTTTATATATCTATCTAAAACTTCTTCAAACGAAACTATGTAAATATTTTTTTAAATGTTTTACGTGTGAAGATAAATTAAAAATCGGACACATGCGAGTCGGACTTGCGCACGAAAGATTCCGCACTACTATTTCTTTTATTGTAGTTATAGTAGTCATAGTAATACCTACAACCTTTTTAAGATTTCAAGTGCCAACCTATTACCATTACCTAATCCGTTAGAAAAAAACTAAGAAATCCCTAAAAAAACACGTTTTTTACCTCTTTATATTTTCAGTATTTGTTATTATAGCGGCCATTACTAATACACACTATGCGAAAATTTCGGGTACCGTTACCGCACCTTATGGGTTCTGGAACCCAGGATCCAGAAAAAAATTAAACGATGTACTATATATGTACTAGAAATACATTAAAATGTTGATGATTTAATCTAATTCCTTACATTTGCTTTTTATTTTATAGTTTTATTGTGCGTCCCACCTTCTTCGCCTAAAGCGTGCCATCAATATTTATTGCAAATTAAATGCACTTCTAAAACATTAAAAACCTCTACCTCATAAAATCTTAACCACTAAAAGTCTAATCAATATATATATTTGAGTAGTCTATTCAATCGACGAGAATTTTAATGAAACACTGTGATAAATCGAACGATTATTTTTGCACGATTAAATCATAAACGGACCAATAGAATAAGCGATTACCAAAACTATGATACTCGTAATGCTAAGGTTTAAGTTTGATACGGCACTGGCAATATACAAAAATAAACGTATAAGTATAGACAGTGCCGAAATATTTGTCGGAGTATAAAGTTCAAGAGAACATAACTAAAAACTGTTAGTTCAAGTCCTATTTGGTCCAGTTTTTATTATTAAATAAGCGCGACGCAATATTTTGTTAGTAAACTTAAGTTTGCTAAAAACATGGGTACCTACTCGAATAATACAAGCCAGGAATAATGGTATTAAAACTTTCGTGAAACATATTTAAAGCCTGACCGAAAATATATGAGGGTTGTCAAGAGGGCGCTATTTATAAGATTTATATGGCAACAATTTTGCAACCAATTGCAACCCACTATAATGACATTAGTTTAAATACCTGTCAGTTCCACTATGTTAACCTTGTAACATCATTTAATGGAATGCACTCATTTCCTGACTGTTTTTCGTGTAGTAAACATGTGTACACTTTATTTATAATCTTACGTTCACGACTGTGAATGGTTTTCGGCATTTTCTTTGGATAATTTTAAATATTTGTCTTTTAAGAATACCACCACGAATGACATTGACATTGTTGACAAACTATCATAAAATCATTGCCAGTGGAAGAAATTAGTTCCATTGAAATTCTGCAATATGGCTCATCCTCATATATTTCTGGTCAGGCTTTAATTATTGTATTTAAGCGATTTACACTTACGAAGAGCTATGAAGTAATAACTACATTTTAATGGGGAAAAAATCATAGTAATTATATATGTATGTACCTACTTACCTTTTCGTACTACGGAGCAAACATTATTTGTAGTAAAATTTGATAAACCGCGATGCGACATACGGCGCATTTGGCGCAGTGATAGTGCAGCCTACCTACTAATAAGTTAAGTAAATATATTTAAGTTAAGTTGTGTAAAAAACTGAGCGCTTCTCGCCATCAAACGTCACAGTTTGGCGAGTTATAATGTAATTGTATACTGTATTTTTTTTTTGTAGAAATAAATAATAATAAAGCCTGCTTGGCCGACGGTCCAGAGCTCGAATCCTGGCAAGGACAAATGTTTGTGTGATGATTCTGTGTGAATATATGGCTGATATTTTTCTGGGTCATGGATGTTTTCTATGTATGTAGTATGTATTTTTCTTTATAAGAATGTATATCGTTGGCTAGTGACCAAAACACAAGCCTAATAGTGCTTACTGTAAGGACTCGATCGATTTGTGTGAAGTTGTCAGATATCGTGTCATATAGCAAGCTATATAAGACTGCCGTTGCTAATCCCTCTGCTTACTTTATTTATTGTAACTCTTATCACTATAATTATCTGTATTTTTGATGTAGATACTGTGTTTTAATAAATAAATCTGCAACAAAAACTAACTCAATACTCATGCCATCGTTGATTCCGTCGATTTCATTAACAACTCTTACATTTTAATTTTGTTTTGTCGACAGGTATGTATGCAGCTTTGACAACTCAACTACTCACCGCTTTCATCTTCTTTAATGTTAAGGTAAACAATACTGCAAGTGTTATTCCTAAATGCTCATTTAATTTTAATTTCCAGAAACCTTTTAAAAACTAGACGCTACCGCTTGTTAATTTCGGTCATTAATGTGTTGTTTATCTTGCACTATTTTCAGACCAATTAAAAGAAGAAAAGTGTTTTAAGTTATCATCAATACCCTCCCGTCGCTATTAGATCATTCATTGATGTCCATCTAAGCCAGTGTTTGCCAACCTTTTGTGGACCAGGGACCACTTTAATTTCTTATTTTTTCCCGGCACCAAATTTAAACAATTTCCCCTCCTCCAGCGTTGTATTGTATCGCCCGCTGAAGAGTTCGCGAACCATATTTAGACTCCTGTGACAACCAGTGGTACGCGGACCATTGGTTTGGGAGCCACTGGTCTAGGCCAAGGTGAGCCTTACTACGCGTCGCGAACTGCGTCACTAAACGTACGACATGGTTTTGATCGTAAGGAGCTATGAACGTCTTTTCAGCTGATATAATAATGAGTCAATAAAATAGGCATATTTAAGAACCTACATATTTCATTCTGTGTGTCCACATGTGGAATAAAGACCGCAATCCCAAAAGTTACTGAAGGTCTCAAGTATAGGTACATACGTATGGACAGTCTGTTTGTACCTGTTGCGCTTGTGTGAAGATGCTTTGATCTATTAATAGCCGGCATTAATCGACACGTTTGATCCGGGCCGATTGCTCGTAAAGCTTGATTCATTCATGTATGTTTCATTCATGTTTTGAAGTTACAAGAATTTTCATGGGCAGAATAAGAATAGTTTTATTGTTGTGTTTGATAGGCGTAGGAGTGGCGATGGTCACAGTGTGGAAATAAATTATGGACCCTAGAGTGAAACTACCTTAAACTTTTTAAGATATTTTTTACTGAATACGGTGAAGTAAAATGGAGGGTTATGATTATGACCAGTATGTATTTTAATTATGAAGATGTGGTAAATTTTGCACTGTGTTGGATAGTTGTGTCGATTACATCTACCCTAGTTGACACACAGATTTATATCATTCTAAAATTTACATTATACGCATTTATCTATCTGACAGTAACTGCCTAAGAACTAGAGATTGTAAGTTCAGTAACAGCCTATTCTTTCCTTAATACTTAAGTTATAATTAATACCACTAACAACGAGTCATTAGTGTATCTTTTAAAATATAATAAGTAAAAGTAAGTTAACAATTCAAAGAAAAAAATTGCGCAATGTAGCTCGATTGGCATTTTATTGGCTTTGTAAAACAGATAAGAGTCAAATTTTCTGTGTAGTGAGAACTCGTCGGAATATATGAAAAAATTCTAACTCCCAAGACAATTGGTGTTTGAAAATGAAAACGCTAAGGACGCCCCACCATATATCAATATAGCCCACTTGTCTGCTCGCTACCAAAATATGCGAACCAAATCAATAGTACAATAAAAGTCTATCAATACGTCAATCAATCAAATAAACGAACTGCCTTTGACCGCAGAGGAATAAGATGAAGAGAGAACACTTGGCAATAAACCGCTATGCTGTTTTTGACACGGGTTGTGATGGATGGGAAATTTAAGAAAATAGGGTTCTCAATTCGGTTGTTAAATACATTTTTTTTTATCTGTATTAACATTTAATATCGACCCTAATATTGCTTTAGTAATAATATACCTACCCGTCGTAGTCATCTACCCGAATATCTAAGGATCTCTCCCTCCAGGCAAAGGCCTTAGAGTTGATAATCCACCTAAATGACACCTTATCTATGAAGCACGCTTATATTTTATGACGGACTATAATAAGGGGAAAAACCACACAACAGTACTGTTTCTTTAATGAGATCGAACACATTGCCAACCGAAGGACTATAAGACCGTTAATCTATAATCATCATTGAGCGACAAATCTGATTATAAGCTCGCTGTGTTCGTGTGACTACAACCTGTGAGGTTTGACACTGTTTAAATTATCTGCTATCGGCTATGGACTGTGATATTTATTGTTTATTTAAACGGATACCAGGAAACAACTTATATGTATATGGGTTTCAGTAGTAATATATAAGCGAGAAAAAGTATTTTCATTCACATAAAGCCATTTCAGATGTTTGTTTATCGGCCATACCGTGAACCGGACGTATAGCCATATTTCGATAAGGATTTTTTTTTTCGATTTGTGTTGCACTAAGTGCCCGTCTCAAGTTATCATTTAAAGACAAAGTAAAGCACATAGCTACAGTAGCTACTAGACATATACTGGCAATATCCAATTAGAAACCTCGCATTCAACCCTTGAAACGAACTTCGTATTAAGATGGACCTCAATAGCGTGTGTACAATTTAGTATTCTGCATAATTTCCTAGTATTTTGTTATGTGTTAATGGATCTGTCCCTATTCATTTAATCAACGCTCATCTAGCTCCCCAGTTACATTCATAAGCTCATACATCGATCACGCAGACACTGTCGTTGAGGTCTTATTTTAAGGTTTTAAGGGCTATTAACCTATTAGGCACATTTTAGTCTACTTGCAAGCTAATGGTTATAATGCCTTGTAATTGACTTGTTATAGTCAGCCGAAAAACTGGTCTACCAATTTTCGACTCTATTTATGAAGGTTCAAAAGTGGCAGCCAACTTTCTTGGCTGTCTGTACACAGCTGGGACCAGGCGTAAAAGCACTGTGGCTATTTATATAATGTTTGTTGTTATACGCTTTATAACGAACCTGGGGTAGCCAGCGCGTGGGTAACATTATCATAATCACGCCTTTTTCTCCTACAATTATGAGATATAGCCAAATTAGCCCGTAACTTAGAACATTTAGCCTACTCCCAAGCACCTACGTATAGTACATTGTGGGGCTTAAACGTAAGCAATATATGAACGAGTAAGTTCGAGTTGATCTCCTTGATGATACGAGTTCATCTATTGCACTTTCGGTCGAGGTTAAACATAGTGCTTTTCAAGACTAAGGGTGAAGCCAGAAGTGTATTTTTTTGAGTTATGCGCCATGACGACGCGGCTGGCGCAGTTTGTAATGCACCTGCCTACTGAGCCGGCGGTCCTGAGTTCGAATCCCGGCCAGGGCAAATATTTGTGTGTTGAACTCGAATATTTGTTCCTGGGTCAATGGATGTTATGTATTCATGTATTAGACATGTTTATAGTCGTCTAGTACCCATAGTACAAGCTTTACTTTGTCAGTATTTATTTATTATGATATTTATTTTATACATCTTATCACGTGTAACACTAAAAAGCATTCAAATATTTACCAGCTAATTAATTTTGACTCTGGTTTTTAGACAATTATTGATTCAATTTAAAATATGTAATACATTGAAGGGAAACATACATAAACCTTAAGATAAAAACCACATGGCAATAGGCATTTAAAATGTATAAAGTATACTTCTCTGCAATTATCGTTCCATTTTAATTAAATCTCCTTTTTAAGGTAAACAGTTCCCCTTAATTCACACCACATTCTTATATGAACTCGGTCAAATTGACTGAATAGCGCTATCCTTTAAAAAAAAACATAAAATGTTTTTGAAAGTTCCAGCTATTTTAGACCCAAGTTAAAAGAGTTTTACGGATGATATTCGGTGGATTTCCACTGAGACTTAAGACATTTATGTTTAAGGTAAACTGTGGGTTCGTTTCCCAATAACTCCCAAACTAGCCGTAATGGTTAATGTTTAATTCATTGCATTATTAATGGCCGCCGAGTTGTATTTAACTTATTAATGAAATCATTTCAAGTTCCATTGAGTTCGGAATTGAGTCGCTAGGTGATGTATTTGCAGTTGTGAAACATCGCTGCAAGATAATAAATATATTACTAAAAAATGCCTGCTACTTTTTAGCGCAGATTTTTTTTGGTTTACCATATTGGATAAAAGGCAATCTACCATTTAAATACTCATTGACCTGTGTAGCGAATCAGTTGAAATCCAGTCCAGCTATTTTGGTGTGACGAGATTGTGGGTCAGCTACTGGACGACCTATTTATCCTTTATTCGCACGTTTACTATTTCAACCCGAAAATGCAAAAAAAATAAGAATCGGTCCACAAGCGGCTGAGAAATCGGTGAACATACATAACAAAACATACATCCAGTGTAACATAGAACCTTCTTTTTTCACCTGACACCGTCGTGACGTAGGCAATGACATAATTTTCCCAAAGAAAATTGTTCAGGACAATTCGGTGATCGGTGAGTTTTTCATTCATTAAATATTAATTAAAACTGGAACCAAACATTATCAACAACGTACGGTAACACGCAAATTGGTAGTAATGATAATTATTTGCCAGCGAAATGAATGGTAAACAGCCATGTTTGAACTGTGGGCTAATTAGTTGTTTCACTGACTCGCGTATTCGAGTACTCGCTGAAAGTTCACGTGTAATGTGAACTGTTTTAATAGGTTCTAGTAATTTGAGTGCTGAATATTAAATGAAACTAACCAAGGGTTTACTTTAGAATGAACCTAATTCAATTCTACATTATTTACGCAATAATCCGCTCAGGGCATCTATTGGGGATAAAGCGGGAAACTCAAACTAGGCGGCATTTTTGCGAGTAGGTACCAAATGCATATTATGCTATTTCAAGATAAACATTTCACAATCCTCCAGTAGAACAAGGGTGCCACATCAAGAAGGCTGATATCCTTTCATTAAATAGAGGGAAACCGACATGTGATGCTAATCATATTTCGTAAGTCTATCTCAGGTAGTTAATGGTTGCCGGCTGCTTATAAGAATTTATAACCTGTATATTTTCTGTATAGGTAAAGCATTTTGCCATACATGTTCAATAAAAAAAAACATAATCTTTGGATTCGTATTTGCTGATAAATGTACCTTTGTATACTATTATCTATGTTATCTCGCATGTATGGGTTAACTTCATTCTCTCGATAAAAAAATCTAAAATAAGTCAATGTACCCACATTCCCAAGACCCAAAAAAATACTATGCTTAATGGAAATCTTAACTAGTTAGAAACCAATTTTATTTACTCGAATTACGGTCAATAAATCAATATTGTGTCAACATACACGTATTTAGACTTGCCTTTCACTTTCAATCTAGCATTGTACGGCCCAATCGTAATTTTCTTATCTTAATCATTAATCTAAATGCCTTTGAAATTAGATCTATCGACTTTACGACTCATCAAATGTTCGCAAGAACGGTGGATGTGACTATCTTTAAATACTTAGTATTTATTTCCATACCAACGGGTTGTGGCAGCCAAATTGTTTCATGCGACATTCAATTTTATCGACATAGTTCAGAGAATCAGCAAACTGAAGCTGCAGTCGCCTGGTCATATCTTTTGTAGAGCTGACGACGGGCAAACGAGTTCTGGAGTGGAGACCGCGAATCGGTAAACGTTTATTTATGTATTTAACATAGCCATGCATTTAACCTCGATTGCACCTGATGTTAAGTGACAATAAGGCCTGAGATGGAGCATGCTTGGCTAGAAGATGCCTATTCACTCTCGACTTGAAGAGATCCAAGTTATATTTTTCAGGGAACAGGTGCGCAGGAAGAGAGTTCCATTCCTTAGCTGTCATCATAAGAAAAGTAGACGCAAAGCGTTTCGTACGAATCAGTGGTATACCTATATCGACAACATAAGGGTGGAATCCAAGTCCGCAAACGAAACGTAGTGTAGGACGTCCTGTAACAAGGTGCAGGGACGACATTCGTATCTCAGGGGGGTGTGACTAGGGCTTCCAATCCTGGGATTATCCATACGAAAAACCCGGTATTGAAAGCTCTAATGGTTAATGGAGAAGGAGAGCTGAAAATCGAGCTCAGTGACGTGCTATGAAAGAGGCCTATGCCTATAAATTCGGGACTGGTTAAAAATTTGATGACTCGCGCACAACTTCAATACCTAGCCCTAAGCCCTCCGTTTAGCCTGTTTCTCGCACGATAAATTGTACCTGTCTCTTTCTATCCAGTGCCGTGTGAAAAAGACGGGTGACATGTCACGTGACAAGCAGCTAGTTGCGCTGAAGAGTCATTTTGACGCGTGCTTTAAGCCCACTCCCAGGCACAACCACTATACTTACAGAGAGTTGTCTATTTTTTATTTGCAAAAGCTACTTTAATTATTGTTCGTGTTTAATGCTATGCAATTCGGCGTGGGGCGTGGCGGCGATACAGATCACCGAGTTCTGTATTTCTATGAGTGGCTATGAACACACGCCGCTTTACCTCGAACAAAGTCGCTACCAGAGCAATCAAATATGCTTTTGGACGATTTTTTTTACTAATGGAAATTATGTCCTATGAAATTGTACTGTCATTTATTCAATCCTCTTTAAGCCTGGTTTTATACAATAAATCTATATAAAAAGTAAAATATTCAATAATATTTTATAAATATAAAAACATGAAAAACCTAACCTAGGGTGCCGCCGGCAGCGGGGGCAGAGCCTAGCCTACCGGTCGTTAGGCCAAATTATACAAATTATTTTGATATCAAATGTTGTACCTAGCCTACCTTTATATCCAAATAACATACGCCTCAAATGTATTGTAAGTACCTAAAAATATCGTAAGCATTTTACGTTTTCTAATTTCAATAATAAAAATAACGCGTCATACTACCTCACTATCTCCTACGTTTCGAATATAATAAAATAAGGTTCGGACAGAAACTTGAACATTCGTTTTACAATGATCCTTCAATACCTCCAGGGCGAACGTTTTCTCAAAGATATTAAATTACAGAGCTGTAACATACTACACAACTGTCTCGAAAGTTGATTCGTGTTGCAAAGTTCAACCCATTTCGTCCCACACTGTCATACACGTAAACAAACTTTATAGAACACGTAAGGGGTTAATAAAACGCCTAATTTAAAACAGTGGCAAACATACATTTACACACAGGTTATCAGTATTCAATAGTTAATTCCACCCCACTTTTCACCATTTTCACAGATGATTTCCGTTATAAAAACTATTCCATATCCTTCCTCCGAATTTAAAAGATTTCCCGTACCAAATTTCATATAAATAGGTTCAGCGGTTTAAGTGTGAAGATAAAACAGACAGACAGAGTTGCTTTCACAATTATAACATTACTAGCGACCCGCCCCGGCTTCGTACGGGTGCAATGCTGATAAATTATGCATGTATTGTATATATGTATAAACCTTTAATCACTTTATCTATTTAAATTCCGCATCAAAATCCTTTGCGTAGTTTTAAAGATCTAAGCATAGTTAGGAACAGACAGACAGGAAGCGACTTTGTTTTATACTATGTAGTGATAATAGGGAGATATATAATATAATACACAATATATATTATCTGTATTGTGTAGAACAGTAATGTGAAAGAACCAAAGTTATTCTGTATAACAAACAGTCCAATCTGAACCCGAAACCCAAGAATTAGAAGTTCGAGAAACCTCGGATCATATACGAATTTTCTTCCAAAAGTTAAACTGTGGGATAGACACTATTTATCATTGTTTTAACGTCTAATTTTTATATTTTTCAATGAAGAGAATCGGATTCAAATCCGATGCAATGCTTTTAATTAACCCAGTGAGCATTTTGCACGACGCTTTTGAATAAGCAACTTATTTATTTTGAACAATTTGATTTTGAGTTACAATAAAACGCTGGCCAGCGCAAACGCAGAAACTAATGTTTTAATACTCTATGATGCTTTCGCGATTAAATTTGAAACGAATCCGATGTAACAATCGTCCGTACACATGTCCAACAGTGCCCATCGTGGCTGTCAGTGTCAGACAATGCAACCCGTCCCCTGTGGCTCTTTCTGCATCGCATTCACATTACTTGCTGCTGCAGTCTATCCTAACACATTGTTTTCGAAATTAATACCCAAGATGATGCTCTCAAGTTTGCGAAAGACTGTGGTAAAAATAAACTTTAAGACGTACATTCTGATATTATTTGAACTGCGATTTAGACGTGCCGGTACGATCAGCATCTAAAGTAGTTGTAATGTTTACTACAGGCTTATTAAAATTGTCAGCTACTTTTGATACTGACTGTACTATACACAATCACAATACAATGATCGGCAGACAAAAACCGACACTGACTTACTAAGTAGCAACGTCACGTACAAAGTGATTTATGTATTTATTTATTTATATTTAGACATACACACTACACAGCATTACTGCATTAGCCATGCTTAGGCACTGTGAATTTCATAGGAATAATAAAAAATAACAATTAACACATTGACTTTGTAGCTGGTTCTTCTAATGATCTTTGCATGTCTGTCACAGCACGAGTAATTTTCAAGCTGATTTTTTATATACTGCATCTGCACGATCCGCAACATATGCTTCGGAGCTGATCCGCGGGTTCTCTGTTTTACTCCTGTGGCCGATGATAATCCCATTAGTGGGTAATATTTCGTTCCACACAAAGTCCCAATTACTGGTAGTTCAAGTCATGACTAAAAAGGCAGGTTTTTCCACAACGAAAAAAGTCCGTGTTTAGTTTAGAGAATTTCCTCTAATTATTTTGTTGATGAACTTATGCTACTCCGACCGAAAAGGTTAAATGCTCCACCTAGGCCGCTAAGATTAAACGAGATTTACTTATCCGCGAGACAAACTGCCTGCCCACGCCTCCATCGCAATTATTACGGAGTCGACCCATTAAATATCACCCATAATGTACTAGGTATATTGCTTAGGGCCTATCAAGCAACTATCAGTTGCTTTTGTATCTTTATCACGGGATACGTTAGGTACATATCTGAGACAATCAACCTAGTCTCGAACTAAGTAAATTATGAACTATGTGTATTAGACAACAATAATAATATACAATACGAATATAAATACAAAATGATAAATGCACACCAAAAAAAATTACAAATGAAACACATGCAATATAGTGCTTTTAATAACGGTAGACACTAGGCCGTACATTACCCACTAAGATAGAAAAATATAATAAATACTCGTATACATACATTTTGGAGTACCTACTTTAAATACTTCAATGGCACTAACGTTTACAAACGTACGTACTATAACACCCACACATATACCCCTTGTATCTGATATATGAATATGTAAAAAAGAAATTCTACCCCTAATTACACGACCAACAAACGCAATGATGGAAAAACTGAGAATCTCCATATTCAGAGTCAAGGAAAGAAGATCAAAGTCGACTTATAAAAGTAAGAACGAGCCACGGTACCGAGACTGATTTTATTTAAAGTTGCCGCCATGTCATTTCCTTTCGACAAATTTCATTTATGGTAATGACATTTAAACCGAGCATTCTGAACGCTCACGAATAGAAAATACGAGTCTTTTTGCTTATTTCTATTTGTTCTTCCCTGTCTAATTCAGTAAAAAGTATGATTTTTGTCGAAAACTGCTAATATCATGTTATATCAGGCAGCCTATTTTATAGATGAAATGGCTTAACTTGCGAACCTTGATTGCTAAGTAAAACAAGTAATGAACGAACAGTCTACTACGAGTAGGTATATGAACAATATGTCTTGTCCTATTTTGGTTTTAACTAATATCTTATGTCCTTATGATTGTTTTTCCCAACGTTATATGCCCTAATATTTTTGTCTTAAATTTTAATTTCCTATTACTTATTTGCCCTAATATTTTATGAACGAATACTTTTTATTATGTTATATATAATTTGTCGTAACGATTACATATCCTGATATTATATCACATAAGTATCAAATGCCTTAACATCATTGCCCTAAAATTTAATGCACGAAGATGGACGTAGGTATTTTATAAACACGAGGGATGAAAAAACAGTTCTGCCGCGGCGCGCTCGCTTCGCTCGTTCGTCTCGCGAGCTCTGGGTAGCAGTTCTTCCTAAAATTCCTCCTCACTTCGCTAAATCACATTTAGGACTTATAAGTTACATTTCAAACAAACATTAGGGCTTCCAATTATAGAATAAAACGGATTAGAGGATGAGAGTATTAGGTAATATTATGTTTTGACTTTTAGGACAAAACAGCGTTTTGGGTACTATAGCATTCTGGCAAATGAACGTTAGGTCAAAAGTGTTTAGAACAAAGATGTTACTCGTACTTATTGTTACAAACGTTGTCAGGGATTTCGAGGGAGATCCTAAATGATCTGTGCAAATTAAAAACATACATTTTCTCGGTCTCGAACACAATAAACGAACCTTTAAAAGAAAATTGAAATAGTTATTTGTGCAACAAGAGAGCAAAGTTGTTTTTTATTGCGAGTGCTGATTTTGAGTCCCGAGCAAGCGAAGGATTCTATGTTTGAATCACGAGCGTAGCGAGTGATTCTAATTTAGAATCCTGAGTGTAGCGAGGGACTCAACAGCACGAGATGCAAAAAACTTTGCTCTCGTGTAGCACACACAACTTTTCACCTCGACACCGAGAACATAGGTTCAACTTTTTGTACTTTTTCTTCCAACCATTCAGGAATGTGTATTGTCTTGTCTTTGTTTCTGATTTCAATGAAATTATTATTCTTATATTATTAGAAAATAGATACCCGCTGCTTGAAATGAAATAAAAATCTAAATATATTGAAATAATACGTTCCGACACTGTACCAGTCCCTCACGACCACCATGGTTGTCATTATTTGATCAAATTGGAAGATTGAGCAGATACTACATTACGTGTTTATTTATTTTATACGAGATTTAGTTTATAGTTTAATTAATATTTTCACATCTCCTGCTCAAAAAGTACGTCGTTTTAAGTTTGCAAAGCGGGGCTAAAATAGTACATTTAGCCCCTAGAGTTTAAAAGGAAACCATATAATCCCATACAAATTTCTATGACACTGAAAAAAAATCTTGTTACCGGCCAGCTACATACTATTTACAAATAAAATAAATCAGCCTGCAACCTGATCAGATCGACCCAATTGAAAAATAAACTAAAAAGTTTTTATTTAAAATGTACTGGAATATTAACTGATATTTTATTTTAGCACATTTTATAATCAACGAAAATAAATTTAATCTTAAACATTTCATCTTGGGTAAGAATATTAAATGATAAAATAAAATAAATTATTTCAGTCGTTTTTTTTTTCAGTCGAAGTGAAATAATATTTTTACTCGTAAAGCACTAAATAAAATTAATACAAAAGAAAATAATAATTTGATCTCGATATTTTTTAAAGTATGATTCGTGACATTGATTTGACAAAAGGGATAAAAATAACGAATCTTACAAGTACATTACACTTACATAGCAAATATTTACAACATAGTAATCAGAGAATAAGGTCATGAAGTGCCAGATAATTCCTATCATTATGTAGTAATTAGCTCGAACAATATTTAGTTGGTCACGGTTTATGATAACAGAGCCGTTAAGATAGCCGTTAACGGAAACATTAATGTAATAACAACGCTGTTTAAGCACGTTGTACATGGTTATCAAATGTGTGCCTCTGTGTGCTGTAGACCTATAAAATTAAAAGTAAAATTCTATATTGACCTACTCACAAAATGTCATGAAAATCAATTGAGAAATGTAGACTGTAGGTGAGAACAGCCGATACTCTGAACATGTAAACATCCGGACACGAAAGTAATGTTGGCGAAGCTAAAGCAAGACTCTTCGCTCACTTCTCTCGCTCGGTGAATTATTATTTTATTTTTTTATTCACATAATATTTACATAGCATTATAGTTGCACCAAAGCGCTATGACACTAATAATTAACTAAAACATAATCTGAAACAACATAACTCAACAAAAATTATGGCGAAAGATGACCCCTGACACACTTCATTTGACGTTTTAAAAATTCGCCTTGTAACGCTGTCGATGTCACATAAACATTTTTGTGAGCCTGACAAAATATTTTATTATTACGTATCACATTTATTTTGTATAAAAACTTTAAATTTAAGATATACATATATCAGAAATTTATTTATCACATTTTGTGAAGTGTCCCAGCGATCATTATACGCCAACCAGATCTCAGTAGGAGTGTAGGAGGTTTTATATGATGGAGAAAGACAGTAAAAAACAGAGTGTACGGATCAACGCACACGAATATTAAACGACATTTTCCCCTACGGCCACGTGGTGCGACAACGTTGTCCAACATGTCGGACGAGGTATTTTGATTCGATTCGGGTTATAGGGTTTTTTTTTATTCCACTTAGTTCGACCATCGGATCAAGAGGTTTTTTTTAATTCCACTTGGTCCGATGGTCGAACCACGAGGAACATTAAATTCCAGTTGGTTTGACATGTCGGACAGCAAGGAATCAAAATTCCTCGTCGTCCGACGTGTCGGAATACGTTATCGCACACATGGCCGTAGGGACATTTTCCGGCACAATTGTGACAAAAGAACCAAAACTTTCATACCCTCCTTTAAAATCAACAGAGTTTCATCCAATAACATTCTAAATGTAATATTAGTTATTTGTGCAACAAGAGAGCAAAGTTGTTTTTTGTTACGAGTGCTGATTTTGAGTCCCGAGCAAGCGAAGGATTCTATGTTATAATCCTGAGTGTAGCGAGGGACTCAACAGCACGAGATGCAAAAAAATTGCTCTCGTGTAGCACACACAACTTTTCACCTCATCAGCGAGAACATATTCGACATTTTGTGCTTTTTCTTCCAACGTATGTTTATAGTCTTTGTTGCTGATTTCAATAATATTATTAATCAGAAAATAGATAAGTGCTGCTTAAAAAGGAATAACAATATAATTTAATTGAAATTATAATCAACCAACCAACACGGTTATTGTCATTATTTTATCAACATGACGTGTTTATTTATAAATGCACATTATATTACGAGATTTTGTTTATAAATTGATTAATATTTTTACTCCTAAAACACCAAACAAAGTAAATGCAAAAGAAAGTAACAAATTACAATTTGAACTGGATATTTTTTGAGGTACGTTTCGAATATGCATCTATGATAAATGGTGAAATTATAAATTATTATTATACGGGGCAAGTTGAAAAATCTTATTTTATTTGAGCAATGATCTACTGTTTTATATAAAAGGCACGATAGTTTTAATATTCAGTCGTTAAATAAAAATATAATAAAGAAAAAAATATACGTTGCAATTAAAACTTTTTCGGGTTTTTTTAATAAATATTTTGGTATAACGCGTATCCGAACTGTTCTCAATCGAGGTCGGATTCGAAAACCGAATTTCAAATTGATACGTTTCTATCCCTCTCTTTTATACACATATGAAAGAAACAGAGTGCATCGAGATTCAAATGATTAGAATTTTGTAATTAACCTTTGGCTGAATAATGACAATTCGTGGTCAGATATTGAAAAAATTAAAAAGCTACTTCCTACTCACGCTCGAAACAAAATCGCATTTTGTTCACTGCATGGACCTAGTATATACTATATATAAGCTCCTTGGTTCACTGTTATCGGACAGCAAAATCGCCATGTTTGAGCTGGTGAGGTGAAAAATATATTGTCATCTTTGATAATAATCACTTCTATTTGTTTTGGTAGCACACTCGTAACAATAATATGATATAAGTACTTAACCATTTATTAATTTAAATCCGTTTCTTTCTTTCAGGTAAGTTAAAAAGTAGCAGACATGAAAATCGGCGACATACATTTATTTAAACATTTGGCATCCTGTATCAAGTAGGTTAGACGCCATGCTACTGGAATGTAATAATAATATAAATAGGTAAGGTAAGGTGGGATGGGGAGACTGCCACAGTCGAATAACTAACTGTTAGTCTTACTCCATTAGCCTACCTGTGCTAACTCGGGGCACGTTCATAGAGATTTAATATCGATAAAAAAGATGTCGATATATAAATATATTCATACATGTGCTCACTCAATATTCTCGATTCCTATAAACAGCTTCGATATCATGTCTGATAAAGGGGATATTTTCATCTAGACGGCAATATTTTATACCGACGAATATGGGAAAAATATTGATTGAGCACTTACTATGAAAACTATTTTAAAATAAACTCATAATAGTTTTATTGATTTACTTTATAATGAAAAAAAAAAAGAATGTTCGACAACATTTGGATCTTGACAGTAACATCGAAATTTTGTTTGTCGATGAAATATTTTGTTGCATCACTTAGATGCCCCGAGTTATCCCAGGTATGCCCATTAGACAATAAACTATGTTAGTCTCACCCCACCTTACACAACATAAAACTCCACAATCTTTGGCCTTTAATAATCAACACCTAGTCTTTCAGGGTGAACTTTCTGAGCCCTTAGAACATTTTATGATGGAGAGCCATCCTGGACGGCACCAAAATTAAAATTACAGGTTTCCTCAAAAAAATTATATTACCTCTTTAAAATCGCATATGAATGCCTCAAGCAAAACTGCGGTTATTACGAAATCACTTATTATTTCCACGCCTTCAGAGTATCATAAAGTATCAATTAGGGTTGTTTTGTAACATAATGTGCCAATTTAGCACCATTAAAGGCCTATTAAAACGACGGTAGCTTACTAACCATCTTTTAATCGAAACGGAATGGGTCCGCAGTTTTCATCGACGTGTATGCATCAATTAATTAGTTCTCGTAAGCTATTTTGGTCACGGAAATACCTTCCGGGGCCATTTATCGTGATTTATTTGCATGATACACATGTTTTGAAAAACTTGCAAATAACTTAAATATACTTTATATACGTGCCTAATTAAATATGTATGTAATATCGATGAAATTGCTCAGTGTGTTAATAAAGTGGCATGATTCATGAATCTGTGTAAATAACTACATTTTTGTCTTAATGTAAAACAACAAATTGTTCCATGGAAAAAATACGTGATTAAAAAATTTAATGCTTATAAAAATATTTTTTCATCTTTACAAGAATTATTCTGCAAGATATTGTTTTATCCATCCAGATTGAAATCTAAGAAGCTTGCATATATGTTAGCGGGGGATCCATACTGGTTTTAAATAAGACAATCACGTGATTGACAAACTGTATTTAACGACCTTCTTCTTCGAGTGTCTGATCAAGAATGCGGGCTTAACGATGTTGCAGCCTTTTATAAGGCACTGTCAACAAGATACACCTGCACTCTTGAGTCAAATGACCAATTGAACATTTAATTTTACTTATAGCTAAATTCATTGATTCTCAAGCAATTAATCGTAGTTTAATTGCATTTATTAACAAATCTAATATAATTTATTTTAATGTGCATTAATTGTATATTATAATGAAAATTGGCATGCAAATCATTATTTTTCTACCTACAAAGTAATAATAAAGATGTTACGAAATAAATTAAAGTTATCGTTAGTTCGTTGTTGTTGGAGAGGCGCTAACATATATATTTACGGAAAAATAAAATTTAATGTTCGTATCTTTACTTTATTAAGAAATGGGGGACATTTCCAATCATGTTATTGTGATTAGAAATCTTCTTACAAAATTCATCCATGAAGATGATTTGTCTTTTCTCTCCAAATTTTTGGTCTTTTCCACGTAGAAACCGAATTCTGTTACGATGCCTTAAGGATAAAACAGACATATTTACCTACGTATATTTAGTCCATGAAATTTTGGAGTCTGAGGTTTGAATAACTTACTTATTAACCAACTATAGTCGTAGACTAGCGTCTCTACACTTTTCTTACAAATATTTATTACAGACTTATTATTACAATAATTAATGCAAACTGGTAGTTAGAAATACCTATTATGATGATAAAACGTGGTTTTTATCATGTTGTTAAATATCTCTGAGAAGTATAAAGGAAACATTAAAAAAATATACATATTGAAGTAAACACAAAGATGGCTTGGTATAGACTGATTTATTATTTCTTAAAATCTACCCACACCTATCAATATATACAAATACACTATATCTCTTTTCTTATAAAAACAAGTATTGCTTAATTATTAGATAATTTATTCAACATTTTTTGTATTATAAATTTACGAAACATGTCATGTCTTTAATACAAAGATCAAAGCTTAAAGAAAATTTAAAAGGAGCTACCTGGTATTATTCGTATTACACAATCCTTCCCCCTGTAACGAAATTATAAACAGTAGGTAATGGCCGTACATGTACCATTATATGCACAGTAATTTTCATACCCTGTTACAGGGCCCACCCGGTATGTGTGATGACATTAAATTAGGTACTTGTATATTTCACAATCTTGCTAGGACCAAATTGATGGTGTAAGGTGTTATTGACATACATATCACATTCCAGCGTCCACAGGAAAATTTAATTTATAGCACGATTAAAGACATCTATTGTGATCCTTAAACTAAACACAAATTGTTTATTATTTTTAAAGATGAAATATACACAGCATGCAACCCATTATATATATACAGACATTCAACAGTGTAAGTAGTAATTTATTAAAGTTATTACCTATAATTATGTAGATACCTATTTATATTTTATGTTATTTAATTTAATTACATAACTTTTTTTTAGCTTCTATTGCAGCAGCCCTCGGCGGGCGCTGATTAGTATGAGGTATGGGCCGAGGAACAATAGCCTGGTCGGTCGGGGAGCACCTGTCCGTATTTGCGCCGGCGGAGCCCGTGTCTGGTAACTCGCTCACGTCGTCGTATATACTATCATCACTAGAATCGCCTTCATCGTCATCGTTCATTATCTCATGTTGAGATGATGCCGGAGATGTGGCCTCAGGTTCTAGCTTGATAAGGTGGCGTCTATTCCTTCTGTAACGTTTGCCCGCTGCATCCGTTACGAAGTATGAGCGCGGCTGCGGAGCCCGCCCCGTGACGCGCGCCGCGCGCCGCCGCCCGCTGCCGCAGTCCAGGGCGATGACGTCATCGCCCGGCTGCAGCTCCGGCAACAGGCGCGCGCGCTGGTCGTGCCTTTCCTTGCTTTTTGCCTGATTGAGCTGTATATTCGCGTAATCAGCGCTGTTATCCCTATCCGGCAATAACTTTCCCTCGTGTGCAGGTAAACGCGTGTTTAATCGTCTACCCATCAGTAGTTGTGCCGGACTAGCGATTCCGTCTCGCGGAGTAGCCCTATAATTTAATAATCCTAAATAAAAATCAGTCCCTGTATCCAATGATTTTTTAAATATCATTTTAATTGTTCGAACGGCTCGTTCGCTACGTCCATTTGACTGAGGGTACCCGGGAGAAGAAGTGGAGTGTCTGATATCCCATAAGTCAGTAAACTTTTTAAATTCCCTGGAAGAAAAAGCTGGACCATTGTCGGAAATGAGTTCTACCGGGATTCCGTGCCGAGCAAATTGATCTTTCATAGCTAACACTACACAGCTTGAATTAATCGTTCGTATAGGACATACCTCAACAAAGTTTGAAAAATAGTCGACTATTAATAAATAGTATTTATTTTTGTATTCGAAGATATCGGACCCGATTTTCGCCCACGGCAACCTCGGTATCAGGTGCGGAACCATCGGCTCGCGCTGCGGCGTAGGCGCGCGCTGCGCACAGGCGCGGCACCGGCGCACAGTGCGTTCTATATCGCGCGACATTCCCGGCCAGTACATCACCTCCCTTGCGCGACGCTTGCACCGGTCTATACCGAGGTGACCCTCATGCACCCTCGCCACCATTTCCGGGCGGAGATCAGCCGGAATGTAGACCAAGTTATTCCTAAACAGTACGCCGTCTGTGTACTCAAAGCATTCCCTGCTATCCCATAACGCACGCACGGATTCATCTGACTCATGTTTAGAACTGGGCCACCCGTTTTTAATGTAATTTTTGAGCACTTGACATACCTTATCATTACGTGAATATTGCCTTATTAATTCCATTTTAGTGTCACTCATTTGCACCATTCGTAATAAAAAACACGTCTGCTCGTCGACCTCGCATGATACCTTTTCACCCATGAGATCGGCGAGTGGAGCCCGCGACAAAGTATCCGCTACAAACATATACTTACCGGGTTTGTATAACACTGTAAAGTCATACCTTTGCACGCGCAGCATCATCCGTTGCAACCTAGCCGGCACGGAGTCCAATGCCTTTTTAAATAGCGCCTCTAGAGGTTTGTGATCGCTCTCGATTATAACATCCGATTTCCCGTAGACGTACTGATGAAACCTCTCTAAGGCGAACACGATAGCAAGCATTTCCTTCTCGATCTGCGCATAACGCTGCTGAGTGTCAGTGAGAGTAGCGGAAGCGAACTCGACTGGGCGGCCGCCCTGCAGCAGGACAGCACCGAGGGCGTGGCTGCTGGCGTCTACCGACAGCACGCAGGGCTGCTCGGGCGCGAACAACGCCAGCACCGGCGCCGCGCACAGCGCCTGCTTCAGCGCGCGCACCACGCGCTCCTCACATTCAGTCCAACACCATTCGCTGTCTTTTTTCAAAAGATTCCTCAGCGGAGATACTTGTTCCGAATAGTTTGGGATAAATTTAGCAACGTAATTTACCATACCCAAGAAGCGCTCCAAAGACTGTCTATCACTGGGGCTCGGCATTTCCTTAATTGCTTTTAGTTTATTTTCGTCGATCTTCACTCCCTCAGAATTAAACGTATGACCCAAGTATGTCACCTCGGTTACGCGAAATTCGCATTTTTCCTTGTTAAACTTTATACCTACTTGTCTAGCACGCTCGAGCAGGCTTTTCAGCCGGCTATCGTGCTCGTCCTCAGTGGCTCCCCAGACGATGACGTCATCGACGAATGAATCGACGCCCTCGAGATCCTCCAACAGCTGCCTGACCTTGCAGTGAAAAATTTCCGATGCAGAGTTAATTCCATACGGAAGACGAAGGAATTGATACCTTCCGAAAGGTGTGCCGAATGTGCATAAATCCGCGCTTTCATCATCAAGCTGGATCATCCAGAACCCAGACCTTGCATCCAACTTGCTGAAGTAGCGCGCTCCCTTTAATTTGGTCGAGATTTCCGTAACAGTAGGCAAAGGGTAATGCTGACGACGAATAACACGGTTCAGAGGTCGGGGGTCAAGACACACACGAAAACTACCATCTTTTTTCGCCGCCATCACAATGGCGTTTACCCACGAGGTAGGATGCGTTACTTTTCGTATAACCCCTAAATTCTCCATGCGAGTCAGCTCAGTCAACAGCTGATCCCTGACACCTAACGGTATTTTACGCACAGGGCAAATACATGGACAGGCGTCACTTTGAACAGGTATCTTGTAACTACCAGGAAGTTTACCTAATCCACTAAATAAATCTTCAAATTCCTGAACATTTAACGAATAGATACGTTTTACCAGGTTTAATTGTTCCAGGGCATCTTTTCCTAGAATACTTTGACAGTCATTACTTGATATAACAAATTTTAGATAAAATTCTTTATCTTTAAACATACACTTTAAGGTGTATGAACCTATAATAGCCACATAGTTGCCACAAAACGATTGCGCTTTTACACTATCAGGATTTATGTCAGACACCGAAAAACCTAATTTTATAAAGTTATTTTTAGATAAAACATTGAGATCAGAGCCGGTGTCTAATTTAAATCTGTGATTAATGCCTCGATTCAAACAAAGTAATCGTAATGTCTCATACCATTTAGAGTCCTCAATATGGTCGATCTCCTGAATAGTGTCCAAATAATATAACTCGTCATTGTCTTCTTGCAACTGATATACTTTGCCCGACTTACGCCCCGGACACACTTTTTTATAGTGACCCCTGTAGCCGCACAAGAAACACTTCACGTTTTTAGCCGCACAACGATCACCACCATCACAATAAGTTTGCGCACACGACCCACACAATCGCTCCCGAGGGCTCGGACCCGCGAACGTCGCCCCGCGGGCTCCCATGCCGCTCGCCGCCGCCACCGCGCCGCCGCCGCCGCCGGGCGCGCGCGCGCCGGCCTCACGGAACCCGCGGCCACCGCGCCGGGCTGCTCCTCGCCACAAACCACGGTTCCTTAGCGCATCCACCGACATACCTTTCGTAGGTTCGTTTTTTACGCCTTCAATTTGACGGCTTTCCTCGCTGGTCACTTCACTCGACTGACATATGCGTATAGCCTTTTCCAGTGTGAGACCATCCGTGCGCAGCAGTCTATCTCGTACTACGCTATCCTTAATCCCGCAAACGATGCGATCGCGTAGCAAACCATCTTCGAGTTTGTCGAACTCGCACTGTTGGCTTAAAATCCTCAAAGCGGTCACATACTCGTCGATGCCCTCGCCGGGCTCTTGGCAACGTGTAAAAAACTTAAACCGTACCATGATAACATTTGTCTTAGTACCGAAATGATTATTAAATTTCTCAATCAACTTGGTTACGTCATCACGATCCTCTTCCTTCTCGAACTTGAACGTAGTATACACGTCATAGCCGTCGGAACCGATCAGATTTATCAGTAAACTAGCTTGAACATCGGCTGATTCTTTGCAAACTCCAGATGCTTTTAAAAACACTTGAAACTGCTTGAGCCATTTACGCCATGAGTCAGCGCGACTCGCCGGACCGCCTTCTAAGGTTAACTCGGCAGGCGGACGTGCGTGTTCCATTGTTTATTAGTATATCAATCACTGATTTACCGAAATGACTGTAAACAAAGTTAAACCGAAGCACTTAACCAGTATTTTGTTAATTATTTCTTAGCACCGCTGTCACCATGAAGTAAACACAAAGATGGCTTGGTATAGACTGATTTATTATTTCTTAAAATCTACCCACACCTATCAATATATACAAATACACTACACATATAGCCATTAATTAATTGGGAGTAGCTCCACAAGAAGTTTTTATGGAAGAATAGAAAATAATGATAATGGAACGTTCGATTAGATCTAAGATCGAAAGTCATCTACGAGTAATAGCGGCGATATGGTTTTATTGATTTTTGTAAAAACCATGAACCTAGAAAACCTACATCACTATGAACTCAGAGCCTTCTCCTTTTTTACAGTCGGTTTAAAAAGTAACTTCATTTGACATTAGTGGCTGGCGGAGTAACAGATCTCGTTTGTTTTTCCCTCGGTCGACAGAATCGGCAGACTGCATGACGCGCTGCGGTCGCACGGACCAGTTATAGGGCGGTGTCGATAAATATATCGATGATTCTGATAACAATGGCCTCGCTATTTAAAACGATTTACGATCAAACTCCGCAATTGGACCGGCTCACCTGTGACAGTTGTACATAGTAGTCGTGTTCTACTTGCATACCCGTTAAGTCGTTACACACTGTATGACGTTTTTTTAATATACTTTCGAGCTAAATCTACAACATGTGTCTCTCTTTTAAATGTACAGGTTTATTTTACAAGTCACAATAACAAAAAGCATTATACAATGTGGGTCCTATAACATAAGCAAAAAATTAAAACATAGATTTTACTCGTTAAACTGAACAACATTTGTTCAGCAACTTAAAACAAAAGTCAGTTTTCAAAATTTTATTATTTCAAACAAATTAAATAGTATTTTCAATGTATGTCGTCCAGCGTTGACATTCCCTGAGCGTTGACATAGCTGTCACTCTACTAATATCGGACATTTCGCAATACATTGCTTCTTTGTTTAAACTTAATTCTACAAAATGTCATTTAATACACGTTATTTTCACAAGTTGCTTAACAAATATTGTTTAGTTTCAAGGGACGAATCTATGTTTTAATTTATTGCTCCTGTTACAGGGCCCACCCGGTATGTTAACTTTACTTGCCGAGGTAACCCGATGTTAATGTTACTAAAAACCGAGAATACCTAAAATAATACGAAGTTTATAGATAACCGGAGAGGTTATCGACCCTGTCAATGAATATAGTAAACACAACTCATTGATGCTCCGTTTTACCACCAATCAACGTTCATTTATATTTGGGGATCCGTAATCCTCTTGTCTATGAATATTAATACCCGAGAATTATGTTTTAAACGTATTAAAATGTTATGTTAATATTACTAATTGCTATATATTTATGAAGAGAAATATGTTTTAAACGTATTAAAATGTTATGTTAATATTACTAATTGCTATATATTGTGCCTCATAGAATGGATTTCATTAATACGTAAGTTTAAAAATACATTTGGGTTGTGAATAAAAGACAAATGCTAATATTATCTGCAATCTAGTTCATGTGAAACAAAGTGGAAATCTCTTAATATTTACCAACTTTATTTTTGTCCACTTAATGAGTTAAATAATCCTTTCTTCAGAAAGTTAATTAAAAACAAAGTTATTTTGAGACGAGGCCCTGCTCTCCATTTTACTTCTTATTCTGTAACCTTAATTTAATAAAAATACTCTTCTTTTATAATGCCACAAATTAAGGATTTTAAGTATGAAATTATGAATGGAACCCTGTGGCTATGAACGATATACATATTAACATACTTTTCAAACTTGAGAGCACTTCAACTGACTGATGAGGTCATGGCGTGATTCTCATGAGCTTATAACCACTATTTATTTACGTGCATAAAAATAAAATGTCCATAGTATCATTAGGACTATTTGATTTTATCGTCTGCATATTGACTTGGTTGGAACGCAGTTTAATTTTTCACATGTCACTTATAATAGAATAGGCTATTATAACTATAACATTTAGATTGATATAGTGTTTATGGTAGCAATTTTTTCGTCAGGATGATTTTGCGAATACGTCATTGTGCGGAGTCATTGGCTTTTAATTATTTTAAGTGTCCATTAATTCGAAAGCTTTCTAATGAACATGATTAATTTATGCCGGTGTAATAAAATTAATTGAATGTTACGTGAACGCCATAGATAGTAAAGTTCGTTAATAAAATCTGCTTTAGTACACAATAAAATCACTTTGTAGATGAATCTGATAAAATAAATAGTATTCTATGCTGAAATAAAAATTAAACAATATTTGTATTGGCTGATTTAGATATTTTGCTATGCTTTACTGAACTGCTGTTGAATAACTATGACCTGTCAATCCTTTCTAAGGTAGTTATTTACGTATGTTTTAGAAATATTAGAATCAAAATCAATCTTTGTCATTATTGACTGTGGCGCTTTTTCTTTGCGATTATTTAATAACTAGGCGCTACTCTTTTGTTATTACTTATACCTGCGATATGGGATCCTGCCGTTTTGCCAAAATTATTTTCGTCAAATTTCATTACCCAAACAAATTTTAGCAAGTGTTTTTATTGCCAATGAAATCTTTGGCATAATTTCAATACGCACATTTCATTTGGTCAAATTTTCGTTCAGCAAAATGTTACTTCGAAAAATGTCATTTAGGCATTTGGTCTTTTAGCAAATGCTTTATTAAGGCAAAAAAATATTAGATAATAAACAATAGTCAAATTTTCATTTAGCAAAATAATTCTACAAAAAATTACATTTAAAGGCATTTGGTCTAGCAAATGCTTTATTAAGGTAAAACAAAACAATGAATCAAAAGGTTTTTTTTTTTCATTTACCCAGTGATATTTTTGGCTCTGCATAAGAGCTGCGACCACAACAGCGTGCGAGCCGAGCGAGCGAAGCTAGCGTGCCGCGGCAGTAACCGGCAAAGCGCAAAAATCTACCTGGCTGGGTTAGATTAGGTTAGAACTGCGACCACAACAGTGCGCAAGCCGAGCGAGCGAAGCTAGTGTGCCGCGGCAGCAACCGGCAAAGCGCCAAATCCGACCTGGCTGGGTTAGGTTAGGTTAGAACTGCGACCACAACAGCGCGCGAGCCGAGCGAACGAAGCTACAAAACACTAGAATATAGAACTAATAGAAACAGTAGAATAGAAGAACTAAAAAACTAAACTAGAATTTCGCTGGAGGGTTGCTCTTCCCGCAGCGCCGGAGCTAGGAAGGAGTCAGTTTTGCCCAAAAACATGTTTCCCATACAAAACACGCTTATTTTAGCGTATTCAATACAATAACATCATAAAAAAACATGTGTCCAGAAAGTCCAACTCCAACGTTTACAAAAGTTTGACTATACAAGTCATTTGCCAGTTGGCATAACATATTTTGCGAAAAATATGTTATGCCAACTAAAACATTTGACTAAATGAAATTTGGTCCAAGTACCAGTTGGCAAACAAGTCAATGTCTAAACGTTGATGTGCCAAACATGAGGTTTGCGTAACAATTGTTTGCGAAAATTTAATTTGGCAAACGATCATTTGGCGAATGAAATTCTACGAGAAAATTTTGGGGAAGTGATAATTTGGCAAACATATTTTGGTAAAACATAAGTAACCCCTGCGATACCGATAGTTAAATAATTCCCTTCAAAGCAATATTGAGCACACATATTGCAAAATCCAAATAACTTTATCAATTTCATCGATATACTCCGATACTTTTAGACACGTCTCTAACCTAAATAATGTTGACTTGGTGCCACCGGTTGACTCAGTGTAAATAAAACGGTGCACTTTTAGTTTCTAGTTTTTCTTTCTCCTGCTGGAAATGTAGGTACATTCGAAGACAAAACCTATCTCCATTTACGTATTTAATATAATTAGATATGTACCAACAATACGAAAATTTCTAGTTGGTGCCGAGCTCATGAAAATTCCGAATAAACAGGCTTCGGTGTTGGTCTAAATCAAAAAACCTTCAAGTCAAATGAAAGTTTTCTAAATTCGTGGTAATAAGTCTGTCAGTAGGGAAGCGAAATTGTTTTTCTCGCTCATTATCGTCGACACAGGTTCCTGTAACACAATGGGTAACATTGATAAAATCGTTTATTTTTACTCTAACATGTTTCATTTGTACGAGTTCATAATATTAATAAAATAATCATGTTTTGTACATATTATACTCGTAGGTTGTCAACCTTAAAAATATAATCATAGGAACCCGTTAAATAATAATAATAACCTTCTTATAGTTTATAAATCGTGATACCCAACGAACCAAAGTAACTGGTAAGTACCAAATATTAATTTAACTCTTTAAAGTCAACACTCCGCCACTAGCCGTACACTTTTTTTTAAACAAATTATGAAGTATTTTATACAAACAATTGTATTTATGTAATGCCGCGACCCTTGGTTAAAAATAACTAAGTTCTTAATTTACTTCGTTAGGCTCACGAGATTGAGGCCTTCTTTACGAAGTTAAATCTGTTGCTATTTAAGAAAATATAAACCACTTTGTAAAATCCCTCCTAATACTCTTTTTGATACTTACATTATTTTATTATGTATGTGTATAATGTGTTTTATCCGATTACTAAGTATTAAGAATATATTAGGTTCCAATATCGGGGGTTTAACTTTTGATTTGATGCTTCAATTTGAGTTATTAATTCTTTTGAGAGTAACCAGACGGTATTTTAAGATTCTTCTCCATTAGATGCTAAGAGTATTTCCATGTTATGGAAGTGTTTTGTACAATTTATAAGGAGCACTTTTCTATACATTCGAGACTCAGTTTTCTATGGAAAGAGGTCATGATTTCAGGAAAAATCTTAATAGCCTGATGCAGGATTATCATTTGTTTTGTGTGGCCTGCGGTGCCGTGCCAGCCTGGCGCCATCTGTTTTCATAATTTCCATTTCTTCTCATCTGCTGCACAAATTTTAACCAATTCTGGTACAGGGTAGCTAAACGAATTACAAAATTGTAAAAATGAAATCTTTGTGGTCCTAGCATGCAACAGCCAAACCGATTTCAACCATTTTTATTATTCGTGTAGTTGGGCATCCCCAGAAGGTTATAGGATACTTTTTACCCGGTGACGGAGTAGCGAAAAAATCATCATAACCTACTTTTTTCTGCCCGGTTGAAGTTCGCGGGCACCAACTACTAATAAAATTAGAACATAATACATGCTGAAATTATTATTTTCTATGTATTTAAAAATCACCGACTTAAAATTATAATAATTCCACAGACATTATTTATCATTGTCATATAACATTTACATATTTCTATTTACAGTGTTATAGAACTGTATTTTTTTTATAAATACGTTTGTATGTACCTATGCGTCTTCCGCGCAGACTAAGTTGCGGGCACCACTTAGTTTATCAATATCCATCACTAGACATGACCATTTAATTTTATTGATAGTCTGGGTTAGAACCTACACGCATGATGCTGAATTGATGTGCTTGAATTATTGATGAAATGTCAGACGTTTATGTACCGTTTTATTTCAATACCAGGGAGGTATATTATTCAGCAGGTAGTAAATTTTAGGAGGCATAAAATGTCTCACTGAGCCAAGGTAACGTAGTTCATGTTGGGAATGCTTATATGTTCATTACATGTCGAAATTGATGGCGATACGTCTATCTTCGCAGTATAAGGGAATTGTTTAATATTTATATGTATTCACAAACCCTCATATATACAATATGGATTTTTTTAGGGAAACTGCCTAATCCTTAAGTTAGCTCATTTAATATTAACGAACCATTTTTTTAAGAAACAAAACAGCTATCATAGAGTTTCTAAAATATGCCTATGTTTGTTTCATTACTTTTTACCCGAATATGGTAAAGAAAAAAACGGTCGACGTCGTAGAGACCTTCTAGTAGAAATAATAAAAAACAATCCAAGAGGACATTCAAAGAAAAATCAAGTTTTTATTTTTAATTAGGTACATAAATTGCAAACTTGCGAATAATTCACAGTAGTATAATACAGCCATACAGAGATTCTTTGAACCAGAAATTCAATTAATTATAGCCATTGTATAGTAATTGCTGTGGGCACTTAGGTTATAATGCGTAGTAGTGCAATGTCTAAGCACTTAAGCATTTCCTTTGGAGTTATCTATTGCAGGCCGCGCAAGAACATAGATTAATTGACCAGATGGTTATTTCTGATTTACTTATTTTGCTCTCCCGTATATAAAACTATGCACGTGTATGCATACATCCATTGATTATATGCCTAGATGCAGCCTAAGAAATATAGCTTATTATGAAAATAATCGGTAAATTTTACGTTTACTTATTTTTTAACAAAATTCAGTTCATATTTTGACTATTACTTTATTTCTAGACCAATAGGTGTCTAAATAACCTTGACATATCGCAACTGAAGTGGGTAACGCCACCAAAATGTAACAATTTCTTTGAGTGTTCTTGTTTTTATGGTTCAAATTTAAGTTTTAGTTTATCTACTTAATAGGTTTTTGTGTATACTTTAATGTGTGTCGCGTTACTCTCTGCCGTGGAATTAAGTATAAATATGCATAAGTATCTAATTCCATACGGATATCTAATGTAATATTGCTTGCAATATGAACGTTATTTGGCGTAATTGAACATTTATCCTTGGCTATATTAGGAGATATTATAAATCCTTAAAAATTATTAGTTAGAAAAAGTAAACTGTACTAGCTTAACTTTATATAACATTATATATAGAAACGATCTATAACATTTTTATGTTTGTATTTTAATAGATAAAAAGGCAAATACGGTTTTTAAATCCCACTTGATTTTTGAAACACGTAAATAATTTTGAGAATATTATAGTTAACTAACAACACTTTAACCACAGTCATTCAAACCAGCTATGGCTTAATGTATCTGTGCTTAATACCTCTATGGTCTAAGGAGTAATTAGCTTTAGTAGTTTATGGACGAAGCCGCGTGGGACACTAATTCTGTGTTTCGAAAAGTTATTGGATATCGGGTGCTTTATTATATTTCTTCATATATTTTTTTCTAATGATGATAAACTTATTTCTATGTATTGCAATTATTATAATGTGTAAGTTTAAGCACCGCCTACAAATTTTCTGTTTCGCTCTAAGGTTGACTGGCAAAGAAAGCCTCTGGCATTCAATCCAGCGTTTGTATAAGATTTATTATTTTATTTTGAGCAATATAGATTCAATAATTAAAAAAACTTTATTGAACGATAAACATGTATAAAATAACAATAACTTACTTAACCCAATCCTAAGAAAACCTAACTAACTAAAACAGAAATCCCCTAGACGCGGCCTTGCAGGAGAGTTACCCATACCGGTTACGGGTGCGTAATGTTTCATATTTTTTTTTATCTAATGTAGTTGATATAATCTAACACGATTTCATTTCTTAAATTATCAAAGTTAACCTAACTCATTGTAATTTAACCTTACTGGACTAATAATTTACAAGTTCATTGATTTGAAAGGATATAGAGGAAAATAAAAATAGCTCAAAAAACGTTATATTGTATTGGGCATATGTATGTTGAGTAGGTTAAGTTAGTCTTAATAAATCGCTTGAACAATAACAACATGCCTCTCTTGATTCCGTACAATATCTCCACATCCTGCCAGGATCGCCATGTGGGGATATACTCAACATACATATGTCCACTACAATATCAAACTGCGTGCGCCCGCCACATCGCATATCCACGCCATGAAACACTATTTGGAAAGTTGACACTATAGTGGACGATGTTCACGGTATAAAATTGCAATAATACTGTGTCTGATTATCGGAACGTTCCCTTTGGCATAGTAAACCTTCTACACCCTAAGAACACCTTAAGGGCCCTTTCAGACGAACGGCACTAGTACAACTGTAGCCGTCGCCACCTGTTGACGGCTGCAGTTGTACTAGTGCCGTTCGTGCCCTAAGAAGGAGAACCATTTAGATTTTTAGTTTAGGACTTGAATTTGTTTATATTTGGACACGGCATAGAAATTGATTTTATTTACGTCAAATAATATTACATGATATGTTTCAGAAAGTCACATAAAACATTTCGAAAGTCCATATAAAAACATGAAGACGTCATAACGCTCCTGCACCAAAAATCAAGATGGATCCTCGTCTTAAAATGTTCTTGGGTCCAGATGATCCACTATGTCAAATGAGACTTCTCGATCATAAAACGAAGTATCAAACGCAGTACATACTGGTAAGCGAATGTTGGCCACTAAAAAGTCAGTCTAAATTTAAATATTTCTGACAACAATAATAGTTTTGTTCAAGTCACTTAAATTCAGAAGTTAATATTCCTGAAAGGGACTCTCATCGCCAAACGAGATAATAAGTATAAACTCATTACAAATAAGTTAGCCACCGACACAAACCAACTTTTAGTCACGTAAGCCAATGCTAGAAGTATCACGTACTTACATGATATCCCATTGTTGCCAACTTTCACGGCCAATACGAATCGTGACACTCTTACTTTTTCAGTAAAAAAGTGCTATGAAATAAATACGGTATTTTAACAGGTCATTCTATTGTGTTTTTTTTTTTGTTATCGATTCATACTTACACAAAACCATAATCAGGTTAGGTTAGGAAACTAATAATTTGACGTGAATGATCTTAGATTTAGACGTGGAAATCTTAGTAGTCACACTCATGGGAAACCAAACGCCACTGTGGTGTTAAGGATAATCTTAAGACGATCACGGCTCGGAAAACTCAGATTTGAAACGCCCAACTAGCTCAACCGTTGGTTTTAAGAGTCGCATTCTGCACTCAGTTTTAGCTAAATTAAAAAAAACTGGAGGCTTCGTTTGGACTATCCCTCTGGTGTCGGGTAGAAAACGGATGTAAGTAAGTATTGTATACAGATATAGGATAAATTTCTTTAACAAAATCATACGACACCAAGATTCAAAATTAGCCTGACTTTCTTAGAGAAGACGTATTTACGAAGAATCAACATCTTTATTTCATGAGATGAACATCGCCGTTTCTCCTACCTACTCGTTTTAATTAGATGTTAATTAATTTGCTTTTACTTTGCCAGACGTGTTCATGGAAAAGAGTTCCTGTTGTACCTACTTATTCACGTAGGACTGGGTTTAATATTGTCAAGTTTCAGCACGAGCTTGCCAGTGTATACACGTCGATGTTCAAGCGATTCAGTCGGACTAACTTATGTCTCCTGAGGTGGCTCATACCGATAGGATCCATTAATTTTGCTCCATGCAGTGACACGTTCTCTGAATCCATGTTGACATAGTTTTAACCGAAACTTAGGATAGATAGTCGTGAGAACATAGCGTTGTACTGTTATCGACAGAAAATGTCGATAAACAACTCGGCGACACTATCATTTCGATCTGGTTGAATCGATGGAATTTCGAACAAGGACTGAGTCAGTTCATGTTGCTATATCGGATTGAGAGAGACATTGCTGTCTTGTTTATTGTTTCAATGTATAGACTAGTCTAGTTCTTATAAAAAAACTATTCATTTCATTCCACAAATAATATCAAAAAGATATTGTTCTCAAATTGATACCTTTCAAATGAACACATAGTGTTGCATATAAGCATAAATTCGACTATCAATTTTATGATTTTTCAAGTTTTAGACCGCTGGTGACCCAAGCAGCACATTAGTGAATTTTGCAGCTTATCTTATAGCTTTAAGTTCTAAATGAGTGGTTTAACAGTGTTTGATACAACTCATAGCTTTAAACACAACTCAAAACTCTATATGAGTTCATCCTATCACTTGTAACTACAACTGCATAGGAGCGTTTTTTGTTTCTACTTTATTACTTATGGTGGGATAAAGTCGATTTGCTACTTAAAGTTGCATGCAGGTTCAAATTGTCACTCAATAAGAAGCAATAGTGCTATATAAGGCCTTAAAATCACTTATAAGCAACTTTTACATATAAGTGGGATCATACCCTTATTTGGAACTAAAAGTTCCAAATGACTAGTACAATAGCGAATTATATCACCAATAGTGGCTAAAGGGATAATTTTACGGCTCTTTTGGAACCAAAAAATATTGCAACTTTAAGGCCTAAGAAGTACCTTATTGCCACTCCAACGCATAAATAGGTCTCAGTAGGAGGTTCTTGGAACCAAAAGCAGTTATTTTCACTTATTTCAAACCACTAACGAACTAAAAGTTCTATTATAGTTCCTATTTGCGCCTTGTCAAAATATATTTAATAGTCTTGCTTGTTTAATAGTCTACAAAAGAGCAAATAATTACTATTGGTAATATCATTCACTGCTTTGCCACTCGCAAGATACAAATAAGTGATTATTAGACTTGATAGTTCCAAATAAGGAACAAATAAGTGAAAATAAACACTGCAGGATCTTTTTTGTTTCGCCATGTTTACAAATGGAAGCCTATGAAAATTGATTATTTTAACCAGAATTTTATCACACTCACGCATAATCACAGACTTTTGATAGTTGTGACGATGTTACTTTAACATTGTACGTAACCTACAATCATTAGGTCAGGTTTTTAACAGTTTTATTTCTTATCAGTATCTATTCCTTATTTAATTTAGCACTCTTTTTTAATATTCCTGATCAAATGAAGGGCGCGTCGAAATTTACAAAGAAAACATACTATAGTTTCACAGTAAAAAAAAATTCGCAAGAATTTCGTGCTTATTTCAATGCTTGTATAACGTAAAGTTTTAATCACAATCAAACAGACATATAAATCCAAAATGAATATGGCAGATCACGTATTACTTTTAATAAAACACAATTTGACAGTTGCCTCGCCACTCAAAGATAATTTTGGCGACTCATTTATCACTCATTGACCGAACTGAAATGTTTTCATTCGTTCACTGCGCATAACTTTCACCCATAGTTCTAATTACCACTTAAGGTAATTGTGAGATCTCTTATGGATTCTATTTAGCACCAAAAATAGGCTGCAATTTTTCTCCTTTTGGTTCTATACTGGTGGCATAAGGGTTCTTGCCACCTATATAGCACTTAGTCATGGTGGTAAATTTCACTTAAGCATCTAATTAGATATGATATACGAGCTATTTAGACCCAGTTGTGCTACTTGGGGATTTAGCGCTTATTCTTTTTTTAATTACACTGCCCTGTATTATTTTTTGTATTATGTAATGAACGGTATTTGTATATTCAACAAAACCTATTTAGGATTCAGGTTGTTGTTGTTCATGTTATTCCAATACTAACCATAGCCAGCCCACTTAAGGGACCGGAAGTTAGGTTACATCATTAAATATTAATTGGTTTATATAATAATTACACACTGGTGGAAGGTCTCCACATCTTGTTAAGAAGTCTGACATAGGTCGAGAGAACTATTACATGCCTGACATTGACGTGGCCCGCCCAAATAATTTGAGATTTGCTATTTAACTAAGAGTATGCAAAAATATTTTTTATGAAAACGAAAACAAATAATGTTTTTGAGAATTTTGATGTAATTTTTTTTTTGTTCTTACGTTGTACCTAATTTATTTTTCATAAAACGCATTAATTCTTAAGACTATTTAAAGTGAAGATTTCCAGTTCCTTTGAAACCTTTTATTCCTGCCCCGCTTTTTTTAACTTCACCATAATATTATTTACATTACATTTTTCATTTCGCTCCTAAAGTATTTCTCATTGAATCAAACAACCTTAATAATTATCTGGCAATATAATACATTAACCCACCCCACTTGACAAAAATCGTGATCAAATTTACATTTTATACAATCTTACCTAATAGCGCATTAGCTCTGTAGCACGTTTCGCAACGCAATCAGTCGCAAGGTCGCTTATAGAAATCGTTCAACAATGACGTTCGTTCATTCAATGACACTCTGATACTATCGATATCGATCTGATAGTGAAATGTTACATCACTAAGTAAGTCATGTTTGTAAATATCGGATCAATAATGTAACGCATTTTATTTTCCGAATCAAGTTATATTTATAGTACCAACACAGTAAACCATACATCACCTATATTGTCCGTAGGTATAAGCTATTAATTATCACTTGTCTTATAGGGTAAACACATTCTAATTCCAAAACAAAATGTTAATTCATTTTATCGGAAACGCCCATTTTCTCCTAAATAGGTATCGACAAAATTATTGACAAATATGGATCTACTAGGTATTTTATGTCGAGTTTGGTTGCCAATTTCATGGTTACTCGTACTTAATAAGAATTTGATTTGAAAAAAAGCTTGTCAGTTGCATACACTTCTATTATACGTCAAAACTAAAAGAACTTGCGATTAACGTCGAACCCACGACCGTACAGAGTTAAGTATTTAACAACTTTTACCAAGGAAAGCAAATTAGCATTTTTAATTCTAATTAGCGAGAAGATAAGATACAATGGTGTTAATGCACTTTCGTTTATGACTAACGACTGGTCGGTAATGAGTTCCCTTCGAGCTGAATACATTCCCGCAGCCTCGATCATAATTTAACTACAACTATACCTCAGTATTATAAAAAAAATTGGGCAAGTGCGAGCCCGACTCGCGCATGAAGGGTTCCGTACCATAATCTTTAACAAGTTTTTTGTATGGGAGCCCCCCTTAAATATTTATTTTATTTTATTTTTAATATTTGTTGTTATAGCGGCAATAGAAAACACGCTGATCTAAAAACTGCTCTATGTACTTACTATGCATTCGCCCATTCCTGGCTCCGGTACGGCATTTGTTATGTGAGGCAATAGCACAAATATACACGACTTATTCGTCTTACAAAAGAAATGTATTAGAATCCTAGTTAATATTAAACCAACTGATAGCTGCAGACCCCATTTCTGTAAACTTAATTCTTACCCTGACCTCCTTATATATACTTGAAGTATGCAAATTTCTTAGAAAATATCCCCTCCTCTTTCCAACACCGAAGGACCCAACAACCACAAACTTGCGCCACAGAGATAATATTCCTGTACCATTTTCTAAATTAAATATGCATAGTTCTGGCCCATACGTAAAGTGCATTAGAGTTTACAATAACCTCCCAAAGACTCTTAGAAATGAGGGAAAATATAATATATTTATGAAAAGGTTACAAAATATCTAGTTGTTTTTATACCATGCAAGAGTTTTTTAAATGATTTGTAGCAGTTATACCCAATTTGTTATTGTAAAAATGTAATTCGTCCATATTGAAATAGTAGAGTTTATTGTTAAGTTATAAAATACATTAGGTTTTATCTAATCTAATAGGCTATGTAAAAAACATTGAGACTGAAGTAGAAGAAGAAGTCATATTTCATTATTGTTATATAGAAAGTAAGATAGCATTATTATAATATTACCACTAGATTAAGTTGTTAACTGTTTATTACATTTCCTGCTAAAGTTGCAGTGCCCTATACAGGGTTTTTATAGCGGATAAGTGTAATATGTACCATCTTGTAATATTCCTATGAAGGCACTAAATAAACTGATAACTGATATTACTTATCAAGCCACGGTTGGCTCTATAACATAAAAAAAAATTGGTACATGAGCTGGGCATCCCCCGTCGGTTATAGGATACTTTTCACCCGACTACAGAGAGCAGAAAAGAGGGTTAAGTATAACATTTTCTTCCTTACTTACTTACTACTCTGGCTCAGTGACCCAAAGAGGATCTTGGCCTCTGACACAAGAGAACGCCATTCTTCTCTGTTTTGCGCCTTTTCCCGCCAGTTAGGGATACTTAGGGCGCACAGATCCTTCTCATCTTCATCTTTCCAGCGGTATCTCGGGCGGCCGACCGGACTTTTTCCACTCGGTTGCCCCTGACACGCTCTCTTCACGGCCCGATCGTCTCCCATCCTCTCCAGGTGACCCAGCCAGCGGAGTCGTGTGGCTTTGATTTCGCCAACTATGTTGGGTGTAGCCACCAGCTCTTCCAACTCCTTATTCTTTCTCCTTCTCCAGCTGCCATCCTCATTTCTTATTGGTCCGAGAATCTTTCGCCAGATTTTCCTTTCCGCCACTAAGAGCTTATTTTCTTCCTTTTGAGTCAGTGTCCAAGCTTCACACCCATACATCAGGATTGGTCTGATTACCGTTTTGTAGACGCGAATCTTGGTTGGTCTACTGATCAACTTGGACGCTAAAACTCTATGGAGTGCTGCAGAGCATCTTAGGGCGTTCTGGATTCGAACATCAATCTCCTCCGCCCTGTGGTTGGTGTCGGTAACTATGCAACCAAGGTACTTAAATCTATCTACGCCTTTGTAGATGGTTGTTCCTACTGCTAAATCCGCTCTTTTTGCTCTGACCTCTTTGTACCTTTTCATGAGGAGATATTCTGTTTTCTGGTGATTGATTCTGAGACCAATTTTCTCTCCCTCTTGTTCCACCAACTGTGCCATGGCCTTCAGGTCCCATTTGTTTTGCGCCAATAGCCCTAGGTCATCGGCATAGCCAATGATTTTGTGCTTGCCATTCAGCTCAACACCCCCATCATATTGTAACACCTTTCGTATGACGTATTCGAGTGCCAAGTTGAACAGCATTGGCGAAATAGAGTCTCCCTGTTTTAGGCCAGTAACGACCTCGAACTCGTCTGACAGACCTCCACCTGTCCTAACTCTCATCCTACTCACTTTAGTCGCAACAGCAACTAAAGTCACTAATTTGTTTGGTATGCCAAAAGATCTCATTATTTTATATAGTGTCTCCCTGTCAACACTGTCATACGCTTTGGCGAAATCGACGAAGAGAATGTGGATGGAGTGTGAGTATTCCCACCTCTTTTCCATCAGCTGTTTCAGAAGGAATATTTGATCTACCGTGCTGCAATTCGGACGGAAGCCACACTGGTAATCGCCTCCGTGGTAATGTCCTCGGCATACGGCTGCAGTCGCCCCAACAGAATATATGTAACTTTTTCTTCCACACGAACGAATTCACGGGCACGTGTATTATTGTGTTTTGGCCCTTAGCTTACCTCAATAATGCGTTCCGGGAGGAGCAGTTTCTAAGCTACTCCTATATAAAGACGTCGCTAATTAGTGTCGAATCCAGCCTCATAACTTCACACCTAGCCGATGACTGCGCTTGCAAAGTGCAAGTAATGAGAATATTCCCTGTTAATTAAACTTCCTTTCTATTATTGTACCGTCGAGTACAGGGTTTGGCATATACAACACATAACAATGACAGTAATTTGTTATTTTTAACCGCATTGAAATAATTATATTACATATTAAGATCTCAACTCTCGCTATCGCATTTGTAGACAACTGTACTACAGTTATTATGGACATATTTATGTAAGGGAAAAAATTGGCTTAATTGATGTTTTGAGTCTGTTGCAGCATTTTTTTTAGGTTTAAGATTGTACTAAGATGAGGGTAAGGCATTATGAACCCATCGGTGTGAATAACTCTACAAATGACATGCATTTCAAGCAAACCTGTAAACCTACAATTGCCGTCCCAAAGACAATCGCTGTCCGTATAAATTTAAGCCACAGACAATAAAGCTCTGTTCCGGCAGATCTCGTGACCAATCGCAGCTTCGATCTCGGAGTTCTTATCTGTGGTATCCGCACATCGTTAGGAGGTAAAAGTTGATCGTTATCTGTACTGATGATTTGTGGCAACACCGGGTGTCACGTTGACACTCTCGTTAGTTACATACAGTGTCATTTGAAAAGTATTGTACTCGTATATTGTCCTTTTCTTTGTCAGGGGATACATTTCAAGCATTTATATTTTAAAGTATAGTCTGTTGCAGCGCTGGAAAATTGTGTGCTATGAATCACCACGAAAAAAGTTTTGTTGCACGTTTACTCTTAATTAAATACTTAACTTACCAATTTAGCGCTTGGCAAAAAAAGTGTTGAGATGTAGTCACATTACCACTGTTTATTTGGGAACCAAAAACAAATTTTGGGTTAACGTCAAAAAACTACTATATTTATTACATTAATTAATTAAATATCATTGATTTTTAATATTCCGTACCCAATCGGGTATCAAACGAATGATTGCTATGGTGTGCTATGGTTCAATTGTCTATCTAACACATAGTTGTGGTTCCTTATTAAACACAAGCGTTTGTTCCTGGTTCCGAATACGTCACATAAAGCAAAGATCTCAAATTAACAATTTGTAAACCTCAAAAATTAAAAATATGAAAACCGGTTTTATAATTAAATCGGTCAAATTAAAAAGATTTTCTTCTACTCGTTGCATTTCTTATCAACTGTCATCGCACTGGCAACACCAATTTACTTTTAAACAAATCAAGTGCGCCACAGATCGTAAATAGCATCGATTGTATCGTGACAAAAGAACGAGGTATCGATACAATCAGTCGACACCCGCGAGTCGATACGTTTCGATTGCGATCGGTATTGCTATCGAATACGATTGTATAAAGTAATGGATTGTTTACATTGATCTGTTTTGCTGACCTCACGGTACATTGCGTAGCAGACGCGTTCCTAAATGATGTACATAGTACAAGCTTTGCATGGTTTGGGACTGGGTCGATTTGTGTAACTGTCCCTTATTATATTATATTAACTGCTTATTTAATATAGAAAATATTTTATGTAGTTCTTCTATATTATGTTCCTATTCCCGTTTAAGATAAACTCATATTTAAAGTTTAAAAACAATTATGATCTGCTTGCTCTTTTGAATACTTAAGAAATAATGCAAATACCTCAAAGGCTGTTATTACATAATTATAAAAACAGTAGATCATGACGCGTTTTTCTTCAAACTTAATGACCGCATAGAAAATAATGTTTATGAAATTCTAAATGACAATAGCAAACTAAGGTAGGTAGGTTTTCCGATAATTTAATTATTAACAGCTTTCCTATTATTGCAACAGCCATGGCTTGCTGTCGACATTGCATTACTGTTACCTACTAAACGTTCCGTCACTACCTGTCAAATTGAAATGACATAAGCGTGTGCGCATTAATTTTGGTGTCACAAAGTCATCTGGGTCGATGTCACTGTCATATTATAACAGTTAGAAGGGACAGCGGCTGGTTTGAATAAATAACCAATGGTTAACATTTTGGCCAGTGTGTCTTATATTTATACTATTACATATACGTAATGGTGAAAACATAATTGTTATCAAGGTGTGGAATAAGCGACTTTTCTTACACACTTGGCATTTTACTCATAACCTCCGCATCGAAAACATTTATGTAGCCATATACGTAATTAAAATTATCAATATGATTGGTATACCTTTATTTACCCGTAGCTTCGTTTGTGTTAAATCCTCATTTTGAAAGTTTCATATTTACAAAATATGGAAATGTATGATAAAATAATGACACCATCTGCATCCTAAACACGAACAGATATCTTAGGACGCGACAGCAACTTCCGTCATGATAATAATTGCGATTGTCGTATCTCCTTTGTCTAATTGTTCTTTTTTAGTCGCCTACGTTTATCACACCGCTGTTTATAAATAAACCCATAGTAAACCGGTAATAGATGTAGTAATATCCCAACCGAAGATAGAAATAACGCAAGCGAATATCAAAATAAAGTAGCAATTTTGTTGTCAATAGCGCCGAGCGAGAGAAACGATAGACATCGTGTCGCGGATCTTTATCGCTATCAATCGTACTTACTGTTACACGTAATATAAGCTTTTTTGTACCTTATCAATTCTTCTTACGGTTTAGATTAACTTAACAGTATTTCCGTAGCATTTTTAAACGATTTTGTATCGTGTTGCGGTGATAGAGAACATATTGTAATTGTGTTCAGAATTGAAATGGTTTCAATGTATATGATGACTATAATTATGATGGTAATGAATGCATTTTTTATTTTGGAAAGGTTGTGATAGACATCGTGTTGTGTGTAAAATCGTTTTTTTTTTTTTTCAATAAAGTCAGTAAATGCTGCAATATTTTATGCTCAATCTCGCTTATAGTCTGACAAGAAAGTGTAGACATTAAAAAGTGGCAATACTGTAGTATCATCCCGTTTTTCTTAGATTGATTAGAAATGGTACAGTATTGCCACTTTTTAATTTCTACTCTTTTATGTCGTACTGTAAAATTATCTCTCCTCAATAGTGAATTTTATTTAGTGTAATTGCATGTAACATTAATGAGAACATTAACATTTCAAATGAAGAATAAGATCATTCAGACTAGCGAATCACATAACACATAACATATCGATATATTTGCATGTCTCTGTGACGAAACATGTAGTTCTATAAGTAGATTTAAGACCAACTGTATGCACCATGTTTAAGCAAATAAATTACTGATTCTGATTCTGATTCTGATTCATACATATAGATAAGTGCACGACCAAGTATCAACTTTCAACGTAAAACAATTTATCACATTACACGTTCCATTTCCTGCTGGTGATGCGATCGATCGATTATCGAGTGTTTGCGGTGAAATTGGACGGGAAAGGCTTTGTCGATTATACCATCGATGGCAGGAAAGTGATCCGGACGACATTCTCAGAGTTTCACAACTAATAGCTGTAAGATCCGACGTGAATCTAAGATAGTTGTGGGAACGGTCAGGGATGAGTTATTTCAGGGTTTTGTGGTTAGTTAATGGTGAATACGAAAAATAGAGAATTTTAATATAAGTTATATATCAGAGATTTGAAATCGACTAAACATTAATTGCCATTTTGCGCCTTCCAGTATATCTTCATCAATTAACGCCACTAACCAAACGCCAAAATTCTCTCTAATCTCTACCTACTAGTTAGCGAAAAAGTCTAGTACCCCTTGCCATACTGCGAACTATTCGTTTATAGACAAAAAGTCAGGACCACACTTGTGGCTTACTAAAAGTCACTTAAGTACTTAAATTCTTATTGGACTTACTCACACCAACCAACCCTGGCCCCAATGTTATTGACAGCTGTTAAATTGTCACGGAATCGAACCCAGTGATATGTTAATTTAATGGCCACGCTTTCTAATATGGTAATAGACACCTGCTGATCCCTCTGATTGACGCATAATCACCTGGACCAGGTCGCTGACTCGGGAATAACTTACTGTCTAAACATCAGTATGCGAATATACTGCATTAACAACAGTGCATGCGCTTATAGTGAATAGTGTTTTAAACTGGTAGAATTCCTTTTGACATAACTAACTTCTTTCCCAGTTGTGACACGTAGATGGGAAAAAATAATTTTGTGAAACATAAATTCGCCAGCAAACCGAAATTAGCGACATATAGTTATAAAAAAAACAAATTCGCAGCAACTTTACTGTTACACTTAGTTGCCAATCGGCATAATCGGATACCCTTGAAATGTCGACAAACGTTTCACCGAATGCTTTCATTTCGTCGAATTTTCATTTCATTTTCAGCGCGAGCTTTCAGGGAAGATCGGTAAAGGTATAAACGCAGCAACTACATTCACTATAGTGTATGCGAACCTCTAAATAAAACGACATTGTAAAGAACAATATACAGAACATTTCCTTTTAATTTTTTGCAAAAGCCCCCTAAGAATTGTATTTTGTTGGTTCTTTGAGTCAAATGCGACGCAATTGGTAGCGAATGCCACATAAGCTGAGGGAAGGGTAGTACCAATGGTGAGGTATTTATTTATTTAAACTTTATTGCACAAAATACATAAGTAAAAGTACAAATGGCGGACTTAATGCCATGAGGCATTCTCTACCAGTCAACCACAAGGTCAAACAGAGACATTATAGGTGCGGGAGGTATATACTTTTCAAATGTTTAAAAGAAATAGAAGCACGCTGATGGATAATTCGTTTCATATCTAATACTATAATATCACAAATACATTAGCATGTCCCTTTTAGGAATAAACATAGAAGAAACCATGGCAATGGGAAGTTCAACCTAAATGCATATTTCACTCAAAGCAAGCGGACAATACAAATGCATTTCGTTCAAACAATAAAGCCCATTTGCACCAACAAAGTGTTGGAGCGGAAACACAGGATACTTAAATTGGAGTAGGTTAAATTCGTTTCGTAGAATCAAGTTTTATACGAGAAATTATTTTATGAAATGCGGTCATTTCCTTTTTTGATCGTCACCCCATTTTAATCGCGTACCGCTTTCGTTGTGCCACCCGGAATGGAGACGTTTTAATTAGCTTGTAATTTGTAGCCGCGTGTTTTGTAAGAAATATATAAATGTATACAATTTTTGGAACCAATATATCATGCGAGTGACAAATGCCACTCATCCCACAGAATAAAATGTAGGGGTAAGGCTGCGTTTCCACCAGTTCGAGGATGCGTAGCGAGAACGATGTTTTTTGTTAACCAATAGAATCATTTGCGCTGAGCGAGGATATTTTTTTTTATATATACTACGACGCGACGGTGGCAAACAATCCTGCGGCCCGCCTGATGTTAAGCAGTTACCACCGCCTATGGACGCTTGCAACGCCAGGAGCATCACACGCGCGCTGCCGACTATTTAAGAAACCTTTTACTCCCCTCTTGAAGAACCAATCTTGAATGAAGTTATTGCATTGGTTAGCAAAACACATCCCTCGCTACGCATCCTCTCACATCTCTGGTGGAAACGCAGCCTTAAGAGGAAAAAACTGGCTTAGTCCTATGTATGTATAATTATAGTCTATGGCTATAAAATTACTTAGTTCATCGTAACACTATCTAAAACAGGGGAAAACTCGCTGGGTCCAATTTTTTAAATTACTTTTTTACTTACACCATACGGTCATAAGGTAGGTTGCCCTAATTATCACAAGTTCAATTGTCTGTACTGTAAAATTGTACAATTGGGACTTAACCAGTTCATCCCTTGCCCTTCAAATACTACGCTAGTGACAGTGAAACGCTTTCATTTGTGTGTTAGTGACTATCCCCGGTACCCTACCATTTGTTGGTAAGCGCAGCGGTAAAATTAAGGGTAAAGGGTAGGTATTACTCAACGATTCAATAACCATACGATATGCGGTGAACAATTGAGAACTTGAGACCAATATTTGTGATTTTTTTTCTTTATTTTACGTTTCTTGGTTGTCACCCTTGGCAGAGAAGAGTAGTCTTGGTTATCACTTTCAGTTCAATTTGGTAGCACGCTTCACGACACGTCGCTATGCGCTATGCCTTTCTTGTAGTTTGGCCTTGCTTCAATATACCAGCAACAGAAAAGATCATTTGTGTTTAGATAAATCTACTTACGATAACGTTGGTGATTCAACCGGCGTTGAGCAAAAGCGTACGATAAATGAATTAGGCGGCTCTTTTTAAACGTGTTCTATGCACAAAAAGGGTAACTGCGAGTTAATAACAAAGGTCTGCGATGCGCAGTGGCCGCAGATATAAATAGATATCAGTACACGCAGCCCGCATACTGCTCTGATAGCTCTAGTGATGTGAGATATATTATCGATAAAACTTAGATCTTATTTGTGCCGCATTCAGAGAAAAAACAATAAGACAACTCAACATCAACCACATACGTCTTTGGTTACAGTGGGATATGCTGATCCCGTATCGATATACCTAGTAGTTTCAAAAAATGAACACCATAGTTAAATGTTATTTAATACATAGGAAGGCATTTAATACGATGATGGTGACTTCATTTGTTGTCCTTTTAAATGTTACCAGTACCTTTTTACGATTGAAATTATAACATAGCATAATATTTTTTTCACCTCACCAGCTGAAACATGGCGATTTTGCTGTCAGATAACAGTGAACAAAATGAGATTTTGTTTCGAGCGTGAGTAGAAAGTAGCTTTTTAAGTTTTTCAATAATTGACCACGAATTGACATTGTTCAGCCAAAGGTTAATTATAAAATTAGAATCGTTCGTATTTCGATGCACTCTGTCTCTTTCATACCTACATTAAAAAGAGGGTGATAAAAACATATCAATTCGGAATTCGAATTTCGAATCCGACTTCGAATAATAAAACGTTCCGATACGCGTTATACCATAAAATAAAATAAATACCTACCCGAAGAAGTTTTAATTACAAAATAATATATTGTTTTTAACGACCGAATGTTTAATTAATTAAATTTTTTATATAAATTAAATGGATTCTTGTTCAAATAAGATAAGGCTTTTCAACTTTATACTGTAAATACCTATACCAATAATTTATAATTTTTTATATAAATGAAATATATTCTTGTTCAAATAAGATAAGGCTTTTCAACTTTATACTGTAAATACCTATACCAATAATTTATAATTTCACCAATTTATCATAGAGATGCAGTCTCGAAACGTGTTTTAAAAAATATCGATTCAATTATTATTTTTTGTATTGATTTTGTTTGGGTCTTTAAGAGTAAAAATATTACTTGAAATATAAACAAAATCTCGTGATAATAAATAATCTGCTAAATCTTCCAATTTGATCAAATACAACATACCTAACTGTGGTGGTTGGGAGGGACTGGTACAGTGTTGGAACGGAGGTATAATTTCAATTAAATTATATTGTAATTAAATTTTAAGCAGTAGGTAAATATAATATTTTTCTAATTAATAATATGATTAAAATCAGCAACAAAGACTACAAACATACCTACATTTGAATGGTTGGAAGAAAAAGTACAAAGAGTTGAATATGTTCTCGCTGTTGAGGTGAAAAGTTGTGTATGCTACACGAGAGCAAAGTTTTTTGTATCTCGTGCTGTTGAGTCCCTCGCTACACTCAGTATTCTTACATAGAATCACTCGCTACGCTCGTGATTCAAACGTAAAATCCTTCGCTTGCTCAGGACTCAAAATCAGCACTCGTAACAAAAAACAACTTTGCTCTCTTGTTGCACAAATAACTAATAGCTTCGAGAGTCAATACTGCTTTAAGTTAGTTAAACTGTCTGTCATATTATTATTATTGGTAGCCGGCACACCGCTGACAGTTTATTAAACGGGTCACTTTATGGCTGGGTTCATAATATGATAAAAGTATGATCTATAATCGCTCGTTTAGGTATTATTGTGGAATGATATAAATCGAATTATCGATATCGGTACTAATTAACGCGTCCCTCTCCCAGCACAGTGGGAACAAACTGGTGGCTATAAGTAAAATAATCGGGCAGATAAAATTGTGAAATAATTATTGCGCTATGCCCTATGGTTGGTCGTGGAATTACGAAAGAGCTCGCTTCGCTCATCTCTAGGTTCTCTGTGATTTTCTCTTCTTTAGGCTGTTTTAGTGATAACTAAACTAACTAAGCAGTTGAATGATAAAAGATTTATTATGACAAGATGATATGATAAAATTAACTAAAGTTATTACTTGTGTCAATCTAAAATAATTAGTATCTATTCGATTTTTTGTCTTGGTTTACGTTTTATATTAGAGGTAGAATATCCGACCATTTCAATATAACTTACATTAACGTACATTAACCTTTGAAGCTTTAGTGCTGGAATTAATGACTTAATTCCGCCTAGTTAATATATTAAATTGCTGGGTGCAATTTAGAGCTAAGTCGGGAATACTCGAGCGTAAAAGTAAAACGACAGAGACAGATAATGCATCTGTTGATTTAATTTTATGATAAATAATCATAGCACTTGAGTCGACAGGCCTTATACGAGTATACGTCTGCTACTCAAAATAACAACTTATTTGAGATCGGAAAAAACGGCATATCTTTTACTCAGTATGGGGTAACTAATTAACGATTGAAGAGACTAAAGATAAGTAGGTCTACCTTAAATGTACAGTTGATTCAGTCAGTAAGGGCACATTCAACTTGTTTTAAACTTGTATTTGAAACAAAAGGTAAATAATATCGGTATAAGAATAGCGTCACATATTTTTGAGACTTCGAGTTCCTTTATAAGTAAACGCGACTTGACCATTATTAGGTAAATACAAAGATAAATGAGATTTTTTCTTGACTGCTTATTGCTTAATGACATTATATTCATCTAACACCGTAAGACTATCCTTAAAATAAGTTGTCACATCATTATCAATATATTATCTTTTATTTATTGCCCATGTTTAACTAAATGAAAATTTATAGTTTTTTAAAAATGCCTATTCGGTGACGACGGTATCTTCATAGCTCCATGCTATGGACAGGCAGACGAGCGATTTACGGGCGATAACTAATAATAAAATTTATAACCTCTCCATTCCAATCAAGAACCGGCATAGTCGATAGTTTAAGAACAGTACGATATGTTATTTCTAGTGACAATGATGACCGGATCCATAGTATACAGTCTAGATGTATAATGCCAGTGTGTATTGGCCTAAATTTAACACTGACGGTCAAAATTACACTGAATAATATTTTGCTCTTCAAACCTTCGTTCCACGGTATACCGAATCAAAGTCATACAGCAATATGGTGATGTTTTATGTAGTATTTGTTACTTGGTGGTTATCAGCATCTGATTTCAGTGATAAATGTAATTTAATAGTTCGATTCAGTATATGATGCTTATTATAACGTTACGTATCTACTGTATAACTACAGATCAAAAAATGTGAATAAAGAATTATTTAGAGAAATCTTCGAGTACTTTCACTCTTGAGATCCTGTTTCATTAAGTTACAGTTTTACACTATAACTATCACGGCCAATCAACCAAATATTGTAAATGGTAACGATCAATAACTACTGTTACTATTCTATGTACTGTGTTGTATGTATAGTTTAATTGAATGCACCGGTGTTCCTTTACTCGTAGGAGAGTAAAAGTGGTTTATAGCCTTTTTGTTAATGATTTATGACTTTAATACGACATGTTTGTTTAACATTTTAAGCTTTCTTTAACTCTGTTATTCATGAGTCCACTTATGAATGTAGTAAAAGCGAAAATTAGTTTATTGGTTTTTCCTTCCTTCAGATCGTAATGAAGCATGATATCATGTTATAATTTATGTCATGTAGGCATGATATCACGCCCTATTACGTCCTGAATGCATCTAAAAAATATAAATTTCATCGTAGCATCATAGGCGAGTTTCATTCAAACATGCGGACATTCAACACTTAACTACTCATCATCACATCACTCATTCACTCATTGTGAACTGCCTAGCCGATGTCAGAAATAAGTCGCCGAGAAGACAAATTATTGCTCTTTTTTTTATTATTCAGCTGAATATTCAGCTTTATTTGAGGGTTTCAACTAAGGCAGGCGCGGCGTGGTAAAAATGATACCATTTTACGCTTTAATATTGCCAAATTGAATTGTCAATACATAAAATATTTATTCTTGAGACGAAAAAATTGGCTGTGCCGAGATTTTTGCCAAGCCCATTGTGGCCACTTAACCGCTGTTGAGAAATCGACTCTAACTGTATTATCAATAGAAATTAATAGAAAGTTGCGTAAAAACCGGACGAGAATTGCTTTTTAAGTTTTTGTCAGGCACACGGGCATTTTCCCTCATCTTCGTAAACGGACTTGTGAAACATTCCATAAGAGAACGCAATATAATAACGCTATGATTTTTTCCCTAGGTAAGAATTTGTACTAGTTGTTGCTTGCCACTCCTTGTATCAAAAAAGCTCCATTAAAATATATTAATCATAATAACGTAATAGCACCCGTGCTTTAGTTATTGAAACATGAATATAATACAATTTGCTTACACGAGGATCTCGTATCCGAGCCTCTAATAGAATCGATCAAAATGTAATTTCGATATGTGCGGGCCAAGTCTTAAGATAAGGGCAACTGTTCACAGTAAATTCTGCATTGGCCCCTCAAACTACCGTGACTACTTGAAAAAAATATCTGATTTTCAACATTAGGATATTCATCCCGAATAGAAATCTATACGTATCAATGAAAATCAGGGAAACGATTTTTCAGAAAGTATCCATATTTAAATGGCATGTATTTAACGCGGCGACAAATTAATCAGACTTAGGGATTTATAAAAAATTAAAGGGGATAGCAAAAATAATAAGTTGGCGACTAATTGCGGAGACTATTAAAGTAAAAAGTAGCAGCTAAGTAATCAATTTTCGGCTTTGTTTCAATATAAACTAGCATCGAGTTATTGTTTTGGCGACTGAATTAACTAATTAAGCGGAAACATGACAGCGGATAAAAAGTTGAAATGGCCTACTCTAATTGTTCAATGGAGATTACATGTAAAATAAATCAAGGTCATAAAAAAAATACTTTGTGCGACAATTTAAGAGCTTTAATCAAAGTTGAAAATTGCATGTATAAATAATAATTTTGGTCTATAGTTTTATTTAGTGGCTCTGATTTTGGTCAATTTTTCGTCAGGTGTGATGTCATATTGACACCTATTTTTTATGATTCTATCGTATAGAATACGTTAAAATAAACGTGTTTTGTATGGACAACTTTTTTTCTAAACTTAATAATTACCGAGATATGGACTCCTAAAACCGACAATATTTTTTTGGATATTGTGTCAGACTCTGCCTTAGCTCCGGCGCTGCGGGAAGTGCAGCCCTTCCGCCCTTGCGTGGCAAAGCACGGTCGCCCGTACTCCGTTCCGCAGCTTCGGCTTGTTGGTCGCCTTCGGCGACCAACCTCAGCCGCTCCGCTCCGCACGGCTCCCGAGCTTTGTCACGGCGGGCGAGGGCTGCTCTCCCTCCGCGCCTCCGGCTTTTTATATACACTCTAGGGGTAGGGCAGACAAGACCACGTGGAATAGGGGTTGACAGCTTCGGTTCTGAGGCAAGTCTTATGATAATGGAATGCTTATTTTAGCGTAGCGTGTTTTAGCTAGATTCGGACTAAAATAAGCGTGTTTTGTATGGGCAAAATATTTTTACCTAAAAAACGCTTATCGCCGTTTTCATTAAATTATGGTTTCGAAAACTAAAAAAATAACTCCCCATTACTTTTATATAGTACCCATTTTAATATTTAAGCTGCCAGCAAATCAAAGCCCAAAATGCTTTTTTAGATGGAGACCTGTAGTTGCCACTAATATAAAGTTTGTTATCCTTCTGCTAATATTAGTCGCCAAGTCATTATTTATAGTACCTCACCTATGATTTCAGTAATCTTGTTTATTATTTCTGCTACCTTAAAGTAGCTGCCATTATTTGAATTTTAAAATATCCTTAGTTTAAAGCTCATTTAATATAAATGATTGCCAAAATATTTAATCGCTGACAAGTTATTATTTTAGTTGCAAATAGTTTGCTGCTCTTTAATTTTTCTGTCGCCGCGAAAATAATAAGCCTATTTAAATGACTAATGGATTCAGTAAAACGTTACAAACGTAATCGCAATCTGATATTGTTTTTTTCTTTTGGTTGATGTTACTTATTCACAAATTGGTCTTCTCGCACGGTGTTAAACTCAGCCGCACACATTAGTAGTGTACATATTACAAAAATTATATCCTGGAAATAGATTTATATGTCTAATGGCTTACACCAGATTTTACTATTTTGTACACATCGCTCTCTACCAATAACTTAAATTCGTTCGCAGCCATGCAAATCGTCCTTGTATTACGACATTTCCTAGCGCTGCATTTGTTTTTACCACTTCCGCCAGATGATACCTACTGCCCACAAAACGCTCTTCATCTATAATTTAAACCCTTCACACGCATGCGGATGGCCCGTATTACAATGAGTAATTTCCTGCAACTTAATATACAATGCCGCAAATTGACCAATCAGTGCTTAATTGACAATAGTTATCAGATATTGCTCAATTCGCAAGTTATTATTATTTTTGCGGTGATATTCTCCAGGAGTCTCGTCTATATATGCGCCCCTGACTGACAACGGCATATAATTATAGATTACTGCTTTCTGTGTGAGCAATGAGTATGTTGAAAGAATCTTAGTACCGCTAAAATTGGACTAAATGTCGGTGCACACTGAATGTTCTTTATACATGAGCAACATATTAAGTATACAATAACTATTGACCATATTAAATGTGTCTGTCAGTCGTAGCGGTGCGCACGTGTCAGTCGTTCGCGTTCCACGTGAGCATTCCACTATATCTACACAAACAACCAATACAATACAGTTATCAGGCAGCTTTTACTAGGCGAAGATTACTAGGCTGGAGCCTCTGTAGTGTATCCGATTTGGTTTTAGGTTTTTTGGACGACACGCTACTCCACATTCATAAGCCGTCTCAAGGCGTGTCAGGGTTCACAACGGGTATTATTTAGTATGCCGCCAATTAAGTCCACAAATTAGTGCAACGCAAAGCCCGCACGCCCCATTAAACTATGGACAGCTAACGTACGAGTGCTGCAGCTGTTCGCTTCTGTGTTCGTTCCTTAGGGTTAGCAAGCTTCGGGTCCTGAATTGAGGATATTGTAAATACCGTTTTGGTGCTATGTTAATTTAATAGTTAGCAATACTAATATTTCCATGCCCAGAGTTTGAAATCTCTTCACGGGCTGCGAACACGCGAACTGTCGTTGTTCGGCGAGTATTTCTCGGGTAACCCTGGAAGCAGTAAAGCGTATAATCATGTACACTCGGCCACGCCGAATGATGATCACGAACAATGGCCTGCCACATCTTGCACAAAGTCAGCTAGTACTATATCTTATTTACATGGGTCTATATTGACACCTAGAATTATTTTTCGTTGAATCTTTCATTTCGTCGAAAAATAATTTCGTATAGAAAGCATGTTTCTTAAACAAACCTAACCTAACCTAACCGAATCTATAGGATGATATTTGCAAGAATTATGAAATATGTAACATATGTAATGACTACAGTGGAATATAAATTCTGCGAAATGATTTTTCGGCGAAATGAATCATTCGACGAAATAAGTTTCAAGAAGTCAAAGGGCTATATTTACATTACATTTCGTTATTTTGACGACATGGTAGGCTTCGTGGCAATGCAGGTGCGTATGAAGTCGGATGTCCTGGAGGAGGCCTATGACCAGCAGTGGACGATTTTTGGCTGATCATGATCATAATAATGATGAATAGACGATACGGCTTTACCTAGTTTTACAAAGTAATACTAATATTTCCATGCCCAGAGTTTGAAATCTCTTCACGGACTGTGAATACTCGAACTGTCGTTGTTTGGCGGTGTATTTAGTTTCCTCGGTAGCCCTGGAAGCAGTAAAGCGTATAATCACGTACGCTCGGCCACGCCGAATGATGATCACGAACAATGGCCGACACAGCTTGCACGAATTCAGCTAGTGCTATTTTTTATTTACTGACGAATGAGTTATTTATGTTTCCCAAACTGCTTTTTTTCAACACCACAGTTTCATTTCGCGATCTATGTTTTTTCTCTACAATCGAAAAATAATCACTATTTTCATAAAACAAACCTAACTCAACCAACTGCGCTTTATTTACACAACAATATCGGTCCCACGTTCCATGAACGTCTACCCGCGGAATTGCAAACTGAGCCATCTGACGACAGTTTTAAACGACAATTGAGAAACTTTTTATTGGATAATCCATTATACTAAGTAAAAGAGTATATGGAAATGTAATTTATATTGTAATTGACATTGTTTTTATATATACTCCAGTTTTGTACCTACATTAATTACATTTATTTATTGACAGTACTTAAAAGTTACTTTTGACCTTATTCCTAATTATTGCCTTATTTGACTTTGTAATGTTCAATGTTATTTTTACCGTGTTAATTTTTGTATTTTGACAATCCATTTAGGAGCTTCTTTGACATCTTCATCTGTTTGTTTAAAATGTGGACATGTAATTATTTTATCTATTTTATTATTTTTTCCACTGTTTTTAATATCAATGTCATTATTTTTTATCTCTTACTATTAATATGTGACGATCATAGTATAAGTGCATGTAAATTGACTTAGTGTAATTTCTATTGTCATTTTGTATTATTAAATAAATAAATCTAAATCTAAAACAATAAAAAATTGCATTAAAAATGTTTTGGTACTTTTCCGAACAATAGGAAAACGAGACAAAAGCAAAATATAAAAGCTGGGAAAAATAAAAGAAATACACCATATATAAATCTGCGCTTTATTGCACACTATAATTGTAGTGAGGTATAGGGACAGGAAATAACCTAAACGTTTACAGAACGAGGTTCATACCCACACGGGAAATTTTGCTTGTTGATTAGTCCTACAATACCTAAAATGTCTATCGTCGTGATTAAAGTTATAGGAATAATCGAGTTTGATTAACAGTATATTAAGAATGTATACGTACCGACTTATGGCGCAAAATATTGTTGTTCCCGTACAAGGTATTATATTTTACGATGGCAATAAAAATATTTATTTTCTTTCAAAACTTCGCGGCGTACTGACTCAGCTGCTCTACTCTATACCCGGGTCCGATTGTCGTGCGCGCACGCCGCATTGTCCGTCGTAATTACTCCAAGCAGTAGCCGATGGTTATTATGCTCAATTTGACAAATTGTACGAGTGCTATTGTATTATGCCACTGTTCCGAGGCCCCATTTGGTGAGGAAATTGTAATTTACGAGGCGAAACTTTTGTATACTCGTTACGTCTTGAATGTACTCGAATTTAAGCCTTTTATTGGGATCGCTCCTGATAAATTATATCTACTTTTTATGCTATTTCTTCATTGAGCACACGGGTACCTACTCAAACTAACGTTTGTTTTCACTAATGACATAATCTCCCTTCTAATTCTAATTTTAAAATATGGCTTCCATCAGGTTAATGATGATTTCGCCAATTTCAAGTTTGCTCGTAGAGCATGCCGTTGTTCGGTGAGGTTTTGCTTTTTGTAAAGTGATAGCGATTTACAAAAAACCACGCGGACTATCGGGCCTTGACCCAGGAAGGGCTATGAACGCTTCAAGTTGAATTCTTCATTAGCTATTCACTCATACGTTAGATCACTGCACAATACGCTATCAATACTACACATTGAACAACAAAAATGAATAAATAATGAACAACGCAACTCTATATGCATACACGCTCTAGTTTTGCCTTTTTTTGAGTAACCATGGTTGTATTTCTTATTTATAGTAATCCATTGTTATTGATCTCCCGATAGACTATATCAACAAAACGATTACCAACAAAAACCGTTGCACCCATTACTATTCAAAGAACCAGTTCAAAAAAACAGGTGTCAAAGCATCAATAATGCATCAGCTGTGGTTCAAATTATACTTAATAGCATTCTGTCTCTGTCTAACGTTAGGAAAAGAAGAGGATCGGCTACAAATGCGTGTTTTGAGTAAAGGTCCAGAATGTCTGGTTCCCGTTAGATGTCGGATTGTTTTATGGCACCACAGATAATATAAGATACAACTGAATGAAAACCATTCGTATTTTAGTAGTATTAACAGAGTCATTGCAGATTTATATTGCCACGTATTAAACAGTATTATTTAATTACTAAATAGACTCGCTAAAATAATTATAAAAAAAAACGGTTTAAACTCACGTAAAAACGGTTTAGACTCGCTAAAGTAAACAGATAGATGTTACCTACTAAATGTAAAATTTTGCCCATGAATTATAAATAAACAAAATGTAGGTTTCCTTTATTTCGGTACCACTATCTGTTATATTCTTTCTTGATAATTTTTCATAAAAGTAAACAGCATTTTTTCGGTGAGAGTTACAGATAATCGCAACATCTACACAAGATAAAGCCTGACCAGAAATATATGAGGATTGTCAAGAGGGCGCTATTTATAAGATTTATATGGCAACAATTTTGCAACCAATCGCCACCCACTATAATGACATTAGTTTAAGTACCTGTCAGTTCCACTATGTTAACCTCGTAATATCATTTAATGGAATGCACTCTTTTCCTGACTATTTTTCGTGTAGTAAACACGTGTACACTTTGTTTATAATCTACGTTCACGGCTAGGAATGGTTATCGGCATTTTCTTTGGATAATTTTAAATATTTGTCTTTTAAAGAAATCACCACTAATGACATTCACATTGTTGCCAAACCATGATAAAATCATTGCCAGTGGAAATTAGTTCCAGTGAAATTCCGCAATATGGCGCATCCTCATATATTTCTGGTCAGGCTTTAACTAAAAATAATATCACATTTATAAGAAGGTCGTCAATATTGCGATTGCGGCCAAGAAATTTAGTATATGTATGTAGTATATTATTATTATTTATTTGTGTAAATTTAAGTAAGTATACTCGTATATATTGTATTTTATTTAAATTTGTTTTTTAAAATTGTCTCCGAGCGTAATATCGTAGACCCTGCACCCCAACTCAATGTTTCTGTTTAGCCCTATGGTTGACTGGTAGAGAATGCCTTGTGGCATCAAGTCCGCCATTTGTACTAGTTTAAATAAATAAATAAATTTAGGCAGTTGGAAGGTTCATGTAATCCAACAGTATTCCTTACAATACATGATTCAAATGAAATAAAAATTAATATTTAAACGTTTGGATCTACTAAAGCTTGATGCAACCATGTGCGTGACACAACACGTGTTCATTGCAATTCTAAAAGCGTCGTCAACATCCCCGGTAGTATATTCATAAATTCATAATGCAGTATAGCACTTTTGAGTGAAGAACGCTGCCAAAGAAGACCAAAAAATGTTCTGATAAAAAAAATTACTTGTAATTTTTTGAGTGTTTCATAAGTGTCAATGGGACCTAATTGTAGGCCCATGTGTCTCAATTCTACGTTTAACACTGACAAGCTGTCCGAGATCTTTCCACTGTACATCTACTTTAACGATATGCAGAAGCATACATTTACCTACGTCATTACCTAAAGAATTTTTTTTTTCAGGTATGTTGTCCTATGTGCTGAATGAGCTCCATCTAGCTTGCACCTGTCCAGGATACATATTCTAATAATAAACTGGTAAGATATAAGTACCTAAACACGATTGGCTCTGTAAGGTAACCTTGTAAGTTTTTTTCAAAATGGTTGAAATTTGTAATTTTTATTGTCTCGAACCTCACATCCCCGCCTTTTTCAAAAATTTCGAAAAACTGGATCGACTAAAGTAATTGCATATATTTAATGAACCAACGCACAAAATTTCATGAGAATCGGTTGAGAAATGCGACCTCCAGGCGATAACAGCGGGAAATCGGGACTTACAAAATAATTTTAGGCCAACCTGAAACAGAGACGCTTCGCTCGCTCAGTGAATTATACATAAAAAAAGTTTTGACATAAGTTAAATAAGTAGTTTTAGAGGACATTACATTTTATATCACACGTGTCGTTATCCAATGGGTGAAACCCTAATATAATTTCCAAACAGTGACCTAATTAGGTATATAAAAATATACTCGTACTCTTCACAGGTTTCGTCTCTGTATATCAATGTTACTATTCAATTATTCTGTCCTGGATTTGATACAAAATAAGCTTGTAAAAGTAGGAAGTTTCCAACCGTTTGAATCCGTCACAGAACTGCTTTACATCTAGATAGATGTATGATTAGTCGTTGTTGAATAAAATAGAGTCATTTGTATAAGTGAGCGTGTTATAATCAATTAAATAATCGCCGTCACTGATTAACTATCTTTAGTGGGATTTATTGGTTATGCCGTAAAAAGCGAAAGGCAATATTTCTTTATGGCGTTTTCTAGCTTCCCGTGTCGGATCGCAGATATCGACAGAGGGTGCACTTTATCGAATTAAACGTGTTGAATTTAAAGTATTTTTTTGTTTATGTAAAGTCTATTTCTTTCACTTTAATGCTACACAATATAGAAGTAAACACAAAAAGCGGATTTAATGACATATTTTTTATTTTATACAAAAACAGAGGAGGGGAGGTCTTTTATTTTTCAAAAAGTGAACTAAGCATAGTTGAACCAAGAGCGTAATTTAAGTATATGTTATTGTTTTGAATTAAATAGAAAAATAATACTAGGTGATTAAGTTAATATTCGAAATAATATTACAATCCTTATTTTGAAAATCCCAGAAAATTATATATACATGTATCCCGTGATAACGTGATGTAGGTTACCTATTTGCGCATGTTCTCCGGGATAACTTAAACGCGTCGTTATTGACACCTAAATATAAAAATATTTAGATCTTTACTCCTTCTTGTTTTATTCGGGAACGATTCTATTAACCTTTTATAATGTTTGATTAAATTAGGTAATATATATTATATATTATAGGTAAGGATAATATGTTTGATTAAATTAGATAATATATATTATTATATTGTATGTATGTATATAATTTTCTGGGATTTTCAAAATAAGGAATACATGCATGCAATTATTGAGACATTGCCTGATTACAACTCGTAAACAGGGAATAACGTAGTAAATTATCGGTTGCGTTTGCGTGTCTTTGTCTACAGGCTTCGCTGTTCTATTTTACTTTAAATAAGTTACGATTTCCATTTCCTTGCGACCACGTCAAATTGATTTTATGATGACCACGCTTCTGATTGCTAATGGTAAGCAGTCAGAGGTAGATATGAGAAAATTATGAGTGCTTATTTTTATTACTATTAGAAAGTTATGATTAAATTTTCCGTTAGTAGATGAAACTGACGGGAAAGTCTGCACTAGCAGCTAAAAGCTTCATGTCTGAATTTACCGGTACGTTATCCGATCGACATGGTCAAATAACTGTAGGTTTACAGTCCACGTCGCTAAAGTAAACATAAAACATAGACTTTAGTCAATAATAATAAAAAAATAAGGCCTTGAAATATAAAGGCCCTTATATATGTACGAGTATTATTAGGATTTTAAATTTACACATAGATACTAAAGAGACTTAATCATAATCATAATCATTTATTTATTTGTGTAAACAAGAGTACAATTAGATCTTATAATTAATAAAATAGTCCATTTCTTGTTTTACCATTATATGGCGTACAAATATTAAATTTTCATACCAAAATATGTCCTTAAACTTATGAAACAATACAAGAAAATAATAACAATAATAATACAATTCATAATAGATCATTCTTAATAATTAAATTTACATGATGTCAATAATAAAGATCAATTACAAAAATAAATAATAAAATCTGCTTTATATGTCAGTCTTCTCTACTAATATATTTATTATTAATTAATACTAAAAAATTACCAATCCTCATAATTTTATTATAAATTACAATTTGCCATAAACTCTTCCACAGAATAATAACACGAGTCTAAAAGATGGTCAAATAATGCATCCTGAAATGATTTAAAAGGGAATTCTTTGAACTTGTCTGTAAATTTATTGAATATTTTTATCGCCATACAGTATACATTATTCCTCGAGAGAGCTAGGTTTAAATAATAAATATAATAAATAAATATTAAGGGACAATCTTACACAAATCGACCTAGTCCCAAACTAAGCAAAGCTTGTACTATGGGTACTAGACGACGATATACATAATATATAAATACATATATAGATAACATCCATGACCCAAGAACAAATATTTGCACAAATATTTGCCCCGGCCGGGATTCGAACCCGGGACCGCCGACTCAGTAGGCAGGTGTCTACAAACCGAGCCAAACGCGTCGTCGTTTGTCTTCGGCATATAAAGTTTATTTCTATGGGTGCCTCTTTTTGACTTCAACGTCATTGTTTTGAAACATTGTGGATGTTTTTTGACGAACATACACATTTCATAGATATACATTGATGGCAATGTCATTTTTTTTTTGCACTGGAATAGAGGCCTACAGTGATCTGACAATCCTGCACCTGTTAAAGCCCTTATACATTTTTTTTGTGTTTTAAATATTATATTGGCATCCACCGAATTACCCCATAGTATAAGTCCGTATCTCATAAGAGACGATACATAACCGTGGTAAGCCGATAGAGCGGCTGCCTCCGAAAACACATTTCGAACACGATATATAACATATACAAAGCGATCTAGCTTACATCGTAAACTATCAATATGGTTTTTCCAGTTACAGAAACAATCAATGGTTAAGCCTAAAAATGATGTGGATTGTACTTCTTCTATTATATTGTCTTGATATTTAATTTCTATAGGGACATTTTTACTTCTGTATGTCTGGAATTTTATCAGTTTTGTTTTACTAACATTAATACGTAAATTATTGTTCTTTAACCATGCTATGATGTCTATAAGAGCCTTATTAATCTTATCCTGGAAATGTACATCACCATCATATTTTATTAGAAGCGTTGTGTCGTCTGCAAATAGTATACATTTGTGGTCTATGGCATTTGGCAAATCATTTATGTAGAGCAAAAACAATAATGGGCCTAGAATACTACCCTGTGGTACTCCAGACCCGTTATGTTTGTAGCCCGATTTGTACACTATTTTGTTTTTTCCAAGGACTTGTAATTTCTACACATTGTTGTCTGTTTCTTAGATAACTAGCAATCCAATCCCATGCTGGACCTCTTACACCATATCTGTACAATTTATGTAATAAAATGTCATGGTCCACAAAGTCAAACGCTTTGCTCATGTCTAGAAATACGGCTACTATTGGTACTTGTTTATCTAGACATTCTGTAACTTCTTTTATCAAATGGAAACAAGCTAGAGATGTTGAACTATTTTTCCTAAATCCGAATTGGTTGTTAACTAAAATATCGTTTTTTGTTATAAAACTCATTAATTTATCATACATGACCTTCTCGAAAATCTTTGAAAAAACAGGTATTAAGGTAATAGGTCTGTAATTGTTTAAATCAGACTTGGAACCTTTTTTATGTAGCGGTTTAACAACAGAAGACTTTAGCCGCTCCGGAAATAAACCCTGGACAAATGAAATATTAATAATATGTGTAAGGGGCGGTGTCAAAACGTTGGCACAAGATTTTAAGTCCAGTCTTTGACCAGTGCGTCCTTCCGGTCCCTTTTTATGGGGCCGAGACGTGGACACTAACAAAAGGCCTTGACCACAAATTCCAAGTTGCTCAGCGAGCTATGGAGAGGGCTATGCTCGGAGTTTCTCTGAAGGACAAAATCCGGAACCAGGAGATCCGACGGAGAACCAAAGTGACCGACATAGTCCTAAAGATATGCAAGTTGAAGTGGCAGTGGGTGGGGCATATTTGTCGTAGAGCCGATGGTCGATGGGGCAGACGAGTTCTAGAGTGGAGACCACGAACGATACGTTCTGTAGGACGGCCTCCCGCCAGGTGGACCGACGACCTAAAAAGAGTGGCGGGAAGCGGTTGGATGCGGAAAGCTGAGGACCGGGTATGGTGGCGCGAACTGGGGAAGGCCTATGTCCAGCAGTGGACGACTCCGGGCTGATGATGATGATGATGATAGATACTAATTGGAGTTTCCTTGTTTTATCCCCTAAGAGAGAGATAGTTAGAAATTTTACGTCGACCACCTAGGCCGCAAGTGCTACGCGGGGAGAAAAACTCACTTCCTAGCCAAAGCAAGACGCAAAACTTTAGACAAACCACAGGCGGTAATTCGTGAAACCCCAGTTCGCATATTCAGGGCAAAGGTTCTCTTATTTTTCGCAGAAAATTGTTACGCCGATTATCACTTGCCAACTCCCGTTTCGCGGAATTTTATTTCGCCGACCTTTCATTTCCCAACTTTTCAATTGCCAACTTATTATTTGCCAACCTCACCGTTACCAACTTAAAATGCCACCTTTCATGTAGCAGAATGTTTTAGTTGGCATAATATACACTTAGTTGTTTATTGTTTACCAAATGTTTTATTGAGTAGCGTGGTGTTATTAGTAAATTCTTGCTAAAAAAATAAATGAAAAGAAAGAAGTTGTGTTTTTCAGAGAAATAAGTAACAAAAATATGTAGGTATATGTAGGTGTAAATTTACCAATTACAAACTAATATTTAAAACTAAAATTAAAAACTATACTAAAAGTAATTGTAAATTATAAATATATGTATAATATGTTGGTTTTTTTGTAATACTTGCAAGCATTTTAATATTACCTTCATGCAAGCAAGCAATCGGATGGTCCATGGTCATAAAACAAACCTAACCTAACCTACAGTTTTTGGTTTTTGACCCGTGTTCCATTTTGTCGCAGTTACTCTTAGGTACACTTGCCAGTTTCGGCCAACCAAAAAATATGTAAGTATTGGTATGTATCTTTTTCTTATTTGTAACTTGCCTAATGTATCAAAAGGGAACTGTTGCATCAACGAAACGTTAATCGTCCAAAAGTTGTTCGACCAAGTGAAAGATTTAACTAATGATTAGTCTGCCAAAAGTTTAGAGGCATAATATTTAATAATCTGCTTTACAATAATTCTACCAAGTGAAAAATTATCAAATAAAAATTTGGTAATCGTTAGTTGTCAAAGTGAATCGTCGGCGAAACGTTGGTTGGCAAATGAAATTCGGCCAAACATAGTTCTGCAAAAAGGCAGAACACCCAGGGCAAACGCCCGCGATCTGGGACATTCACGAATTCATCGCCCTAGGTATGTAATTTTTTTTAAATTTGTTTCACTTTCTCTCCTTTCTTTAATAATACAATGATTTTTTTTTTATGAGTAGGTACTAAAACAAAAGGCAAATTAAGATTTGCATTTTATGTAGTAATTATGAACTCGAGAAGAGGCTTTATTTTGTTTCTGTATGTGTTTTATGGAAGTCAAGGGAAAACCTTAACACCGATACGCGTTTAGCAGTAACTTTCTGTTTTCTATTATTTAGCAAAGTGAAAATATTACGAGGAGCTGTGCAAGGTAATGGAAGAAAGTCGCTTCATTGTTTGTGCAAATTGTTTATGTTTCGTAGTCATTTATTGTTATTGTTGTCAGAAGTGATAAACATAACGTCATTACCGATACGAACAAAGGTACACATATAAACATAGATCTTAGGGTTGTTCTACGTAGGTAAATAGCAGTGGTAAACTCCGTGTAACGCTCTTTTTTATCGCAATCAGGTAAAAAGTATTGCACATAGTTTTGTGTCCAAACGCCTCTATACCATTTTTTTTTCTATACAAATTTCAACCGATAGATGGCATTGTAATTAATGAGAAAAAACCGGCCAAGAGCATGTCGGGCCACGCTCAGTGTAGGGTTCCGTAGTTGCTCATCCTTCACAATAGACTTAAGTTACGACAAAGATTTCAAGCTCTATAAAAAGGTCGTAAACGCCAAAGTAACTATAGTCACTTATTACCTTCTGGAAGTCAATTTATGTTCTTTTAAGAAAATTATGAAATTTTGCGATAACTCCAAAACGGCTTAACTGATTTTGTTCAATATAGTTTTCATTGAAAGTCCTTATAAGGCCTCATGTTCATGAATTTTTTCATAATTTTTTGACCCGTGGTTGAAAAGTTAGAGGGGGGGACACTATTTTTTTTATTTTCGAAGCGATTATTTACGAAACTGCTAACTTAATCAAAAAATAATGTTTAAAAACCCCTATTATTTTTAAAATACCTATTCAACGATACCCCACACACTAGTGTTGGAACGAAAAAAAAATTCACCTCCACTTTAGGTGTTCGAGAGGTACCCCAAAAAAAAATTTTTTTAGTTTTTATTTTACCGTTTTGTCGGCGTGATACATACACATACCCATACCAAATTTCAGCTTTCTAGTACTAATGTTCACGGAGCTAAGCCGCGGACGGACAGACGGACAGACGGACATGGCGAAACTATAAGGGTTCCTAGTTGACTACGGAACCCTAAAAAGTACAATACAATTCAACAATTCTTTACTGCATATCAACAATAAAAACGTTACAATTGAAACCTTAACTTAACAATATATTAAACATAAACGTAAGTATAATACTTATCCGAAGTTATAAACTGGGACCCGTAGAAAATTGGTCTTGAATACATTTTAGAGTTCTAGGCTGTTGAAATGAAATGAAATGAAAAATTTAATGAAAATGTATTATTTCTTTAGAACCACTAGATTTTGAATGACATATATATACACACGTTGATATGTATATAGTACCTCATATACCAGTAAACAATCTATTGGATTAGGATTCTTACTTACCTACCTACTTCTTGATACAATTCTTAGAATTACATTACCATGCTACTACGAGTATGGTAATGTAATCCTCACCTTCTATTCCCACTTTTATGTAAAACAAAATCCACTGAATCAAATTGAATCGAACCTTTACAAAGCCCTTCTTGAATTAGGATCTACCCTTTTCATTTGTATGTATTGACTTGTTGCCCGTCCCGATAAAACGTGGGTGGGTAACCTCACACCACGCTTATTAGGGTCCCGTATTCAACATCAGTGTTACGGTTGACCTTTACAAGAGCGTCCTATCTCTGAACACTTTTGCGTTTTTGTCGAAGAGGGTAAAATATCGAAGAAGGTATTTTTTAACTCTACGAAACTATATTTTATGAAATTTTCATTCGTATGACTCGCGACGCTGTTGGTCACGGACAACACCACCGACCCGACGACGTGTGCGCGCCACCACAAGTTACTATGAACGCGCGCTCTGAGCTCGCTAACTCAGCGGAAGACAGAGCCAAGCTGTTAACCCAGCTCGTGGTGCATAGTGAGTCCCTCTTGGTTATAGTATACCAAAACCAAATTCTGTTTTGCAAGCCACATTCGTGCACATGAGACATGACCCACGCTTGTAGATGCCTCAAAAAAGACGATGTACTCGTATATATTATAGGGTCGATTAATATCAAATTGAATATAATTAATCTTATAGATGAAATGTTAGTTTACTGTAAGTTTCACTTAACCGTACACCTTTAGTGAAAATTCCCGTGTAGCAGATGAGACTGGGGGCAGTATTTCTTGCCGTATTCAAAGAAGCTTAAGGTAGGTAGTCTACTTTCTTAAGTTGATATATGCCCGGAAGCAAAACAGCAACAAAACAAAACCATCAAGCAAACAACAACCGAACCACACCGAACCATCCCCCACTACGGCCGGTCCCCGAGGGAGTATTAAACCCCAAAAAATAAATATCTTGGGTGGCCTATGCTGTAAAGCAAGACAGTCAATGATTGTTAACAAAGGCTTATTGTTAATAAATAAGGTAGTCTACAGAAATAAATTTTTATGCTGAACCTAAACCCCTATAGGGCTAGCATCAGGCTTTCATTGCGCCTACCCCCAGGGATTAGAGTCACATAACGTTTTATCTCTAGGAATATTTAAAAGATTACCAGCGAGACTTAGGGACACCCAGTGGTAGATTAAAATCTTATCAGAAAACCACGTTATCAGTGCAGCTGAGCTTGTTAACACTGGTATGGGCCAATGAAGAATCACTAAGGAACAAGTAGGTTCTTGGTTTATCCACCCGCATACATATGTTGGTGTTCCTACTTTATTAGTACGATGTTGATTCGTCCCTTCTCGTAATACTATATTAATAAATTATTATATTGCCGTAAGTCATTGTCAAGCTTCTATGTCAAGATAATTACTTTGTAATAAGTCTTTCTATATTTTAACACGGTTATAGTTACTTAATGTATGTTATTTCTACTGTAGTATTTTTTATGTTATATCATTAAAGTATTCTTATCTTTTAGCCATACTCACAGGTCATACATCTATTTGCCTATATTTATTTATGTTGAATCTACATGCTGAGATGCGCGCTTGAAAATATGAAATTTGACACATTTTTGACAAAGCATCAAACCATCAAACGCGAATTTCACCGTGTAATAGGGTCATACACAGATTTAGGTTCAAGTCTTTCCTGTGGACATAAGCGAATTTAAGGATTCCAGGGCATTATTTTCTGAATAAACTCATATGAGAATAAAGAACGTTCCCTCGTCTATAATTCGATGTAATAGCAATATTAACTACTTGGATTCATACAAGCTCTTAACTTTTGACCACAGGAGAGACGACTTTTGTTTTTTGAACTGTGTATGACCCAATATATGTGACGAATACAGTTTGTTTGAATCAAATATCAGAGGGATGGCCTTTCTTATGTCGTATCTTAGATTAATAAAAGATATAAGTCTGAAGTTATTTTTAAAAAAGTACTTTAAAAGCAGAATATAATTGAGAATAGAAAAATATCCAGTCACATGAATATATCAGAAAGTAACCTAAAACGTTTACGCTTTAGTAGGATACTATGATAACCTCTATAAACTCTGTCGGTTAAGTGCATTCACCCGATGCATAACACATGAGTGCACAAGGAAACAGACGAGCGGATATGTGTGATATCAGGTGTCGATCTAAGGAAGGATTGACTGACAATGTTGGAATAATAAACATGGACGTTTAAGATGATCACGAAGGAAAACGTTTACAATTCAACTAGACTCAAATAAATTGTCTAAAAAGAGAATTAGACACTAGTAGGTAGAGACAGCAACAAAAGTAGCTGACAATTTTAGTATGGAATTTGACATAAGACTGTACCCAATTTTTAAACATTTATACCGTAAATAAAAAATATGAGTGACGTCTTGAATAGAACTTGAGCTATCTTTGAAGTTTCTAATGCCTCTCTCTGTGGTAGCTCGTGATCATCGCTGGTTGTGGATCTACACCTAGTTTTTATGATCTACCTCCACCGGTGCCTATTCGTCCTCCATCCACCGCGCAAAGCTTGGTTGAGGAAGGGCCCTTCACTTGATCGGCCCATCTGGTTGGGGACCGTCCCGGGGCTCGTTTGCCCTCCGTGTTCGTAATTGTATGGTACAACACTATATGGTATGGCTAAGGACGCGATGACGCGACTAAATGTCACCTGGATGAAGAGAGGTGTAACTATCACCACCAATACCCGGCTAGTACGTTACATAGTAGTACTCCCCATGTTTCTGTTTGGCGTAGAAACATGGACGATTCGAGCTGCATCGAACACATGATCTATTCTAGAAATTTGAAGTTCCTATGTTCAGTAATTTCGGCTCTCGATCAGTCAGTCAGGCAGTACTTTTCCGTATATAAATAGATTAGTCCGCGTTATTTAACTTGGCTTATAAAAATTTCATGATCGCATTTTCAATCTTCTCTTTGATTATAAAGGGTTTAAAGGACATTCCTTTCTGGTCCCTTTTCAACCGGCCACAGATGCCCGTTACATAACAATCTTACAGTACATTCGTAACTATTTTTCATTAAAACATGAAACTGTACCTACGGAGGCCGCAATTCGATTTACCCATATTTCAATTCTATCAACGGAACGGTAATTTTTTTTTTTTTTTCTATTTTATCATAATTTGTCAACGCGTCCTTAATGATAAGTGACAAAATGACGAGAGTACCTATTTAATGCAGTTTCGAACCAGAATTTCACTCCGGTGACGCTCCCGGGCGCTTAATTCTAGTGTCAATAGCCAAACGTCAGATCGTCATTAACTAGATATCAGTCATCTCTCAGGGACCTTATTCGAGAATGACGTTTGAGTGATCGCCAAACGTCAAATCTCTAATAATTAGATAACAGTTATATCGCCATTGAACTGTCATTTAAATGCGATGAGCTTCAAGTGACATATATGTCATCTCAATTTTGGAAATACGAAGGCGATAATGACTGTCAAAAATGTTATTCATGTATATGAATTTCTGTTTTGAACGAAACGTAACGGACTAATTTCATGCACTCCGCGGTCAATTTAAAGTAGGGTAACGGCACCAGTGGTCAGCCAGGAACCAGTGGACAGCCTCTTGGGTCGTTTATTGGTCATAAATATCGCTATAGTTGAAATAAACGAATCACGTATACTTAAAATGGTGCTCTGATTCCTCATTGGTTAATATATCACGCGACAAGAGCAGCAGGGGATCAGAGAGGAGAAATAAACTCGTTCAGACAGGTGCTTTCCACCGACCAGAGCAGTAGGGTCATGTCCGCCATATTTTGTGTTACACGTGGTGTTCCCGTAAAAGGTAAGAAAAGACATGTTTTATTCAAAAGAGTGATTGTTGCTTATACAAATTAGCTTTACGATTACTTCATGTACTGAATTATATTACATTTTAATGAAAATATCACTGATTTACGCATAAATTGAGGGGGCCGTCCACTGGGTACCACTTTTTTGCAAATGATCCTATCGTCAGCCTCCCCGGCTGTTTACTGGGTAAATCAATTATTTTTTAAATTGTGAGTAATAACGACCGTTCGAACCGTTAAATTCAAATTTAAAAAAATTGTAAGGCATGTCTTGTCGTAATCGTTAGAAAACCCAGTGGTCAGCCGCATTTCAAATTATTTTTTACGCGGCTGAACACTGGGTACTCCCAATTATTGCTATTGCGGCTCCAGTATTCAGCCACTATCTTGTTGGTACCAATTTATGTGATATTTTTAAAGCGGTAGGTAACTATTTGTATAGGAATGTAGCAACTATACAGTATATATAAAGTATAAAAAAATATAATTATTCCAATAAAAAGTAAATTAAATGTATATTGGACTTTAGACTGGAATAATTTACTTCTATACAGGCACCTAACTGAATAATTTTTGACCGTTTCTTCTGTTAAAATAAATTTTTCGTCTGTATTGCCGAATTTTTCAAATAATATAATTATATTAATACAGTCTTGATTATTTTAAGCAATTAACGAGTTATCTCTTATAAATTTGTGAATACGTAATGTCTCATTATTTTAATGTGGATACACCACATTTTTTTGCGCTTTGATCTTTGTATCAATGGAGTTTTTTGTTTTATGAGAATAGTAGCTATAAAAAACAAGATTTACATAAATAATATCGTTGATTTTGATATAAATATTGCTAATTTTGATCTCATTCTTATTAATTTTTACAAGGGCTGGGGACTGGATTCAGCGAGGCTGTTAATAGGATTTTAGAGGCTGACCACTGGGAAAGCGTGCCATTTTTTGTTTAAACTTAAATATATACTTTATTAAAACAATGATTGTTTTTGATATACATTGCTCAAAAACTACAATAGACTATTCATCCAATCATGTGGTATGTTTCATTATCCGACGAAAACTGTACAATTGCCAACTGTTCAAACTTCAAAAAGTCGATTGGGGGCTGACCACTGGTGCCTTTACCCTATGCGCCTGTTATTTATGCCGTCACATACAAAGGAAACGAAAATGTAGCGCGTCCAAATGGACGAAGTTGCGATGTTCTAGGTATATCGCCACTTGTCAAGGCACACGTCAAAAGTGACGGATGGCGATGAAATGGAGAGATCTCCATCATCTCTCTAAAATTGGTCAAATACCCCCCCAAGTTTCTCGCCTTTAAACTGTCATCAAAACACGAGAGCTGCAATTTACATATCTCATCTCGATTTTGGAAATACGAAGGCGATAATGATTGTCAAAAATGCTATTCTTACAACTGAACTTTATTTAATCCAATTTGGACACATCTGCGGCGCCGCAACCGTAGTTTCTAGAACACAAATCGCTTTAGTAACTCGAGTTAAGTGATTATTAAACTAATTTGGACTTAGCTGTAATAAATCAAACGGAATTTATGGTAACTGGAGTTGATGAGAGTTCTGTAACTAACATACTTGTTATCTGGTGATGTACATTAGATAATGTTACAAGGTATCGTACTTTATATCAATATATCGCTATTAGGTTCACAATATCGGGACTTTCCGGATATTTTTTTTTTCAACTAACATCTTGAACTACTTCAATGAATTCAACCTATGATACATGCGACATCTATCCGAGATCTTGCTTCTATATTTCCACTTAAGCGATTTTCTTTCTTAGTGACATGAATATACTTGATATATGTATTTCAATAGGTGCAAACTTCAAAATGGCGAGTCACATCGCTCAATGTCTACTTTTTCTTTAAAAGGTGTCAGGTATCACTACAAATAGCAATAAATTATGTTCATACATAATATGGGACGTTCGTCCCATATAATGCCGTGACGAATCACGGATATTGCTAAATTTGGGATAAAGCAAGACTTCGTCCAATTTGGGCGCAGTTGTGAGAATAAATAGTAACAGATTTATTTGAGTTACTCAGCGTCACGTCCAAAAAGGCGGGATTAGGGCACGTAATGAAATTTCACGCGTTTTAAGGAAGGTACAGTTAAATAACACTTTTGAAATTGTTAATGTTTTTTGTGCCTTATTTTAAATAAATATAACAGCAACTTTTACCTTCAAAGCGAGAGGTTTTTCTGAGAATTTTGTGAAATTAAATATGTCTACTCTGTGACAAAAGATTTCCACGAATTTAATTTTTATCTGACTTATAGAGGATGCTTGTAGAGGTGCTTTTAGCGGATGTTCAATTGTTCATTTCTTATACTTACCAATATTTTATAGTTGCCAACCAATGCATTGTTTTAGTAGCTGGAAAATAAGCTATATATATGAAAAAGTAAGTTGAGGGCCGACCCCATAATACACTTTGAGTGTAAAACAATTAGACAATTATTTACAAAAAATCGCAAAATTATTATTACGTTTCTTCCACGTGTTTTTTTTTTTTTATAAAAGTTGCATATTAAGGCTTCGGCGCACTGTAATCAGTCTGGCAGCCAGTCGAACTTAAATTATGAATTTATGACGATGTATGGGCCTGGTAATTTGTGTCAAGAAGAAAACATTATATTTCAGCTGATACCTAACGTTGAAAAATAATTCTATTAAAATGATACATACTATGTAATTGTATACCTACATTTTATTTTTTAGTAAGTACTTTAGAAAGATTTCATAAGTGTCAGACTTTAAGAAACAGTTCAAATTAAACAGCATGCAATAATGAAAATGAACTGATATGCTCTTGGCTGTTATTTTCCCAAAATGTTTATTCACAAAAACATTACACAACATTGTAAACCGATAGTTTTAAGTACGACTTACGAAAAAAAACAACTTACTGTTAAGTTTCTTTCGGCTTTCTTCTCAACAGCGGTCTCCTCTTGGAAAATGCCGATAGATTCACAATCTGACTTGTAAAAACTCTCTTGTGACCTATACTTACTTAATAAATCATTTTAATTTCACATGTAAATAATTTTAAAGGTACCTTATGATTATGAAATTAGTAAGCACGAGATTCTATCAACAAATGGTGCGCGATCCTATGAACATTTATAAAGCTTGAATTATTCATGTTATTATGTAATATGTATCTAACTAGATATGATTGCTAGTAATTTATAACCATTGCCATACTAAGCCAATCCAGATATAAATTAAACAATAAATTTGTTACTAAGCCCTCTAAAAGGTTTTGCAACTGATCGTGACCCAAGAGCACCCACGGTTCATTGTCTAAATACGTATTGCAAAACTTATAATACAGACCAAATCTTTAACTCGTATCACACAGCTTCATTCATAGAAATCACACCTTTACTAGCTGATATTAAAATTCAAGTTCAAGCCAACACAAATAACTATTAAGTCTTTGCTAATGTTATTCTGCAGATTGGTGTATTGAGCCAGCTTTTATGGTTTTCATTAAGATTCTCTATTGCCTAATACGTCCTGACTTTTGACCCTAAAAATAGCCTTTATTATTGCGCTGTGACTTTCACGTAGCTGAAGAGAAATAAGGTTGGTACAGTCGGCTACAACTATCGTGGATTACGTCATAAATATTTATTGGACAATCTTCAGGCCTAAACAATTCAGTTATAGGCTGTTAATAATTATTTACGTGATCTCTTATCATCCCGTAAACACAAGCACGCTTGTATGTAGGTCTAGGAACTACCTATGCAGTTTTTTATCATCGCATTATAAGTACAACAACGACATGAAGAACGTGGCATGCAAAGTAATATGCCTCCCGTTATCTAAAAGAACTCGTGAGAAAAACTACAATAAACCAAAGCATCGCCGGCGAAACAAAAGGAATGCAAACAAAAAAGGCAATAGAACGTAACGGTTGCCCCCGCGCATCGAGATCAGTGCGCCGGCCGCTTGCGCAATTTGGTGCACCTTCTGTTTATTATAGTTTTTTAGGGTTCCATGCTCCGGGGGTACCAACGGAACCTTATAAAGTTATGACTAAGCCTCCGTCTGTCCATCTTTCTGTTTGTCACAGAATTCCAGCTCTTGATCCTTTTCATTTCACGGGATGTGTATAACAAAAAATCATTGAAGGTTATTCGCTCACATGTGAACACATCTTTCAAAATTAACCTACATTTAACATTTGCGCTAAGTTATGGATAACCGAAGGATTAAAAATAAAATGAAGTTGAAAATCAATATAAGAAACAAGTTTACCTCAGCGTCATAGCGTACTGTGTTACGGATTATTACGGAACCTTTGGTGCACGTATTCGACTTGAACTTGACGGATCTTTCACTATGATTATAAATACGTCCTATTCTCTGGAGTTAATGTTTGTTCTGCCCAATCACAAATAAGATACAACCGTATTCGGATATACAAAAGTATAGGCACCTACATACAAACAACAACATCAACATCTCGCGTTCAGACAATGTCGTTGATACAATAAGTCAAGTGTGCGTGGTATCAGTGGGTAATAGTGAAAATGCAGTGACAGACAGTCCAGTGGTGACAGCGCAAGAGCCCTGCCCTCCCCGCGCCGCGCTATCTGCGCGTGCGCAGAGGGCGGCAAGAAGAGCGATTAAAAGTGCAGTGGGTCGCGAGTCGCGTAACAGCACGGATAGCTACCCCTGATGAAGAGCTCCAAATGAGTTCGAAACATGTCGGGCCGTTCCTGACAATTTTTACGTGAGTTTATACCGTTTTTATAATTAGTAAAGATGTCTCACGATAGTTTTAATAACATTACACCTACATACAAATATGTAAAAACACTAAAAGTGTCAAAACATCACGCGTCGAGTCTGGCTTATTTACAGAAGTGCTCACCCTTTTTTACTTACCAAAGGATCCAAAACGTACAATAGCCGTATGTACTCGTACCGTATGTATACCTAATACTTATCAATCAAGCATCTGGTTGAATTCGAGAATATTATTCTTGAGATGGATAGATGGGTTGCGATACTTGCGAGGAAGATACAAAGATCAAAATGTAAAGAAAACCTTCATTGCGGTTCCTCATGGTCCAAACCAGAAGTCGAACGGAAATAACTTTGGTGTCATAAAATGTGATATTAATTTCCCCGCATTTAAACAATTATATCTATCGAGATACAGATAGAAAGTGTCTATATTTCCATCCATCTTCCTCTCCTCTAGGAGACTGAAAAAATGTATTCTCCTCTAGGAGATAAATTAAAATTCAGCAAATAACCGAATGATTGTTTAGTTGACTAAATTCAGGTAATTTTCATCGCGAATACTCAAATAATTAGCAGCTTACTGTACTGTAAATTGAAGCACTCCATTGAATGCTCTTTCCAACCCTTTCCCTGACGACCCTAAGTATCACCTGTCTATTGTAACCGGAAGTGGATTATGGTGAGTAATTACGCCGCAGCGGAAGCGACAATCCATCATGGCGGCTTATTTACAAAATGGCGGAAATGCCGACTCATGTCCCCTTATCTGAATTAACTATATGAATATTGCTATTGAAGCGAGGACATAGACAAACGAAAACGTATAAATATGAATAGTTCACTTTATTGCAAAAAACCAAAACGCTTAAAAACTATGGTAAACTTCATAATCTTCGTCATGATTTTCATCACAAACTATACTTCTTCTACTTAACTAGCATTATTAGAAATTATTAGATCATCAAGATAGATGTCTAAATACATATCACAATTTAGTTTTACAAAATCTACTATTCTTATTCAATCATCCACTAATTCACCGCCCTAGCTATGTAATGTACTATCACACGTGTTATGTTACCTACCTTCAGTGTTTTAGTTAGTCAAATCAAGGAACCCAATTGGTACTGTGAAAAAGATCAATATTGCGAACCATATTTCACGCGTTGAATATACATTTGATGTCGTTGCCCGGAACAAACTGTTTTGGTTGAAATTAAAAATAACAAGGGGATGGATAATGCAAATTTATTATTTCCTGGTACAATAAGGGTTTCCTTATTGAAATTGGAATTGGGGGAGGTAATATTTGAAGTGTTTGCCATTCCAAATTGCATTCGTTTTAAGGATTTGTTATTCAAATCCTTACCATCTTGTGGATGTGTTTATTGTTTTGTCTTTCATGAAACTACCTATACACAGTTACTAGCCGACTGGGTTTGCATAGAGACAGAAAATGGATAGAAGTGTGACATAAACTACGTTTTTCCCCGAAAACATCCAGTTCCTGAAAGTTCGGCATTGGCTGTCTTAAATTATTGGACCCTATAGGGTTACCAAATAGTGATGACTGTCCATGTTTTACGTCACGCATGGCGTTGACAGCTCATTTGCCTATGGTTTCGTAACAAATCGATATCAAAGCGAGCCGAGCAGGTGTGGGCTGCCCGCGCGCATGTCGCCTGTTGATCGATCACTTCACGAACCGACAATACACGTGTACTTTGTATGCGCTTCTATCCCATGCAATTGTTTTGGAATAAATAAATACTAGTCGTTTTAATCAATACTCCTACTAGAAGAGGGATTGAAGACGTAAGTACGACTTTACGCTGTAGGTACAGTTGTGGGCTACTCCAAAGTCACACGTCCTGATTTAAGGTGCCATCTGAAAAAGGCGTGTAGTAATTTTTTTTAAGATGCAATCTATTCTCTTTTTTATTGGGATCAAATATCTATAGTGGTTGTCATACAATTTTTTTTTTATTATGACTATCAGGATGCTGCTGATAACAATTTAAAATTAGCTTTTAAAGCCTTACTTGTATTTTTTTCTTTTTTTTTCAAGACATTTTGAGCTTCTTTATTAATCTAAGTACCTATAGTATGTTCTACATTTCACTATTTATCTTTACCTCTCTTATATACCCATTCTCGACCGACTTGAAGAGCCTGAATAAAGTCTGTTACCTGAAAAGAGCTTTACGGTAACTCCGCATTATATTACTTATTAATAATCTAATATACTATATCGAAACTATGTCCCTCAGCTCATTTTACTCCAATTATTAGCCGACATCATTCACACTGCATTATGATCAAACAAAACCAACCTACACTGAAGGCAATAAAATAACGCATACCTTTCGCAAACTAGTAAAGTTCAACAATATGTGTAGAAAAATTTTCTTTGCACCGACCATTTAAGGGTTACAGTGCTCTAAAACGAAAGGTGGAATAAGACATTGAGAAAGTTTGCCTTCTACATAACGGAAGCGAGTCATAAAACATCTGACTATCGGAAGAACGGTAGTGCCCTTACACTTCAAACATCAAAGACGAGACCGAATAAAATTAGAGCACTGGCAACCCACAAAAGAGATTCCATCAAATAACGTACGCTTTTAAAAATAAAGGCGAGATTCGAACGTTCTTAAATTTGAAAATGGAAGATATCAAATTCGAATTAACCGAAAGCCTTTCTGATTCTCGAGAGAATAACAAAACTTAATAAATTGGAATAGGTTTTAAAATTCAATACTTTTTGATTTTGGGTGTGTAAGTTAAATTGGTAATGAATACTTGGGAGTTATTTTTTTGTATCAGTTGAGTGATAAGGTGAGGTCAAAGTGCCAAGGTCCGTGCTTTTTAATTGATCAAATCGTGGTGATAACAAGTTATAACGCTTTAGATTGAGTAAGTGTTTGAATATAATACTGCTTGTTTAAAACGAATACAATGTTTACAATGAAATGAAATATTTGATGGATTAATGCACCTGAATCATTAATTTTTAACTGACTTCAAAAAAGGAGATTCTCAGTTTCACCTGTATGCATGTATGTATGTTTGCCTGCGAATATCTCGCGTTTGGCAGAACCGATTTTGATGCGGTTTTCAGAAAAGTATTTTTTACACGACTGTTCACAGTTTGACCCGTATATATGTATGTTTGTCCCCGATTTTAAAGTTGTTCATGTATTTGCGTCTCATAGTCATCATCTCCCTATGCTGAACTGATGATGGAAGGGATAATAATAAATAAATAAATAAAATATCCAAAAGAAATGCATGCAAACAAGATCTCCTGGATTACTCAGATAGATGGACAGTATTTTATTTATGTAACAAATTTAAAATAAACTGAAATGCCTTTAATGATTATATACTATGTGGTATTTACGAGTATTTTTGTTCGTTAATATCGGTATCGGTAACTCCGTTAGGCGCGAGTAGGATACAATCCGAACAGCGGCAGTTATCTGCAACCTACCTGGTGAGTCTGCACGTATTGGCATGCCTTTCCTGCAGGTCAAGCTGGGGTGGTCGAGGGGGTGATGCAGGTCCTGGGCAACCCTGTGTCACCAAATAGCGTCCCAGGCGACGCAGCGTCTGTGGAGAGGACACTTCACCCACACCATTTTGCGGTGTGGAGAACAACACGGGAAGCAACAGTTACCGGTTATAAGCCTGCGCATATGGGCGTAAGCGCAGGCGCCAGGGGTTACTTCCGACAGTGGGAGGATCCATCGTAGGTCCACTGACCAGTTACCGCCCGCTTTAAACTGGGCAGCCCCCAGTCAGTAAGGTACTGGTCCGCCCCGGCACCGCCTGTTCCTCTAGGGTGTTGGGAGCACAGGGTTTTGCCCGGAAAGCGATGCTGAGCTGTTTTACACCCGCGACCAAAAAGCAAACTATTAAAAAATCTAAAGCTTACGATTCCATGCGCTTTGGTTCTTGGAATGTCCGAACATTGAGGACAGGTCTCTTGGATAACTTAGAGACTACAGAATACGCGAACGAACTGCGTAAAACAGCTATCGTTGACCTGGAATTGTCACGTCTGAATGTGTCCATCGCTGCGCTGCAGGAAACTAGGCTCCCCGATGAAGGCTCTTTGCGCGAACAAAATTACACCTTTTTTTGGAAAGGTAAGGGTTCAGACGAGCATCGTGAACACGGCGTGGGCTTTGCAGTTTGTAACACTCTTTTGAGTGCCATTGAAACACCTCGAGGCATTTCGGAGCGTATTATGATCTTACGTCTAAGTACAAAAAGCGGTTTTATCACTCTCATTTCCGCCTATGCTCCAACGCTTACCTCGACAGCAGAGTCAAAGGACGACTTTTACGATAAGCTGTGCACTGCTGTCAATAATGTACCATGTGGGGATCGGCTGCTTATTCTGGGAGACTTTAACGCTCGTGTAGGACAGGACAACACCTCATGGCCCGATTGTTTAGGTAATCACGGTATAGGGAAACAAAATGAAAATGGTCAACGCCTGCTAGAATTTTGTTCTAAGTACCTGCTGTGCGTTACCAATACATACTTCAAAGGCAAATCGATGCGTAAGGTTTCGTGGAAACATCCCCGATCGGGTCACTGGCACCAATTAGACCTTATCTTGACCAGAAGAATGTGCTTAAAAGAAGTCATCCACACAAGATCCTTCCACAGTGCACAATGCGACACCGACCACTCCCTAGTAGCGTGTAAGGTCAATCTGTCCGCTAAAAGAATTCACTCCTCTAAAACTCCCGGGAAGAAGAAATTGGATCTCACTAAAACCAAAGATCCTGAGTTAGTGGATTTTTTTTAGCTCCTTGGTGCGACAGAAAGCAACAACTTGGGACGTGGATGCGCCTATTGAATCGGAATGGAACTCCATTAAAGACCTTCTCACCAACTCAGCTAGTGAGATATTTGGGCTCGCCAAAAATAAGGCATCGGATTGGTTCTCTGATAATTTGCAACAGCTAAAGCCATTAATCGACTCTAAACGACAGTACGCTTTGAACTTCCGTCTCAATCCTAGTGAAGCCACTCGCGCTGAGTTCTGCAGTGCCAAGGCGTTGCTTCAGCGTACATGTCGTGAGCTTGCAAACTCTTACTGGATAGAGTTGTGCAGAAGCATCCAAGACTGTGCTGCGAAAGGTAACTTTCGTGGTGTTTATGCTGGGATTAAGACGGCTCTTGGCCCTGTCCAAAACAAGACAGCCCCTCTGAAAGAGATTGATGGCACGATTATCACTGATAGTAGTCGTCAGCTTGGTCGGTGGGTGGAGCATAACACCGAACTCTATTCTCGACCAGCCGAAATCAATCTGGTAGCCATGGACTTAATTCCGAACCTTCCCATCATGGCTGAACTTGACACCTTGCCCACAGTTAGAGACCTTCATGCCGCCGTGCTTAAGCTTAAGTGTGGCAAGAGTCCCGGGGAAGATGGTATTCTAACCGAAATCCTTAAACTTAAATGCACATTACCTTTGCTCCATAATCTTTTAGGGAAATGCTGGGAGCAGGAGATCTTGCCTCAGGATATGCGCGATGCAAATATCACGACCTTATACAAAGGGAAAGGGGACCGTGGTGATTGTAACTGCTACCGTGGTATATCCCTTTTAAGCATCGTCGGCAAACTATTTGCCAGAGTCATACTGACAAAACTGCAAAGTCTTGCCGAACGCGTGTATCCAGAGGCGCAGTGTGGCTTTCGATCCCAGCGTTCCACTATTGACATGATTTTCACTCTCCGGCAACTTCAGGAAAAGTGTCGTGAGCAAAACACACCCTTGGTGATCGCGTTTGTGGACCTTAACAAGGCCTTCGACACGGTCAGCAGGGAGGGTCTTTACGTGGCACTTGAGAAGATAGGATGTCCTCCAAAGCTACTGAAGCTTATAAAATCTTTTCACGATGGCATGAGGGGCTCCGTCGTCTTTAACGGTCAGACGTCCGACGCATTCGAGATGCGGAGAGGTGTTCGCCAAGGCTGCGTTTTAGCACCCACGCTATTCGGCATATTCTTCTCTCTGTTGCTGAAAGTCGCTTTTGGTGATACGCAACAGGGAGTTCACCTACATACAAGAGCAGACGGTAAATTGTTTAATATCAACCTCCTAAAGTCCCGTCGCAATCGTGTGGATCTCTTTATGGACAGCCTGCTCTTTGCCGACGACGCAGCCTTTGTTGCGAGATCTCCCCATGAACTTCAAGTTCTCCTGGACAAATTCGCCTACGCTTGTGACTTGTTCTCCATGTCTATAAATACTAAGAAGACCGTAGTTTTAGCGCAGGGCTACTCGATCCAGCCGTCCATCTCGCTGGAGAGCGAGCCCTTAGAAGTCGTTGATAGGTTCTGTTATCTGGGGTCGTCTGTGTCGAGCAACCTATCCCTTGATGGGGAGGTCAATATTCGCATCGGCAAGGCGGCTACAACGTTCGGCAGGCTGCGTACAAGGGTGTGGGATAATAACCATCTTACCATTAAGACCAAAATGATCGTATACCAGACTTGTGTCTTAAGTACACTCTTGTACGGGGCTGAAACCTGGACGTCGTACGCTAACCATGAACGAAGACTCAACGTTTTTCACATGCGCTGTCTTCGAAGTATCCTCAACATCACATGGAAGGATAAGGTTACAAACGAGAGAGTGTTGGAGATTGCACAGCTTCCAAGCATCACCGCGTTACTCAAACAGAGACGCTTGCGGTGGCTTGGGCATGTGCAACGCATGAGCAGCACTCGTTTGCCCAGGCAGACCATGTTGAGCCAAGTCGCATTCGAAAAGCGCAACGTAGGACGACCCATGCTACGATTTAAAGACTGCGTAAAGCGTGACATGGTCGCATTCGGCATCGACTGTAAGTCGTGGGAGAAACTAGCGTCGAACCGCGATGATTGGAGAAGTTTTGTCGCGAAAGGTCGAGAAACCCACGATAACATGTGGTTTCAAGACTTGGCCAGAAAGCGTACAAAAAGGCACAATCGCGACACTGTCTCCTCCGCGGCGGGGTCTTCATGGACATGTAGAAAGTGTGGACGTGTGTGTTGCTCCCGGATAGGACTAAATAGTCACGAGAGGCGTTGTCTCTCGCAAACTGACGCTGCTTAAATCATCTGTCAAGATGTATAAGGCCTTTTAGTAGTGTTCGTTAAAGTTTACGTGAGGTTTGGCTTTTCAGTTTATTTAGAAGTCGGTTCTTATTTTGTTTTTTTTTTTTTTTTAGTTATAGCTTCATTGTCAAGACGACGCGTTTGGCTCGGTTTGTAGACACCTGCCTACTGAGCCGGCGGTCCCGGGTTCGAATACCGACCGGAGCAAATATTTGTGTGATAAACTCGAATATTTGTGCTTGGGTCATGGCTGTTCTATGTATTTAAGTATATATTTATCTATATAAGTACGTATATCGTCGTCTAGTACCCATAATACAAGCCTTCTTGAGCTTAATTTGGGACTAGATCGATTTGTGTGAGGTTGTCCGATATTTATATTTATTTATTTATTGTAAACATTTACGCTAGCAGGCGTTACTGCTTCAATAAAAATAATTACGCTTAAAATGGTTTTCCACTAGGTAGAACACCTGCTCGAAAAATAAATTTACTGAAAATATTGAAAATTACAGACATTTAGGCTCCATACGCTGCGACGTCAGAAACTCAATTTAAACTCGTGACGTCACGAGCGTAAAATGTCACCACGAATAAATCAACTCGCATTAACCAATTTGTCTCAAATTTACCGGCAAAGTGACATACTCGTATATGTTGTTCTAAATTCAAAATGTCGTGGGTATATTAGACTGTGAATAAATTTTATTCCCTTTTGGCACTAGAGTATGTGTGTAATGAATGTTCTGCATACATCATGTCGTGAATGTAATTCTACGTGTGTTTTAACCATGGATGTGAAAAGGGTGTTAAAAATTCGATACGAATGACAAACGTCTGATGAAAGTTTGCAATATTTATTAAAATGTATCTTTCTATGTACCAAAAATATACAGCGTTTTCTATCAGGATGTTAAAAAGAAGCCAGGCCAGAAGGCTGGGGCTGAGATATGTACTTAGTATTTGCTCCTCTGAAACGAGTCAGCTCTTAAGAGGCCTTATTCCTTTTAAAATGCTGATTGTTTAGACATTTTTCTCTATGATGAAACATGTTTCTCAACATATTATTGATGTTACTTCCTAGAACAGGGCTATTGGGATTTATTGGTATATATTTGAAACCTACAGTTTGAATTTTTCATTGATAATTTTTGTTCGAAAAACTACTCGAAATTGACAAAATTCACGTGGAAAATTCGTTTTTCAAACTTATTTTTGACTGCACGCAATGAAAGCATGAAATAGCTACGTTACTACCTAGAACTCGGGAAAAAGTATTATTCACTTCAAAAAGTTGGTTGAAATTATCAATATATTCGTCATAATATGAAAAAAAAAAATTAAAAGGAATAAGGCCTCTTAAAAATACGCTAACAATGACCTTACTACGTATAATTGAAAATTTAAAAAAATAAAATAATAAATATTAGTAACAATCACCTTTTGTCGGGCGCTAAATGGTACAAATAGTGATGAGCCTAATGCATTTTGAATGGTATAATAGTCAACTAAGATGCACATTAGTGTAGAGGTCTATATACTTTTTTTGCGCTTAGGTAAGTAACTATCTAAATCTTTGTAACTCTTATACATAGTTTCAGACTTGCCCATACTGACCGATTTAAATGAGGCCCTCTGTATATAATAGTTACATCAGAAATATAGCAATGAGCAAGTCAAGTAGCCTCGGAATAATAAGTTTTGGTGTAGTTTTAATTCGTTATAAATTATCATATTTAAGCGGAAATCAGTTTCAAGATTATCTCTACAGAGCATCATTAAACTATTTAAATCTTTTCTATAAGAGAATCGGTTACCTTCTCACGGTTTGATTTGGACCAAATCATAAGAAGAAGCGATTTTTCATTATTAACACTCCTGTGGCGTGGAGACCATCCTATTAGGGGGTTATACTCCCACAAAAAGTCCGACTCACTGGTAGTCAACGGCCCTGATACAGTTCAAGGCACGTTTAAAAAAAAACATTATTCGCTGTAGGAATGGACATATTGGCTACCAGTACAGTTTGGTAAGATTTGAAGAATAAAAGTATTTAATTACACGTAAAAAATACTCATTACACACCTCAATCATCATGAAAAAAAAAGCATGACTTATTGTTTAAACCATTAACTTATTTGACTTATTGTTGTTTGAAACTGACTGTTTTTTATCAGTCTTGTAAGTGGACATAACACTACTCCAGGATTTAGGACTAGGCATTGATATAGTCTGTTGGTCGAGACTTAATTTCACAGATAAGATACATTCGCTGTATTCTCGTAGCTTGAGTCAAATCGGAAGGTGTCAATTATAAAACGCATTCGACACTCAATAATTATTGTCCAATACTCACTGGGACCCAATTCTCACGAGACAGGTTTTATATTACACTCCGTATATTGTACAGTACACTGGATTATTACGCTTCATTGAATCCGAATTAAATTAACAGGCGATATTTTAAAGTAAGTGCTTAATTGGTTTCTGAATGAGAGTTAAATGAGATTTCTGTGGAAAGGTTTCTGTTGATTAAATTATAACGGGAAAGATAGCTTCTTCCAGGAACAATTTCCAATCTAAGGTTATTGGATCTCGTCATGATATTCATTATTAGCTTTTGCTTTATGAATAACGTCTATATCTATTATTATATGTTCACACTGTTTTATTGGTCCCGATAATATCCGGTACCAATTTTATTTTTCTTGAAGTAGGTGAAAAATAGCCGTAACTATCTTCAGTTCTTCGGGATATTTGGTATTTTGGTGGTGAAATGATCGTGGACTGTATATCTTAAACTGGTATAATATTTCGAAGTCAAAGAGTACAAAGAAAGCAAGTCCGTTACAAGAGTCGTGAGTCAGTGAATTTTTGAAAGATCTGTTACACAGGTAAGACTGAACGAACAATTTTGTATACATAATGTTGCCATATAAAACATTGATGCATTTTGTACTGACTAAATTGAAGCTATACATTTCATTGAATATTTTATTTACAAAATATGCAATATGACTGAAAATTATTATGACATTATTATATTATAGAATTAATTAAATATTTGAATTGGAATAAACTTTGAATGAAATTAAATTGTTAAAAAGAATAAGGATTATAAAATTTGTCAATTTTTAAACGTTTCTTAACATGCTGCCGGCCTTGAAGTCTGATGATCTTCAATTGAATGCCTGTAGCACGCAGCTGTTGGTGAATACTCGTCGGATAGAAATAACTCTTTCCGTCCTGATGTATACTGTGTGACGTCATCAGGATGGGGAACCAATACGTCGATGACTCTGCTTGGCTGCTACCGGTGAAGTGGTCCTTGACAACGACCAGGACGCCATCCGGAAAACCTTCTGTTGAAGTGTGCCAGTGGGGTGTCTGCTGAAGCCAGAGAATAATCTCATTAGAGAAATGATACCACAAATCTCGCTCGAGCAGTTCGATGTGCTTTTTATGCTGAAGACCTCTAACTGTGGATGCTGCTGTCTGCGCATGAGGCAAATAATTAATGGACCGTCCTATAAGGAGTTGAAATGGATTAAAAGGATTGAAGCTAGTTGGTTCATTTGAAACTGCAATAAAATAATTTAAAATTGCCCCAATCTGAATCAGCAGTGTGAATAAGTATGTATATGTGATGTGAGTTTGACATTGAACATGTAATGCCAATGTCAGTAAGATGTGAATTCTTTCAATAACCTTCTCAGTCGCAGTCGAAGGTTGATTTTGAATATAATTAAAATCATTACCTTGAAACATGGTGCTGAACTCTGAAAATATTATCTGAGGTTCTCCCCAGTGTGCAATGAATCTGATCAAAGCTGTAATGAAAGCTTTTATGGTTAAAACATTAATCTGAAGTTGCTCTGACATAGTTACTGGATACACAAATGTATATATGAATGTTTTGACTGACATAATTTCAAGTGCAATCCAGCACATGTGGCCTGAAACAGCCGGAATAAGCAGAGGGTCAGAATGAATAAATATGCATAAATCATGTACGAGTATGGAACTGAGCAACAATGGATACTTGATGTCATCATCATAGCTGAAGTTGCTCAGTCTTCCCCCCACACAAACATGTTTTTTAACACCAAGAAATGGCAATGGTGATCTGACGGACTCCAAAGCCAATGGACTAGGAGGAAGAGAGGGCAGTGAAATGTCAAATTTTATCTCCTTGAAAAAGGAGTCTTCCGCTCTATGTATATAAAACTGATCTGAGCGCTTAAGCTCCTGAATAGAAAGTTTGCCATGATTCCTATTTTTGATTTTACGACAATTATGGATGAACTTGAATACATAGGTCATGACACGCTCGAGTTTGACAAAACTCGATGAATTATGAATTGGTTCAGAGGACACGTTATCCGCTCGCTCTTGAATAACCAAGGATTGTTCTACCATTTCAGGCAGACCAATATTGCATTCCTTATTTGAATTAGACCTGTAAGACCTGACTGGTTGAATGACATCAAGAATTGTATTTTCTTGACTGAATTGTATGTGAATTGATTCGACATTGAATGAAGCATTGTCATGGTCAGCTTGTATCATTTTCTGATCGTCGAGTTTATCAGAAAGCAACTGCCATGCAATTGAATAATTGTCACTAGTGACATCTAAGCTTTGGATAACCTGTGCTGCACTACCCTGAAGTGACGTACGTAAATAGTAGAACTTATCGATTGCTGCAATCGATACATTGTTATGAACAAGCGCGAGATATTTATTTTTGAATGTAAGACAATTCGTATGACCATATTGAAAGCATGGTAAATCAACTTTTGGCAAATCAACCGAATATACATTGTGTTCCTTATTGACGACTGAATGTGCAGAGCTTACCTCGGATTCATTGACACCGGAGTTACCTCTCGCTGAATGTTTTTGCATTAAGACGTGCGCAGACGACATGCTCGCGTAGTAGGCCTCCTCGAAAAGCTGACGCTCATCTCCGATAGCCTCCCCGCTCGCAGCCGCAGCCAGCACTTGTATTTCAGTCTGTAATGCATTAAATGTATCAAATAAGGATACCATTCTGTCAAAGCGTAATTGAAGCTCAACAAGCTGTAATTCGCTCAGTTGAGGATCGATTAATAACTTTTGCAAGAAAGCTTGAAATGCCGTTAATTTGTATTTAATAACACAGCGTTGATGCAGAAGCTTTTTTAAGTAATGTTCTGATGACATTGCGCTGATGAAACAATGTATGAAAAGCCTATAAATCAAATGTAACTAATGCAACGATAACTAAGCAGTAATTAATGCGAGTCCTGTGAAAATTAAGCGATTTATCGGAAAAGTGCAAATAAGAAACTGCGTGCTATTAAAAATCACCAGGCGTTGATTACTGCGTAATGCACTCTGTCGGCCGGTCGCTATGCATGTACATGTACTTATGCAACTTGTTTACTACTCAGTTAGCTCGCCGAGTTCTGTGACAAAAACAACCGCTTAGATATAAGTTAAAATTAATGTTACTGCGATGTTGTTGTAATTATAAATGCATGAAATTAGGCTTGTGAAATGGTGTATTATGTGAATGTAATGTTCTGAATTAATAGAAAGTGAAAGTATGAGGCAAATAAGTGAATCTTCGATTGTAAACAAGTGATGAGGTTATATTTGTTAAGGTAAATGTATGTTGATAATGAATATGATTGATTATCTCGCTACTGATCAGTTGATTGCAATGAAATTAAGCTACTTGAATGAATAATGGATACGGGATGAATTTTAGGCTGTCATGAAATGCCTAAGCAATAAATTTACGTTGAACCAATGTATGAAATGGATGGATAGGTATGGATAAAAGCAACTACGAAATGAAATGAATAACGCGAAAAAGGGAATATAGGAACGGTCTCACTAATTTGTGTCCTTGTCCTTATCTGACGTCTTCTTTTTTGTTGATGCTCGGTGCTTGAATGTTGTCCGATGGATGGTTCAACGAATAGTCTCCCGCTGAATGTTTGCTTCCCGGTACGATTGAGCTGGATGGGCCAACGTAACTGTCTCCTGGTCACGTTTGAATATTCCCGTTGAATAGGGACGCTTCGTGAGTTCTGGCGTTGTTCACCCGTCGTTGAATATCCTGACTGATGGGATACGATGAGTGTCAGCACTGTAACTTGCACGTCGCTGAATGTGCCCGGCGTCAATCTGGATTACCGTCAGCTGCTTTGCTGTAGAAAGGCCGTTGAAGAAGCCCGACTCTGTTCGACTTCACAATCCAGCCCTCTTCTTCTTCGAAAGATTCGTAAAGACGGCTCGATAGGACCATGAAAAGTTTCCGTAACTGTCTTCAGTTCTTCGGGATATTTGGTATTTTGGTGGTGAAATGATCGTGGACTGTATATCTTAAACTGGTATAATATTTCGAAGTCAAAGAGTACAAAGAAAGCAAGTCCGTTACAAGAGTCGTGAGTCAGTGAATTTTTGAAAGATCTGTTACACAGGTAAGACTGAACGAACAATTTTGTATACATAATGTTGCCATATAAAACATTGATGCATTTTGTACTGACTAAATTGAAGCTATACATTTCATTGAATATTTTATTTACAAAATATGCAATATGACTGAAAATTATTATGACATTATTATATTATAGAATTAATTAAATATTTGAATTGGAATAAACTTTGAATGAAATTAAATTGTTAAAAAGAATAAGGATTATAAAATTTGTCAATTTTTAAACGTTTCTTAACAGTAGGTATGGTATATAATCCAATAAAAGCATACTTTTTTAACTTCGTAGACAACGATAAACTATACTTTCCCGATATTATTTTCTTTAATTTGTAATACCATAATTTTTATTACAATTTCATAACGTAACGTAAAGTTTTCTTCCCTTACCTTTTACGTTAAATCTTCGCGGCGATTTGGTTAATGTCTGAAACAAAATTATTTTATCGATCTAACTTTTCATCTCCCAAACCCTAGAAAATACGTTTATCTTAATGTGCAAGTATTTTATATCGCATCTTTCTTCATAACACAATCTCTCGTTTAAACGTTTCGTTGCGCCAATGAAGATTAATCTTTAATTTATTTTGTTTGATAAGCCCGTGGCCCGAATAGCCGTAATCTCCATCAATAAACAGTATCTCTGAAAAATAAAAACATTAAATGAAAGATGTTAGATAATGCAATTTAACGGTACAAGCACATTGCAGTGGACGATTGAGATAAAAACCAGGTGGACGGACTGCAAACGTAAAGCAGGGGGGTAATTCGACCAATTTTAGAGAGATGATGGAGATCTCTCCATTTCATCGCCATCCGTCACTTTGACGTGTCCTTACTTGACAAGTGGCGATATCCCTAGAACATCGCAACTTCGTCAATCCGGTCGCGCTTAATTTGCGTTTCCTTGTATGTAACGGCATAAATAACTGGCGCATACTTAACTTGACCGTGTAGTGCGTGAAATTAGTCACTTACGTTTCGTTCAAAACAAAAAACACAAAAAAAAACATATGCATGAATAGCATTTTTGACAATGTCACTAGAAGCTCATCGCATTTTAATGACAGTTTAAAGGCAATATCACTATTATCTAATAGAGTTTTGACGTTTTGCGATCTCTCAAACGGCATTCTCGAATTAGGTCCCAGGTTGATGTTGATATTAAACGGAGCTTCGAGAATATAATGCCATATTTGTGTGATAACAATATTATTATGGACAAATCAATGAGCACATAATATCATTGTTACTTACAGATATAGTGAATCAAGTTTTGCCCACGTATTTTGTTTTGTCGGTTAAGCTCGTTTATTTTATTGCTATCTCAACTTATTCACTAAAGTGAATAGAGCAAGCGCGATAAAACGACAAAATACGATGCCAAAACATTATTTAATACGTCTGTAATATAAGTAAACTTTAATCTCGAAAATAATAAAAATTATCCTTGGTTATCAGCTAGGACTAGGAACTAAAACATTTTGGTAAACGATGTGATTAGTTTTTATGTCTTTTTTCTTACGTCTTAAAGCAGTGTAGGCACGTCAGAGTAATTAAACATCCAGGATTCAAATAATTTGTCGGCAAGCCTCACTCATATCGCGATCACACCAAATGATCGGATTCTGGGTACCACGACACATGACATGACTGATGACATCCGTACCCTTACCATGAGTTGACGTGACCGTACTCGCTAGCGACAGCGTAAACGATTGTACGGAGAATAACACAGCGCCCCTAGCATACTACTAGTAAAGTTAGTGAGTGTGTTTATGTGTATGTTTGTTACTTCTTCACGCTCAAACGGCTAGACCAATTATGATAAATGTTGGTATGAAGGTAGTTGACACGCTGAATTAACACATAGGCTACTTTTTATCCCGAAATAATGTAGTGTTCCCGTGAGATGAACGAGTAACACCGCGAGACGCAGTTAGTGTTAATATAAAAAAAAAACCGGCCAAGAGCATGTCGGGCCACGCTCAGTGTGGGGTTCCGTAGTTGCCCATCCTTCATAATAGACCGGCTAAAAACAGCGGTTCTAAGCCCGAGGCTTCAATTACGAGAAAGATTTCAAGCTCTAAAAAGGTCGTAAACGCCAAAGTAACTGTAATCACTTAAGTTATCGATTATACGTGCTAGATTGAGCGGAATGTTTTAATGCAGTATGGCACTTAACTAATATGTGTAACGTTCGAAGTATAAGGGCAACGCGTGGCACTTACGTCATTTTAAAGAAAATTATGAAATCTTGCGATAACTCAAAATCGGTTCTACCGATTTTATTAAAATTCATGAAAATGAGGCCTTATAAGTACTTTCAAGTACTTATAAGACCTCATTTTCATGAATTTTTCCATAATTTTTTGACGTGGGGGACGCTATTTTAATCCTAATTTAATGAATATTTACAAAACTGCTGACTTTATTAAAAAAAAAAGTTTGTAGATGCCTATTATTTTTAAAAGACCTATTCAACGGGACCCCACACACTAGTGCAGGAGACACGAGAGATACCCGAAAAAAAGTTTTTTATTTTTTTATTTTACTGTTTTGTCGGCGTATACATACCCATATTTACTCATACTCAGCTTTCTAATAGTAGGTACTAATGATCACGGAGCTAAGCCGCGGACGGATGGACAGACGGACAGAAGAACATGGCGAAACTATAAGGGTTCCAAGGGTTGAATACGGAACCCTAAAAAGGATGAATATGCCTTACTGATGACATACCACTCATACCGGCAAATATCGAGGGATATAGGTACATACAGAATTCAAAGACTTAATTTGTTCATACTAGAGTACGCATCATACATAAATCATCTTGATGTTCTTGGGTATCCGAGTTATTACACTTTTTAATACATTTTCAAGTTTGATAATACTCTCTTACTATTTATAACAATAGGTATCACTGATACAATATTACTAAAATCAACAATTGGCCGGGTGCAGAGGTCGCGTAGGGAAAGCGAAAATGATCGCAGCGCTTGATGTGGCCAAAAGTGGTAACTTTGGCCTCTCTGTTTCTGTCAAACGTCATACTTTTCAGTTATAATCCTTACGTTTTCTACTAGGTATAAAATAAAATGGGTCACGATAGGTGTTGTGTGGTAAACTGCAATTACAGGACGAAACAGCAATTGCAAATGTTATGCTTTCCTACACCGAGTTGGAAACAAGATCAGAAAATAAAGTAAGTGTATTAAACTGAACATTTTTATCAATTTACTGCAATAATAATATTATAATAGCATGATTACAATGTTTCAAAAATATGAAATGTAGAATTACTTATAATTTGTAAATGTTACTGTTGTTATTTGTTTATTATTATTAATGTGCCAAAACGAACAGCTTCCCTTTACTCTCGGTTTGAGGCTGAAACCTTATGTTCTGACCGATGCTTTGGAAGCCAGTTTTGAAAATAGTAGTAATTTTTCAATTATCTGGAAACAAACATAATAAAACATTATTTTTTTCCTTTAATTTGTAAGGAAACAACAAAGAAGTCAATTGACATAATAATACTAAACACGTATATAATAATTACTTTCTTCAATAAAGGTAGGAACCAAATGTGTTTCACATTAAAAACAAACAGATTTTGCACTTGTTAGGTGCTCTACAATCAATATTTTCAATTATTTACGTTTATTTTGTTGCGTCCATTACTTAACACTTTTGACAGCTCCGCCAAAGTTGCGAACGCTAGGCGGCGCTCACGTCGTGCACCCGGCCAATAGCAAGTCAACAGTTCTTTAGGACCTATTTACATTAAAAAGGCCTGTACAACTTGAACAACCGCAAAGCTGCGATAACACCTATTAAGTCAAATAACAAAAATAAACACGAAACTACTAACAAAAAGTTAATAAAGGGTAGGAAATTAAATAAGGGTCGAAAATTAAATAAACTCTTAGACTTCCGTGACAATGGGCTGCGCCACAATGGTATCGTAATAATACGCTGTTTTTATGTTGAGACGTATTTTTTATTATTTAGTCGTGAAAATTTAGAATTTAATACCGTATTGTTAAATATTCATTAATGTTATACAAACTTCTCAAATATCCTCAAAGTTTATCAAAGTAGAGTCCACGTGAATGCGGTCGATATAAAAAAAGTTGATAGCTATTTATGGCTTAGGTCAATTTATCCTAAAGCACTTCATATATTCAATGTACCTACTTACATAAAAAAATCGGAATACTAAACTAATGTCAAATATATAGTATATGATACCTAGTATAGAATATATGGAACGTCAAAATCTTTGATTTTATGTATGATTTTTGAATCTATGTGCCGGCGTAGGTTAGGGTTATTCTAAACAAACAATGCCTTTACTTGTAAAAAAGAATAATAATAATACATTTCGCTATAATAGCATAGCTATTGGCCATTAAAAAGGGTCTTTGATAGATGATGATGAAATTATGGTGTTTATATGTTTTGTGTTTGATGTATCCTGTTATTTTTACATTGCTTTATATTAACTTAATGTAAATATATATATATATATATATATATATATATATATAATAAATGGCAGTTAATATTGGTTATCTTCAACACACGTATGTACGTCTTACGTATGTATTTATACAGTCAGCCTCTAAAATATGTATTAATGATTTTTGAATGCTTTTTGTTTATTCCGTTTGTACAGTATAGGTATATATTTTTTTCATTAATAGGTACAACAGGTACAAATTACTCGTATCTTAAAGATGCACTCTGGAAATAGAACTGCCTTTAAATAAAATAACGATACAAATAATATCCTTCTTTTGTTTTATATTTAATTCAAGTGCTATATGTTTTACAAATGCTTTATTTTTTGTTACAGGTAAACAATCTTATGGATAGAGGATTAGGTAACAAAGCTAAGTTCCTAGATGGTGTTTCCACTTTAATTGTCATGTTTTTTGCCTAATAAATTCCAATACGCTTCTTATTGGTGGATGTAGGTAAAATACTTGAATCCCCTTGAAGTGGAACACAAGATCAATTCAAGAACAATGTATCATCAGATAATGCGGGACTACATAGTAAAACGTTCAGCCGAATCTTAATAAAACCCGACTAAGCAACCTTGACTCGAATAAATAACGTTAATCGTACCCTTACAATCGTTACGTATAAGATTAAAAACATAATACCCCCCATAAAAAGTTACGAACTCAAAAGACAATACAAACTTCACCTTTAACTTTCTACTTTACTCCCTGGTAATAGAATCGTAAATTTCCTGTCTCGGTTTGAAGGCTACTCAAAAGCGGCTTACGCGTCGACAAATACCTACTTTTCATAGAGCTTCTGACATATTTTTATTTCATCAAAATTTCCTTAAGTCTTGTAGAGAATCATTCACTGCGGCTTGTTTCAATACAGCATGATTCAAATTTGTATGTAATTAATTAATCATAAATAAATAATATTAATATCGGCCAGGACCACAAAACACGACCTAGTCCTAAAGTAAGCTCTAGGTTTCTGTTATTAGCACTAGACTAGACTTAAAGATTTTTGATCAGCAATTATTTTTACGAGTAAGTGATGTTAAATTGTAGTACAAATGGCAAGATGTAGGCTGTGCCGCTTGAATATTAAACTAGATATATATCCAATATAACGTTATAATAAAGCCGAAATAGTGCTTATTGGGATATCGTAAGGGCTCGTCAAATTGCGGCCCAAATTTCCGGATAAGTTGATCAAAATTGGCAAATCATTAAGACAACCGGCTATACGGTTTCTAATTTTCGTGAGTCTTCCATGGCCTCGCTACGAGTATCTATTGCCTATGCCTAAGGCCTCTCAGCACGCGAAACTACAATCTAGACAAAGGGATATGGTTATTGATTCAAGTGATGATTTGGCTCGGACAGGCCAGAATGTCAGGGAGTTGCTTTAGCTTCTCTTAAATTGCCGAATAAAAAAAACTACTGGGGATCTTTGTTTTGATATTCACTAATGCCATATGTTTTGAGAAATCGAAAAACCTCACACAAATAGATCTTAAGGCTTGTGTTTTGGGCACTAGTCGACATACCTACTTTCGTATATAAGTACGAGTACATAGAAAACACCCATGACCCATGAACAATTTTTTGAGTTCATCACTCAAATATTTGCCTCTGCCGAGATTCGTACCCAAGACCGTCAGCTCAGTAGGCAGCCGCACTACCACTGCGCCAACCGTATCGTCCAAATCCATGAAATAAATAATTTCTTCTTAAAATAATTCTCCTGCTTAAATAAATAATTCTTGAAGCAGGTACTCAAATAGCGCTATATCAAACCCTTATTATATGATTTAACTTATATATTGTTTCGCAACCTAGATTAAGTATAATCAACCAAGTTTTACCCTGTTCGTCACCGTGAAAATAAGGGTAATACTTACATAGTATGTAATGTATGTAAACACTTTATTGTACACAAAAACAGAAATACATTAAAACAAAAGAAATACATGTACAAAGGCGAACTTATCCCTTTAAGGGATCTCTTCCAGTTAACCTTTATAGTATGTATAATAGTATGTTCCATAAGCAGAAAATGACTTAATTTCCTTATTTATTACGCTTATTTGTAGCAGCCAAATTACAAATTGCCACTGTTCCGCTGTACTGAAACAAGCTTTGTCATTAGCCACCGATACGAACTTTCATTTCACTGATTTTATTTCCCAATTCTGCTATTCCCAGTATTGCTACTCCCTCGTGGGTTCTTAAAACCCACATTCAGAATCCATCGCCAGATTAACAGTAAGTAGACCTTTATTTTGTGCGTGGACTGTTTAACCTTTATAACTCATTAGATTTATTGTTGGTTTTCCCAGAATCGTTTTTCCTCGTTTTCGCTCCAGTTTACTTGATGTTTCTACCTAAGATAAGCTCTTGTAATAGAAAAAAGATCTGCGAGCGTATTAAAAATAAAATTCAATATTATCTAGAAAAATCGAGAAACTAACATTATTCAGTTGGCATATTATTTATGTACTTATAATAAGTAAAAATTCTCAGTAATTTCAATTTTATAATCCCTTTGGAACACAAAACCCATTTCTCTCATTAAAGTTTACCGACTTATATATTTTTTTATATATTTAGTTTTTTGTTGATTTTCTCAAAAAGCGCTTGATCGATTTTATTAACATTTGTATGGGACCACATCTGAAGTATGCTCTACCAATGAAATAACAAAAAAAAAAATCTATTCATAATTGTAAATACATACAAAAAAACAACAACATACAGTCGAATTGAGAACCGTCCCCTTTCTTAATTCGAATGAAAAATATAATCGCCTCGTTTCTAAATTAAATCAAAACAAAGATGTCTTTCTTCAAGGACCTTTCGCCAGACAAAACAAATTTAATTACCTATTTGGAAACCTGAAAGCTCGTGACGACGATTTTAATGAAGAGCTAATTATTGTGATTAAAAACGGGGATTTGCGTCGATCCATCGAAATGTTTACATTAAGTATTCCCAAGTTAAAAATACTTCAGAGGTACACTTTGTCGAGATAAATACGAATAACTGTTTGATCCGTCGAAAGGATACCTCCCCAAAGGACAACCGACAGCACGTTTATATTCATTAGGTAATTATAATCCAACGTTACCTATAAATTTTAATCCACAATTTTTTCCATGTCGCCAGACCAGTCCCTTATTTTGGTGAGTTCTGTTTGTTTCGGCAAATAGATGAAGGTATTTAGGAAATCAATTTGGAAGTAATAGAAAATATAAATGACAAAGCAGTAACACTGAACTCAAGATAAGAAGTCAATTTGATACCAATAACCTCAGTCCATTTTATAACCTAAAATCGTTTTTAGGTCAAGAATCTTGACCATAGTTGTGTAAAATGGTATAACATCTTGACTTAAGATGTTATACCATTTTACACAAATATGTACCACTATTTCATAGAATTTCACTTGATGAAATCGGGATATGTACCCGTGAAACGAATCACCCTGTAAAGTCACAAATCATATAGATCGACCGAGACGATGTCCTGGTGCACCTAAGAGGATTATACTAATAAATACTGAAGCTGCCAAACCCTTTCAGTAGTGACGGATTACTCACCTGACTATCGATATCGACACGCCTTTTCTCGAGTCTTTCAAAATAATTATTATTACTATAAATTTAAGAAACATGTAATGTCTCATTTTTTAGTCTCAGTTTAATGTGGGTACACAACACATTTTATTTGTATCAATGGTTTAAAGAGGGTCCTAAGTAATATTTGCTAGGAAATATATAATTCTTATATAATATTTAAAACAAGTACGACTTATGTAGGTACTATTAATCCGTCAGGATTGATGTTTGTCTAAATTAGTATTTTAATGTAAAGTAAAATATTCGTTTTCTACAAATGTTTATACTGCGTGTCTGTTCGGATTTATAGAGGACTAGAAGGTGATCAGAACTTCGTACGCGTTTTTTTTTTACCTTAATCGGCTAACAAGTATCCTATAACCGTCTTTGGATGTCCAGTTGCTACTATATCAAAATTTTAGTTAAAAATTTCAAGCCAACGCCGGACTGGCACGGCGCCGGGCGCCCAATAAACAACAGACGAATCCTGCATTGCATTGTTAAGATATTTGCTGAAATCGTGTCCCCTCTTAAAAAAACTGATTTTCAATACAAATCTAGAATTTTATATCAGTAGGTATAGAAGTAGGCAGTAAGGAGGAGTATTGTAGATTTTACGTATATTGTTAGACCGAACGAAACCGTATGGTTTTGTCTTCTATTAGAGTCAGGCCTACGATACTCTCATAATATGATGCCAATCTATCGATGCTTTGTGTGTCGGTAATTCCACAATTCTCAACCCTATTTCTCAGAAAACCTTCACCGCTGATCTACAAATATTTTAATAGCTATTCATATAAAATAAATCTGTTTAACATAAATTACGTTATGCATGCTCGATTAGAATGACAAAAAGATGACAGTTTTTAGAAAATGGAGTTCTTGGTGTCTGAGAATCCTTCGTTTTCTTTTGCTATATCCTTTTAATATTTTCTTTGTTTGTCGTAGTAAATAATTTTAGATACTTTTATGTTCATTTCATCTCAGAAACGATTAAGAGCTAAATATGTATTGTACAATCTATTACAAGAGAACCCGGCCATTTTTTAAGTACATACAATCATCTAAAAATTTATCGGTCGTAGTCGACTGTAGCGTTAATTATATATTTGTCTTCAGCGATAAAGCTTGATTATATGTGTATATATACAATTCAAGTCGTCGTATGAAAATTCAAGTCGTAACTCGTAATCATACATCACAAATAGATAGGCTATACTATAACATGCCTTAAGGTAATTCATAGCCATACATGCACATTCATTCGGCATCCTCTATACCTTAAAGTAAAAAAGCAATAAAAGTAAATTAAATCGTTAACATTATCATGTATGAGCTCCATTGAAGCGACTGCGCAGATCCGTGCGCAAGATCCACCGGTAATCGATTTTTAAAGAAACAATTAATATTAATCGATTGGGCAAAAAACATCGATACCGGTGATATTTGAGGCGGCCAATATTAAATGACAGCGTTCATATTGGCCATTGATATGTGACAGTTTTTGTGTGCCCTTCCTCCGACTCGTCGTGAAAAGTAATTAATATTTAATTATAAGAACACAAAAATAAAATAAGTGACTCTTTGAGGTGTGTCCTCATTTATACATTTTGTTCGGTTTTTGTCTTTTTCCACACAACAACAGAATGACTGATCGACGGAAAGAAATTAAAAATAAGTTCGAAGTCACTATGGTTGATTGGAAAACACGAAATTGTTTTAGATCGTAGTTTCGTCGCTTGAGTGGTGTTTTAGATTTTGAACTTCTATTGCAATAATACTTTTATAAATACCCACGTTTATCGTTAAGAACCTACATTAAACCATCTTTCCGATACACATCTTAATGTTGCAATAATGCACCATTGTCTCAGGGCAATGACCAAACAAACATTTATATATTTTCATTCAGTAAATGTCTGAAAAGGCCCGCCTTTTTGTCTGCCATTCAGAAGTCTCCAAGTCATTCTCTTTTTTCGTGACAATCCAATGTACATTCTGCCCAGGGTTACTACAACGCTAAGTGTATTTTTATTTTTGAGACACAGAATAAAATTATGAAGCAATAAACTCATAAAGGCCTCAATTCGACATTTGACACTGTCATCTGTCCGAAATATCTTCATTATATTAAAAAAATATTGTTTAATTTAAGATTTCTCATGTAATATTTTTCTTGTTGGTGTGCAATAAAGTGTTGTTGTATTGTATTGTATATTTTTTTACTTTTACCGTAATAACGTTTTCATTCGCCCTGAGATTTGTTTACTCTGTTTTGATAAGTGTGGGCGATAATGTATTATATCAATATTAAGGGACAATCTATAACAAAACGATAAGTTAAAATTGGGATCTATTAAAAAATAAAGGCTCCATATTATCTTTTATTAAAATCGTAAAATATAGGCCAATTTAATAATATACTTACTTACTGATTTTATCCGTTTCCTAATTAGATGCGTTTATTGTCTTACTTGTAAGTAGGTAAGTAGTATTTAGCGCTGACGTTATTATTGGACAAATAATGTTATATGAATTAACTGTTGACAGTTGTCATTTCCCAGAATTAGATTTCTAAAAAAACATAAGCCGTCAAAAATTGTACATCCCATTTGAAACGATGACTACGCTCCATCAAATTAGCACCAATACCATCTAGGTCTGTATAGTATACGTACTACTCCAAGCAATGACCATTTTGAACGTTATGTCACGTATTAAAGGAGTAGTAGTGACAACCCTGAAACGAAACGTGGCCCGGTTAAGGAATCGCGTCCGCATTCAATTCAATGCGCTTGCGCCGAAATCCGGTACATTGGGAATATTGATGAGTGGAGTGTCCCACCGCCTGTGTGGAAATCGGCTCTTTACTGCACCGTTATACAAAAAAGAAAATACTTGTTGATGGAAATGTGACGAAATAAAACACGAGAACTACTATCAGGTTTAAGGATTTTTTGTTCACAAGCTTACCTTTTAGCATTCTTTCACCATCGTCGCTTCTGGTTTGTATAAATACAAGCTGAATCTTAAATAAATTAATGTACCTACCTAAGCCAAGACATTGGTCTACTACTTTTAAACCTCAATTCATATAAAATAGAGTCCAAAAGTCGTACTGTACCGACTCAAATCATTATTAAATAAACCGAAAGTCCAGACCCAGTAAATAAACCAAAAACCCAAAAATCCAGTCATTATCATGAACTCGATTTGCTTAACATGACCGAAACCTCATTGTTTTTTTCAGCCGCTACCCGTCTTCCGAAGCAGTACAATAAAATGCACCCGAAAAACAACCCATTCATTGCAACCCGAGATGTTTTTTTTGCATTTTATTGGCCTTTAAGAGACGTTTTTGCGAAAGATAATAATGGATATTATTACAGCAACGGGATCCTACCTGAATGAAGCATTCACGAGGTTGATTCAATGCTTACGTGAATAACTGTTCGTTGTTTTAAAGAGGTACAATGGGATTTATTACAGTGAGTTGACAGTTTTTCTGTAGCTTATTTTGGTCAAACGTGCCGGTCTAGCATAACACTCAAACCAAAAAAACAGAACCTTCTAAAAAGTCTTACGGAACTCACTGGGCCTCGTAGAATACATTGAGAAAAGCTGCTCTACACCATGGCGAGTTCTTAAGGTTTTTTTAATTACGAAATTCCTTCAATATTTATAATGGTATTCCAACTAAGACCCAATGAAAGGTTTTTATTAAAGTAGTAACGTCTGCTAACGTAAAGCAAATGTTTACAATGAAGCGAAAAATTGAAAAATTTAATGGTTCAGACAGGATTCGAACCTGCGTTTGCAACGGCTTTCCGGGCCAACATGGGCGTCCAACGAAATCTTACTTGTATCGTGCTATGATCTACGCTAAAGCCGAAACGGTAACGTGCACACGGCTCCACCTTCTGCTTATGTTCGTGGAATTGAGCGCACGTTTGTAGCCAATCATATGCGTCAATCGGTCGCGTTCCCGCGCCCCATCTAAATACGCTTTCTCGAGCTTTTGCGAAAATCAAAAGAGATAACCTTATATAATGTCCCATTCTGTCCACAGAAGCGGAGTGTAAAATGAACCAATCACATTCCTGATATTTAGACGACGCGATTGGCGCAGCGGTAAAGCAGCTGCCTACTGAGCCGGCGGTCCTGGATTCGAATCCCGGCAAGGGCAAATATTTGTGTGATGAACTCGAATATTTGTGCCTGGGTCATGGATGTTATTTATATTTAAGTATGTATTTATCTATATAAATATGTCTATCGTCGTCTAGTGTGTCATACCTAAGCCTACTCGAGCTTACTGTGGGACTAGATAGATTTGTGTGAGGTTGTCCAATACTTATTTGAAATATATATATATTGGGCTTTACAAAGTCACAACCTGATTGGTAAATTTATTTTCTCGACTTCTGTGGAAAGGCAGCCTCAATGCGCTAGATCGCAGGAGTACGGAGGTTGCGACAACCGAAAGTAGCGCACACGCAGCAATCACATAAATTAACGGATCAATTATAAATCTCTTTCATCTGCCGACGCATTATTATCTTTACGCGGCCATTCGAACTATTTGACGGATATGGGCTGATGGGCCGGGAATGACGATAAGTGCTCAATCTGCAGTTTTGGGTCATTGCAATATGGTATGTTGGTCATAAGGTAATTGTCTTTATTAATTAGCTGCGACTGTCCCGTTTGGTGATCACAATAGATCACCTACATATCATGTGGTAATACTAGATACTTGATGAGAGACTAGAGACTTGGTAATGAGTTGAAGTTACTCACTTTGAAAGGAAAAAAAAGACGCAATGAGATTTTGATCCTAAGGCAATCATCATTTTTTTATAATAACGGATATCCTAACAGATTTACCTAGCCCTAAATTAAGCTACTAGGGTTTGTGTTATGAGTACTAGAAGATGATGTAGGTACTTACATACTTCTAAATTCTAGATCTGTATTGAAAATCATTTTTCATGATTTCAGGAAAAATCTCAGCGTGAGGCAGGATCGTCATTTGTTTTATATGGGCGCGCGCCGCCGTCCCAACCATAATTTCCTTTGTCCCCGCATCACGTCGAATCGGCTGGACTTTTCACCAATTTTGGTACAGGAAGAGCTGGGCGTCCAAAGATGGTTATAGGATACTTTTATCCTTCTACGGTAAAGAAAAAAATACGTGGACGAAGTTGCGGACACCTAGTATATAAATAAATAGACCTGTTTACTTAGATATACAAAAAAGTCTAAGATCGAGAAAAAATATTCCAGTTTATCACAAAAATATTTGCCGTTCCCGGGATTTGATTCCAGTACCGCCGGTTCAGTAGGCAGCTAAACTACCGCTGGGCCGACCGCGTAAAATAAACTTAACAAAATCTATCTTATGGACGCAAAAGCGTTTGCTCCGCATTACTTATCACAGTGACCTCTTATTTGTCTGGATTACCCAATGAGACTCTGACCATTAGCCTATAAGCTTGACTTATGTCAATTAGATACATTGAGGCCCGTAGTTCCGTATAAGGCCGGCAATCCATCGAGGATTTAGCACGAGCTATCGTTAATTTTAATGATAAGTTATTAGTTTAATTTATAGTTTAAATCTAATTGAAACATCTGGAAGATTTCTATTTCGTCATTCACGAGAATTATGATGAGTCAGTGGGTGTAGCAATCAACTTTAAGTCCTGATTAAAATATTTTTTAATAAGTATTAAAAATAAAAGTAAAAAGATGACTATGAATTTTTAATAAGTTATTTTTATAAGAAAGCTTGTCTTAACGCGAATTCGCTAATATATTTTAAAACACACGCACACACACACACACATATATATAACTAGCTGCACCCCGCAGTTTGTCAGATAAAAAGTAGCCTATGTATTAATCCAGGGTGTCAGCTACCTCAACTTTATGAAAATTGGTCCAGCCGTTTGAGCGTGAAGAAGAAACAAACATATAAACACACTTTTGCTGGTACAATATTAGTGTGATGTAGGTACAGAATACCATAGCTAAAGTAACTAAACTACAGCCGGTGTAAATGAGTCTTAATCTCGATAAAAAAAATCATAGTATTTCATCCAGCATTTAGTACCTACTGAGGTGGTCCCTGATAACCTTTATATGAGGTAAAGTCTTAAATATGTATACAATTTTGAATATTATACTCTACACTCAAGTTTCTAGATATGATTACAGGAAACATCGCCACGGTGAGCCGTCACATAATACCTATTTGCTTTCCTACAAACAGAACAAATGAGGATCGTATTTTCAAAAGGGCTTAATTTTGTATGGGTTTCATAGAGAATTAAGCCCTTTTGTAAAGACACTCCTCAAATGACAAAAGCCATTTCCTTTCAGCACCCTCCATAGAAGGAATTCAGGTGAATCTCACATGACCAGGGCCTCTATTCCTACTATTTCAAACTATGTTCCATATAGACTCCGTAAGGTAACTAATCCATTCACCCAAAAAGCAAATCTCTTTGCTGGAACTAAAGTGCATATTTTCAAGTGATGATTAGCCAGATTTCAGTAGTCGTATAAGAAACTTGTTTGTTCAAATCGTCGTCTGTAGGAATCTGGTACTTGATAATAATAATATAACCATTTTATTGCTTGCAAAAGATTAAAGTACAAATAGCGAAGGATAAACTTTTCAAGCAGTCATGAAAATGCCTGCAATACTGACTATACCATACCTATACCTATAGGAATATTTTAAAACTGAAGCGCATATGGTCAGCAATCAGCATATAGATGCATTGCCCTAGTGAAGATTGCTAGTCGCTGGTAATCTAGGATCGGTCATGTCGGCGTTCTTTACGGGAGATCTGTGTCCAGCAGTGTAAAGTGCATGAGCTGAGAGAATCTTTTGACAGAAAATATACTCCTATAAATTAAGAGATTCTTCATAATTTTATGAGGACGGAAATATAATACTGTATTCTAAATCATGATCTCAGGTCATAATGGCTAAATAAGATACTGAATACCTTATTCTCAAATTTTATTTTCTTCCGTTCCTGTTTCTCAATGAAATAAATACCGTGAAAACATGAAACAAATAATTAATTGAATCAGGCGTTACTTTGCGGAAATCCATATTAATGAAAATAATAATATTGCTTTGCTATTCCGCGATATAATATCGTGCCAGTTAAATTTGTGCTAACCCGTTATACTTATTTGCGTATTTTTTCATGCATATATGCATTTAATTGTCCCACCCTCCCACCACGATAAGAAAAATAAATACGCAAATAAATATAACAAACCACCACCAAAATAACAGAACTTACTCGACACGTGTTTCGCCCCTCTACGAGGCATCATCAGGAGATGTTGACGGTCTGGAGTCCGACAACCGAATGAGCTGCCCAGACTGGTCGGCCCTATTTATAACCTGACTGGCTGGATGAGCTGTCTGGGCAGCTCATTCGGTTGTCGGACTCCAGACCGTCAACATCTCCTGATGATGCCTCGTAGAGGGGCGAAACACGTGTCGAGTAAGTTCTGTTATTTTGGTGGTGGTTTGTTATATTTATTTGCGTATTTATTTTTCTTATCGTGGTGGGAGGGTGGGACAATTAAATGCATATATGCATGAAAAAATACGCAAATAAGTATAACGGGTTAGCACAAATTTAACTAGCACGATATTATATCGCGGAATAGCAAAGCAATATTATTATTTTCATTAATATGGATTTCCGCAAAGTAACGCCTGATTCAATTAATTACTTAAAAACGGCTAGCGAGGTCGAACAGGCTAGACTTTATGTCAAACTTACCAAACAGCATCGTGCAGCTGTCCAGAATGTTTGGTTTAACCAACAGTGCAAGCGGTTTAATGTTGTACCTAAATACATCCATTTTCGCTGTAGTAGTAACACCAGGGCGGCTAGGTTGGCGATTAATAGGGCTCAGAAAATTTGGCTTAACGAAGAATCTCGGCATTGGTTTTCAGTTAGAGATAATTTGAAATTGCATCTTAAGGTGTTATATTCAGAACTTTCATTTAAGTTACATAATGTTGAGTTCGACATTTTGGATCAAAAGGCGAGGTACTTTGCGTCTGAACTTGCACATAAGATGTATACTACACAACTTAACAAATTGCATAGGTTGACAGGGTCAAGTTTAAATTCACCTTTAAGGAAGAGGGATAACGAACCAACGCCGCACCATGATTTTCACCCTCGTGTAAAGAATTTAACCAATGTTGAGTTTGTAAGAGATGAAGTGGGTCTTTTGCAGAAAGGTTTGAAGTATAATTTCCAGCCAAAGATGACTCCCCAAACACTAGAGAATTTGGCAGTGGATTCAGAGGTAGCAATTGTACGGGGTCGTGGTGATTTGGATACGAAGACTGTGGTAGCTAATGTCATTAAGAGCAGTAAGAGCACTGGTCCATTAGTAGATAGGCATGCTTGCTCTGATGGTTCATTATTGAGATCTATTCAACAGAAAGTGCAGGATAATGATTTAGTGGTTTCAAAAGCAGACAAAGGCAATTGCATTGTAATTATGGAGAGGGGACAGTACAATCAAAAAGTATTGGATCTTATTCAAGGTGATGGTTTTTCAAGCTTACGTAGAGACCCTACTCCAGCATACCAGAAAGTTCTTAGACAAGCTATCAAAAATTCTTCGTTTGTTTTTGAAACCGAGCATCAGAAGAATATGATTCTGCCTATGAATCCACGAGCTCCTATTCTGTATGGTCTTCCGAAAATTCATAAAGACAATATCCCTATTCGTCCAGTGGTCTCATACTTAGGTGCACCTACGTATAATTTTGCAAAGAGATTTAATTGCATTATTAAGGAAAAGTCACAGTTTCAGCCGAAATATTGTTTAAAGAATAGCTTGGATTTAATAGAGAGGATTAAAGATATTAATATACCAGATAATGCTATCCTTCTGTCTTTGGATGTAGATAGTTTGTTTACGAATGTACCATATTGTGATACTTTAGACATACTTAGGGGACTTTTTGAAAGGCAGCGATTACATCCAGGGGAGGTAGATGAATTAATAGAATTAACTACGATTTGTATGAAACAAAATTATTTTAGGTTTGATGGACAATATTATTTGCAAAGTGATGGTTTGGCTATGGGTTCCCCGTTGAGTCCTTTGATGGCGGATATTTTTATGGACCATTTTGAAAACCAGCACATTGTAGGTAATAATTGTATTTTATATTACTTTAGATATGTGGATGATTTGATTATTTGTTGGACGGGGGGTATGAGCCAGCTGGACGAATTTATTGATGAGATAAATAACAAGCATCCGAAGATCAAGTTCAAAAAGGAACTAGAGCAATACAACTCACTCAATTTCTTGGATTTAACGATTACTAAATTGAGTAATAGGCATCATTTTCAGATTTACCGTAAGCCCACACATACTGACACGGTTATCCCGGCTTCTTCCACGCATCCGTGGCAGCATAAGTTAGCTGCCTTTCATTGTTATGTGCATAGGCTGTTGACCGTGCCTCTCTCTGAGGAGCATTATCAGTCGGAATTAAATAATATTTATCACTTAGCGGTTTCAAACGGCTACGATAAGTCTGTGGTGGATGGTATAATCAGAAAAAAGCTCAATAATACGGTCAACGATATGTTGTATGCTGCACGACCATCTGATCCTATTAAAAAATATAAGGCGAGCATAACCTATGTTGGCAAGTTATCGGATACTATTCACAAAATTTTGAAATGTAACGACATTAATGTGGCCTTTAAGACGAATAATTCCCTGCACTCTAAACTTTGTAATGGGAAAGATAAAATTGAGAGTGGGAAGAAGTCCGGTATTTATAAGCTAGCTTGCGACGATTGCAATAAAGTATATGTGGGACAAACGGGCCGCAATTTCAGCACGAGGTATAAAGAGCATGTTGCGTCATATAGACATAACCATCCTGAAAAGTCCAATTTCGCAAAACATTTAATAGATAGTGGCCATACTCTGCAGGAAGATCATTCTTTTACCGTTTTACATGTTTGCGAAAAAGGATTGCGTTTAAGTGTTCTGGAACAGTTGGAAATAATTAGGTACAACAATAGGGGTGAGATTCTTAACGAACAATTGAATGTCGTTACATCACCCTTACTTCGAATTTTTGCTAATCACTCTCACTTGCATAATAGGGGTGGTCAGGTTATAAATAGGGCCGACCAGTCTGGGCAGCTCATTCGGTTGTCGGACTCCAGACCGTCAACATCTCCTGATGATGCCTCGTAGAGGGGCGAAACACGTGTCGAGTAAGTTCTGTTATTTTGGTGGTGGTTTGTTATATTTATTTGCGTATTTATTTTTCTTATCGTGGTGGGAGGGTGGGACAATTAAATGCATATATGCATGAAAAAATACGCAAGTAAGTATAACGGGTTAGCACAAATTTAACTGGCACGATATTATATCGCGGAATAGCAAAGCAATATTATTATTTTCATGAAACAAATACCTTTTCCTGTCGATCTGAGCAGCAGACTCCGTAAAAAGGGCAATTAATTCTTTTCATCGAACGCTTTAAATTCACTCATTGTTCGAAGAAATTTAAACACATCACAGTGGGTCTTCGCTTCGCAATTCGCGACAAAAAGTTAATAATGCAGCATTTTGATCAAGACCCGTTTGCACCACTGGGCTGTTTTCTATACAATTAAAGATAATAAGGGAATTATACTTTGACTCAGGTTTTTGTTTCAAGTCCCATTCAATAGCTCTCGGAGGTTTTAAATGTTTTGTTGGTGTTGTGTTTACGGTTAAATGATGGAGGTGCCTTGTTCGGAGGAAGGACATCGTTGTAAACAGTTTTTTTAAGGCGGTGTGGTACTATTTAGAACTTATTTAGCGGTATTCTACACTTGGTGTCAGCGTTATTGAAGGTAATTGTTAAAGTAGGTACGGAAAAAAAAGAATACAAAATACATATGTTCAAACTGAAACGCTAAAAAGGAATGCCTAAATTATCACGGCAAAAGCGAAAGGAACTGTCAAACCTCCTTAATAAATTCCAAATTACATTTCGAAAGCTTACCCACTAGTGGTCTGCCCAGGATTTGCTCGCGAAAGCACTAACTGCATCATTATAATTGGGGAAAGTTTGCTACATTTGAATACAATGAAGCACGCATATATGCGCTTTACTCTATCCATAATGTCTGGCGTCTCTATAAAAAGATAGCGACATAGGACCATTTCGTTTCAAATGCAATTTATTCGCTATGAATTAAACATAGCCTAACCTATTGGTTTCACTGTTTTTATGCAACATTGTTATACAAGGTTTATAATGATACAGTTTACTATATGCGTGGGTGATGGATTGCATACTGCCTTCAAATGATCTTGCGTGATATTAAAAATATATGACTGTTATGATAAGATTATGTTATTATCCAAGTCGTATGTATCACGACTTATTGATCATGTATAAAAGATAGGTATAAATGCACCTACGTTTTAATAGGTAAAGTTAAGGAAGAGATCGCTTTTTAGCAATAAGATTGTAATTTGTTGCGTTGTATTTGTCCTGTATGTTTTATGAGGCGTGTAATAAAGAGTATTTGTACTTGTATTGTATTCATATTTTTACGAATTCTGAAGTAGTGCTTTTTCCCTTATTTTTACATCTAAGCAGGTTCGTATATGTAAGAGGTATTCCTTGCCCTTTAGGTATTCATATATGAATTCCAAGGGGCAGATGCTTGTAGGCAACTATGCATGGTTTTGCTAAAGAAATTCCATGAATCCAGACAATAATCAAGTTCAACGCATATGTAAGTTTAGGTCAAATAAAATACATTCTCGAATAATGCGTATAATTTAAAAAGTAACTTCTGCTAGGGGCCTGTACTATTCTCTATACAAATCGTTTACGCTGTCGCTAGCGAGTACGGTCACGTTAACTCGTGGTAAGGGTACAGTCTGTATGTCAGGTTGTCTGACGCGTGTCACAACACGACCCAACGGCGCTCTTTTTATTTATTTGCGGTCTGCAGGAACACAGATTCGCAAACAAATAGAACAAACGCTTGCGAGAATTCTCTTGTTGGTTTTTCTCATCATAAGAAAACTATATGTACCTATTTGTTTTGCTTGGGTCTGACGTTCACTACATGTTATGTTTATGTATGTCAGTGATCATACACTGAACAAGAATTATTAACAGTAGCACAAATATTTGCTGCTAGTTAATAAATCGGCAGACTGACAAACTGCTTGGCTACTAAGGAACCAACATAAGTTTAAAGTAAAATTAGCATGATTTTGGTTACTACTAAGCATAATTTGGCTACTTCACAAGTAGTTAAACTAGTTCAGCTATTTTTTTAGCGTGATCATTTTATTAAGTTGATTTTCATTCGCCGTGTGGAAAGTCTCACCATTTTGGTATCATTCCGTCAAGTCGCCAATATTTTCAACAGACGAGTTGGCAAAGTGATAAAAAGAATCAAAGCTGGCGAGAAATACAAAGATCTTTACTTTTTTATTGATGCCATGCAAATCGAAAATTCGATGATATATTGCTTCAAATCGATCAAGAACGCCACAATAAGTATTCATACGTATGATAATTCGACCTCGCCCGGTGGGCTTGTCATCAGACTGACGGGATCATGGACAAATTTGACAAATCTCTCACCAAGATAAATTGAGCCCACCGTGCATTTGTCACTGCCCCATTGTTTTGGGGACGCTGCATGGACCACTGTTTGGTTACTTTTGGTTCTCGAAAACATCTCACTTTTTGATGAATAATAATTATCTCTTATTTTGTTACAGGTATGGTCAAATCCACGAGCAACGTGGGATAACGTGTAAGCGAATAAAGATTGGCATGAATAGTACTGAACGACGCTGTAACCCTTGCGAATCTGTTTCAAAATAGCTAATATTCCATCCCATATCTTCACCTTTATGATAAACTGAATAAACGAAAAAAAGAACATATAATTATCGGATTTGCACGCCGAATCGGCAAGTTACACAGCACCTTATCCAATGCATCAACATCCTGTAGCTTGTAACTGCAAACAAATGATTCTAATTTAGATTTTTCTGATTTTGATTTTGGATTTGCTGATAAATTTGCTGATTTGATTTGCTGTTTGTTTTCCTCAGTATCGACATTAAATCAATATCATGGTACTTAACTCTATGAGTACCTTACATCTATAATTATCACGTTGCATACTTCATATTCTATATGACTGAGGTATGGGACAAACATAAAAAATGAACACTACACGGTTTAGTTACTCAAAGACTATCCTTTAACAGATATGTAATATAGAATAACACTGGCTAGCTTTGAATTTGACAGATGTCGGAGTGGACTGGTCAGAATCAGAATGTAACTAACAGTTTCTAAACTACATTCAAAAATTGATATAAACTTTAACATTGAAACTAACTAAAGAAAATATACGCTAAGTGTAATTACAAAGCTGAAATAGTTCGTTCGAGTTCCAATAGTACCGTTTATCTCTTTAGTATCAAACTAAGGCGCCTCGTCCACTAATGCACTTCCGTGAGAAGAGACACAATGGTGAGAATCATAATTGCGCCTCATATCATTGTTGTTCTTTCAACTGAGATTAAAATGATAGCTTTCGGAATATATTGCATTCGTTTCATACATCACGGAGATTTTAATTTAAATGAAGAATAAGGTCCTTTCTCACAGCCATTGTATGTAATAATATACATTTATTTCATACATTTTGAGACCGATATAAGACATATATTCATATAAATGTAATAGTAGGAGAGCCAAAGAGGGGATTTCGGGAGTACCTAAAGCGCGGCAGATTAATATATAGGGGGATACCTTGTACCCAGTTAAGTACTTCCACCAAATATGAGCCTCATATGTATGGCCGCCCGTCAAGGATAAAAGATCAGATTAGTAAAAAAAAATTGTTCATCTGAAATTCTCGAGCGCGTCAGATTAAGGTAGGGTGAGTTAGTTACATGCTAAAACGTGTAAATATTCTTCTAATCTGACAATTTAAAGGTGACGTAAAGAAGGCGGAGGGCTACAAAGTTGTAAAAAAAAAACTTCATCTCGACATTCTCGAGCGTGGCTAAATTCTTTTTTATTTAAAAGGGAATGAATCAATGATAACGGAAAATATATAATCTGACGATTTCCACTAGCCGAAGTAACAAGAATTCATCGTAAAGTTTAATGCGTTCAGTTACGTGATGCCTGTATTCCACTCTGGTTTCTGTTGCCATGACGCCATGACAGCTGATCATGTTGTTTACAACACTAAAGTTATTAAATATATAGTTGCCGGCAACTTTTAGAACAAAAATGGCGGATTTGCGCATGTACATTTGTACGTAAATCGGCTACTGCATAGTCAAGATTGTGCTCTAAAAGTTTCCCGGCAGCTGTACTATGAGTGATATTAATATAAAGTGTGTATTTTGTGGTAAAACTACTTTACAAAAAACAATTAAATTTACATTAGAAACATAACAAAAATGTGTAAATATTTGAGAATATAGTCGGAGCGAACCCCTTCTCCGAAAATCCCGAACAACATACGATAATCTTGAACTTTCGAGAGAATCTTCATTAAATGAAATCACGCACAGTGCTATAAATTATTTATAGCAATAAAAATACCGCGTTTCTTTAAGTATTTACAACAGCGGCAAAGTATTATGGAATATGACAGTGCATCGGAAGTTTCTGGGAATAGCTCCGAATCACATGCCGCTGCTTCTGGGGAGTGCTCCGAATCACATGCCCCTGCTTCTGGGGAGTGCTCCGAGTCACATTTTCCTGTTTCTGGAGAGTGCTCTGAGTCACAAGTTCCTGTTAATTTTTTCTATTGTCAGATTAGGCGAACCCCGCCAGATAATCGTCAGATTATGAGACAGCACGTCTAGGGCATAAAGATGAACCATATATATCTTAATCTGACGCGCTTGAGTATTTCAAAATGGCGATTTTATTTTTGCACATTCTAATAATAACTGCGAGTTTGCGTCACATCTAAATCGTCAGATTATTATATAAGAGCTTTTTTTTAGGTTCACTTAACATCCCCTTAGAAAATCTGACGCGCCCGATGAAATATATATTTTTTTCATTTTCAACCCTCAAGTACGGCCAACCCCATCATGGAAACAATCAGTTTAACATGCGTACATCTTTAAAAATGTGTAGGACATGGATGCTATCAATATCTGACGCGCTCGAGTATGTCCATGCAACAGTTTTTTTTTACATTTTTGAAACTGTAGCCGCGCCCCCCACCGATGAAAAGGTATATCTTATATGATTTTTTTTTCTTTTTATCATCTAAGCTTCGCAACGCAATAGGTCTCTATGACGCTCGATTGAATCCCGATTTAGCATCGTGGCCTACCCTACTATAACGTTGGGGAAAACCTACTATTCGAATAAAATTTCACAGATATTTTCAAGGGCGCGTAATTTGAGATGATGATTGAATAATAATGTTGTAAAATAGTGTATAACATACTTGGGGCGGTGAATTCAAGAATGCCCCTGATCGCAGGGGTTTGTGCGACCTAGGGCTTTACAAATTACCGCCCGTGGTTTGTGTCAAGTTTTGCGTCTTGCCTTGGCCAGGATGTGAGATTTTCTCCCCAGAGGCTCCCCAGGGCAGAACATTCTAGGGTTTCCTAGCTTACGGCTTAGGGCGACGTAATTGGCATTCATATATTTAAATACTCGTACTTATTGATAAAAGTAAGGTAACTATTGTATCTAAATGTCAACATATTATAGTGATACTTGCACCTTCTAGATTGGTTTATCTCCACTGTGAATCAAAATGGAATATGATTTACGTAAAGCAAACACTGCTGAACGAAGCTAAACGTTGGCATCAGGTGAAATGTCTGATAGAGAATATCAATTCGAATTCGCAAGCCTAAAACTGCTGCTCAACAAATCGCAATAATATTTAGGGTAAAATTCGTGTGCGAGGAAGGCTCAGTGAAACTGTTTTTTACAGTTCTATGTAAAGCTGACATGCATGCTAGGGTGGTCCACAGTTGTATGGAGAAAAAAAAAGGACATTCAATCTTAGCTCCACATGGCTAATTTTGTTTTGTTATCAAGTAATAATCATTGTACTTGAAATGATTTACTGGTCGCCCAAAAGTGAGACAAATTTCAGATGTTCATATAAAATGCATTTTAAAAACAAAACCGAAAGATGATAATAACGACTGTATCTCTTAATCGCTTGCGATAGTTGACGATAGTGACAATTTTCTAACTTTTCAATGTCCTTTGCCCACATATAAAGCTCGTTGTAAGTTTTCCTATACTATTTTCTATACGAAAATTGCTACATTTTGGGCGACCTCTAAATGTTATGGGATTGATTTGAAAAATGGTTAGTATCATTTTAGTGGGTTTTCTGTGGTGAAATAATATAATTTTTTTTTGCTTTGGACGACCCTAATGCATGCTATAGTTCAACTACAATACTTACCTATCTTTTTTATGTAGAGTGCTTGAATAAGCGGGTCATCAACTTATTCTTTTATTTGTACCTATGTTACAAAATAGAAAACATTCATTTTACATTCTGTGACGCTTTTTCATTTTTAGGGTTCCGTACCCAAAGGGTAAAAACGGGACCCTATTACTGAGACTTCGCTGTCCGTCCGTCCGTCCGTCTGTCACCAGGCTGCATCTCAAGAACGGTGATAGCTAGACACTAGACAGTTGAAATTTTCACAGATGATGTATTTTCACAGATGATGTGTTCTATTGCCGCTATAACAACAAATACTAAAAATAAAATAAAATAAATATTTAAGGGGTCTCCCATACAACAAACTTGTTATAGATTATATTAGGTACGGAATCCTTCATGCGCGAGTCGGACTCGCACTTGTTTTTTTTTTATCATTAAAAAGCCACCTAATACTGTATTTTATTAATAGATTGTGTAGAATGTAACGCGATTGGTTGTGGGGAATAGAGGCGCGATCAAACAGTGTGCGCCTTTAAGAGTACCTACAAACGCACGTCGATTTTTCGTTGCGTTGTGTTCATATTTTTACGATTTAAGTAAAAAATAAAACCCAAAGGTGTAGCCATCGGTAAAAATAGCGTCACGAAGCCCATAGCTAACAAAACGTTACTTTGTCCACAGAACAAAGCCTGGCACAAGCACTCTTGTCCACTTTTAAACAAATAAGCCAGTAATAAGACAAAGTCGTCCGCTTGCGTAAACATTTTGTTTGCAGTGAGAGGCTGCTACCCTCGGGGCTTGAGGCTTTTACATGTGACGGTGTAAAAGTCGCGTACTTTGTTTCATATGCTTACATATTTCTTTGTGTTTCTGCTATCCCAACACTGTGACAACTCTAAAGTAACGTGTTGTATAAAAAACGGAGCTAATGCACTGGTAGTTATGCTATTGACACGCGAGTCTTGGTTAAATGTATTATAATATACCTAATTGGGACTGTATTTTTGAATCCTTGAATTTCAGGGATCAACCCCTTATTTTTTAGTTTTATAAAAATAAAAATATGATAATGTTTTTCGGCCTTTTATGGCCGCCCAGGCGCCTTTTTGCTTGACTTCGCAGTACGCGGGGGTGCCTCCGTGTTCCTAAATGTGTTGTCATGGTTGTTGTATATAAGTACGTATATCGTCGTCTAGTACCCATAACACAAGCCTTCTTGAGCTTAATTTGTAACTAGGTCGATTTGTGTTTGGTTGTCCAAAAAAAAGGAATATTTATACGATTTATGGACAGCATCCAAATAAAAATGATCTGCTCGTCTAGGACAACTAGGCGTCGCGACTCTTGTCGTGCCACATAGCGCTACCCCAAGTAATCTATCTCGCGCGAGAAATAGTCGCGTGTGATAGTTGTGGTAGAAGTGCAGAAGTAGGTAATTACCAAATGTAGAAGACGATAGTAAATAACGTAATTTTTATTAGCATATTCCTACTCGTAAGTAAGACTGAACGTCAAACCATTATTGAAATATGACTTATCAATTCATAACTTTGAAATGCTTTTTTTTTATCAAACATGTCGTATAAAAAGTTCCGACGTCATTGACTGGGATGAGTTAAGTGGTACTGGCCCGCAAAGGGTAGAATCCCTAATCTAAAATGGGGCCCGTTAAATTTGTACAGCGCGCCGGCTTTTCAGGCGCACACCTGAAATATGAAAAGGCAGTGTTTTCAAAAGATGCTTAGTGATTTAATTAACAACTTTCTCGCCCCTATACTCTCATCTTGCAATAAATAAAAAAGCCTTTATTCTATTAACAATATTATATTGCATATAAACCACGTTTCTTTATTAGGTAAAAGTCGCCTCTGCGGCGTAGGCCTTTCTCATTTCCCTCCACAGCCGTTTATCTCCTGCTCTTTGCATACAGTCTGGCCCAACCGTTTTAGAGAAAACATTTTTTTTGCAGTACCTATGTATAAACCAAAGCGAGTCACGTGATATTAAACTATACATTTAGATCTTAAAAGCGATTAAGGCGACTCCGTACGTGAAATGGTGATTTTTAAAGTCCTAAGGCTCGTAATCTAGCCAACGGAAAAAAATATATGTTATTTTTGACTATTTTTCCTAAAAAAATATAGTTGGATTTTTTGTAAAGCAATAATTACTATGGAAAATATAATGTTGAAATAGGGTCGTTTTCAATTTTCAATTCCCTAAGGCTTCTAAACTACAAGTGATATTTACACGGCTCTTTCGCAAGAACATTGACAATTCATTGATCTTTAATCGTATTGTTTAAAAGTTAGTAAAATGGAAATTCGGTCTAATAAAGCATCAAAAAAACTGAATTTCCGCGAGCGCGGCCGTGCCCGGGCTGCGAGCTCAGTGTAAATCTAACCGTCGAAGGGGAAGGCTGTGTCACCGCTCTCGCGATCCATCTAGTTACGGAAAATTGTTATAGTACCGGATCCCGCAGAGGTTCGATCTGTCTTCGTGCGTTTGAAGTGTATTTTAAGAGAGTGTAGTTCGTTTTTTCACACGACTACGCTATGCGACATAACAAAAAGCACTGCTCTAGAAATGTTAAAGATTTATTCATCAGATATCACGTGAAATTTCAATTTTATAATTTTTTATGTGTGATCTGCTGAAAGATTTCCAGTAGTTCTAGACCAATGTATGGTAGCAAACGATAGCTATGACTAATGAGGACAGCACAAGAGTTCTCAAGACTGCAGTCACTCGGTACTCATTCATGAATTTTAAATCACGAACTAAGTGAAATTTCAAGTTTTACAATTGCAATGAGATAATATCCTATCCTAACAAGAATAACAAAACTACCTACAACTCTGTGTGGTATAAGCGACGTCTCGTAAGACACTGTTTTAGTGAGATGGCGTTTGGGTCCATCTAGCGAGTCCAAAGTAATGCCTTAGCGCCACAGACACAGATTTACACCGCAGGTGGACCTAACGGCCTTTATAAATATATTGAATTACTACTAAATGTGTGATATTTTATAAAACAGAACCGGCAAAGTTGTCTAACTACCAATTTAACGAAAATATTTGTTTTTTTAGTACATTCTATGCGACAAATACGACTCAATTGTCATTCAAGCAATTCAAGATAAGCGACAGTAGTCGATCAAAGTAAAAAAGGATAGACGACAATGGTTTCATAGTATCAAAGCAGGTAAATTTGGATAAACGCCAATAGTTAATCAGGTAATTTAATCTATGTTTTTTTTTTATAGAATCTTATATCGATTCTGTTTAATAATGTGGAAATACCACATTTTTACTTTTTGGCTATATGGTTATGGTTATGGTTATGGGCTCCGTTTTCCGCACTTAGCCCGTGTATATTCGGGCCATTGTGCGTGCATGTTTGCCAGCTAATAGTCTAGCCAGCCTAACTCCGTCCAGAAGCGCAGGATTCTCCTGGTGTCTCCACAGGCTTCACGAAGTGACCTCGGTGCTTTGAGGATTTCAGCCCGTTGCTTAGCTACGGCGGCGCATTCCAGGATCACGTGGGTAGCTGTTTCTTCGGCCGACAGGCATCCCCTACATAGGGGGCTATCGGTCATTCCTAGAACATATAAGTGCTTGTTAAGTGTGCAGTGTCCAGTGATAGTGCCTACTACTACTCGCAGGGCGGGCCTGCTTAGCGATAATAAGCGCTTTGTCAGGCGTGTGTCTGGGTATGGGACTGTTTCCCGGGACTGCCTGCATGTACTCGTTTCTGCCCATTGATCGGCGTGTTGTGCTCGTGTTCTGTGACGAAGCCATGTACGCAGCTGGTTAAACGCCAAGGGGAGCAAAGGATCTGTGCCAATTGCCGATTGATCGGACCCTCTCCTTGCCAGCTGGTCGGCTGCGTCGTTACCTAGAGACCCACTACGCCCCTTAATCCATTGCAACGTGATCCGATTATTCGAACCGATCGTTTGCAATGCTGGGTGACACTCTAGTATGAGCCCGGATTTGATTGTTTTATTCTCCAGAGCTCGTAAGACTGCAGCGCTGTCGGAAACAATACGTATCTTTTGGTCTTTGATACCTCGCGCAGCAACTGCCTTAGCAGCCTGTGTGATGGCAAGGCATTCACATTGGAAGATGGAACTATATTTGCCTAAGGCTATTGATATGTTTACGTTTATTGCAGGTGAGTATATTCCAGATCCTGTCCCTGTTTGTGTCTTTGACCCGTCCGTATATATGCGTATTTCATGTATATCGGATTAATCGTTAGGTTCTTCAATCAACTCGATTTCGTAGCTCTTATTGAAGTAATGCTGTTTGGGTATCTTGTCGTTGGGAGCAGCTATCATTGGCTCGTGTTTGATAGCCTCCTCAAGTATTTCGGCATGACCCCCGTGTGCTGCACCCCAGAAGTTAAGCGTCTTCAGTCTGATAGTTGCTGATGCCGCCTCTTGCTGAATGAACAGTTCAAGGGGTGGCGGTCCTATCAGTACCTCCATTGCCGCTGTGGTTGTTCTCATACAGCCCGTCGTTGCTACACAAGCAAGTCTTTGAAATTGCTGCAGTTTATGTTTGGCTGTTGTCAGTTTGGTTCTGGGCCACCAAACCACAGCGCCGTAGGTGATAATAGGTCTTATCACCGCAGTGTAAAGCCACATTGTGATCCTGGGGTGTAAGCCCCAGGTTCTACCAACTAGTCTTTTACACTGCCAGAATACGACGCAGGCTTTGTTAAATTTGTTTTCTAAGTGTTTGTTCCATAGTAGTTTGTCATCGAGGATGACGCCCAGATACTTGACCTCTTTGCTGAGAGTCAGAGTTGTGTTTTGGAGTTTTGGCAAGCGACTGATATGTATGGTCCGCTTCCTGGTGAACAAGACTAGTTCTGTTTTAGCTGGGTTGACTGACAGGCCATGGTCAGAACACCATTGTTCGACAATTTTGAGTGCCTCTTGCATAAGGTCGCAGAGGGTTGCCTCAAACTTTCCTCTTACGAGGATCGCTACATCGTCTGCATAGCCTACAGTGTAGATGCCTGCCTCGTTGAGCTTTCCGATTAATCCGTCCACTACGAGGTTCCACAGGAGTGGTGATATAACTCCACCCTGTGGGCAGCCTCTTGACACGATAGCTCGAGTTGTGCCATTCACTGTTACCTGTACAGCCCTTTGTCTCAGCATGTTGTCGATCCAACCTGCTACGGTTTGATCGGCTCCATGTCTGAGCAGGGCTTGGCTAATGCTGTTGAATTGCGTCTTGTCGAAGGCTCCTTCGATATCGATGAAAGCCACAAGCGCTGAGGATTGTGTTGATAATGCGTGTTCTATGGGTGAAACAACGCTGTGTAGTGCTGATTCGGTTGATTTGCCTGAACTGTAGGCGTGTTGTTGGGGGTGAAGAGGATATTGCGCCAAGGTCCCATCTCTGAGATCGCGATCACAGAGGCGTTCCAGAGTTTTTAATAGGAACGACGTGAGACTTATCGGCCTGTATGACTTTGGCTGCGTATAGTCGCTCTTACCTGGTTTGGGTATAAATACCACCTTAACTTCTCTCCATTTCTTGGGAATTGCGCACTTTACTTTTGGGCTAATGCGCATAAGCATTTTAAACACACATGACACAGAGGGCGCTCCAGTAGCGAAGAGTTATGGAATCAAAGATTTAGTGTGATTGACGTAACGATATCATAGCTCAGTTGGTAGAGCACTACGCCGGAAACTTAGGGTCGCGAGTCCTGCTTACATTGCAGTGGATCACATTCAATTTTTCTTTCATAATTTACCTTTATGTTAATTTTATCATAAAGACATAGGTAAAATGCCTCAAACGACATTAAAATATATTTTACGATCAGGTAAAACAGTTAACCAACAAGTGCAAGGTTAGTTGCAATAAAGAAAAATTATCCAAGTTGTTTGATCTGTTTTGACAAATAAGTAAAAAAGCTCTAAGGTTCATTATTATGCAAAAAACTTTTTATGTTATCTCCATTTTGCAAAAAAAACCTCAAAAATCAAGTCGTTTAGTAGAAAAAAAATGTAGAGATTCTCTAAATCACCGACGGGATAAGCGACACAAAAGTCGTCAGACAGATATTATTATATACGAGACCCAACCCATTCGATGCAGAAAAATCTGCCGATCCCAACAGTGTTTAAACTCGATATCCCCAAAAATGTCGCTTAGATAATTTCTACTTTCCAGCATCGGTATATATTGATACTCAAGTAAATTAACATTTATAGGGGGAATTGACCTTGAACATAGAAAAAAAACAAAAAAAATATCGTCTAGTAAAATATCGTCAATATCAACAAGTAAAGGGAAAAATCTGAGAACATTACTAATGTAGTCATAAAAAACTATCACTGTTTATAAGTAAAGGACGTAAATCCGTTTTCCAACGGTAAAGTTGAGTTTGTCGCTCTATTATTTATAGTTTATTTTTTCATTAGAGCAACATGACCCGGGGGATAAAGCTGTGCCTCCACTACTATGTTAAAATATCGGTTCATCCGCTGGGTCACGATATGATTTAAATATAAAAAAAACGGTATTTTTTTATTTCTACATGATTTTACACGTATAATCAAGAATCTTGTCGGCATTTTAACTATTTTTGGTAGGTACCTACACATACAAAAGAAACTAAAAAGTATTTTTCGATTCGAGACTTCCAAATGGCTAATTTCACTTGTTTTTTTTGGAAAATAGCTTTAACGCATTTTATTTTTAATATTCTACTGTAGTGGGTAAATAGATATTTAGTAATCCGAAATAATTATATCATTGTTTAAATGATTTATTTTACTTCGAGATTTTTCAATGCCTTTAAATAAGGTATAAGGTTTGTTGATCTTCAACTCACGCTCCGACTATGCGAGTGTATGAAGCTGCTTGGACGTCACTCAACGAGATTATGAACGAAGTAATGTTCGGGGGCGCACGGTCGGCGGGGGGAATAACGTTAGGCTCCGCCCAGATCATCAAGGACGTTGGGATTAGGAGTCGCCTTAAATGGAGAATTTGATGGCATTTATGGTAATGCGCTAGATTTGTTCCGGAGATCCGCTTTGGACGAGAAGTAAGGCATCCATTATCAACTAATTTATTCAATATTGAACAGAATCATATGTTGCTTCTGTTTTTTGTGGTGATTCAATACCACATTGTTTATTTGTACATTGATACAAAGGTTAATTATCAAGCCAACATTTTATACAAAGCGAGAAACGAACTCACGACCTCTACTACCCGGTAGAGGTCGAGGTGGGATATACTCGTACAAATAATTTATTAAAATTCAATATATTCAGACAATCGCAGCATTATTCGCGTCATTTCCTGTATGTCAATATATTTGTATAATATAACCATGTCATACTCATACACTAAATAGTCATACTTTCGTGTGATAAATTAAACCTTAAATATGAATTTCAAATGTAATGATTCTCTTTGGGTTGATCAATTTTATAAGGCATCATTGGGGTTGATGCAGATCGAATACCATAAGAAATTATGTTCTCTTTTCTTCGCGCAGTCGAGCAAAAATATAAAAAAACGCAATTTGAAACTGAAGTAAATTTATACGTATATAATCTCGATAAAAGAGTTTTGTCGACACATTTAGGTTGTATAAGTTTTCATTTTACCCTTTATTCTACCAAATTTTAGGTGATTGACATTTTGATAAATACGCAAGCTAACTGGGGATTAGCGAGATAAATTTTCAGATAGCCTGCCATTTTTATACGATCCATACAACTCTGTATACCGTTAGAACTAAAAGATCACATCACGTTTAAAAAATAACAACAGCTCTTGTTAAAAGAACTGAAGAATGCGCTGAACACACAACCTTGCGTTTCGCTCTAAGTGAGTTTCGTAAGTGTGATTGCGTTAATACACAAACAAAACTAAACGTAACATATTTACCTTGGTGCTTGATAACGCTAAGTCATAGGCGGCAGCGGAATCTGGCTCTTCTCATACATTGCATACAATATCTCGGATCGTGTTGTGTCTTTATCACGCCAAAACGAGATTTTAGCATACTTCCTCACTGAAAAAAATACCCAGTGGAGCCTACTGAAATTACAGTAAGCGTAACCGTTATTACAGTTAGGTTTACTGAAATGTCAGTAGGCCTAACTGTTATTGCAGTAAGTCTTACTGTAATGTCAGTAGGCTCCACTGGATATTTTTTTCAGTGCTGCTGACTTCACCGCAAAGAAAAGCATCACCTATACTGTTTCTCCTCCAGCAACGAATTTAGTATTTAAAGTGTTTGAAATAAAATCAGTAGGTATACTGTGTGCTAGTACTATGATTACTTAATTTACATACTTATTTAAAAAAAGTTGTTGGTCACTGTTTCTTGTGATTTTCACCATACAATTATAAGATTACGATATACAAAGTGATGTCACTCATCACTTGTAATTGTAGTGTTGATGCTTAAATGTTTACTAAAGGACGTATTAAAAATCTGAGATTAAGATTACATATAGGCATAAGAAAACTTAAACCAGCAGTTAGCCGTTGTACTCGTGACCTAAATATACGGAGCAATAACAGTAATGGTAGGTAAACCTTGCCAATACGCAAAAACGAGCTACAGTGTAGCGTGTAGAGTGAGAAAGGTTAAATTAAACGCACAGATATCTGACACAAAGGTAAAATCATAATTTTACTTTATAACATTTTCAATAAAACACCTAAGTGCGTTCCAATGTTTTGAAACTTGCAAAAACTTGTGGCAAAGGTAATTAAATTGATCAAAATTGCTCAATTCTCATTTCTTTACAAGTAAGATAAAGAAAAGTTTCGAGACTGGAAGCAAATAAACTTAGGTAATTGCTTTTCTACGGCCAATTTACATTTACGTTAGAAACTCGATATGAAAGACCCTTTGTAGTAAAAACGTTAAATCAAACTGAACTCCGATTATTTTTGACATAACCTAGTTTACCTGTATTAATGTAATGAATGTATATTGAGAGTTAGAGACTGAATTAACTATGCAGGCTTTTAAACTGTAGTTAATTGTTAATTTTAATAACAACAAATTTTATAGAATCTTCTATATGTGCTATTTTTGAATATTTTTGAATTTTTCCCATCGCGCTGACGACGTTAAAATTATACCGTGTAAATTATAGCCCATCGCATGGGAAAAATATGGAAAGTAGTTAGAAGACTTAAAGAATCAGTTTATTGCTATAGATCCTCCTCGTGAAATTTGAATCTGCCACACAAAGGCGTTTATAGGGAAACAGAGGTTTGAGGTACATGTCTGGTCTAGTATGTTGGGTTACCGATTCGAAATTGTAGGCTTCATCGCATTGCCATGTCGTCTCAGCGGTCAGACTATACAACATACTAAACGCCAATTATCTGCCAGTACAGAACAAAAACAACTCGTATCGATCGAATAAATGCCACGGACACCATGAAATACTAACAAAGGTAAATTTTCAATGTTAAAATTCGTTGGAAAATTTTAAGAAATTCTGTGTAAAAAAACTAGCATTCAAGCAATTGAATGCGCTTGGCTCTATTACTTAATGACAAATAATAACACTTGTATGTTATTTTGCAACAATGAGCTTGCGGTACTGTGGGATGAGCACGTGGGCAGATGCTAATTCGACGTTACGACATTATTGTAATAGCACAATGAGTTATCGCCGCGTCATCGTCCATTAGCAATAGTTAGCTTGATTTACCGACGACAGGACAGGAGGTGTGACTGGCGTGAGGTCTCGGAGATATAGAGGAGATATTGACTCGATTTACATAAAGAGAAAAGGTACGGTTAGCTTCAAAAGTCACTAATTTTATCACATAACACCACTGTTTGACGTATACATGGTATACCTAGTACCTAGGGGGTCAGGAATTTTACAAACATATCAATTATTTATAATATAGTTGGGTCTATCGCACTAGTCCTAGTAGTAGGTAAGTCCGTAAAAGGACAGTTGAAGCTTTAAATGCACTGTCTGTCACGGTGAAAATGCCTACTTTTTTGCTGATTTTCAAATATCTATTCCTTTAAGCAACTGCAAAAGTACCTAACTGTAAGTTGATAATTTAGTTGTCATTAATTTCTATCTGAGTGTTCGTAGTGTTAACACAACCCTATTCTTATAGAAGGAATTCAACAAGTTAAACGGTGAATCTTAAAGTACAGTCAGGAAATAAAAAATAATAAGAAATATAGTATTTGTAAGCACGTGCCTACTGAGCCAGCGGTCCAGGGTTCGAATCCCGGCCAGGGCAAATATTTGTGTGATGAACTCAAATATTTGTGCTTGGGTCATGGTTGTTCTAAGTACCTATATATTTATCTATATAAGTATGTATATCGTCGTCTAGTACCCATAACACGAGCCGTCTTGATCTTAATTTGGGACTAGATCGATTTGTGTGAGGTTGTCTGATATTTATTCATTTATTTATTTATAGTGGGAGTAGATCAAAATAAAACCCTAATACTATGAATAAGTAAAATCCTATAGTCATTTATGTCCACTTATATTCTGTTTTAATATAATAAAACCTGTAAAAATATTAGGGATCGATACAGTCAGCGAAGAAGCGTTTTTTGAAAGGTTAATTGAACTATCTCTTTTTAAATTAAAACCCCTTTTTATAATAAAAAAGCGATATTTCACGGAAGAGTGTTTACATGGTTTAGCCCACACGCGCGGGAACCTCAAACATAATTACACTATCAAGTGAAAACTTATTAAAATTCTTCCTAACTTTAAGTGGTTACACAGACAAACGGTACCTTTGTTGGTATCAAACTTTGCTGTTAGGAGTGGTTAGTTGACCAAACAGATGGATTGAAGTGTAAAATTAACTGTCCTAATACCTGGACATAGAGATGTGTCGTTCTTAAGAACATTTCCCGATTTGTATATAAAATGTTTTCGAGAACGTTCTTTCCCTATATAAACAGCATCCTACGTGTGGTCGCGAGTAGACTGGATTGCCCGCTAGCAAGGCATTGGTCTAGCCTCCATGTAACAAAGTTTAATTAATACAGTTAAATTCTAAGCATGTGAGTGACACTGTGACAATTTATAATTTTTAATGTGTTATAACTTTTAATATGAAATCGAATTTTTATTGTTGTTATTCGTGTTTGTTTGACAACTTAGTGTTATGCATTTATTAATTAGTAATTCTCTTAAAATGTAATTGTTTGCATTATGTTATTATTATTATATATCGACGTCACATGTACTAACACCTAATGTTAAGTTTACTAACAAATAATATGAATCTTTGTTATCTGGTATAAATAAATAAATTTAAAAAAAATCGAGAATCGTTCTCGAAAACGGTACATCTCTATTAACTAGACGCTGCAGTCTAGTCTCAGTCAGTCCGAACTGCGTAGTTGGTTTGCAATTTGGATGCAGTTACGCCAACGGCATCAGAACTGCCCCCAAACTGCAATTTTGAAGCTGCACTTTTCGGCTCTAACTAATAAAACATCCGTCCCCGTCATCTAGGAGTGACAAATACGTGTAAAAGGAATTTCATCAAAGGCGACAAGCGTGACAATTAATCATAGAGATCCTAGCTCGACTATTATACACGACTTTTATTTATATTACCTGAAGACAGGTCATTCTGCGTCATACTTGAAAACTACATTAATCTTTTCAACAATGATAAACTTCACAATAGCACCTCTTCCTTTAAGCACCCTCTCCATTTGCCTATCAACTGCAAAAATATGGCTACGCATGCGAAAGTGCCAAGTCAAAAGGTTCTAGTGCCAATAAAATGTCTGTTTAACTTGGCATAAGTTAGCCATAAACTCACGCGCCGCCGTCACTTTCTTCTGTTTTAAGGCATCTTTATGGCGTTTAAATTATGTCTTAGTGCAGAAAGCAGAAACTTTATAAATAAAAATGAAAGTTTTTAAAACTTTGGTCTCAGGAAGTTGTTCGTTTTTATGATAACTTAGATAAGATAGGTGAAGATGTTTTTAAGTAGATTGATGTTTAAGCTTCTTTAATTTGTGTTTTATTAAAAACAACACCAAAAATATGTAAAGCCTGGTAGGACGTCGTAAGTATTTATTAAACTCGCGTCTTCAAGTCAGTGCAATCGAAGCCAAATGCTTGGCTACATAGGTACCTATCATAAATAAATAAATAAACTTTTAACATTTAAATATACCTACTATTATATGCATAGTTGGTTAAATATTTGATTGTATAAAACATGAAAAATGAATCCAGAATTTCAAACTAGTTAAATGTATGTATATTATTATGATAACACCAACGTTACATATGTATTATAACATTTATCTGCAGGTTGAGCACATACCATTTGTACCCTGCCACTAAAATGTAAAATTTAAAACAAACCAGAAATTTCAAATAGCGTTATCTCTCTTACCCACAATCTTGGCGACTCTTATTGCATTCGTCTTTTTATCCATCTATAACAACTATCATCACTGAAAGCCGATACGTGTTACATGTAACATCTTAATTAAAGATTTGTGACAAAAATAATCGCACCTCTAAATCTAATGCCACCACTAAACATTTCATCTCCTAAGTAGTAGAATTTAAAGCAGAACATAAAATCAAGATCTCGGATAGAACTAGTCACTGGGTCTCGTAAAAATGTCCGAACGCCATGGTTTATGGGCCGAACCTCCTATGCTGAGACCATGAATTTGTATGAGGAGTGAATAAGGCTGTGGTAGGCTGTTTTCAATCGGCTGTATATCGTAAGTTACGCGCGTTTAAATCCGTAGAACGCAACTCTGCATACTATCAATTACATTTAAATGGCAAATCGTTAATGAAGATGTCAAGTGTTCATGCATCTCGTATAACATAAATATTTACGATATATATACCTATTAGTAATATGATGTTACTCTAATTGGTCATTCGTGTCAAGCTAATTAGCTAACCTATCATATCTGTTAAAATTACTATAGATTTAAATGTAGACTTAGATTTTTCCGCCTTCATTATAAAATAAAACAGTAGAGAATGTTTTTTTTGCAAAAGCCGCTCAGAAATTAGTCTAGACTGAATTTTAATATCAGTTTGTGTAAACACGACGCCTGGCTACAATCGCGCGTAACAGTGCGGGAAGGCGCACCGAATAGTGCGGATTGAAGCACTTTACAGTCCAACAAGAAAGTAGAAATCAAAAAGTGGCAATACTGTAGTGTCGTCCCTTTCTGATCAATCTAAAAAATGTGACCACACTACAGTATTGCCACATTTATTTCACACTTTCTTGTCGGACAATATAAATTGATTAAGCACAATACTAAAGATAATACGTTCAAACAATTAAAACTATGATCATAATATAAATAAATATATATAAACCTTTCTGAATCTGACTATAAATAAAAAACGGGCTCCAGATCAGTGCCGAGCGGGAGGGTGTGCCCAGGAGGCTGGCCGCATTACCACGCTAAATAGCCAGGGCTATTCTTTGGCATAGGTATGACCCAGCCCTCTGGTTACCCGTAGTATCGATTAGTCGGACTAAAAAACGATCGGTTGTTTGTGTAGTGAGCCATTCTTGAATGTGTCCATTTAAAACTAAACCGCTGCGCTTTATCCAAGGCGTGTCTCGATCCACGCAGCTGTCCACTGCAACAACAGCCTGTTTTCATGTGAATATGTTTTTATGACGCGTTTTACGCAGTTTCTATGCGAAATTGAATTCTGAGTGCCACTTTACACCTTTTTACTGTTCGTTATGGTGATAGTTTAGTGACGTGTTTTAAAATAGGTACAATTGCGAATTATGCACTTTGTTCGCTTTAAAACAATTATGATGCTTTTATGTTCTGTGTGTATAAATAGAATGCTTTGAAACGCAAGAGTGAAGTGCATATAAAATTTAAATAAATTATGCAAACTACTCATATGTTACAAACACGTATTTCATTTTGTCCATCAACTATTTGTCTCATTCTTAGGTATTTGTGTTTTTTGCACACTTGGTACTTATTGAAGTAAACTTCTATGAACTTTTAATCCATCGCATTAATACTTCTATTTACTTGTCGGTAAAGTTGGGATAAGTGCAAGGGAATGATGAGTGACACTTGATAAATTATGCGTAAATAAAATATAGCCAATACATCTATCAAATTACTAACTACTTACATGTCAACGCCCAACTAAATACCTAAACCTCTGATTACAAACTAAGCAATGCTTAATGCTTACGGATATAGTTATATTATGGTTTCCTAGGGTGACTAATGTTAAAGGGTCCCAAAAATAAAGCACTGAATTGTAAATACTAATTCTTTATTTTGTAGTCACACTGTATATTAATACATACTTGTAGAAGATTAAGAGAGGTAACGAAATTACAATATCGTTGAGACCATATGAAACCCGGAAAAATCTTGATAGCGCGTTTTACAGTGGGTTCAACGACATCTCGGGGGTAATTAGGTTACTAGAAATTTGTTGAAACATAACATAAAATAATGAATTTATAAATATACTGATATTTGATTATGAATACGTAGATTTTTTGAAATATAGTAATATTTTTTACAACTCAAAAACTCAAAGGAAAATCACCAAAAACAGTACTACTAACGCCATCTATTGGCGGGTTGTGGTAAACTTTAGTTTAAGTATAAAAAACTGATTTTAACATATTTAGCGCGTGAACATTCCGCCCACCAAGGACAAAATGAGACAATTGTCCTTAAAAATGAATGCAAATAACTCCGCCCACCATGCCAGATAAAACATCAAATTAAAAATAAACATAAACCTTCACATAACATAAAAAACAATATTCTCAATAAAGGCATTGAGGCAAGGGAGAAATCTATTAGTTAACAGGTAGAAAACATAACTTATTAACGGCCCTCTTAATTATGTTATTCTTACATTTCAAACTGACCACTCGTGTGATGTTGTCCGCACCTGCATGTTTTTGTACTATAATGCCATACAACCATCTGGATGGAGGAAGATCATCTTCCTTCACTAAAACTACATCCCCAACAGCTGGTTCAGGAGTTTGATGAGCCCATTTGTATCGGTGGTAGAACTGAGTCAGATACTCACTCGACCAACGACGCCAAAAATCTTGGATGAGCTTCTGAGTCAACTGCCATCTTCTAAGATTACCAGTATTGGTTGCTTCATAATTAAAGTCTGGTACTAACACAAGCGGTTCTGTCACCAGAAAATGACCAGGTGTTAATGGTTCAGGGCCGTCGCCAGTGACATTGCCTTTTGATATTGGCCTAGAATTAAGGCACGCTTCTATCTGGGATAGAACAGTTGACATTTCCTCAAACGTGAGAGTTGAATTGCCTATAATCCTTTTAAGATGGTGTTTGGTTGATTTTATGCCGGCTTCCCAGAGTCCTCCAAAATTGGGCGCATGAGGTGGAATAAAATGCCATGTTGTGTTGTTAGTCGCTAGCTGGTCAGCTATTTCAGTTGCAATACTTGACCTTTCTTCAGCAAATAGTCGTTTCAATTCACGGGCAGCTCCCACGAAGGTGGTACCATTGTCGCTCCATAAATCTGAACAATGGCCACGTCTTGCCACGAACCGTTTAAATGCTGCTAGAAACCCTTGGGCTGTCATGTCGCTAACAGCTTCTAAATGAATTGCCCGAGTAGACATACAAATAAAAAGGCAAATGTAGCCTTTGTACGATCGGTGACCTCTGCCCTTGGAGGTTCTGATGTTTATAGGACCTGCGTAGTCCACTCCGCTGCAACGAAAGGGTCGATTAATCATACCTCTGGCAGCAGGCAATTGCCCCATTAAAGGATGATTTGATAAAGCTGCATACCGAATGCATGTCACACACCTTCGTACATAATACTTCACTAGATTCTTAACTCCAAGAATGAAGTATTTGGAGCTCAAGTAATTGAGCATTAAATTAGGACCACCATGCAGAGTTCGCTCATGTGCATCTGATATGAGCAGATCAGTGAAGTGAGATTTTTCTGGGATAATAATAGGATGCTTCATCTGTTCACTCATAAGAGCATGCTGCAGGCGTCCACCGACTCTCAAGATTCCTGTGTCATCAACAAAAGGATTCAACGAGGTAAGTTTGCTTGTTTTCTTAATCTCTTTTTTATTTTTTAGGTTTAGTATCTCCGCTTCAAAACTGCTGCTTTGCACTAAAATAATGCATGTGATTAAGCTTTCTTGTATTTCCTTAGTAGTAAGCCATGTTTTGATAGCTTCTCCTTGCATGCATTTTTTAAATCTTTTGCAGTAGGCGACTACGCGGATAAGACGATTGAGACTGGAGAATCTTTTGATGATGTCAATGCCACCTTGTGGCTCACTGTCGCAGGTATTTACAAGACATATTTTGTTTGGTTTCATTTCTAGATTTGTGTCATGATGCGTATTCTTCTTGTATACAATTTGTTTTTCTTTCAGCCATGCTGGACCTTCTTTCCAGAGATGTTCATCGTGTATGTTGTGTGTACCCCTGGAGGCGCAATCAGCTGGATTTTGCTTGGTAGAAACATGAGACCATTGATTTGGATCAAGTGCCGTAAGAATTTCTGCCACTCTGTTGGCCACAAACGTTTTCCACCTATTTGGCCTGCTGTTCAGCCATGCTAACACGATTGTTGAATCGGTCCATGCGTGTATGTTTGACTTCTCTATGTTCATGACTTGTGCTACTTCCACAAGCAATTTAGTTAGCAGCACTGCACCGCATAATTCTAAACGTGGAATACAAACCTGTTTGATTGGTGCAACCTTTGTTTTGGCTGTGATTAATGATATACGTACGACTCCGCCCCCGCTTACGGCACGTAGATAGACTACCGCAGCATATGCTTCATTAGAAGCGTCGCAAAAGCCGTGCAGTTCGAGACCCTTGCTGCTTTTTTCAATGTTAACCCATCTAGGAACGTCGAAGGTCTTGATTTGATTTAAGTTTTCCCGGTAGCTTAACCACTCTGATGTCAACTGAGGTGGAACCTTGTCATCCCAGTCAATCCCTGTAAGCCACAGCTTCTGTATAAATATTTTGGCGCGAACAATGATCGGTGCGAGCCAGCCAAGCGGGTCAAATAAACGAGCAATGTCTGAGATCATCTGTCTCTTTGTTATGGGATTTTTAAGTGCAGGTAATTCAACGGTATACTCGAACGTATCTGATTTTCGATTCCAGGAAAGGCCCAAAATTTTCATTACAGCATCTTGCTTTAGTTGAACATTGCCTTCATTTTGTCCTATATCGTTGTTGATTATATTCATGAGTTGTTCGTTGCTGGTACTCCACTTCTGCAATTCAAAACCACCCTTCCCAAGCATTTCGTTGAGTTCTTTGTAGATTTGCTCGCCTTCGGCTACTGTTTCACACCCAGACAAAAGGTCATCTACATAAAAATCTTTGAGGACCCTGTCTGCTGCCAACGGATAACATTCACGATAGTCGTGTGCAACTTGTTGTAGTGTTCTGACAGCTAGATACGGTGCAGCAGCCGTGCCGAAGGTGACTCTGAGTAGCCTTAAATGACTTACAGGTTCGTCATGATTATCTCGCCATAAGATACGCTGGTAATCAGCGTCTTCTTCGTAAACCTTCACTTGTCGGTACATTTTCACTATATCTGACACAAGACTGATTGGAAAACAACGCCAACGAAGTAGAAGATGACGTAAGTCTTGTTGCAGCTGGGGACCGACTAGTAGGTCTTGATTAAGAGACACCCCGTTCGTTCCAGGACAAGAAGCATCAAAAACTACACGCAACTTCGTGGTGCTTCGATCTTCTTTTATAACGGCGTGGTGTGGTAAGTAGACAGCTCCAGGTTTGTTTTGTTCTACTTTTGGAACCTCTTCTATATGACCAAGATCCTTGTATTCTTTAATCACTCCGGCATATCGCTCTTTTAGCTGAGGATCTTTATCGAGTCGTCGTTCCAACTGGTTGAATCGTTTAGCAGCTACGATGTCAAACTTTCCTTCTTTGCATTTTGGGTTTTCTTCGTGAAAAGGCAGTTTGACGATATATCTGCCACTGCTATCTCGTTTAGTGGTGGCTGCATAGATTTCTTCGCATCTTTGCTCTTCTTCTGTATAGTCGTCCTTAGGCGACATTGTGCAACTGTCAGCTTCCAGCTCCCAAAATCGTTTTAGGAGTTCGTTATCATTTATGTTAACGTGATTTACTCTGACATTGCTGGGTGGTGTTGATTCCTCTTTCAGGATAGACCCTGAAAGTATCCAACCCAAGGCAGTTTTTTGGGCTGTTGGTGCTCCTGGCGATCCTTTGATAACTCCTTCTAGTAGTATCTTTCCGTAGATGTCTGCTCCTAGAAGCAAGTCAATCCTGTTAGGCTGATCGAATGAAGGATCTGCTAGATCAATATTTGCGAACTCCGACCAAAACTGTACGGCGATTCTTCTTTCTGGCAGAACCGACGTCAGCTTGCTTAGCACAAAAGCATTGACTTCAAACTCCATCGAGGAGTCAAGGCGTGATTGAATCTTAAAGTCTACCATAGACTTAGAGGCTATTGTAGCGCTCTCGTCACTCCCTAATCCCGATATTTTGTTTTTGTGCGCTATCTTCTTAAGTCCTAAAAGCTGGACTGCAGACTCCGTGATCAGAGAAGCCTGTGAACCCTGGTCGAGTAAGCATCTGAGAGTTATGATTTTACTCGATTTCGACGTGGCATTGACAAGAGCCGTTGCTAATAAAACCTGGCCACGAGTTGTCGAAACGTGGGTTTTGATGTTACAACCGGACTCATCATTGACCTCCTGAGATGATGAGTGAGATGTGACTGCTGCTACATTTGCAACAACTGAGTGAGTCTTCTTCGAAGACTCAGCCGTTGGTGCATCATTTTTGGGGTGTAATAAGGAATGATGTTTCCTTTGACATATTCGGCATCTATAGGATTGACGACATGTATATACTGAGTGATTGGATCCTAGGCAGTTAAAGCATAGGTTACGTGACTGGACAAAATCACGACGAGCGTCAATATCAATTTTGGAAAAGTCTTTACAATGACTAATCGTGTGGGCTTCCGAACAATAGGCACAAGATTGGTTCGCTACATAATGAACCTTGGAATTTACAGGAGCATTAAAATGTTTATGTTCGTTGTTGTTGAGTCGGGAAACCTTGGGATCTATGAACTCAAAAGCACGAAAGCGGGTGTCCAAAAACTTTTTAAGTTGTTCATATGTGGGCAACTCAAAACCTAATTCGCTTGATTGGAGTTCCCATTGTTTCCGCGACTCATCATCTAATTTTGAACACATTAAATACACAATGATGATGTCCCAACTCTTGATGTCTATGCCTAGGTTCTTCAATGCTTGAAGACACTCGTTGGTTGTATCTGACAGTTCTTTTAGACCACTTGCAGATTCAGTAGCTAGATCATTCTGGCTTAGAAGTCTCTTCAGGATACAATTTGACAGGTACTTTTTGTTGTTGTACCGACTCTCCAGTTGCTCCCAACTGGTGTTATAATTTCCTTGAGTGATCGATACATGTCTCAACAACTGTTCGGCTTCTCCTGTTAAGTGACTCTTCAAGTAATGAAGTTTTTGTACATCATCCAACGACTTATTCTTGTGAATGAGGGAAACGAAGAGATCTCGGAAACTAACCCATTCCGAATACTGGCCCGAAAACGTCGGTATTGAGATCTTGGGTAATCTGACACGATCATCAATCTTGTTTGAGGATTCAGTTGTACTATGACTAGATGCTGAAGATGAAGGGTTAATTCTACTTAAAGTTGCATTGATCAGATATTTACATTCTATGTACAGCTCTTCTGTTTCTTCATATACATTGTTGGTGATGTAGACGCTATGGATCAATTCATCTGATTTACTATCCTTTACCAGTTGTACATGTGTTTGAGAAAATTGAGTCCATAAGTCTTCCAATAAGCCCAATCTGGCTTTGAGATAGTCGACTGATGTTTGCCGTTCTTTGGGAGATTTCTTAAAATTGTCTAAGCCACGTTTGATTCTAAATTGTAAGTCTTCTTGAACTTTTATAAGAGAATCCATCGTGATTTTTCTAAGTGTTTGACGTTCTAGAGTAAAATGGACGTGGATTCCCCGTCAGTTCACTTTTGTTGAAACTATTCTAAGTCCTGGCTGATCTACCGAAATTTTCTAAGTCCAAATTTTCTTGAAATGTTTCTAAGTCCGTAATTTTTGAAATTTGCTCTAAGTCCAATTTTGATCCAAATTTGGCTAAGTCCCTGACAGATATAGATAAAAGTACTCACAATTGTCCACGTCACTCACACTTCACCTTACGTCGCTTGTGACGTCACACTCTATCGTCACCGCCGTACACGTCGATGACGTCAGACTGATGCTGCTCGATGACACTCCTCTGCTGCAATCCACAGCAGTGTCGGTGGCGCCCTCTGCCGTCTGATCCCGTTGAAACCGAACTATCCGGCTCGAAGGACCATGTTAAAGGGTCCCAAAAATAAAGCACTGAATTGTAAATACTAATTCTTTATTTTGTAGTCACACTGTATATTAATACATACTTGTAGAAGATTAAGAGAGGTAACGAAATTACAATATCGTTGAGACCATATGAAACCCGGAAAAATCTTGATAGCGCGTTTTACAGTGGGTTCAACGACATCTCGGGGGTAATTAGGTTACTAGAAATTTGTTGAAACATAACATAAAATAATGAATTTATAAATATACTGATATTTGATTATGAATACGTAGATTTTTTGAAATATAGTAATATTTTTTACAACTCAAAAACTCAAAGGAAAATCACCAAAAACAGTACTACTAACGCCATCTATTGGCGGGTTGTGGTAAACTTTAGTTTAAGTATAAAAAACTTATTTTAACATATTTAGCGCGTGAACACTAATCAGCATTAATATATAAATATACTGGGTGTGGCCTGTAACAGGCTCATCAAGCTGATTAACATTTGTTTAGCAATTTTAAATAAATAAGTTAATTTTCTGATGTTCTTAATCGTAACAAATTAAAAATAGTATTTTCATTGACATTGCCTTAGCATTAACATAGCTCTCACGCTACTGAATATCAAATGGTCATCAATACATTATTGCTCCTTCAAATAAACATTATTTTAAAGTTATTATTTAATATAAGTGGGTTTCACAGTTTATTTTCAAATAAACAAAAAAAAAACATATTTACAATATACAAATGATAAGTGATAAAAGAGTTGATAAATACTAAATATAAGTTATTTTTAAAATTTGTTCACGCTTTGAACGCCAGGAGCCACTAAAGTGCTCTTGTGCTGTCGTGCCTACTACGCCAACTACCACTAAAGCGGTAATGGCGGACGCTGTCGAAGTAGTTTTCCTGCTGACATATTTTAAGGTATATTTTCGCGCTTTCTTTTTTCAACTATTGGCGTATAAGCCACATTTTGACATGGGAGGAAAAGCGTTTGAAGGATAGAATCTATATTTTAATATATTGCTCCTGTTGCTTTAGGGCACATCCAACAACAAGCTTTTCGTGCTCATCTCATCACACATATTACCTTTGCCAGGATTACTACGGGAAAGCTTCGTAGGCCATTTTACAGCTAACGTAGAAGCCATTTTACACATTTATTTATTATCTTTAATACGGCATGTGTGATGTCGCGGCGAACAAAACGCTAAATAACACTTAACACTTAAGGGTGGCCCTCACCAATAAATATGTACTTAACAATAAAATACCATACAACAAACCTCTTACGTTGCAGGCGAATACCCACGGTGAGGGAACACCCTTATAGTCTGTGGCAGCGACCGCCCTCTTCGGCTTGTGAAGTAGGCTTAAAATACCTAATAAAACTCGTCAGTACTTAATGTCGATTGTAAACCTAATTTAATTTAAATGTTCTACGAATTTTCCTTGAAAACAATATACCCACACACCGCACGCAGTAACGACATTGATACATATAATTCTTATTGAAACTTTCGAAAGCTGTATCTAATGATTTCATATGCGGTTTATACTCACGTGAAATGGTCGGGAATAGCCCGACATGTTTCGAAGTCGTATGGAGTTCTTCATCAGAGACAGGCGTTATAAATACAGGTGTTTGGTGTTCTGAGTTACTTACTATAATTTTACCCATTTAAGTATATTTTGTTAATTTAAATACAACAATTTAAACGAATTATAATTATACTAGTGACCCGCCCTGGCTCGCACGGGTGCAATGCTGATAAATTATGCATGTATTATATATACAAACCTTCCTCTTGAATCACTCTCACTCTAAACTCCGTTGCGTAGTTTTAAAGATCTAAGCATACATAGGAACAGACACACATGAAGCGACTTTGTTTTATAGTCTGTAGTGATCTATCGGAGCATTACAGGAACTATAAATATAAAACAAACAAAACGCGTTTCTTGAATGGGACTATACCAGAAAATCGATATTTTTGGGGTGTTTGGTTCAATATGTGTCATTGAAACATATTTTGAATTAATTCATCAATTAAAAAAATACACGAAATAAAGACCGTGTAGGTAACTACTTACACGAAATTTGTTTTCCTCGGCGATATTGTACACAAGTACCGTACACCGTACAGATCCCTTCGTCCGCAAACCCGACTCGCACTTGGCCAGTTTTTATAACAGAAACAACTAGACTCCCAAATGATAAGCAAAATGTGATTGCAAAGTAAACAATGCCACAAGAATATGATAAAACGTGTGCATGTGGCAAACTTTGCAAACAGTTCTGGTGAAATCATCCGAGTGAACCCAAATCCCTAGACGAACTCACTAAATCACCTTCACAAAGTCGCAAAATACGGAACATATGCTAATATACATATTCACATCTGTTGTAATACGCGGGGTATAGAGCCTTGAAGAGTATATTTATTTAAGGATTTTGGTAAATATAAATTAGAAAAAGATGTTGACGGTTAAAATGTATATTCGAAAGTGTAACAGTAAATTTAAAATATGACATAACTATAAAAAACTTAATTATTAAAAAGTCTAGACACAACTAAGGTTACTATCTACAACAGCCGCCCTTAATCGAAGTTGTGCCAAAAAGACTAAAACAAAATTAAGTTCCTAGTCCTAACTTAACTATACATCGCTTATGTACAATTGGCCCAAGTGGCTTTGTTAAGACATCTGCAGGCATATCACTGCTTTGCACATATTCTAAATTAACAATATTACTAGATACTTTTTCCCTAATAAAATGAAATCTCGTATCTATATGTTTCGTCCTGTTGTGGTGTACAGGATTTCGAACGAGATTCATGGCACTCTGGCTATCAGAAGCTAAGTTAATTGAAGAAAACTTACCCGTTATTTCATAAATAAAGCGACGTAAGTAACAAGCTTCCTTTGTAGCAGACGCTAGTGCCATGTATTCGGCTTCCGCGGACGACAACGCAACTGTCGGTTGCTTCTTTGACTCCCAGGATACTGGACCGCCACTTAACTTAAAAGTGTAACCAGTGTATGACCTTCTGTCAATTACACAGTTCGCCCAATCTGCATCACAGTAACCTCGTAAAGGTTCTCCTGTTCTCCTATAAACCAAAGAATAGTTTAAAGTACCTTTCAGGTACTGCAGAACTCGCTTTGCAGCATTCCAGTGTTCCTTTGTAAAACACGTATTAAACTGACTTAAATAACTTGTTGCGTATGCAATATCGGGTCGTGAGTTTACCGTCAAATACATGAGGCATCCTATTAAGTTCTGATAAGGATAAGACTCACCAACTTGACAATCAGTTCGTCGTTCCATAGTCTTTTTTACTAAAGGAGTGTCCACAGTCTTGCAATCCTTCATATTAAACTTTTCGAGCAAAGATAGAATATAATTCTTCTGATTTATTTTTATATACTCGGAATTGCTTTCCACTTCTAAACCTAAATAGCATTTTAATAGTCCGAGATCTTTCAGAGAAAAATATGTAGACAAATCTTTCTTGACATTGTCAAAAGTCAAATCTGATTTATAAAAGACAATTATGTCATCGACAAAAATACCCAAAATAATAAGTTCATTTCTAAAAAGTTTCGTATAAACGCAAGGCTCGGAAGGAGTTCCTGTAAAACCAATTTCTAAAAGCGTTTCGTTCAACTTTTTATACCAAGCACGGGGCGCCTGTTTAAGGCCATAAAGAGATTTCTTCAGCAAACAAACCTTGTTTTCCTTGCCCTTTTCTCTGTAACCAACAGGTTGCTCCATAAAAACCTCTTCATCCAAGTCAGTGGTCACGTCGACATTACAATTTTCTAGTGCCATAATGAGAGGATCATATTTTGGGGTGAGTCCTCCTAAAAGTATGGCTGCAAGCGATGTGTCCTCTATAATTTTGTCTATATCCGCAAGATCCTGTGCGGTTGACATTACTGCATTAATGTACAGCTCGATATTTTCAAAGTCCGCAAAGCTTAATCTGTACAATTTTCGTTCTAAAGCTAGTCTTCTACCTATTCCCTTATCCTCAAAAGCTTTCTGCAAAGAATTCCATGCTTCGGCTGCAGTTTTGGCACATCTGACGTGCGTGATAGCTGCACCGTCAACTGTTAAGCAAATTTTTGCTAGCGCTTTTGCATCGTTTCGTACCTTTGTCGAAGCAGGGGTCGTGTCATCTTCCGGATAACCACATATTGTTACCCACAGGTCTTCATGTAAAAGATAATTCCTCATCTTGAATTTCCAGGTAGGATATCCATCCTTATTTCTTATACAAAAAAATGGAATTGAAGATGAACTCGTAGGGGAATTCGACTTATTGACACTCGAAGAGTCTCCAGTTTCATGTGACATTTCGATTACTATCACTATTTTCAGTCACAATGAAAAAACCACAACTTTTTCACAATTTTTACACAAATCCTTTTACTCTTCTGCGTTTTCGTGCTGATAACGTGTTGTAATACGCGGGGTATAGAGCCTTGAAGAGTATATTTATTTAAGGATTTTGGTAAATATAAATTAGAAAAAGATGTTGACGGTTAAAATGTATATTCGAAAGTGTAACAGTAAATTTAAAATATGACATAACTATAAAAAACTTAATTATTAAAAAGTCTAGACACAACTAAGGTTACTATCTACAACAACATCCTAATTCTAACATACTCGGAAGAACATCTGGCAATTCGTAAAAGCCCAAATAAACTTCTGTTTCGGGTGTGTGCCACTTAGCACCGGTTTTTAGATACAGGTTTAAAGGATTTTTAAAATGCTGAAATGATTTTATATGAAATATTTTTAAAATGCTGATTATAAATACAAAAGTGTGTGTTCTTATTACATTACCAAAACAAAAATAAACAATCGCGTACAACATTTTTAGTCGTGTGGGTTTTCCAAACAAGCCGCATTTCGGTTGTTCTTATTAGTGTATGTAGTTTGGGAAGAAGGCTTAGTTTTAGTAGGAGATACGAATTATAAACGACCTTCACCAATTTCTTTAATGAATGAATTTATTTTTAAATATAACTTATTATGGAAAAAAAATATCGCGAATAATTACATTTTGAAAAGTATATTATGTGCTCTAATTGCATATTTGCCATTGAATTTTATTTAGGCGTTTTATTCATCCGTTATGGTGATTATCAAGTATACACAAAGTCGAGGGTAAAAGCTACTTGAATATATGGGAAGCAAATAATGGTTTGAAGTAAAACAAGTTAAATAAATCAGAAAGTGGTCTAAATAGAAACATTAAATAAAAAAAACCGGCCAAGAGCATATCGGGCCACGCTCAGTGTAGAGTTCCGTAGTTGCTCATCCTTCACAATAGACGGGCTTAAAACAGCGGTTTTAAGCCCGAGGTTTAAGTTACGACTAAGATTTCAAGCTCTATAAAAAGGTCGTAAACGCCAATGTAACTGTAATTACTTATTACCTTCTGGAAGTCAACTTACGTCCTTTAAAAGAAAATTATGAAATTTTGCGATAACTCAAAAACGGCTCAACCGATTTTGTTCAATATAGTTTTCATTGAAAGTACTTATAAGGCCTCATTTTTGTGGTTGAAAAGTTAGAGGGGGGACGCTTTTTTTTTTTTATTTTCGGAGCTAATATTTACAAAACTGCAGACTTTATCTAAAAATAATGCTGGGAGACCCCTATTATTTCTAAAAGACCTATTCAACGACACCCCACACACTAGTGTTGGAACGGAAAAAAAATTCACCCCCACTTTAGGTGTTCGAGAGAGACAAAAAAAAAATTTTTTAGATTTTATTTTACCGTTTTGTCGGCGTAATACATGCACATACTCATACCACATTTCAGCTTTCTAGTACTAATGATCACGGAGCGAAGCCGCGGACGGACAGACGGACATGGCGAAACTATAAGGGTTCCTACTAGACTACGGAACCCTAAAAAGAAAAATTGCACCATCGGAAACACCCTTATTAATCACCAACCAGTCTAGTTGAGCTATTAAATCGTCGCGTATTCACGACATGAAAGGAGTGGAGAAAGGAGAGGGCCATCTATCGTTAAATCTTTATTAGACCCAAGAGGAACGCAGCCTCGTATAACCACACTTCACACAGAAATATGGGCTCTTGGCTGCATTTATGCCGCGACCGCGAGTATCGGCGTAAAGATTTACGAGTAGGGTGCCCATTCCGCGCTTGATAACAAGGATCTTTCCTGTAAAAGTCGACGGGTGTAAGTGATTTCACTTAGAGTTTTGTGTTTCAGTACAAATAGGTATCACATACACAATGCTTTTCTATTGCCAAAATGTACGAATTTTCGTACCAATGTACGAATAATTTATCTAACTTTAAGATAAAGCTACATATGTAGGTAATATTAAGCATTTGACAATTGGAGCTCATAGTAAGCATATTAAAACCCTTTGTTGATCTAAATGTTACTTCCGTATTTATATTTCATTATTTTTTAATTACATAATTATTATGCCTCTCAAAATGTTTTCGTAATTTAACAAAAAAAAATCTGCAACTTGCAATTTTATGATCAGTATTGTTACCGTGTGGCTACGTTGTATAGATATGATATCATGTTGCATTCTAAATACATATACAAAAATTGTAAAATGTAATGACGTTAACAACGATTACGTACCTGTGATGAGTGATGACACATTCATTCACTGATCTCAGAACACTAAACACTGATAACACGATCTTTATGCGTCATGCCATACTCTACACTACATTACTAGTAAAAAGACGTATGTACTCATTTTCTTACACCTTTTTTTCTTGAATTCTAATCAGGTGTATATGTACGTAAACATAACCGCCGCTCAAACATGAAATAAGTTCCTAGCAGCCTCATATACGGGTGTTGAACATTAGAACGGCCTTATGTAGCACCGCTAGCTTGCATAGTATTTACAAAACATACCACGGAAACGCTCTTTACCAGACTACAATGAAGGGATTCTCACGTCTTTAGGCTATGTAGGCAGCGTAGTGTTCCGGACGTGATCTGTCCTTGTAACACCAAGGATGCTGCGCTCCATTGCACGATGAAAATCTCTAAATTTGGTATTCTGACTGTGCATGTTGGGCATCGTAGGTTAGGTAGCCAAAATATTCCATTCAATAGTTATTGTGCAGTCGGTGTAAAGAGCTCTATACCAGAATAAAAAAGGGATCTCTTGATCCCTATACGACTCCATTCGTCACAGTTTGAGCTCGTTGCGTCCCCTCTTCTTTCCTTTTTCGGGCTAAATCATTCATGTACGAGTAAGAAGAAAAATTTGCAATTTGAAAAGTTTGATGGGGTAGTGTGCAAGATTTGATTGTATAGCTACTAGATCTAAGCTAATAGTGTGTTACTCATTGTGAAACGGTTTTTATCAGAGCAATGTGCAGTACGCAACTTCTCTAATCAGAGCACTGGCGATAATGATTGATGGCTATCGTGCCGCGTTGTTTAGCACTGGTCGCTGGTTCATTTCGCACGCTCCGTGAGTAAGCGGTTCTGAAAATGGTTCTTTTGACTAGTTTTCGTGGCCTTTGAGTATGATTTGTAGTGTATATTCGAGACTAGACGAGACAAGACCAGACGTTAGGTAAACAATTGGAGGCGATTAAGTATCAAATAGGTATTAGTTATAGTTCTTGGTGTACTTACCTCTTAACATGTCCTCACTAGTCTTGTACTTATTACTGCGCATAAGACCTCTGAAATTAACTTTTGAAGTCCTTTTGGTACTTCATGAGTACTTTGTATAGTTTAAAAGCATGTACGATTTAAGGTTTAATCCTCTATTGTGATGTGTACCGATCATTTTTCTTTGGCGTATTATTTCAATTCTTCTTTTCACTGGTCCACAAACATCGAAATAATTTCACTATTAAGGAAAGTAATTACTATTTTAAATTAAATCTTTAAACTGCTCCAAGGAAGCAGTCTATAATTGTAAGTTTGTTGGATAGTTTTATTTACATCATCGCAAAATAGACTCTCTCTTGAACCTAATACAGTTAATCATGGACAAACGGTTAATGACCGACCAGTTTAAATATGTGTACAAATAATAACATATTGAATGACAGCTACTGATAAGGAGGGCCCTAAATATTTTACTTAATTTTTAAAGTCATTCGGACGTTAGGGAACATGAGTATACAAATCGTGGAGCAGGTATAATTGCGTCATTAGTAGTCTTCGGCGGTGGCCATAATATATATTGATGATCCTCGGTCCATGGTCCTGGATGTTTTGAAATATTTCTAAGTACCAGTGTTTTATTCAGGTATATTTGCGTAAATATTGCAGCTTATTTTAAAAAACTTTGCTTCTGCAGGTTGGACTGTTACTTACTTTATTATTTCAAAGCAAGTAAATCTTCAATACGAGTGCTTTGTGCTACGTCTACTCTGTGAGAAATGAATAAAAACATTAAATGTCACGGCAACACAGGTACACCCAAGTAGGTACATACCTACTTAATGCCAGATTAAAAATGCATAAACCAAAACAGAACTACCGTATCTAAACAGTTTCCAATACTGAATCATGGTTGCGCTATCGCAGACGCTAATACACAATACGTAAGTGACTAGTTTCTGATAAAAAACTGATAATCATTCCAGCACAGCTCTGGTGCGCGAACGCATGCTTTTGAACGGAAAACAAACGGAAAAATGTTATAGAATTGTGTTGTTTTAGTGGATAGAAATAAAAACGAAAGATTTAGAATTTTGGGAACAAATTAAACAATGCAAAGTGAAGAACACTGTGAATTTGAAGTTTGATGGAATCAAAATAATTTTGTACGTGAAGGTGTGTTTATTGAGTGTCGAGTTTTGAAACAAAAATGTGAAGTTTACCAAAATGGAGCGCTGCACGCTGTAGGTCCAGTTATAAAAGCAGTTTTTAGTGGTTTAATATTCATTTAATTCAGTTCTAATATTTAAATCGCTTGTTTATATGGAACTTACAAGTTTATTAGTGTAAATGACTCATAAAAGAAGCTTGGCCGAAAAATATCGTTCATTTTTATAGTTACTTCGCTCTTCTTCCGGCGAATTAATTCTGATTTTAATGTGTTTTCCATGGTAAATTTTCTATCAACTTTTACGCAACCGCTACGAAAAGCCCAATGAAAACCATCAATAACCATAAAAAGTATCAAGTGAAAGTAAATCTATAACGCCGCCATAAAAACCATAACTCTTTTATATCGGGAACCGGTTCATTGTGTAACCTGATGGAAAACGGCTCGTTAAAAATGTGTTAATTTGTTTAGAAAAGGGTGATAATAAGCCCATGATCGATATCAAGCAATTTTCGATGTGCTAGTGAGTTGGTGGGCAGTTCAACATGAGTGTTCCCAATTTGAACATCGTGCAAATTACAGGTATGTATGTTGGATTGTTTTCGCAATCGATATTTATTTTTGTCTTTATTTTTTCATTTGTAAAATTAAAATAGGTAAACTGGTAAACAAATCTGGTCAATTATTATTTTCCAATCGTGTATAGAGATTTTGATTCCTTGTAGTACATAACAAGTTAGTGGGTTTAAAATTTACCCACTTAGTTGCAAGCATTTTCCATAAGTTAATAAAGTTGTCAGAAATTACTGAAGACATTCAATTTAAAAAAAGTCTCTATGTTCGAAAATTCCTTTTAAGTAGGTACCTATATCCTATATTGAGAAATTATCGAGATATTTTCATGCGGAAAGTTTTACAATTTCGTAGACTTACCTTTGGCATGCGCTAAAGGCTATTGAAACTTTTTAAAAGAAACTATTTAAACTAATTATTGCTCGACCATTGAATTTCCAATAGTGGGGTTAGTGGAGTCGACTCATTTTTCTTTGTGTTCAGTCATGAAGTACGTGTGATTTAAAAGATTCGTAGCCTCGAAAGCGATGTAATCTTTTACACGTACTTAGTCTTTTCAAGCATATTTACTCTCCTCTCTGTCGATTAGTATTATAGTCTATACTGTACGTCTAGACTAGACCTAGAGACCTAATAAATCTAGACTTTACGTCTAGGGTAGAGTCTATTACCCGTAGTCTATGTAGAAGCGTGTTATCAGCTGTGACATCAGCACCAGATGGCTTCTTTATTTAAGCGCCGTCAACGCCTTCCGGCCAGTATCGTAACGATGTCCACTCCACTTCATTACGTGCTCCAAACTGGAACACTTCAATATTATCATCGGTGCACAAAAAGTCATAAGTGCCAAGAATATTGTAACAAAATAGATTTTCTATGTGTTAAGTAATAGTATAAATAATGGAGAATGGGTAAAGAAACCAAAACTCTTCCGGCCCTGTACTGGTTTGGAGAACGTTAGGTCCGTAATATATTAGAAAAATACTGTGCAAAATGTGCCTTTTTTATGGTCCTAAAAAAATTATAACGCAGAATTACTTATAACATAGGTACCCAGTATATGTTTACTTACATACTACATATTTAACCATGTTTTATGTTACGATTTTCACCTCATCCATTACGCAAAATTGATTTAAACCGACGTAATATTAACATAGAGGTGCGAAAAGTCTTATATAGACGTGTTTTGACACCTTTTTATTTGCTGCCGACGTAAACAAATGACAATGCACACTGTATAATATAGTCAGTGATAATTCATGACTAGTTTGGCTAAACTATACGGGCAACACGTACCAATTCGAGATGCCTTTAAAAGCTTTTTTTCTCAGCTAACAGAGAAAAGTGTATATATTGCCTTATTGTTATCATGTAGGTAGTATTTTATGACTTTTTAAATAACTGGACAATGTTCACTATAAATATCTTCAGAAGGCTTTTGCAAAGAGATAGAGTCTTCTGTATATTGCTTCTAAAATACGTTTGTAAGCAGTAAGCACATCCTTTGTTTAAGTACAACGGATAATTTCGTTCGGTCTTGTATAGTTCCTGGGCTATAAAGTCATATTTATATAGGTACAGTTACAGTGGCGTCGTCCAAGAGTGGCGACCACGTATAGGCCGACTACATGGACGGATAATTAGTTTATTTTTATTTTTATGTGAGATAGACAAACATTTGACCTCTAACGTACCTGATGTTAAGTATCGATGAGGCCTAAGATGAAGCATTTAACACTATTAGAAGAAAAAAATACCTAGCTACCAGCCTGTGTAATCCTTATTGAAGCGGCCGCATATTTACGACTGTCAACGGCAGAGCTTCATTAAGCCCACAACAAATGGCGTATGTCGGCATACCGTCTCATTTACTTATAACTGGGTCATACTCCGATTAGTAAATACAATTTTATAACGGAAAAATATTTCATAGAATGTTTTATCTTATAGTAGTGTCATCTATATCATTTGCCTCTCTTCTGAACTGAAAAGTGTTCCGTCTTAAGAGCCCTTATTCCTTTTAAAATGTATTTTTTTCATAATATTATGACAAATATATTGATAATCTCAACCAACTTTTTCTCGACCACCAACTCACTCGCTCGGAAAACCTCCGTTTATAGGGCGAAATCTGCGTGCAAAAGTCTATTTTATCCGCTAGAGTGCAAAAGTCATTTGAATTTCGAACACGACGATTTTGATTCTCTGTGGTGCATGTAACTTTTTTTTATATTTAAGACTCCTTCAACGCGTGACTGATTTCATCAGTCGATAAATCTTCGAATAACCAATCCGCACGCTAATAAAGGTCGATCTGGTCTGGCCGGCTAAAATCTATGTACGTTTGAATCACAGACCATAAGAAAACTAGTTTGAATACTTATTTAAAAAAAAATACACCTACAATATCACGTCCAGAAACCTGGTTTGTGGTTACAGATTTTTAAGTTTTTGTTTTTCTACACTTTATGTTATGTTGAATATGTTTATATATATTAATAGTAAGTATTTCAGTTTCATTTACATATTTTGACTAGTAAATATATTAAATACATCACAAATTTTAATATTTATTTGTTATAAAAGTTGGAACATAAGAGTGTAATTTCTGAACGCACCCGAGAAAAAAATAATAATTAAAAAGTTGGAAGTTTTCACAATTCACGTCAACAACGTAAATTGGTTCTGTGGAGAATACATACGTTGTCTTACTTTATAGAAATATGGAAAACAAGAAAGTTAAGCCCAATTTGGAGTATTTATTCAATGCTAAAAGCCTGCATTAAAACGAAAAAGGATTTGTTATGAATATTTGTAGACGATAAGTAATTTACCGAAACTATTGGCGTTTTTAAAGAAGATAAAACCGAAATAATCTTGTGCGGATCCCATCGTCCAATAACTTCCAAAGCAAGTGTTATGGAAAATACTTCCGAGTGGCCAACTAATCCTTCCCAGAATGCCATTCTCCTTTCACACACATTCACAACGAATATGTCAAGTATTTTCAAATACAAATATAATATAACAGTGCTTAAGAAAAACTCAACGATAAAGTATACACGACGATAATACAAATTACGGCCATATTTTTAATATGTGTGCTTCTCTCGTATTTATTTGGTTTGGATTTGAGTGTGTTAATGTTTTAAATTTGATGTGTTATATAGAAGGCAAAATTAAATATTATTATTATTCTTATATTACATATTATTATATTAAATATTAATATTATTATTATTCAATCTTAGATTCCTTCGCTCGCTCAGCTTTCAATTTCAACACTCGCGCCAAATAACACCTTTGCAGCCTTGCATAACAAATAACTATTTCCGTGTTCTAGGTAGTAACATAGCTATTTCATGCTTTCATTGTGTGCCGTCGAAAATAAGTTGAAAAAAATATTTTTCCGCGTGAATTTTGACAATTTCGAGTAGTTTTTGAAACAAAAATTACCAATGAAAAATTCAAAGAATACGTTTCAAATATATACCAATAAATCCCATAGGCCTGTTCTAGGTAGTAACATCAATAATATGTTAAGAAACACGTTTGATCGTAGAGAAAAATGTCTAAACAATCAGCATTTTAAAAAGAATACGCTTTAAAGGATTTATTCTCATGAGAACATAACATGTTCGCTAAAATAAGAGCTTACAATCTAAACACATTATTAATCAAAATGAGTAGTAACAAGTAACATACAGTGGTATTTAAAGTTAATACAAGCTCTTAATTATTAAGTATTTTTTTGTAAGTGATCAATTGTTTTAAGTCAGTATTTCATTCTTAAGTTTTTTAATAAACATATTCATAGATATTTTCATTAGATTTGTAACCAACTTGAGAAGAGCCGGGTTCTCTAGTCTACTTTTATTTTTTTATGTTGTTACCGCAATACTCCTTTTCTATGTTACAATGTATGTTTTTTTTTTATGTATGTTTACCGATATCTCCACCAATTGTGAACTGATTCTCAAAATTCCGGGATTGGGATGGGATAGGGTATGTAGTTACATTTTAAAAATGTCGTCCCTCTTTTTTTCTTCGACTTCTTGCCTGAGCAGGCTACTACTTGCGCGAATTAATTGATCATTATATCTTGGAAGATGTGATATTATGTCTTTATCAATTGGTCTAGTACGGTGCTGGCGTGTTTAGGGTTAGTTGCTGAATCGGGATCTCGGAACAATGCACGCCGTACACAGAAGTCCCTAGTTATTTGTCGTTTCGTTTCCATAACTTTAATATTTCATTCGAGTCAACTGCACTCGATCTCATTCTGCTTGGAAGTGATAATGAAAAATAGGGAGCCCTTTGCTTCCTAGAAACTTATTTCGTGGAATGTTTCATTTCGTCGAATGTTTTATTTCGCCGAAAAAACATTTCGATGAATTTTTAATCCTCTGTAATCATATATTTTTATAATTCCTGCAAATATCATTATTGATTAGGTTAGGTCAGGTTGGGTTAGTTTTATAACAATTTCAAATAGTTTACGGTTCCAAATACAAATGCTCTCTACCAAATGATCTTTCGGCGAAATGAAACATTCAACAACAAAAAATATTCTAGGGTAATAAAATCTGAAAAATACTATTGTTATGATATAAGATTTTCTGAAAAAATCTAAAAGAGTAACTGTAGGTTAATAAATAGAAACTATTTCTGATTAATGTCATACTCTTACATTTCCGTTTACATTTGTCTTTAGCACTCATTTACTCAAAGGTTAACTGGAAGAGATTCCTTAAAGGGATAAGTTCGCCTTTGTACATGTATTTCTTTTGTTATAATGTATTTCTGTTTTTGTGTACAATAAAGTGTTTACATACATACATACATACATACTCTTGTTGTAACATCTCATTGTTTAATATCGTCTGTTGTTTTTTTTTCTTACTACTATTACTACTTACTACGCTGATGCTACATTTACCACAAAAATAATCATCGATGAATATAAAAAAACATAAAATTTAAAACTTAATCAAATATAAAACATAGGTACATTAAAGAAATGAAACGCAATAAACAACGTTTACAAAACTAGTTATCTATTAAATAATGACCGAAATCAATTTAACAACGAGCACAGGTGATGATATCAATTAAGGGCTTTTTACAGGTCATAAATAACCGAAATAACATAAAAGCCGAGATGTACTATCTAAATCACTTGGTGTATCAAAACACGGGGCCCTTTAAACGGGTAATACGTCTTCTGAATTTAGTGAATGTAGTGGCTGTTAACAGGTTGATAAAGTAATACTTTGTAGGGTTCTGTAGATTATATATAAGTAGGTATATGAAAAAAACTGTATTATTGGTAATACAGTTTTAAATTTCATATACCTACTATATTAATAAGGGTTCCTTTTATCTGAAATCTTAGTTATATCTGACATACTTAATATTATATGCATCTCTAATTTTGAGTATGTCTATCCGCGAGAGAGATTAAAGTTAATTATATTAAATTAATAATTTAACTATTGTTTTTCGGTTACGCCTAAACTATTATTGAAAGAGCGGGATCTCCTGCAACAAGTACGTTCCGTGCTTACTAGGAGATACCAACCATGATCTTATTGTAAAACCAATGTAACCCAAATAAATATTTTCATTTTTCATTTTCATTAATTTATTTTAGGCATAAAAATGGTCTTATATATAATATTACCTTGTATTTCGTAAAGTTTATAAAAATGCTAAAGCGTTTCTTAATGTTTTTATAATGCATTGAAAATTATATGAACACTGAGAATCACTTTATCACAGTTTGTAATAGACTCATATCGAAACTACATTGTTGAAGTCAAGTCAATATTGACTCGGTGCCAGTTATTGGATTGTGCGCTAATATGAACTGAACCGAAAATACATGCAATGCGATGTAGGATGTCCGCCGTACGCCGTACATAATTTTGTACAGCATGGTGTCACTATCGTACCGATCTGCGCGTGTTTGCCACTACTATTGCCCACGAACGCGCGCGTATTATGCCCGATGAAGGCGGAAGGCGGAGCGTGTGAGCTTTGGTATATAGACTATTATTTCCTCGCGCTTAGCGCATCTTTAGCACGGCTCGCGGCTTGTAACGAGCCTGTCTTGACAGGTACTTGTATGTAATAATTGGCATCATATACTAAACCTCATATAACATCACTAATTATTTTTGGTTCGTCAATATTACGGCCAACAGAATAAGGCGATTGATACTCTAAATGATCAGTGATCATTCCAAAACGGTACCCTGCTGCATCATTTAAAGTAACTCAATACGCGGCGGTGAAAAATTGCCGCGTACTTCGCCACTTTAGCTGAACCCTCGACCTCGATATCTTCCGAGAACAGGAGTTACTCCTGTGTTCATTGGACGTGGTATATTTTTCCTCTGTTTAAAAAAACATTTGCCAAACTGGGCCCGTATTGGACATGGATATACCCAAGTTCACAATATCCTGGCTTCAACCTTTGAACAAATTAGTAACGTGAGTGTATAAAATAAGCTCCATGTAAAGTTACATACGTAATTATGACACACGTATCAAAGTAATTGGAAAGACATAAGTATATAGGTATTAAAATTTTATAAAATTATTACTTACCACTACTTTTCCAAAAGCATCATGAGAAAACAATTGTCATAATATTCAAGTCATTTTTAATCTGTTGAGTTTTTTCTTTATTAAAGGACATAAAATTAAAACTTTTATCATTGTCCTATAAAACATTTTTGCTCACAAAAAATCTTAATTCTTGTTTTGCGATGATTAGTCCGAGCTGTGATTATTACTAGACTATTTTCCAAGTACTTATTCTAGTCATAATAATAATCATAGCTCAGACTAATTAATGGAAATACTCATTTCCAATTCTTAATTATTTTTTCTAACAATTCTTATGACTACAAAAATAAAAATGGAGCACCCAATGAGATTAAAATTATTACAAGAAATTTTATTCTTTCAAACATCACTTTCATCAACAATCTGGTTCTTGTCTAATTCTCTGAAACGTTACTCGAATCTGTGCGGATCAAAAAGTTAAACATGAGTGAAACATACATATTCATGTTTTAGTTGTATCCAATGATTTAATGATTCGATATGCAACTAATTTTCCAGTCAGAGGTCACTGTGTCCAGCCATTTATAGTTAAAATTAATCGCGTGTAGAATTAAGACTTAATAAGCTATTAATTTGAAATTCAAATCAGATATCACTTTCATATTTCCTAAGTTACTATATTACAACTTGATACTATGCGGACGGATAAAGAAAAAACATCTGTTAGTTACTTTCAGTGCAACACATTATGTATATAGTTATTCGTAGATTAGCAGCATTCCATATTGGTATCTAGCTGTAATAAAATAAATATAATATATTGTAGTCATAATTATATTATTTGCGACATTTCGTCTCTATCGACTTTAAAGGTTTTTTAGTGTCTATAATATGACATTTATAAATTTAAGTTGATATTACATTTGGACGAACGTTAATATTACGTTTTGAGGTTGGCTATAATGTTGGCTCAAAAATATTTGTGTTTGTAACTAGTTAGTTTAAATTAAAACTTTTCTACTTAAGTACCTCAGTTGATGATGATGTCACGCGCTTCGTTAGGTAGACAACCGTATCCATTCCACTTTCACGCATGCTCACAGATTTGTGTTTTATTTCAAGAGTGGTTTCTCTCCATTATTTAGACATTTGTAGCCGTCAGCCCTACAATGGTACTGATTGGCCCTATGGCCTACACCGTGGATAAAGCAGTTAACGTAACCAGAAACCTTTGAGCCCTCGGAGCATCTACCGTCTTTGAAATTTCATTGGCATCATCAGAGACGCATGGATCTATAACATTGGCTGTTGGACTATTAATATTTATAGGAGAAAGGCATTTTGTTTCTATCTATTGTTTGTGTTCGGCCCTTGAAGGTTTTTTTGCTTGCGTAAGCGGTTTACCTCAATTTTGGAGTAATGGTCGTCATTTGGTTTTATTTGTTTTGAATTTCTAATGCTGTTATTTATTAGCTTAAGTTTGTTGTTTGTTTGGTGTCTCTGTTTATCTCCTAATCTAATAACGATTTTGTATGGTCTCGTGCCATTCTTAACCTAGATGCGCAGTCATAGTCGTTATTTTTAGGCTGCTTTTCCACTGAATTTAAGTGGTAGGCAAGAAAAATTCTACCACCATTATTACTAACTTAGCGTTGCTCGGTGCTATAGTTCAGGCAACAATGTTTCTATAAACATTGGGGTTAGTCTTGCATTTAACTTCGGGAGTGGTAAAAGGTACCTTAACCACCTCAACATTTAATGATGGAATACCTAACTAATGTAGGTATTCTAGTAGTAGTATTCTAGTAGACCTACATAATGAGGTTTCAATAACTTATCTGCAAAAATGATTAAGTCTAAGACAAGAAGTTTTCCGTATTTCGACAGTATATTTTTACAATAAATAAATGACATTTATTTAAGCGTAACTAACCAAGATTTTTTAACATTCTCGTGTCTATTGTTTCAGAGATCGAAGCGGCGGAGGCGTGCAAATGGCTACGAGCCGCTGGCTTTCCGCAGTACGCGCAAATGTACGAAGGTAAGATCTCGAGTATCATATTAAATACACGTTAACAGTCTTCTAAACGGTCACGAAGTTGTTAACAATATACATACTGTTTATTTACCTCTATTAGCTAGCTTTCATAAAATTGCGATCATGTGCTAGGAGCACTCACCGGGAGAAACGAATGATCTTCTTCAATAGCTCTATTAAGCTGCCTGATGATAGAAACTGAAGATGGCCAAATAATTTCTGAAATACACGTATTTGGGCTTATTAGAATTAATATACATATAACTTAAAATATTTTATTTGTACGGTAAATAAATAAGTATAAAAATGAATTTATTACAAAAAAAAACTAAATTCGTCTAAGCATCCGTTGAAGTGTGCTAATGAAAGGACGGGTCTCGCATCCTTCCGAATCCTTTCCCAACAAATCTATTAATCATACTTACCCTTATGAAACAGGGTTTGTCATATCGTTCGCTTCACAGGAGGTTTCAATAGTATTTTTTTAAATATATCAGTAAATATATCGAATGAGTATTTTATTACACAATAATAAAAGAAGCTTCAACTAAGTTATTACTCGTACATAACTAAAATAAAATAAAAACGGTGTGAAAAACTGTGCCCTGCGGCATGGTCTCGAAAACGCTGGTAGCATTTGCTCGCTGAATCGCAATGCCAATGCGTTGTGCGTGATAGTCTGATCAACTTATATGTCACATACATCAATTCATAAGAGACTTAATGAAATGATATCATAGATATATAATAAGAAAACCATGACCTAAGTACTACATTACTAAAATTGTGTACTGTCTCAAAGTTAAAGAGATGTATGTTTGTTACCTTATCATATCAAGGGGTGGGCATACGTTATATGTATGTATAGACAATAAAGGTTTACTGGATCCAGGACCCATTTTTCCCGACTCATGAATAACATAAACCTTTTTTTGGTCTATAGATAGCGCCGCGCTAAAAAAATATATTATCAGAGTAAAGTTTAACAACGTTTGGGAGTGTTATTCAAACAAGATATGTCCTTTAGGTAGAATGTGTCGTTGTGTAAACATCCCGACCGTAGTAACGAAGCTCAGCTGTGGGGATGAGGCCAAATCCCATTCAATTGACCGCTATTCTTACGTTTATTGGCGATAGCATAACGTAGACATACCCGTAGACTAGTTTGATAGACAAACATTTTGCTCAGTATGATTGCGTTTAAATAACATAAAACTGAGTATACAATTTGAATGCAAAGATATTTTTTTTTTTTAAGTTGCGACACTGAAACAAGTCACTTTTTTATGTAGAATTTTAAATATGAAACTTTGAGCACTTGTAACTTACGTCACCTGCATATAAAACTAGCTATTTATAGTTCTTAATTTGGTTTCATTTTACTTGCGGTTTCTCAAATATTCACCCTCTTGTGTTTTTCTCAATATTCTCTCTAGAGAAATCTCTGTGACCTTAAAGAAAGTGCCTGCTTGATTTCATGTAATTTTTCTTTGTTATAAAGTATATTGATTCTAAGTAAGTACCTATGCTCTGTGTTAGTAAAAATAAAGAAGACTTAACGAGTAGGTACAGCAGTATAATGATTATATGATAAATTAATTAATCAAAACGAAAATTAGTATCACTGGGTTACCAGATATATAAATTAAAATTTAATTTTACGTTATCAAAAAAAAACTACAATTATACCAATCCTGGCTTAGTTATATCTATTCCATATTATTCCTTACGCCAACCATGACAATATAAAGTAAATTATCCTTAAATAGGACCAGAGGTTCTATCATTTTATCTTTTTTTTCGGCGTAAATATCCTATTATTCGTTGGATACTATTCAATAAAGGATGCATTCATATAAGAATATAATAAAAAAAGTATAAGATATTTTAATGTAAAATAACGCGCATGCATAAATAAGATATTATGTTTAGAATAATTCTGAATGAAACTTAGAGATTGAAACGATTCAGACTTGCACTTGAGATTTGTATCAAACATATAATTCAGTCTACATTAACCTTTTTGAACATTAATTTCTAACTTTAATATAATGCTATCAAATCCCTGAAGGTCTATCTTATCCAACCCTGTTATCCAACCGTCTCTTCCCTTTGTTACCTACTTTAGGTCACAGGATTGTGCTCGATAGGCTTTCATAAGGCTGGAATTTTTTATTCCAAGTTTAAATTACTGTCGCTAAGATTAACTCTTATGGTTCACATCTACAATCTAATGAAATTAAATCATCAGATCTCTAAACGTGAAATTTTAAATGTTTTTTTTTTATTATTATATAGAAAGCTTAAAACAAATTGTTAACAGAGTAATTATCATTGAGTAAAACCTTCTGTCTCGTCTAGTGCTCCCAAGTGACATCAACTTTTCAAATTACGTATCTGCAAGGTCCATCCTTATCACAAAACCGCTCATTACATCATAAGGTAGTATTATGTCATTTACTATAACGTAAAATCTAGTAAACTATTAAAATCCTGTTGACGACAGGTTTTAGATACAGAGCCTAATCTCGTACGATAAGATAAGCTAAAATGTAAACTGTGTGTGTTTTGTTTGCTTCCTGATTTGTATTTTTTGCTTTCGGTGCTTTATATTTTTCAGTGGGTTGTTTAAAGTTTAAAATAAATCACTATCACTACTAGGTACATAGTGTAAAACAAAGTCGCGGCCTACTGTCTGTCTGTCCCTATATATGCTTAGATCTTTAAAACTACGTAACGGATTTGATGCTGTTTTGTTTTAAAGATAGAGTGATTCAAGAGAACGGTTTATATGTATAATACATGCATAATATAGCACTGCACCCGTGCGAAGCCGGGGCGGGTCGCTAGACTATGTATAAAATTACTACCGATAAGATTACTCTAAACAAACTAGGAATCTGTTATTACTATAACTCATAGTCGAGATAGAGATACCCATGTGAAATAAATAAGTTACTAACTATGTCTCCTTTTTAATGGACAAATCTTTCTGTATTAGTACCAGCCATTTTAATTAATAGTATTACGGTGTTTACACCGTTCAGCATTTAAAGCATTTCGAACAGTCAGAACTAATAAGTTAGAATACCGGTCCTCCACAAAATAGTAGCTTAAACAGTTTATTATAAAAGCCCATGTCTACTGTCACGTACACTTTAACAAAAATTACGTCAAAAGTTAAGTGAAAGTGTCCGCCATTAACCACAAAAGACTACAAAACGATCGTTAACGTCATTCTGTGACCAAAACAAAACATAACCGATTAGCCTTATCTTAGATCCAGGTATACATTTCTTGTGAATGTCTAAATTCCTTTTTTAAACAGCCAGAACAGCAAACGAACTAAAATCGTGACTCTTCAAGAATAAGTCTCGAAATCCAATGCGGGTTTTTGCGTTATTTTAAGTTTACAAGGCTTCCAACACCATATTTGAATTGAGAAAAAGAAGCAATAAGTTTCAACTCTATCGTTACGTGTCAGAGTCGACATTAAGTGTTTTGAAAAGGTCGTCCTGTAGGTAGTATTTTGTTAAATTTCGGAGGCGGTAGGGGGTCGGTCTTTTTTGACAGTCGAATAGAACGTATCTGTCAAAATATTTTTTCGTTTGTTCTGATTAGTTCAGGTATCAGTCCATTTTTGTGTGTGGTAGTGTTCAGTCCTAATTTAAAAATGTGGGGCAATAAATGAACAAAAATGGTTTGCTTCAAAGGGTTTTAATAAGAATAAGTATATTTTTTTTGCAAATTGAGAAAATAAGTGGTTGTTTTGTTATGGACTTTATATCGGAAAACCGAGGTAAGTGTGTAATTCAGTTTCTTTAATAATCGAAAATAAATTGTTAATTTAATTACATTAAGACTACATAATATAGTCGACACTTAGTTTTGAATACAAGGCAGTTTCTCTTACCACACTGTATCAATGACTATTAATCTGTTTTCAATCCTAATGAATTGCCAAATGTATGCGATAATCAATCCAAAATTTTATTATCTTCAAACATTCACAGTGCGCGTTCTTTCGACCTTGTCTCATAACACTCCAGGCTATTTTAATCATACGGTTTACTATATTTTTTTATATTGTAATTTTCTATTAATGTAGATGAATGAAAAGAGATTTGTTCATAACATAATAATTCCCAACGCGACACCCCATTTTTCAGCACATCCGAAATTACGCTGCCCCATTTTGCTCGACCGATTTGTACGGGGTATCCAAAAATATTCTAAGCAAATCCTTTCAATCTGGTAACATATAAAAGTGTAATTTATATGAAAAATGTGATATCCTTTTGAAGGGAATAAATTGCTATACTTCCGAAAATCCTCTAATGTATTTTTTATTTTTATTTTAATAATTTCAACCAACTTTTTGAAGTAAATAACTCTTTCCCCTAAGTTCTAGATAGTGACATAGATATTTCATGCTTATATGCGTACAGCCGAAAATAAGTTGCAAAAAACAGGGTTCTGCGTGAATTTTGTAATTTCGAGTAGCCAAAAAATTATCAATAAATATTTAAAGTTTAGGTTTCAAATAAATATATACCAATAGGTAAATGACAATAGCCCAGTTCTAAGTAGTAACATTGATAATATGTTAAGAAACATGTTTGATCGTAGAGAAAAATTTCAAAAACCATCAGCATTTTGGAACGGATAAGGAGCCTTAACTGCCGTGTGTATCAGTCATACTGAATTAGTGACCTCATGAACTCATTACTGGTTCATCAATGGGCATTTATTCGTAACCGCCAATTTGATAATAATCGCAACCAGATGCTGAGGTCATTAGGTAAAACGGGCGCAATATATCGACTAATGGCGGAACTTCGTGAATTATGGCTCCTTGTCCGTTCAAAATTGCTGATTGTTTTAGACATTTTTCTCTATGATCAAACATGTTTCTTAACATATTATCAATCTAACTACTTAGAACAGGGCTATTGCGACTTATTGGTATATACTTGAAACCTACAGTTTGAATTTTTCATTGATAATTTTTGTTTCAAAATCTACTCGAAATTGACAAAATTAACGCAGAAAACTGTTCTTTTTTTCAACTTTTTGAATGAAAGCATGAAATACCTTTGTTACTACCTAGAACTCAGGGAAAAGTATTATTCACTTCAAAAATTTGGTTGAAATTATTAATATATTTGTCATAAAAAGTTTTTTATTTTTATGGAATAAGGACTCTTATGTCCCTCACAAAGACAGTCGCTTACGATTATGCTCAAAGGCAAAAGTGTAATTTTCGCCCTCGAGTTGTTATATAAGCCCAAAGTTATTTATTAAGGGCGTTTTATTTTGTACGAATGGTGAGAATATATTAAAACTATTTATTTTATTTATTTTGACGTAATTTCTGCTCTCTCGTCTCTCTAATACATTTACATATAAAGTTTGGTCTTTCATAACGAGCTCGATACCGTATTCAGCGTTTTTATGCTGTGATGTCAGATATATCGCCACTAAATGTCTTGATTATTGTAGCGAAGTGTTTTATTGATCTTTAAATAACAGTTTTTATACTTATTGAATAGTAAATATTTATATATATCTAGTCGGCCATCGCCGAATCATCGCTAAAATGGCATAAATGAACGTCAATCGAATTCGGCCTCTAAGATTAAGGGCCTTATTACACTTGCGAGTGTGTTTTCTATACAATATCAGGCGCGGCGAACTCGCTGCGTGATCGCCTTCATACAAATTTCGCCCGCACGCACCTTGCTAGTGTGATAAGGATAAATGTTATAATCATAATCATAACGGTCTCTCATCTGCAACGCGTAGGTACAAGTAATGTAGAGCACAAGTTCTATACCATGTATGTACATAATATCTCCGCTGCCACTCCATACTTGCAGTCACATCTTTATGATGCGAAGCGGAACCGCCAAGGTCGAGTCACCAGATGCTGCCAGTACTTCATTGTGATTCAATTATCTGATTCATGTTTAAAGGAAATATTCCGTTAACCAAGGGTAAAAAAACACGTGTTATGAATCTTTTATGAAGTACAGACGTTTTTCTTATAACAGAAATATATCTGGACAGGTCATTTCTCAGAATCCATTGTATGATGGCAGATCACCACGGCTCGATGTGGAAATCCTTAGGCAAAACTTTGTCAAACAAATGGCATGTTTTGATGATAATATAAGGAAAATATTACATGCCAGCTACATGTTCATATTGAAAACCGCAAGGTTTAGAATAATTCAAAAAAAAAAAACCTATTTTTGCCATCAGCGTATTTTTACCCACGATCGTGGGCTCGTTGACAGAAAGTTGAAATGAACTAATTTATAGTCAAAATTATTAGGTTAGGTTTATTTGCTAGTACATACCTATTATTAATAAATTCGCAATTAAATTGGGATTGGTTATGGCTTATTTGACTTATACTCATACGTCAAAATGTATATGAAATAGCAGTGGCTTCAAACACATTATCATCGCGGTTTAATAATATGCTTGGAGGATAAGAGCAACTAAGTATTATAATCGTTTCTTTAGCATCAACGACGTACGGTTAGCATTAAAAGTAATAAATGAATAAATATTAAGGGACAATCATACACAAATCGGCCTAGTCCCAAACTAAGCAAAGCTTGTACTATGGGTACTAAACGACGATATACATCATATTTAAAATACATATATAGATAACATCCATGACCCAAGAACAAATATTTTGGACAAATATTTGCCCCGGCCGGGATTCAAACCCGGGACCGCCGCTCAGTAGGCATCAGGTGTCTACAAACCGAGCCAAACGCGTCGTCAAAGTAACTGTTAATTTTACATATATCGCTAGTAAAATTGTGCTACCTACGTGTGATACTGACAGTACACTATATTTAGGTCAACTGCTTCATTGACTATTTGTTTCTGGGTGACCATTAACTGTCGCTTGAAAACTAGCCGCTACGCGTAAGAAAACAAAAGACTCCAGCAAAAAATGCCGTTAGCAAAAAGGCTATAGCCCATAAAATGGACCCTCGAGGCCTTCCCTTAAGTGGCAGAACATCGTAAAAGCAAGTAGGTATCCAAGTTAGCTGTTTTTCATCGTACATATGTCGATAAAAGTGTTTGAACTTAATTTATTTTTAATCGAAATTGCCGCCGTAATATAATATCCCATTCAAACAGTGGTGTAAGACATAATGGTCAAGCTCGTGCCAAAATTATAAATTTGAACTAATAGAACAATGTTTACTTAAATTGTAAACCTAAATTATTATCAGATAGGACAAAAATTTTGTGTTAAGAGTCAGGACGTGTTCATATCAATGCTTTCTAAAACGATTTGCTCGCATATACACTCCAAGGTTTCCAAACATGTACAACAGATCTAATTTGATTACTCGTACAGTCTTATTTACCTAGTTGCTTCTAGCTGACAATGGGGCGATAAACCATATTACTTATTTCAAATTCAATTAACGGAATCGTCTTCCAACGACAAAAGAATTTCATGTCTATCCACCATTTAAGACTTGGGAGTTTATTCTGCTTCCTACGAGTAACTTCATTTAATTGTGTACACTTTTCGCATAGAATATGTCTTTTCTACAAGTTTTTCACATATCCCGATATCTGACTGCCTGTCTGTAATATCTTGAAAGTTAAATTGATTGTGTTTTGTCCCCAACGCCAAAGGAATTGAGGTTTACTTTTGACTGCGTATATTGTAGTCCACTTTTTTACTATTTCAGGCCTGTGGCACGTTTGGTTTATAACAATTTAATGAACATAGTGTTTCTTCCATAGGAAATTGTTGAACACTATAGAGAAGAGGAGAGGGAAGATGTTTGGTCACCTTATCTATACGACATTTCGCTTTTATAAGCAAACATCATCACAAGAAAAGTAGAAGGAAAGCGAGGCAGGGAAAGACCAAGAATAAGCTACATAAATGTGTGATGATGATGATGATGAGTGTTCCCTTGTTTATCATAGATTTTAAAAAGTTGTCAGTAGTTCAAGGCAATTTCATATTTACTACTAAGATCAACTTAAAGAAATTGTTTATCATATTTGCGCAAGCTAAAGCTTTCCACCGACACTTTATCTCAGTGTATAATGTGAAACTAAACTTCGTTATACGTGGTTATACTTATAAATCTTTATTCCGCAAAGTTTGCGGTTTGCGGGCAGGGCCAGGCTCACAGGGGAGCAAACTTGTCAACTGAAATTGAATCGGCTTTCGCGGGTTGTTACAACAAAATATCTAAACCCTGTGGAGTGGATGAGGATAATTTTTATCTGATAACTTTCGTCAAATTTTTGTGGATTTCTTAACGTCAACGACGTGATATTTGACTTCCCGTGCTAACTTTTCTATCGCTAATTTAGTAGAGTAATAACCACTAGTCTATAACTTTATTTCTCAGGTGTGACACACGATTGTAGATTTATTATGGTGAATCTTAATCCTCCAACATAATTGTGAAGTATGCACTGGCCACCAAAAATGTCAATGATTGGAAGCCTAGCGATGAACTTGATTTTTTTGAATAAGATGATGTTTTAATGTGTTGTCACAAACATATATAAAAATTCTGTCTAACGTATTTTCTTTATTTTCTTGTACTTCCTGAACGGACCCACTCCTTAAAACTTAACATGGTAGCAGAGCGTAATATTAAATTGAAGTTACGAAGAAATATTTAAAAAAAGTGAGTACCAAAATCAAAAAATGTCGACTGCAAAAATTGAACCTCTCACAAGAGATAATTACGACACATGGGTAATCCAAGCTGAAGCCGTGCTAGTTCGCCATAAACTATGGAAATACGTTGAGACTCCCTTGACTCCTGCCTCAACTACAGACGAGATACAAAATGATAAACTTGCGAAATCGGAACTAATTCTTATTATCGCCCCGTCTGAGCTGAAACAAATTAAACACTGCAGCACCGCCAAAGAGTTATGGGACAAATTAAAAGTAACTTATGCCAGTAAAGGACCTGCTCGTAAAGCATCCCTTTTGAAACAGCTTATTCTGACTAAGCTAGAAGGAAACGATGTACGAGGTCACCTCAACAAGTTCCTGGATATAGTGGACAAGCTGGCAGATATGGACGTGGCTATCAACGAGGATCTGTTAACAATAATGATGTTGTACAGTCTTTCCCCTGAATATGAGAACTTCAGAGTCGCTATAGAATCGCGAGACACTCTTCCGAAGCCCGACGAGCTTAAAACAAAAATTATTGAAGAATTTGAAGCACGTCATAGCCAAAACATGACCAATAACGACAAACCTGAATCCATATTGCAAGAAGAAGCCCTGTACGCGTCCTGTAAAGTTTGCAAACGAAGAGGTAACATCTTCAAACGCAAGAATCACAAAATATGCGTCAACTGCTGGAAGAAAAACAATGAGAAGTCCAAGAAACAAGACTACGATTTTCAAAAGAACCATTTTGCTATGCAGTGTCTTTTTACAAACAACAAGAAGACTCAAGATAACATTTGGGTCTTGGACAGCGGTTGTACGTCTCACATGACCTATCAACGAGACTTATTTAAGACGATTGAGAAAACATCCAGAAGACTATCATTCGCAACTGATGAACATAGTGCTGAGATTAAAGGAAAAGGTACCGTCTCTTTTATATCTGAAAATAGCGATGGGAAAGCCCTCACCCACCTTAAGGACACGCTGTACGTTCCCAGTCTGTGCACTAACCTATTGTCTGTCAGTAAGATGACCGATGCTGGCTGCTCTGTCCTCTTCACCAAAACTAAAGCGACAGTCAACAACTCAAAAGCTGGAATAACTCTCACTGCACTTAAACATGAAGATGGTCTTTATTACTTCAAACCAACCAAGCATGAGCGCAACAACTTGGCCAACGATAACGATGAAGAACTTTCAACACCTACAAACAAAACAGGCTCATCAAACATCGAAGAATGGCACCGAAAACTTGGGCACATGAACGCCAAAGATATGAAACTGGCACTTAAAGAAGAAAGTTTACTTGGTTTGAACTTTGATGCTTCCGAAACCTTGGCAGACTGCGAAACCTGCGTTCAAGCAAAAATGCATCGAGTTCCTGCTCCCCGTGAGAAATTGACTCAACGAACATCCGAACGCTTAGAAATTGTCCATAGTGACGTTTGTGGTCCAATTCGTACACCCACAATAAGCGGAAACAGGTACTTTGTTACGTTCATTGACGACTACAGCCGATACAGTCGAGTCTATATGATGAAGAACAAGAATGAAGTCTTAGAAAAATTTAAAGAGTTCAAAGAGATAGCGGAAACACAAACTGGAAACAAAATAAAGTTCTTACAAACGGATAACGGTAAAGAATATGTAAACCAAGACATGAACACTTACCTGAAACGTTGCGGAATACAGCGGAGGCTTACTGCACCCTATACCCCGCACCAAAACGGAACTGCCGAACGAAAAAACCGCACCCTCGTGGAGAAAGCGAGAGCCATGATGATTGATGCGAAGGCACCATTACATTGTTGGGGCGAAGCAGTGATGACTGCCAACTACCTATCAAACAGGAGTCCAAATAGCGCCGTACAAAATAAAACGCCTTTCGAACTATGGGTTGGAAGAAAACCATGCATTAATCATCTGTACATATTTGGCTGCAAAATTTTTGTATTAATAAAAGGCACCAACGGTCACAAATTTGCACCAAAAGCCATTCCCGGTATGTTCACAGGATACTCAGAAACATCCAAAGCTTTCAGAATCTTTCTTCCTTCGAAAAACAAAGTTATTACATCAAAGGATATTCGAGCAATGACGTCAATGTTCTATACTCAAGCCAACAAAGACAGTCCCATCGAACCTTTTAACGATGTAGAACTTCCAAGCAAACAAACATATAAAACTGAAACACTTCTTTGTTCGAGAATGTGTTAGTAATGGAGACCTGAGCGTCAAACAAGTTCCCTCGGAAATTCAATTGGCCGATATGTTGACCAAGCCACTATTCGGGCCCAGACTCTCTGACCTAAGCTCAAGAATGGGACTGAAGAATTTATCCCAAAATTCTTAAAATCTACCGAGGATGTGAAGTATGCACTGGCCACCAAAAATGTCAATGATTGGAAGCCTAGCGATGAACTTGATTTTTTTGAATAAGATGATGTTTTAATGTGTTGTCACAAACATATATAAAAATTCTGTCTAACGTATTTTCTTTATTTTCTTGTACTTCCTGAACGGACCCACTCCTTAAAACTTAACAATAATCACTGTAGGACGTCGGGTTTTTGAGATATAGCGATCTCAAAGTGGTAAAAAAACTGTTCATGGTTGTGAATGTTGTAATAATAGATTATCCTGTTAGAAATAAACACTTCTAATCAACAAAACGAAAGTGTAACGAATTCCGTATTTATTTATCAGTTCATTGCCCTTTGATAAGATACATATCACCTAAATATTTTGAATATGAAAGTTATCACAACCGACGACTGTACTATTTATTGAATAATATAGAGGCATTCTTAATTACATTATTAAGTTATATCGCGCTAGCAACGTTGCCCGCGTAATATTTTTTTATTTACCGTAGTGGGGTAAAAAGTATCCTATACAGCTATCACTGTACCAAAATTAGTTAAAATCTGTCCAGCCTAGGGTGGTCCACAGTTGTATGGAGAAAAAAAAGGATATTCAATCTTACTCCACATGGCTAATTTTGTTTTGCTATCAAGTAATAATGATTGTACCAAATTAAAATTAATTTGGTAACGATTTACTGGTCGCCCAAACGTGAGACAAATTTCTGATGATCATATAAATTGCATTTTAAAGACAAAACCGAAAGATGATAATAAAGACTGTGTCTCTTAATCGCTTGCGATAGTTGACGATTGAGTGAGCGTACTGCCAGCACCTCCGGCCGATAAGCTTCTGACTGAAAGCCACTGCAAATAGAGAAATATAGACCATGAATGGCAATAAAGAAAAGAAACTATTAATGAAATAACTAAGCCGAAGAATGATGATAAGAATGAGGTCATTGTGTAAGTGAAGGATGGCCGAAGATATGCTTACTATTTATACATGACAATTCGATTTCTTTACCTACACGGTTAGAAACAGATACCTATAGACTATTGCAGGATGGCCGAATGTTAGATTAGAAACACCGTTGAATATGACTGATCAATGAATACAAGATACATCGGACGAATGGTTTTTGATAGCTGACTACGGAGTTCGTAGCATAACCGATAGATGCCGCCACCGGCCGCCATCATTGTCACTTTTTCCGTCCGGTGGCTCCATCTATCGGTTATACTACGAACTCCGTAGTCAGCTATCAAAAACCATTCGTCCGATGTATCTTGTATTTATTGATCAGTCATATCCAACGGTGTTTCTAACATTCGGCCATCCTGCAATAAGTCTGACCTCAGACTTAAGGGTATGGATAGGTATCTGTTTCTAACCGTGTAGGTAAAGAAATCGAATTGTCATGTATCCATAGTAAGCATATCTTCGGCCATCCTTCACTTACAGAATGACCTCATTCTTATCATCATTCTTCGGCTTAGTTATTTCATTAATAGTTTCTTTTCTTTATTGCCATTCATGGTCTATATTTCTCTATTTGCAGTGGCTTTCAGTCAGAAGCTTATCGGCCGGAGGTGCTGGCAGTACGCTCACTCCAACATCTTCCTATGTTTCTTGTAGTCATTAGCAGCGAGCTCGCCCTAACATACTACACATTGGCAGCACGCTCACTCCAGTATCCTCATTAACATCGGATCCGTTGTCGGCAGCACGCTCACTCCGACAATAACATCAGCACAGTTGTCGGCAGCACGCTCGCCCCGACATTCTGTTTTTCTCTATGTAGCCATCGGCAGCACGCTCGCCCCGTAGTCTACCTTTAACATAAAAATAAACTACAAGCAGTATCATTGTCATTACCAATGTTATATGTTATAAAAACATTGTGTCATATGTGTCATATAGTTAGTATATATATATATATATAAGATTTAATTTTCTTAGTGATTTCGATACATAAATAGGTATAACCTAAATGTAATTCGGCAGCACGCTCGCCCCGTAGTCTACCTTTAACATAAAAATAAACTACAAGCAGTATCATTGTCATTACCAATGTTATATGTTATAAAAACATTGTGTCATATATGTCATATAGTTAGTATATATATATATATATATATATAAGATTTAATTTTCTTAGTGGTTTCGATACATAAATAGGTATAACCTAAATGTAATTATTTGTACTGACGTTTAGTCGATCTAGTTTGTAAGGTGAATATTAAGTAAAAACCCTGCGTTACACTGTACCAATTTTAATTAATTATAACATAATCCTCACGAACTACATCTCTAAATGATAATGTTGATTTGTTTTAACAAATTTTCATAGCTAACCTTAATTTTAATTCAAGTACAATAATTATTCAAGATTAGTTTTAGTAGAACTTCAATATGGCTTAATTCCAAACCGTGATTATTTATTATTGATCACATTGATTAAAAGAATAATTACGTACACATGTTGGATTTGGCTTTTGATCATTAGTTACAATACAGTGAGTTCTTTTATTATTATAATTATGGCATTGGATATTTGTTTTTTATGGTCTTCTTATTAAGTGCCCTATAGTCCACGCAAAGGCACAAGTCCCCATTCTTTTTTGGCACAACTATAACTGGACTTGCTTATTCTGACTCAGACTCCCGTATTATGCCGTTAGCACAAAGATCTTCAATAATAGACTTCACCTTTTCTCTTTCGGATACCGAAAGACGATACGGTCTATAAATGACTGGGGTGTCATCATTTAATTTGATACACATCTCAGTCAAATTAGTTTTGCCCAACTCAGCAGTACAAAACGCCATTACATCTCTGTTGTCATTTAAGAGATCGCAAAGTTCTTTTTTCACATGGTCCTGTAGCTCATTATCCGTGTTTAGATGATCAAACTTGATATCGCGAGTCTCTTGAACACCGACCTGTTTCTCTTGAACCGACACACAGTTTTAGCGTCATTTTGTACTTGCAGTTGGTTTTCTTTTTGTTTAAGCACGTCAACCACAAAATCTGGTAACACAATGCCTCTAGCCACTAGCTGCCCTTTTTACAAACTAATTGAGGACGTTGTCAGACCTAACGCCACAATATTCGATCGACGAATTTATAAATGCCGGGTAAAATTGATATACTCTGATTCGGGCTTTAGGCACGCCTCCGATGAGATGTACAAACTCGCTGGTTCAAGACACTCAGAGGTCGTAACCGGTATAAAAGTTGCACCAGTAACCTTAACGGATTCTTCAAGAGTTACTTGTGCCAGCCTGTCTATTGCTTTGAATAGAATCAGTTCCGTATCAGTTTTGTAGACTCGTACGTTCGGCATCTCCGTGAGATTTTGACCGATGAGTTTATTTACGCCGTAAAATAACATGGTATGCGGTAATATGTATGCATATATTTCCTCATTCAGGAAATCGACCTGGATGGAAATTTTGACTTGTGCGCTGGGTTTAACAGAACAGTTCGCAAATCCTTTCAATAGCGGTAATTCGCTCTGATCTTGGGTAACGAGCGTTGAGTCGATGGTGATATTATCGCTGAGTAAAGTGCATTCGCTACCAAGATCTACGAAAGCTCTCATACTCGTACTTTGCTCGTTAATTGCGACATCCTTGTAATACTTGTCGCAAGTACCCAATGCTGATTCTATTTAATTAACGCTTTTGGTAGCAGTTGCTGCGTGTGTCTTATCTGCGTTATAAGGAGTTTTGTCGCAGGAACTAGCATTATGGCCTACTCGCTTACAATTGCCACACCTAACTAAGTCCTTTGGGCAAGCCTGCCAAAAATGGCCCTTTTCTCCACAGTTAAAACAGCTTATTGTTGTTTTCTTTATATTATCTGGAGCTTGTACTCGTTGCTGTTCTTGTGGATCAACGACTGGATGATAACTTCCAGTGTTCTTAGCGATTTCCTCCCTTTTAGTGGAAATTTTCCTAAAATATGTAAGAACATCTTCAGGTTCCTTGAAACAAGATCCCTGAGCGTTCATACGGATATTGTGTTCAAATATACCGTGAGTGAGACAATCAACTGCTTGTAACCCACGTATTCCACACCGGTTAATGAGTCGAATTTTATCGTAATAATACTCTCCCAGGGTTTCGGTTTTCCTACTTTTTCGAGCTAGCATTTCAGTTAGAAGATCCCCATAATTGTCTTCACAAGGAAAAGCTTTCAAAAGCTTATCTTGCCATTGACGCCATGAATAATTTACACTAGTGAGCCCATCATACCATCGTTTCGCCAAGCCAACAAGTCGAGGCAGAGAATAGTAAATGGTTTGTTTTTTAGACCATCCATATATGAGAGCTGACTCGTTAATTTTCAATAGCCAGTCATTCATTGCCTGAGTTTTGGCCTGAGGATCGAACTCAGGTATAATATTTTGTGACCCGTGACCGTGAGCTGTACGGTTTTTACCCTCCAGTGCTGCCACTAACTGCTTTAAAACAGACGATTCAGCCTGGTCAGAACTCGTATTTGACGGACTACTAACACGCCGACTTCTCTTCTTCCGTTTTGTGCGTCTTTTTGAACGGCTACTCCTAACCGGAGAAGAGGTGGTGCTAGAGTACGATGTACTACTACTTTTATTTCGCTTACGGGTAGAGCTAGTTTTTGTGCGTACATGACTCGAACTTGGATGCCCTCTTCCTTCCTTAACTTTCCGGCGAAGATTCCCTTCGTCCGACTCGGCCGGTAAAGGAGGTGTTACAGGTTCAGACATCGCCACCTCTCCAATATGATGTACTTAGACGAGTATCGCGTTGTTCTCAGCCACACTTCTGATATGTGAAATCAGAACACTCTTAGACAAAGTATTAACTTTATTATTCTCATCTACACATTTACATTCAACAACACTCTCGCGCGCGCCCTCCATTAACCAGAATGCCGCCACCGGCCGCCATCATTGTCACTTTTTCCGTCCGTTGGCTCCATCTATCGGTTATGCTACGAACTCCGTAGTCAGCTATCAAAAACCATTCGTCCGATGTATCTTGTATTTATTGATCAGTCATATCCAACGGTGTTTCTAACAATAGTGACAGTCCTTTGCCCACATATAAAGCTCGTTGTAAGTGTTAAGGGTTCCGTAGCCAAATGGCAAAAAACGGAACCTTTATAGATTCGTCATGTCTGTCTGTCCGCCATTTTTTTCCGAAACTATAAGAGCTATACTGTTGAAACTTGGTAGGTAGTATTCTGTGAACCGCATTAAGATTTTGATGCAAAAATAAAAAAATAATAATAAATATTGGGGGCTCCCCATACTTAGAACTGAAACTCAAAATGTTTTAATAGTTTGCGTGACAGACGCTTCCAAAGTGGAAATAAGTTGGTCCCCCCCGCCCCCCCCTCTAACTTCTAAAATAAGAAACGGAAAAATCTAAAAAAAACATATGATGTACATTACTATAAAAACTACCAACGAAAATTGTTTTGAACGAGATCTAGTAAGTAGTTTTTTTAATACCTAACTTTGCACCTAATTTATATGGGGCGCTATACATACCAGGTGCAAACTTAACTTAACCACCTAGGGATGGAAAGTGTTTGTACGGAACCCTCGGTGCGCGAGTCCGACTCGCACTTGGCCGGTTTTTTCTTTACGAAAATTACTACATTTTGGGCGACCTCTAAATGTTATGGGATTGATTTGAAAAATGGTGAATATAATTTTAGTGGGTTTTGGACAAAAAAGAACCCTGTGGAGAAATAATATTCAAAATTTTTTTTTTTACCACCCTAGTCCATCCGTTTCGGCGTGATGCGAGGACCAAGAACCAACACATGGCGCTGTACCGCGCTGGGCCCAGGCGCCTTTTCGTTTTTAATTTCTTTTTTCAGAAATTATGACATTCGTTTCTCAATTCGGTTGTCTTTTTACAAGTTTTTATTTACTTTCACCTGTCCCGTTGTCTGTTCTGTAATGGAATTTTGCAAGTTAAATTTGACCCACCTTCCGATTTCCGATTGAGCTGAAATTTTGCACCAATACGCAAATCGCGTGACAATGCAATATTATGATGACGTGGATCTGATCTGACGATGAAGCTGGAAGGTGGCCATAGGAACTCCGTAATAAAACCACAACTCCATCGAGTTTGGGCTCGTTTGAGTCGTCTTGATGAGTACTTTGTCTTCAGATAGTTCCCAGGATCTGATGATGGAGCCGGAAGGCGGCCCTAGGAACGGAAGCCTGTAATAGTGCCAATCTACCGAGTTTGGGCCTTTTAGAATCGTATCAGTAGCAATTTATGGATGTTCAAGGAAAAGTACTACAGTCAGCTATAAAACCTTGTCACAAAAATGAAATTATTGACAAAAACTTATTTATGTTTGCTGCCTCCGAACTCCGACATTTATGAACCGATTTCGAAAACTATTTTTTTATTCCAGAGTAGGGAGATGCCGACTGGTCGTAAGTTGGTCTCGTTTTAGTGAAGATCTGATGACGAAATCCATGAGGAAATTCTGTTCAACTCACATAATACAAAAATACATACTTAGCTACAAAACACTTCTACAATAGTCGCTTAGCAATATGTTATTTTAGACTATATATACGAAAATATTAATGAAATTGTACAGAATAGCCGTCTATATACTCCAGTGCCAATTTTGTCACCATTAACCGCTTGTGAACTACACTGTGAAAATGCCCATTTTGCCCTGTGATTCAATGGCATCACACTGCCTTTCACACTTTCTGTTTATAGTATAATGATACTATGTATAAACAGAAAAACCATAGTGACTCAGCGTACAATACGAAACATGGCTCCCTGACTCAGACGATGCCACCGATGTGCCACCGCCACTAAAGCTGAATGAGTGGAATCTCATTCATCTATTTTTAACACAATTTTCACATAAACATTTAACCTACCTATAAATTAAACATTGTGCGCTAAATCGAGTCTCACAAAGCCTGTGTCCAGTGGGCCGTGCATTCGATTAACTTTGCAAATGGCCGCCTCTTGTATCAACTGTAGAATTGATACGTTGATGGGTTTCCTTTTGATTGAAAAGGTTATTTCTGACTGGAAGTTTAACTTGGTTGTTCATTGTGGATTGAAGATTTTTTTCCTGTAACAATGATATAAACACGCAAATCTGATTGAAATGATTTAGCGATTTTAGATTGACGGCCCTTTTAACATGTATTATTTAGACCACGTATTTAAGCAATACTTACGAATGCTTTGAATGAGTGACCTAAGAACTGAATGTTAGTCCAACCAAACCAAGGCAAAATTGGTAACCTATGATTATGGCGACCACATAATATTTCCCTCTCTCGGAAAAAATAATATTTTCAAGTCATCTACATACGATGTGTATTCAACCTCAACGGGATTTTAAAAATTGACCAGTAATAACAGCTTTGTTTTTTTGGCGTCCGCTATCAGATTAGAATATCACGTTCTCGGCGTAACTCGCCGTATAATTTTTAATCCTTCTTTGAAATACTTCAAAACAGACTTAATTCAATTACATTTTTATCCTAACTTTCAACTATTCCTTTAACTGCAGTAGGTCTAATTTGTTACGGTCACAAAATGAGTCAAAACACCCGAAAAGAAGCCATTTTACACAATCTCACAGATTAGTAGCAAATGATAACTCTGTGGAAACGTGAATCATGTTGCATAGGTACACTTAAAACCATTATTTGTTATCCGGCCCTTATCGCTAAAGATACTGCATTGTTGTTGGGCCTTAAGTAGGTATAAGATTACAGTTGCAATTTTAGACCGGTGAAATGATGAAATTTTTGTTGATGCACTTTGTTCTTAATCCCCTTGAGGCCCCTACCGCTTTTTCTGCATTTAGGAGGTTTTTTAAATGTCGCCATGGTGACGTCATACGGCTTCTTTTTGTTTTCAGGTATACATTAAGCCGAATATTATCTGATAATCCTGTTAGGTACCGCTCCTGAGTTTTAATGCGAGTGTTGTATGCAATGCTACCTGCCAAATGGTGTTCTAGCTAAGAATCATTGGATTTCCGTGTTTATACATTGCCCGTTTTGTATATTTGTTCGGTATGCTTTTTAAAACCCTCATAATTATTGTAATTATTTTGGAGAACCGCATTCAATTAATATTCTGCAAATAAACAAACACTTCAATCAAATAGATTTTTTGAACTATTTATAATAGTTCCAAATTAGTTTTTAACAACAAAATTTATCGTCAACAATTAATTTTAAAAAGTAATATACGGAAACATGACAGGGAAACGCTCATAATTCATAAAGAGATATTTAACTTACAATTAAAGAACCAATTCGACGGCTTGGACACGTACAATGATGAAACTGTTGAAAATCAGTACAACCACATAGTAAATAGCATTAAAGAGGCCAGTAGTAATATCAAAGTAGTAAAAAATAAACACAAAAGATTAACAGAAAAAACATTAAAACTTATAGAAGATAGACAGGCTTTAAACCTAGCAAAAAGTAGTATTGAATATAGAGCAATAGATAAAAAGGTAAAACGCAGCATTCGTGCGGATATTAGGAACTATACCACAAAACTGGTTGAAATAGCATTGATTAAAAACAAGTCCCTCAAGGCCGCCAAAAATGGTGCGTCGCAAGGACAAAGCTGGATAACGAGCTTAAGGGACAGGACTGGAACAAAACATGGAGATCGAGACAAAATTTCAACTATAGCCACAGAATATTATCAGACCCCAGACTCCCACCGTAGTTATGATCTACTAATCGGAGATGAAAGTTTCAGCGCCATCCCAACAATTACAGAACATGAAGTATATTTAGCACTTCAGAAAATGAAATACAACAAAAGTGCTGGTGAGGATGGTGTTACAACCGAAGCTTTAAGAGTTGGACAAGCAACACTTATTCCATACATAAACACATTATTCAACAAAATTAATGAGACAAATACCTTACCAGACAAAATGTGCCACTCTAATATTATCCTGCTGTACAAGAAGGGTGACAGGGCTGATATAGGTAATTATCGCCCTATCAGCCTTGTCTCCCATCTTTACAAAATATTTATTAAAATAATAGAAAACCGCATCTCAGGGCAACTCGATCTCCACCAACCCCCAGAATAAGCAGGCTTCCGCTCCGGCCTTTCCACCACGGACCATCTACATGCCTTAAACCAAGTCATCGAAAAATGCCAGGAACATAACCTCCCCCTACATTTAGCCTTCGTCGATTACTCAAAGGCCTTTGACAGCATATCTCACCATTCTATCTTCTCTGCATTATACCACCAAAACATATCCCCATGTTACATACACCTTATAAGTGCTATTTACAAAAGCAGCACAGCCGCCATAAAACTCCAATCATCCGGACCATCCTTCGAAATACAAAGAGGAGTTAAACAGGGAGACCCGCTATCGCCGAAACTTTTTACCAGCACATTAGAGCACGTCTTTCAGAAACTTGCGCCGCATTGGGGAGACAAGGGACTAGTCGTTGGAGAAACGAGGTTAACCAATCTACGTTTCGCCGATGACATTGTGCTATTCTCCTCAATCGCAACCGAGCTACGCCACATGCTACAAGATCTTAGCAATGCAAGCCTCGAGGTTGAATTGGAAAGGAATATGTTGAAGACCAAGGTCATGACCAGAGAACAGCACACAATGTAGGGTAGAGATAAACGGAGAACTTATTGCATATGTCCATGAATACCTCTACTTGACTCATTTTCGAAGGACTGGCCAGATACAGCTCAAAACCGCGACAGATGGAAGAAGAGGGAGGAGGCCTTTGCCCAGCAGTGGGACATAATAGGCTCATAATAATAATCATAATAACTTATAATAGTCCCGAGTTATTAAAATGTGCTCGACTAAAAAAAGTAAAAGAGCGCGACTCTTGTATAAAATATAACACCAATATAAAACTCTTAAAACACTTTCATCAATGGCACTCAATCTTCAAACACATCGTCAGTCAGTCATTCATGAAGGTATAACCAACAGGTATAGGTTTGGATGAAAGGCGGGCGCACTGGGCCGGACGGGCGCGCTTCGCTGCGCTCGAGCTAATTTTAACCCCTGTAGGTGTTGGTCCTATTGGGTATTTAAGAGTAAAAGGGTCATACATATACTGTAAAATACATAGCTCCCGTCCTTGAATAAACTCGGGTCACCTAGATTTGTTTGCTACTTTGTATTAGTTGGATTAAATAGTGCACCCGTGATTTAATTAAAACTGTTATGAGCTGCTTCTATCTCTTTTCTATCGTCTGTAAGTAGGTATCTCTATCATCTCATATGCGAATGCATGCTTATTCGAAATATTCATATAAAGCAGATGACAAGTTTTCCTTAACAAAATAATTATTATTTCAAGTAAAACATTTAGTTTAAGATAGCAGACGTTACTGCTTGAATAAAAGTAATAAATATTATTTCGCCGAAAATTGTATTAAGTAAATGTAAGTAGTCTTCTTTTATCCCAAAACAATATACCCAATTTCTGAAACAAAATAGGTTTTCGACATCGTTGAAACAATCTAGATTCTAGACAAATCCGGACTTTTCTCGTTGAAATATGAGTCAATTTGTGTAACCTATTGTGGACATATTGACAAAGCTTTTCGCTACACGTATAGGACAGCAGCAGATGCCCAACTACGCTTTGGGCACTAGTAAGTTTTTCATATTCGTACGAGTATGTATCAAAATTCGTATGTAACAACTATTGAATCAAACGAGTAAAAAATTATTTAAGAAAACTTTTTTACGGGCCATAAACATTTCAGAATAGAACTTTTCGCATTTTCTCATACAGAAAAATAGTTGCACCAGAAGAAATTGTATTTCTGAGAACAATTGAACGTGTTACTATAATAATACTAAAAGTCTTCCTACCTATAACATGTAAAGAATTATCCCCTAACTCCTAACCATTAGGGAATTGCACCTTCCATCATCAGCTCAGCAAAATTAGATGATAACTACCTGAATATCTTTATAAAATACATGATCAGAATCAAAATGTTTATTTTGTAAGTAGGCCACAAGGGCACTTTTACACGTCTGACAATGAAAAACATTGTTAGTTCTTATAATATTTGAGGGTTGCCGTCGATTTCTCAGATCGAACGTCAGATCCCGACATGTTGACAATGGTTCCATCTCAGGAGTATACGCATTTAAATATAAAAATAAATATTGATAATCGGTTCACAATTGGCGCAATGATCGCGTAACATACACACCAAAACAACATATAACTCATTCCTTTGTTGAAGTCTGTTTAAAAGAGCAGCTCGTGTTTTATAAACTTTGAAAGCAAGTTTCTTATTGCTTTAGCTGTCTGAATAAATATACGTACTTAAACTACAATCTAAACGAAATTGTTTATTATAGTATACATATGTATATTTTAACATTTCGATCCAAAATGATTTGTGTCATATAATTTCAAACGAATGGTTCATGCGTTAAATATATTGACTTCTTTATAAAATCTTGAAAACGTTACGTTATCGGAAATTGGGTACGCAATCACGAAATCAGATAGCATCCATCATACCAACATCCTGAGGAAATCGGTTTTTCAGAGCCATTTCCTTGACGTACATACGGACGGCTCGACTGCCGCGGAAGCCTCCCACTATTTCCGGACGGACCGGAAACGCCGTCATGCGATACCGAAGGCATTGTGAGCGACCCAGTTATGAATACCTGACTTGAAGTCTTCGAGTTTGCTTTGATCTGTCGGTAACAATTGGTTCAGAGTATTTTTACTATATTTCAAAACTAAGGAGATCTTAAATTGCGTTATTTTTTTGCGAAACCAGGAGCGTTTAGTTTCGATTCAAAGGGAAAATCCATGAGTTGTGAAATTATTTCTGTTTTTTTGGGTAGACCGATTATGGCAGACTAATTCTTTTTAAAGATAATGTTTTAAGGTGTGTATCATGATCTCATTTCTGCATAAGTGTGCAAATTTAAATTTGTGTTGGTGTACATAGTTACATACCTACTGTTATATTTTAATATGGGTATGCCGTATGCGTAATACAATATAACACAAAAAATCTTTATGACACACCAATACGAAAAATATTACACTTGAAAGCTTAAATTAATAATGACAGACAATATGCTGTCTTATCACTAAACAGATATCTCTTTCGGACAACCTTTGGGTAGACGAAGAACCAAACATAAACACTATAAAAACTATAAGAAAAAAACATACATTTGTAAGTAAGATTTATACATATTATGTGTATTATCTCATCCCGTTACGAATGCGGAAAAATTCTTTTTTTTCTGAAATATGCGCCGGAATCGCCTCCTTATGGATTCAGGTGTCACCTCACTGTCAGCTCCGAATTAAATAGCCCTAATTTTCACCTTCTTGTGTATTCAGTTACGCTAACTAAACCTTTACAAATAAGGCGTACTCTCGCAGCAGAAATTTCCGGAATAATCAAATTTCAGGAGAAATGTACGGTTCGTTGGCGTGAGAGATGTTGTGCCGGGCGGGATTTAACTTGGTTTGTAAAGGGAGAATAAATATTGTATATTAAGTGACAATCTTACACAAATCGTGCTAGTCTCAAAATAAGCGAAGCTTGGCTTATAGGTACTAGACGAAGACACATAATAAGAATACAAAACATTCACATAGGATCAAATATTTGAGCATCATCCCTAAATAATCCCCCGCCGGGAATCGAGCCAATGATCGCTAACTTCCTAGGCCCTCTCCCACGGAGCTAAGCACGTATGTGTAACTGTAAACTTACAGTCATACAGATATACGTCAGTTTTAGCCTTTACAAATATCCTAAATGGGTGTCATTTTTTAAGTGTTTGGGGTGCAGATTTCCAACATGTTAATATCACTTAACGCTTATCTATATAACTATATATTGGTAATATCTAGACCATATACACAGCATAATCGAATTTCGTGAGAAATGTTCGCTTCGCCGGCGCGAGAGATGCTGGGTGGGGTTTAACTCGGTTTGTAAAGCGAGGAACACAAAGACTGCTGTTGCGGCTGTTGCCATATTGCATGCTAACGAGCAATCATCTCTGTGCCGCTCCGTGAACTGTTGTTACTGGAACAGGCATTGCCCTAGATCGAACCCAATTAGGCAATGACCTAAAGGTATTTTTGGACTACGAATACGTATATTACATACTATTAAATACAAACTATTTATATATATATTTCACAGACAAAATCACAATAACGTAGTTTTTAAACCTGTAGGTACTAAAATTCTATAGTCTATGGTACCCGCTACTGAATTTTAATATTCATAAGACATCTCTCTACCTACCCAAATGAATTTGAAAAAGAGAACCACAGCATATTTGATTTAAAAAAAACAAGCTACTGTTCCCTGATTGGTTGAAATTACTTGTACTCGAACTGAAACGCGGTACTCGACTCTCAGAACCTACATTGTGCAACGATTGCATAAAATACTAATTCAGTGAGGAAGATAAAACCCAACAACGTTCACGAATATCGGTTTTCTTCATCCAACATACATTTTTTTTTTATATATCCGTTTAGGTGTCCCACTGCTGGGCAAAGGCCTCCCCTTCTTTTCTCCATTCGATCCTATTGCCAGTGCGGTTCTGCCATTCTTTGCAGAATGCGTCCAGATCGTCCCGCCATCTCCTTTTCGGCCTGCCTCGGTTCCGATATCCATCTTGTGGGATCCATTGGGTTGCTATTGTGGCCCACCTTTCCGGATGCATGCGACAGACATATCCAGCCCAGTCCCATTACAAATTGTTATTTTCATTACCCATTCAAGACCCGGCAACGCTACGCGTTAATACGACCACGTCATGTACTAGTATTAACAGCATTCCTGCAATAATGTAGTGAAAAATCCGCATAGACTGGTGACGCGTATCGTCATGTGCATTAAATAGGTTAAATTATACATACACACTGTCTTAATATGTATGACTTCAATTCATAGCAGTCAAAGTGAAATTTCAATGCCAATTCATGAATAAAGTAAACCATCCACAAATATAATATGTCCTGACATTGGCCTCGAGCTGCCATCCTCGGCTTAGTAATAATAATATAATATGTCAATAGGATATTTCTGCACTGCTGCTGAAATTCCAATTCGTAATTAATAATAAGTTTCTCTAATATTGAGCTTTAAACCTTGAATATTATTGAATGAACCCTTTCAAATTCACAAAACAAAAGGCCATTGTACAAAATCACGTTGTCGTGAAAATTAGCAGGCCTGCGTTAATAACATAATAGCGGGTAGTAAAAGGTTGATGTTATAATATTAGAGAAATAGAGACACTTGAAACTATAGAACATGAAAATTTCATAATTCATACCGATGATGCAACCTTCTGGATACAAAGATACACATAGTTATAAATTATTAAGTCTAAGTCTATTGCTTCTTTATGATTTTTATTTAATGTCATGTCTCATGTAGCATCAGATTCAAGTTTTAGAAGCTAAGAACAAGAAATACATCATCGAATATATTACAGTGATATTATTTATTATTCATCGTAGTAAGTCCATATAAACATAGTATAATAAATAGGTACATATATATTGGTGAAAGTGATAGTGGTGGATTCTTAAATATTATTTAAGATTACTACCGAAAAATCGAAAGTTAAGACTGACTCTAATACCACTGCAGTGCTTATATTCAGCATTCATGTCAATGCTTCGTATATGAAATGATATTATGTATACAGAACTATTCCATTTCAAATCAGGGGGGGTATTCGACCAATTTTAGAGATATAATGGAGATCTCTCCTTTTCATCGCCATCTGTCACTTTTGACGTGTGCCTACTTGACAAGTGGCGATATCGCTAGAACATCGCAACTTCATCAATTCGGACGCGCAAAATTTTCGTTTCCTTTGTATGTGACGGCATAAATAACAGGCGCATACTTTAAATTGACCGCATAGTACGTGAAATTGGTCCGTTACGTTTCGTTCAAAACAGAAATTTATATACATGAATAACATTTTTGACAATCATTATCGCCTTCGTATTTCCAAAATTGAGATGGGATATGTCACTTTTAAGCTCATCGCGCTCATAACAGTTATATCGCCATTGAACTGTCATTTAAATGCGATGAGCTTAAAAGTGACATATCCATCTCAATTTTGGAAATACGAAGGCGATAATGATTGTCAAATTTTTTATTCATGTATATAAATTTCTGTTTTGAACGAAACGTAACGTACTAATTTCACGTACTACGCGGTCAATTTAAAGTATGCGCCTGTTATTTGTGCCGTCACATACAAAGAAAGCGAAAATTTTGCGCGTCCGAATTGACGAAGTTGCGATGTTCTAGGGATATCGCCACTTGTCAAATAGGCACACGTCAAAAGTGACGGATGGCGATGAAAAGGAGAGATCTCCATTATATCTCTAAAATTGGTCGAATACCCCCCCAGGGTTATTCCACGATTGCAAAAAAAATAATCTTTTGTTTTCGTTGCATTATGGATTCCATTTGAATATACTGGCAATGCGGTATGTTATTCACCGCGTATCTTGAATTGAATATAATTTTCTGGTCGATTCTCGCTTTTCATGATAACAAATTTTAAAATGCCAAGTCACTGGGTATTTTAATTGTCTGGGTCAGAACAGAGATGTATTAAAAAAATACTTAATTCAGCACTTTCTGGTGCCGATAATTTTTTTGCCCTTTGGTACTCTTGATTCAAATAGTGGATACATTTTGTATTCTGAAAATCCTCATAATAGAGATACAACAATTTAATAGGAAGGAGCGCATTTATTTTACTTATAACCATTTATACTTAACACGTTTCACAAATGAAATCTACTTACTTGAGTCATAAGCCTACGTAGTTGCTCGGCCATAAGTAATTTGCTATAACATCCAAATTAACTCTCTCATATCATCATCATTGGCCTTTTGTATCTATCTATAAAAGATGATTTGACCAATTGGCTGGATAGACCGATACCAGAGCGACAGCCACGGCCACATAATTGACAAATAAATGTTGCACCTATAAGAGAGCCAAACCATGCTTGATTAACTCATTCATATACGGATTTTCCTTGCGAAATTGAATCCGAAATTATGAGATACACAAGAGAACCTAGGTTGTAGATATAGCTCAGGCAGTCGTTAAACTTAAGTTACAGTGGCGGGTCGGAACACATTGCTCGTAGAACCTATGGTGGCCGTCGGGACTGAAAAGTTTTTGAGTGGCCAACGCGGACCGGAAGATGCAGGGAAGGCCCCCAACAAGGTGGACCAACGACCTGGTTCGGATCGCGGGCAGAAATTTGATGAGGGCGGCGCAAGACAGATCGCTGTGGAGAACTTTGGGGGAGGCCTTTCTCCAGCAGTGGTCGTCTATCGGCTGATGATGATGATAATAATATATGATGATGATATACGTATTTGGAACGAAGCATTTTCTGAATCACCGAGTCGGCCTCTGAAATATTACTGAAACAACATAAATATATTTTTTCAAAGATATCGAAATAATTTTCTTCTTTTATAGCACTCGGGATAACGAGAAAGATGGAATTCTTATTTAGAAAATAATAATAATTCCATGTTAAAACCAAAACATTGCTGCTCAGTGGAATTATCGAATAAATAAATATTACATTCCAGGACTAATTCGGTGTTCCTAACGACACGTGCCCGAGATTCCGCCACTTTAATTCCTAGGTATCTATTCTATTTAGAAACTGGTTTTATTTAAGTACCTTTAAGTGAAAACTTTGCAATACGATTACCACTTAACCCATTATGACCTGAATTAATATATGGTTTTAGGAATTGATGATTCTTGAATACATCGGTGACAAAGCTTCTCTCAGTTATTTAAAGTTAAATGTACTTTTTACTATTGGTAGAAACAATGAGTGCCAAAGACACCGCTGGTTAAAATGAGTTTATTGCATCTCAAATAGCAACCATCGAGATATGAACGATATATTATACAACTCAAATGTCTGTATCTCAATGCCAATCAAATTAGACCCATCTCAAGTGCCGTAATTTTTTATTAGTTGCTCCTACTTACCTGCCTTTTATGTTTTTATGTGCCGCGAAACATTCTTTGTTTACACATATTTTTCTCTTCTGTCCACAGCTTTTTCACAAGATCTCACATGGATCATTTTTCTGGGCCAACAAACCCTTCCTTATACCGAAACCACTCAATATGCGTACCGGCTTATGCCGCCACTGTTTGATATTGCCTTTATAATAAAATAATGTATCTAGCCTCGACTTGCATGGAAAAGGGTAGACAGAGGCATTCACGGACTGTTGAGTACTAAAATAAAGTAAAAGAGATTTTTTATGTTTAATTGATGAAAATTCATGCACATGAACGTCAATATTTTCTCACTACTTTGAACAAAGAACTCGACTTACCTCATTTCATTGCGTAACTCCATAGGACGCTAATAGGGCACACTATCTATTTCCCGAGATTGGTTGAATACAAGCTTTTTTTATGCAGTGATACTTTTACTTACTTAGTGATACTTTTTTTATGTACTTACGATTCAAAACTAAGTAAGAAAGGAAGGAAGGTTTAATGGAACTTAACCTACACACTCGTATTATTATATATAAATTAATATATAACTTGGGTTCATACTCCTAGTACTTAAGAAACCTATAATACGCGTAGTTTTATAAAGAAAACCATTGTTCTGTGCTACCCAGCCAGACGACAAGACGGTTGTATACTACTCGTAGATAAGAACATATCACACTATCCTATGACGTAGGTGCCCAATGTGCCCATTCATTTCGAGTTAATGTCACGGTACAATGAGTCCTTCATTCGATTTGAGTGATGTTTCCTACCATTTTGGGGTACTCACCTGTAAACTATTTTGAATTAGAGTAATATCGTCATCAGAGGAATATGGAATGTGAGGCCCGAATTCCCGTTATTCAATTGTTTTACGATATAGTCAAACGACACATCCATTTGGTACTTTGTACCATAATGTGTACCATTATGGTACTTAAACCATTGATGTAAAGATCAAAGCTCAAAGAAGAAAGTTACCTAGTGGAAGAAACCGGAAATCGAACCCGGTAGCTCCTGGATTGCCGGTCCAGCGCGTTAACCTTTCCGCCACCCTGACTCTCAAGCAACCTTTCGATTTTTTCCTTATGCTTTGTGTGTCGATCTTTGCATTGTTTATTTGAAAGTCTCCCACCAGGTGATTCATCTTAATTTTTCTTCGAGCTTTGATCTTTGTATCAATGGTTTATATTTAAAAAAATGTGGTGCGCACCAACATAAAAAAATGAGACATTGGATTTGTTAACGTTGATAGTCATGTTCATGTATTATGATGATGATTATTATAAGGATGAATATTTGTTGTTACAGACCTCCAGTTCCCTATCGATGTATCAGGCGTCCAGAACGACCATCCATTTTTGGACGCGGATTCTCTGCAGTCGCTCTTCAGACGGCTGACCGCGCTGAACCGCTGCGCCAACATGAAGCTGGAGCATCATCACCATCAGAAGAGATCGGTGAGTTTTTATTGTGCTTCTTTTTCCAGGGCTTCAAATAAGGGGTACCCAATACGCGGTGCTGATAACTCTGCCCCGTAGGAGTGTATTACGTGAGAAGTACGAACATTCATTCCTAGAAAAACATCATTTCAGTATTGTTTTAGTGAAAGTCGTCAAAATCACACAAATGCCGAAATACTTTATTGCTGGGGAAGACAGGAATCTCCACAGCCCAGCGCAGTACGTGATGTTTACTTAGTTGTAACTGTTCCCTGCGATCTTGTCCACATCGTCGGTCCACCTTGTTTCGAACAGTGCCCTTGAAATATCCTGCTTAACCCGTTATTTACTAAAGTGACACTCACATCGAACCCCTCGTGTAGTATTTCACAGAAACTGGCGACAACAAATACCTGGAATGAGTAAGAAGGTATCCAACGTTAGGCACATTATAAACACATTAGGGTTTTCATAACTTCTAAAACATGCGCGTTTCACGAGAACTTAATACTACTTATACTTACTTCCAAGTAATACTTCTACCTGCCTCACAAGAACTATATAAAAGCATAAAAGATAACAATATAGGTACATTGTGTTTGATTAAACATGTTTCTTAACATAATATTATTATGGGCTATTGAGATGTATTGGTTTATATTTGAAACCTACAGTTTGAATATTTCATTGATAATTTTTGTTTCAAAAACTATTGAAACTAAATTGTCAAAATTCACGCGGAAAATTAGTTTTTTCAACTTGTTTTCCTTTTCAACTGCACGCAATGAAAGCATGAAATAGCTAGCTACGTTACTACCTATTAGAACTCGGGGAAAAGTATTATTCACTTCAAAAAGTTGGTTGAAATTATCAATATATTCGACATGTGAAAAAAAAAATTTTATAATAATAAGAGCGTAGTTTTCAAGTGCCGTTTTATTTCCCAATTCTGGATGTTATTATTTCGTATTGAACCTATCCTTTTTAACTATACCTATTTGTAAACTGAGTTCTCTCAGTGCGATTCAATCACCTCTAATTGAAAAACTTAGATTGTTATTTGTTACGCCTTACCATTGTCTTTCTAAACTATTAGTTAGTTGGACAACTTGTCTCGTTATATTTCTTCTATAAATAGAATCACTGGACTTGTACTTTGTTAGAAAAATCACAACCTATCTCTATGAACATGTTAAATGCGAGTAAAGCAAATATTTCAATTGGGTGACATGTGAAACTTACCTAAAGTTTTCATAAATACCTAACCTTAATTAAGACTGTGCCGAGCGTTAGCGACTGAACCATAGAGCGCGGGGAATGCGTATTTAGATCGGCGCGCGGCCGCCATAGTAAAAATGTACGGAGAATCAAAATCGCTTTTTGATAAATCTGGACCTTTAATACCAAATAATAATTGAAATATTTGATGCGGACAAATGGTAATGTATAAATTCATCTTTTTTTGAACTGAAAATCAGAATAGATTTTCATTGTTAAAGTATAAAAAAACAGTTAACGCTTGCTTACGATTTTACAGTTTTCGTCCAACTTCACTTAGTTTTCTAGGGTGAAATACTAATAATCTTGTAATTTTTCTCCAGATGTGTTAACAACTTCTGTTGTTAACACATTCTTCGAAGTGCTAAATATATAGTTTAGAAATGGATTAAACAACTAGTGTTGACGTTGTCTACTTAACGACAACTGCCTATTTTTCACATTTCGCTGGGCGCAGTTTAAGAATGGAATTAACAAATTTGCGTTTTCAAGCTTATTTGAGTCCCTAATATAGTGCAAGTACAAATTAATAATTTAATTAAAATGCCTTTAAGAATTCAATATCCCGTCCTATTCTAGAAAAGCAATATCAAAAAGAACTCTTAGACTCTAATTACATTCCCAGTTCGTTAAAAGTAGTCATAATATTAAGTATAATAACGTTCTTAATGGAAGTTAATTATTGATTTAATTCCAATTTTGAATATTGATGAAGTAATAATGCTTGATTAATATTTTTATACTCTATCGCTTAATTGATTTTTGACCTCACGCCGAAGAATTTGGATATTACGATGGGAAAACCAATTTCCTGATTCGAATGAGCTATGTTAAAACAATTCGATTTTAAATTAATGGTGGCAAGCTATTTAGGCGGCAAAATAGTGACGGGATCTTTGATTTTTGCGATAAAATGTACTACAGAGTAAGTGTAGTTTAGCTCCACAATAGTTTAGTTTAGCTTTTCGGGTAGTACAGAACAATAATTGTCTTTGTAAATATTTTTATTTGCTCTAAGTCTACGTTATGTTACTTATGTGTGATGTTGATGTCCATATGTTTGACCACCATATTACTTATAATAAATATTTTGTAAAAATGAAAAGCTTATTAAGCAAGTCCAACTAAACCTCTAACAATGTCATTTCAAAAATATTTCAAGTTGCTTGACAGTTCTTAAAGATGGATCATTTATCAGATATGGCACCGCCTTTCTGTCATAATATTATGGAAATGATACTGAGACGGGTTTTGTTACCTGGCGAGTAAAGGCGATTGATATAACTTTCCAGACGTCAGGCAAAAAAGTGACATTGACTGATCGTATACAATTGTTCTTTTTATTTTATTTTTTATACAATAACCTCGTTAGAAATATCTAATACCTACAACGAGACCGTTTTTACATGATTTTGCAAAAGGGGCAACGGGCTCAAACTGCACGAGGTGTCATTAACATTGAGAACTTGTACTTAGATAAAAACAAAACGGACAACCCAGGTGACTAGGCTATATATCCCTACCATGAGATAATGGGACCGTACTCGATTTGTATGAAAAATAGCACAGCGCCTCTAGCGGCTACTTTATTGAACTACAATTCTCCATACAAATCCTTTACGCTGTCACAAAACAGATAGGTACAGAAAACAATCTACATACAAGCGCGCTCGAGCAAACGCACACATAGACATTGCTCACGGACACGATATCTCGGACCAGTTCAGACCAGCGCGAGCGCGAGTGCCATCCGCTTGACGTGTCCGTGAGCAATGTCTATGTGTGCGTTTGCTCGAGCGCGCTTGTACGTAGATTGTTTTCTGTACCTACTTATCTGTTGTGTGACGCTGTCGCTAGCGAGTACGGTCACGTTAAGTCATGGTAAGGGTACTGAATATTGGCGCTGACTGTTGTCCTCAGGCGTCAGTTGTATATTTAGCTCCAAATTCTTCTGGATAGTTAAATATTTAAGTTAATAAAAAGGTTACAATATAAGATCTTAAGTCTGAGTGTATATTTACTTTATTTTTAGAATTCGGACGTTCCTTTAACATACCTTTATATGTACATTTTAGACGCAATTAGAAGTTATTAAAGGCGCATGAAGAATAATTAAAAAGGCTAGGTACATTATCATTACATTATCTTTCTACAAAAAAATACCCATACACAAATATCTCCTGTACGTCTAGCATAACTGTGACGCGACAAAAATTCGCGTGACAAATACGGCGTGTCACTTTCGTTTCCATACCGTGCGAGCAAGAGAGATGATGCTGAGACGCGCGAAGTCGCGGCAAGATATGTTAGCCCTGCTGTACAAGTTCCATCGTGTAAACATAACTAAGAGTAATATGAATATAATGCATTCGCCGATAAACATAAGATAAACATGTAAAGGTGTTCGAGTGCCGACCACTTACCCTTGACTTTATGGACATTTCTAAGAACATCAACAGGCATAAAAGTAATCCCGCCACAATAGAAGTTTAAACAGTATAATCACTTGTTATAAGAGTCCTTCATTCTTACCAAAGAATCATGTGATCATTATCACTTCATCTGTGCCTACAATTAATTTGGTAGGGCAGGCTCTACCTCATAACTATTTACCAGGTATTGCGTCCTTTTTTAAATATTCAATAAATACTTTGGACACTTATTACATACATAAGTTGTAGGTAAATAGGTAGTATTGAACAGCCGATGCTGCTACGGAATCGATCGGTAAGCCTGAACTTTTATATGAAGTTGAAGTACTGATATTTTACAGCATATAATTTATCTGTGTTCTTACTTCCTATATGCTAGCGAGCTTGTTCACTTTCCAACAGATTACGGCTTAGCCGTACTTGTTTCTGACTTTATGAATGAATAAAATAGGCATTTGATGATACTAAGCTCAATTAGTGGTTTTAAGTTTACACGTATCAGATATCAGTGGAACCTGATGATCCCCAGGAATTATAAACAGTAATATTATACCCAAATCTACCTATCATATGGATGCATGATAATATAATGTTGATATATATAGGTAAATAAATAATATCGGGACAACATCATACAAATCGATCTTAGTTCCAAAATATGCTCTAGTATGCTGTGTTATTGGTACTAGACGACGATATACATACTTATAGACAAATATACACTTAAATACCTACATAGAAATACTCATGACCCAGGTACAACTATTCGAGTCTGTTATACGTAGGTATGTGTTAATCCAGGATGTCAGCTATATTCATACCAAAATTTATCGAAATACGTCCACCCGTTTTAGCGTGAAGAAGTAAAAAACATACACACAAACACACTCACAAACTTTCGCCTTTATAATATACTTAAGTGTGATTTAATGATTTTATTAATGAGATGGCTATCACCGACGCTTAGTAATAAGCATTTCACAATACTTTCTTCTATGGCCAATATATAAAGGTAGATGTACAGATAAATCCCATTCAAACATATCAGCTCTTGGACAATACTATCGAAAAATCGACTAAAGCGTATTCGATACCGACACGGTGTATCGATTACCATTCCCACTATTTGCATATCGATATATCATACAAATTATACTTGTTTGTTCTATAGATTGGAGATAGGGCGTTTTTTTGAGTAGGTGGATGAGGTCTGTTGAGATATTTTTGATATTGTTTATTGATTGTTTTAGCTACAATGGCATACATGTATTTTATTGTTCATAATCTGATAAAAAAAATCAATAAATGTGTTGCAGCAATTTATATTATATGGGCCGACTGTAAAATAACTAAATTATGGATCACTTGCTAACTGTGGAAATTGTATGTATACAGCGTGTATATTTGATATAACCGCAAACTTTACGGGGTCTCAGTATAGGCACTTATTGATCCGTAAATTATTTAAAAAATCGAACTTTTTCCATATACCTAAAATAATATTTGTTTGTTGTTGTTTGTGGACACTTAACATCGTGATGTCACAACTCTCACTAGTAATAACTACGCCATACATTGCTGCTCAGAATTACGACAAAAATTAATTCCGCTATGGCATTTAACGCTAAATTAATAATTGTTATAAATATAAGATTATATTATAGCACTAAAATCTCCGTCTGGCTCCAATTTGCGGTTGATATCAAATATATAAAATATACACGCCGTATGTTCAATTGTTCACACTAGGAGGTGCCCGCGACTCCGTCCGCGTAACTTTTTTTACCGTTGTCGGGTAAAAAGTATCCTATAACCATATTTGGATGTCCAGCTATCCCTGTATCAAAATTGGTTAAAATACGTCCAGCCATTTCGGCGTAATGAGAGGAGAAAGGAAATTATGCCCAATAGATGGCGCCTGACTGGCATGGCGCCGCGCGAGCATACAAAACAAAAGACGATCCTGCATCACGCTATTAAGATTTTCTCATCTAGAATTGTATACAATTTTTTAAATCGAATATGCATGTTTTTAAATTTATTTATTAATTGCGGTGAAGTTAAGGTTTCTTTAATAGTTGAAAATCAGACTCGAATACGACTTGCGAGAAACGTCAAATGACGTCATATTTAGCGAGAATAATACAATTCAAATGTTATATTTGGCACACTCGAATGCCGATAGTAACGGTTGACATTAAAATGGCTTCATTTTCATCTTTTCAGTGCAGTCGAATCGCCCCCCAGCCATAATTACGCTGTATTGTGTATGACGAAATATACGGATCCGAGATAAAATAATGCACAATATTGATATAAAACCTTTCCGGTCATTTAACTAAATACAGACGAGACGTAGGTATCGACTGTCCATTGTCATTCATACGAGTAGCACGGCAACGAATATAATTGATGATCAAACGAACTTACCTGTACGTGAAGTTCGATCACAATTATATGAGCAGCTTCATTCTTAGCGATTTATAAACATATTTGTAATATGGCCCCACATATTAGCCTTGCACGGATTTAAGAGTAGGAAATAAATAAAAAAATAAAATAAAAGGAAGTCAATTGACATCCGTTGATATTGTAGTTACTTCTCCCAACCGCCGACTGATGTCGCTCTCGTCATTATGTTTATAGCCCAAATTTTTTTTTTTTTTTTTTTTGGGTCGGGCTAGTAATAATTTGTTTCAGTACCTAATACTATTGATATTACTGCTATAGGGTGGGTGACTAAATCGCTAAGAATGAAGCTGCTCATATAATTGTGATCGAACTTCACGTACAGGTAAGTTCGTTTGATCATCAATTATATTTCGCAGCTTCATTCTTAGCGATTTATAAACATATTTGTAGGATGTTAAGAGAGTTGGAAGAAAAAGAAAAATAAAAAATATATTAGTAATAAAAGACGTATATATGCATATATATATAATCACATTCAAATATTTATTGCAGTATCTTTAATTTATTAACTACAAGTAGGTACACTTGAAGAGAGGATAGCATTGGCAAATTCTCTCACGTCATCAACAATATCTCTATTATAAAATAAAGCGAAAACTTTTGATGTTTCTGACCACCCAGCAGCTTTTCTAATAATATCCAAATTAACTCCAAGTCTGTTGGCGGCTGATGTGGCCGCATGTCGAGTACTATGTGCTGTGAATATTGAAGTGTCTAAGCCACTATTATTTAATGTGTCTTTAATCCAACTACTTATAGTCTGAGATGAAACTTTGTGGAATGGTTTTCTGTAACTAATGAATAAATGTTTATTACCCGGTTTACGATAATTCTTAGTTTTTTCTATATAAGCGATTAAACACTGAGCAGGACATATTTCTGGCCGGATATTGAAAAAAGGTAGCTTAAGAACTGGTTGTGTACTATTAACTTTTGATGTTTTGATAAGATCTGCAATTTTTTTTTTTTAATAATTTCAGATGATCCATGTACTTTAATGTTATACATTTTTATTAAAGATAACGTTTGTACTCGATGTGCGGTCACAAGGGCCAAAAGAGTAATCGTCTTTTTGGAAAGTCATTCTAGACTAAGGTCACTGTTTGGCCAGAACCTAGATAAATGATTAAGAACAATATTTGGATCCCAAGTCAGATTATACTTTGGAATGGGTGGTCTTAGGCGAAATACACCATTCATAAATCGTTTTAACATATTATCATTATCAGCAAAAGAACCCATTAGTAATATTAAAGCAGATTTATGTGAATTTAATGTGCCATATTTGGCACCTTTATTAAACATCTCCGTTAGAAATTCAATTATTTTAGGTATACTAGGTGATAAATAGTCAAATTTATATTTTTTACAAAAATCATACCATTGTTTGATTGAACTGTCATATCCATACTAATATTATAAATGCGAAAGTGTATCTGTCTGTCTGTCTGTCTGTCTGTCTGTTACCTCTTCACGCTTAAACCGCTGAACCGATTTAGATGAAATTCGGTATGGAGATAGTTTGAGACCCGGGAAAGGACATAGGATACTTTTCATCCCGAAAAAATTTAGTGTTCCCGTGGGATGAGCGGGTAACACCGCGGGGCACAGCTAGTTGTTTATAAGTATTAGCAGAAAGTGATGATAACATGATTTTAATGGCATCGATTGAAATTGACTTCTTTAATAAAGCCTGCCGGATAATTTGCCGGCAACCAGGGTAAGTTTGTTGCTCAACATCAGGGACGACGATCTGAAAGGAGACACCAATGAGTGTGTATGTGGTTCAAAATACAACGGTTCATCTATCAATAACTTGCGAAAAAGGGGATACCAAGGCTGAGTAGGCCAGTAGGGTACGACGACTATACCCTCAGCCTTGTCAAATATAATTTTTTGTAACATCTTTAATACCATGGCAAATGGTGGAAAAGCGTAAAATTGTAGATCTGCCCAGTTTATAGTAAACGCATCAACTGTTAGAGCATCCGGATCGTTTTTCCAAGATACGTATACATCACATTTCGTATTACGCCTAGTAGCGAACAAGTCTATTGTAGGTTTACCGAAAAAAGAGGAAATGTCATGAAAGGCTGAGTTACTCAATTCACATTCTGTATCGATATTTTTAATTCGTGACAGAGTATCTGCTTCCACATTTTCTTTTGTATTTATGTATGATGCAAATACTACAATTTTTCGTCTTTCACACCATTTCCAAATTGAATTTACAATTTCGTTAAGATGAGGGTATTGAACACTACCCATCTTATTAATACAAGATATTGCCGTCACATTATCAATTCGTAATAATATTTCGCAATTAGACATATTTTTAGCAAACGTTTTTAATGCAAACTGAGCACACATTTTCATTGTTGCAAAAAGCGCCCCAACCAGTGTTTGAAGCATCTGAATATATTTGTAATTTATAGTCATAAAAACGTAGTGGATTATACCCTTTGTCAATAATTGCTAACCACCAAAGAATGTCATTTCTGATGTAATTAGGTAAATCAATAACCTGATCATAAGAATTATCGCTTAATAAACTTAAAAATTTTAAGCGCTCGAAGGCTTTTGTATACAACCTCGCGTATTCTATCGCGGGACAAGCTGATGATAAAAGACCTATAAATTTAGCGAAATCTCGCAATTTACAAGTTTTTAACGAATAGAATTTGTTTAATGCAGCTTTTATCTTTTGTCTCTTGTCGATTGGTAATTCAAGCCGCATATTAATGGAATCAAAGAGAAAACCTAAAAATTTGCATATTGTATGGGGCGTCAAACTACTTTTGTCGTGGTTAATAATAAAACCTAATTTCTGTAATAACTTTTTTGTAAACATGACATTTGTTACACATTCCTCGTAGTTCCGGCCTATACATAATATATCATCGAGGTATATCACAGATATCAGATTTTTTGATCTTAAAAATTCCATGACAGGTCTTAAAATTTTTGTAAAAACGTAAGGTGCAGTGGATAAACCAAACGGAAGGCAATTAAATTGATACATTTCTCCGTTAAATTTGAATTTAAGGTACTTTCTAAAATCTGAATCTATAGGAACCAAAAAATAAGCATCTTTCATATCAATAGTAGCCATAAAGCAATTTTTTGTTATTAATTTAATGGCTGTGCGGTAGTCTTCCATCTTAAAATGACGCGCATTTATAAATTTGTTTAAAATTTTCAAATTTAGAATAAATCTGTAATCTCCATTGGGTTTCGGAACCAAAAATACATTAGATACAAATTCATCTACTTCGTGGTCGCATCGAGATATAGCTCCGTTTTGTAATAACGTATCAATTGATTTATTAAAATGAAATAGTTCAGTATCCGATTTCGGTAATGTATCAGGACAATGATCACGAAAGGGTTTAGAAGTAAACGGAATTCTATATCCTCTTATCCAAGATAGAATTCTGGAATCGTCTGTAATTTCCAACCACGCGTCATGAAAATATTGCAAGCGGCCGGCGTATACCTGGTCGTGCGTGTCTACTGGCGGTGGTGGTGACGGCGTTGGCGCAGCCGAAGACAACTTATCGTCGTTCGTGGTAGAAGGACCTAGAAGGTACCATACAAATATTTATGTAGATTACTGACAGATGTAACCCTTATGGTTATATCGCATCAACAGCATGTTATTTTTTCCATAACTAGTGACAAAAATAACCCTGGTGGTTACTTCGCATCACGTATATGTATATGGTACATATATTTTTAATAGCCATGCTGATTAAGTATCAGTGACAAAATTATCCCTGATGGATAATTCGTATCACAATAAAAAACATACGTGTGGTTTTCACGAACAGTCCGGGTAAATAAATACGCATTTTTTGTGACAAAAATAACCCTGATAGTTATTTCGCATCACTAAGTGTATTTTTTACCTTATAGTTAACAAAATCATGCCCGCTGCATAATTCGTATTAACATGAGGGTAGATCTGTCGGAACCTGCGTAACGTTTGTAACAAAGAAATCTCTTCGGGATTTTGGTAATGCTTTCGTCTAATGTTTGTAAAAGTAATTTATTTATCTGTTTAAATATTACTCATATAATTCTTACCGCAGAATATGTCCTCTTCACTTGATGAACTTTCTATACGAAGTCGACGACACGTGTTCTGTTTTAGCTTCTTCTCTAATTTCTGGATTTTTTCGCGTATTTCACTATTAGTTTCACGTTCTTTACGTTTCCTTACCATCTTTACAACTTTTACTACTTTTTTAATGAGTTTTTACAAATTCAAAGGTAAAAGTTGCGCGGAGCGTGCAAAGGCTAACACACGGAAACACATAATGACGAGAGCGACATCAGTCGGCGGTTGGGAGAAGTAACTACAATATCAACGGATGTCAATTGACTTCCTTTTATTTTATTTTTTTATTTATTTCCTACTCTTAAATCCGTGCAAGGCTAATATGTGGGGCCATATTACAAATATGTTTATAAATCGCTAAGAATGAAGCTGCGAAATATAATTTAAATAATAAATGTCATGTCATAAACTCTTTATTGTTGATTCACTGATTTATCGAGTTGGCTAGATTTGTATATTATAGAAATCTTTTGACAAGTTGCACAATGATTGTCACAATGTCACACCCACTCATGAATTCATGACACAATACAATACAATAATGTTTTATTGCACGCGAAATGAGTTTACAGAAACCGACATGTTTCAAATTCGTATAGAGGTCTTTATCAGGGACTGCTGGCCATCGGCGCGCGCTATAAGTCAGCACCAATCAATAAAATCAGTGACAAAGTTACCGCGCCGCTGTACGGGTAGCAATACGAGTTCGAAACATGTCGGGCCGTTCCTGGCAATTCCACATGAGTGTAAACCGCTTAATACAATAATTAAATATGTATCACGAAACTTTTAATAACTTTAACTTTTAACATTTTTCCAATTGAACATAATAATTATCCTTGAGATTAGGTTATAATATTAAAATGGTGGACAAATTTTTTTTTTGAAATGAGACATTTTATAAGATGGTTGTAGAGATCATTGTGATTTTGAGCGTGTTATACTGCTTAGCTACTTCTACTGCTGACTGTAGTTTGAGCAATGTATCGGCTATATTAGGAACACGCCATATTAAGGCGTACTTAAGCCCAAAGTACTTATATATTTTTTCTTTTCCAACTAGTCATTGATAAGTCCTCTTTTAGAGCTAAATAGAACATATCTCTTAAGACGACATAGTCATGAGTTTGGACCGAAGTTATCACAAACTCGAATTTAATCCGAGGTCAGCAAAAAATATGTAACGAACATCGTAACGTATTCCAAGTATTCTGTATGTATGAATAGATACTCGTATGAACAGTAACTATTCTTTACTACTAAGGTAATCCGCTTAGAAACTCAATTTGTGAGTATATAAACGGTTGCCCTACAGTCGTAACCGCACGGTGCGGTCACATCAAATTGCAACGATCTTGAGTCATACAAAGATCATAACAATTTCACCTCACGCGAACGCTGCCGACCTTTGATGATCAGCCTAATGATAGTTTCGACATGTTAGCTACTGATGGAGCAACTCCGGGGTGAACATAGTGTTGTGTTATTATTGTTTTTACACCTAGAATATAACTAGTGGCTCTGTTAGCTGTAGACCTAGCGATTTGTTTCGAAATGGACGAAATTTGTATTTCCTTACGTTTTCAACCTGATGTTCTGGTGGAATGCCCCTAGAGAGTCTCTTCAGCCGGTCTCTTCTTTCCGACTCTTGTCGCGCGACATAGCGCTACCCGTCACTCTCTCACATTACTGCACAGATAGAGACGGGTAATTATCTCGCGCGAGAAATAGTCGCGTATGACAGCTATGCTATGGTGCTCGTCGAGAGTCTTTGCAATGAGATTGTTCGATTTTAACTATTAGTAGTATAGCTAGTCTGGCTAAAATATCTTTGCCCCAGCAATTTCAGTTTTTTATCTGTAAATCGGTTTATGACAATACCGAAGATAGGGCACTAATTAGTCTTGATACTTGTGTATTATTCTTAATCTCTAAACTAGTATTAGATTCTAGCAATTTTTTTTTAATTAGCCTGTTTGAGTGTCCCACTGTTGGGCAAAGGCTTCTCCCCTTGATTTCCACGACTGCCGATCAGATGCCTCCTCCGGCCAGCCGTTGAGGAACGTGTCTAGATCGTCCCGCCATCTCCGCCTAGGCTTGCAAAAGCAAATTTAATATAAATAAAAAATCTTCTTGGTAAGTTATGCTTTTATCAGTATTGCACTTATAAAAATATTTACAAAATATTTATAAAAGATATTTCGGAGGACTTTTGAATTGTATTTAGTGAGTTTACATACTGTAATTCAAAACAGTAACTTCAGCAGTTATTGACATTCTTACTCTAAGGGGATTAAAACAAGATAAAAGTTTGTATGGCCTGTATGGGTTAATTTGAAATAAAAATTTGGTTAATATTGCCATATTTCGTTAATATTTTGACAGTTCATTTGTTTGGAAGAGTTATTGTGGCCAGGCTCTATAACTGTGGTCTTAAAAATTTCATCTCCCCAGTCCCAAAAATCGGCACGGTTCGGTATAGATACGAAAACGGGTCCATATTGGCTCACATAAAATTGATCCTCCGAATTTTTCTTCTACTACCGATTTCTAGTCAGAATCATCACTCTTCCGAATTTTTAACTTCATACATTTGTCCCTCATAAATTTGTACTACTACCTACCGAGTTCATAATAGACAGTTTTCAGAACATCGTAATTCATAATGTCGTCACTAAGATTATGTGTGTACTCATAATGCTGATTTTCATATTTCTTTTATTCAGAATCATAAATTACGATAAACTTGTCAATCATAACATTTAAACATCGATGCAGTTTTTCTCCATATGTTTTTATTCATAATACTTGTTTTGAGTTATACCGAGTTAAGTGTACATGCAAGCAGGCATGCACGAATTTTGACGCTCCGCTATACGTGGTTACAATACAAACCTAACCTAACCTACAGTTTTCGGTTTTGGAACCACGTTCCATTTTGGCGCAGCTCTTCCTAACGGCATTATACACTTAGTAAATAAAGTTTCTTCCCGAATCCATCCTGGCTCTGCATTTGCTTATAAAAATTTGATGTAATAGTAGATTATTTACAAGTGTTCGTGCAAGCAAGCAGGCAAGCATTTTGACGCTCCGCTCGCTTCGCTCGCTCCGCTATACGTGGTCATAATACAAACCTAACCTAACCTACAGTTTTCGGTTTTTGAGCCACGTTGCATTTTGTCACAATCTGCTTATAAAATATGGGATTGTGGAGTTTATGAGTACATAGAGTTTATGAAACTAGTCTGCTTAAAAAATGTATGACAGTGAAAAATAGGATCAAAAACAGTTATGATGAATAAATGTATGAAAACAAAAAGTAGTATTAGAGATATTTATGATAATTGACATTATGATTTTAAATGGTTCGGAGTAATGATCGGTAGTAATAGTGACTAAGTATAAATAGTGACTATTATGATGAAAAATTGTATGAGTAACATTTTCGGAGTTCCAATAATCGGGGTTGAAAAATTATGTGAACTTTGGCGCACCCTACGAAAACATTAATTTAGGGTCACTTTGAATGCCTTCAGAATTACGTGGGTAATATGTTCTAACGCTACTTGAGGCATAGAGCAACGCGATAACTTCCATAGTACGGGCCGGTGACGCTTGAAATTGACTTCGCTTTGTTTGGGCACGGGAGTTATGGCTGCTGCACGGTGGCTGTGATAACGTGTAATAGACAGCCTACCTATAGTTACGCTAATCCACCAACATAAATGGGTCACTATACAGTGGTAAAGGGTGGGTTTTCGACTGAGATAGAGCCCAGTGATGACTTATGGCTTCGACTAACTAAACACGTGTGTAGAAAACTATATCTCTACTTCACCCTAGTGGAAATACATACAAACTCAAAGCCTTACTTAAAGATTCATGATATTGGTTACTTCCCATTCCACGCAATTTTAAAGTCCGGTCTGGTTCTCCAGAAGATTTATTTGTGTCTTTCATTTTTAAAACATATTCCTATTTAAATAAACGATACTTACTATTAAATACATATGAATCAACATAACTAGATGCTATTGCAAGACCTCCTACTTTTTGAAAGTCAGTTGAAAATATACACAATTTTTTAAACTGAACTCAACTGTGTATAATAAAATTCACCGTAACATCGGAGTGAATAATTACGTGTAGAGTTTAAAGTCATTTTATTAAAGTATAATTTATAAAATTATATAAACAACTTGACATATTCAAAAACACTTTAACAAAACACTTGAAACTCCATAAATAAATTAAGATAGTAGTGAAATACTGCGTGAGAAAACATTCAAAATAGCCGCCATCAATTCTATTTTCCAAGTTTTGAATTTGACAGGTCACGCGATCCGTTAGCAATTAACGGACGTAATAACTTCTAATTAATGCGGGTAGTTTACAATAACATATTAAGTGACAGGTTTAAAGAGGCGTGAGAAAAAATGCCATATTTATTACATGTCAGAAGAAGTGTTAATTTCTTCATTTTGTTTTCTGCTTATTATACTTATTGCACTATCTGAAATGGTTTTGTCACATTATTTGGAAATTTAAAAAAAGCAAATGATGAAAGAAAAAGTACCTAAATCTAAAGAGGATCAAACAAAGGTTAGGAGTTACGTACATTTCTGCATCGGTAAGTGAAGTCCCACGGGGACACGTTGCCAGATTAAAGGACGGACGCTGGAGCGAGAGGGTCATACAATGGTATCCTAGAGATGGAAAGAGCAAGAGGCAGACCAAAAAAGCGTTGGAGCGATGACATTATCATAACCGCTGGTGGAGACTGGCAGAGGCAGGCAAGGGATCGGCGCACGTGGCACAAGATGGAGGAGGCCTATGCCAGCAATGGGCGCCCAAACAACTAGAAAACTTTCAAGACAGTGGCTTATGAAAGATTATTTTCATTTATTGTCTGAATTATATAGAAGTAATTTAATTGTTTAATTGTAGCAATGTTTGGAATAAAGAGGCTTTATTATTATTATTATTATTATAAGTGAAGTCCGCCTTGATAAAAACGCTATATTCTCTGCTGACAGGAGTGAAACTACAATTACAATTAAAAATATAACTAAATCCGCACTAAGCAGTAAATCCCATCAGCTGATACAATAAGACTCATCACGGTAAGGTCACTTCCAACTAAAAGGACCTGTATACCTTTAAAGGTAAACTCATTTACGCTCTTTTGTTGCGGTGGAGTTGAATCCAATTAAAATGGTTGTCATTGATGTAAAGGTCCAACGAGGTTTAATCCTCCATGGCAAGAGCTGGGGATTAGAAAATAGTTTACATTTGAAATTGGAACATACAATAAAGGCCTATTGACCCTCTGTCTTCTAGCGTAACCAGCTGAAAGGATAGCAATTAAAAACCTGGGCGAACAAACTTTTCTTACTGAGTGAGTGGACGTTTTTTTTTTTTTGATAAGTTCTTGCCGGAAGTATACATATATTTCTATAACTTTATCAAAAAAAAGTTTAATTGACGGTGTGGTAGTAAAAGTCGAGTAATTTTGAACACAGATATTCATTCCATTAACATTTGTTCAAGTAAAAACGTTTTCCTCAATGGGTGCCCTTCGATTGGTCTTAAATTTAATGCTCTAAAATTGTTTGCTACGCAATATCTTAAATATATCATGGCAGGACAGGATAACAAATGAGAGGGTTTTGGAAATTGCACAATTACCAAGCCTGACTGCACTACTTAAACAGAGGCGCTTGCGCTGGCTGGGTCATGTGCACAGAATGGAACCCTCTCGTTTACCGCGACGTGTTCTGCTAGGCGCAATAGCGAATGCAAAACGTAATGTCGGAAGGCCCTTGCTTCGCTTTAAGGACTGCGCGAAGCGTGACATGATTGCCTTTAAGATAGACCACCAAACCTGGGAAGAACTCGCGGTAAGGCGCACAGACTGGCGCAAGTGTGTGGCGGACGGCCGCAAGTGGTGCGACGATGCATGGTTTAGCGCATTGACTGACAAGAGGCAGAAACGACATCTAGGCGACCATACTAACTCAACAACGGTCAGTGTCTCTTGTCAAGTTTGCGGTCGGGTATGCCGATCGCGTATCGGTCTTTTCAGCCACCAAAGACGGTGCTTCGCAGACTGAAGACCACAAATCGTCTGTAATAGACTGAAGGGCCTATGATGATGATGATGACTTATTCTTTAGCATAAAGATTTTTTTGCATACATATTTTCTGTCCTAAAACATGTTTGACCTAAAATTGTTTAGTATATTTTTTTATGATTAAAAGGCTAAAAGAATGAATATTGTTAGGTATAATTATTCTTTAGCCTAACATAAAAACTCCTAAAAATTCATATGCTGAAGCGAGCAAGCGAAAGTATAAGCATAAGTCGCTCCCAGAACAATAGTTTAGGTTAGGTTAGAACTGCGTCCCTAACAAAAATAAGGTGCTCCCAGAACAGTAGGTTAGGTTAGGTTAGGTTAGAACTGCGTCCCTGACAAAAATAAGGCGCTCTCAGAACAGTAGGTTAGGTTACGTTAGAACTGCGTCCCTAACAAAAATAAGGCGCTCCCAGAACAGTAGGTTAGGTTAGGTTAGAACTGCGTCCCTGACAAAAATAAGGCGCTCCTAGAACAGTAGGTTAGGTTAGAACTGTGTCCCTGACAAAAGTAAGGCGCTCCCAGACCAGTAGGTTAGGTTAGGTTAGAACTGCGTTCCCGACTAGAGCATGGAATATCGGAGCTATTTCTAATACCGGTATTCACACCGATATTGAAATCTCAAATACCGGTTTTCCGGTATTTCGATATTTTTTCGATATTAATGAAACTTGTTTAAATACGTTGAAAGTCTAGAATAAGACTATAAGCATACCGGAATGGTTTGTACAAAAAGTTGATTATGTTCTCGCTGTTGAGGTAAAAAGTTGTGTGTGCCACACGAGAGCAAAGTTGTTTGCATCTCATGCTGTTGGGTCCCTCGCTACACTCAGGATTCTAAATAAGAATCCCTCGCTACGCTCTTGATTCAAACATAGAATCCTTCGCTTGCTGAGGACTCAAAATCAGCACTCACAAGAAAAACCAACTGCTCACTTTTTGGCCAAGTATCTATTATTCAAACGGCCTTAGGTAGTATTCGAGCGACCTCAAGCCTGCTGGAACGGGGATCACAAAAAACAGAGCCAATCTTAAGTGTTGTCTGTAAAAGACGATCTTATTTTGCTGCAGGTGTTGGAAACAGAAGAAAACGCTCGTTCCGATTGTAGAATCGGAGGCCGTGGGGAGCGATTTGTAATAATAATGTTATTATTTTGACTTATGAATTAATGTTGTATTTATTACTTCAAAACCTCAAACAACGCATCAATATTTTAGGGAACTAATTTCATAATTATAAGAATTATTTACCTCCCCACTATTATTATTATAAGAATATTATTATATATAATATTATAAGATTTATTTGAGTCCCCAAAAAGGAAGACCGTTCTGACCCATCTAATTACCGTCCCATTGCCGTAACCTCAGTGTTGTGCAAAGTTATGGAGCGGATCATTAACGACCAACTGATCCGATACCTTGAAGATCACTCCCTAATTAATGATCGTCAGTATGGCTTCAGACCGAAACGATCAACGGGCGATCTTCTAGCGTACGTGACACACACACCTCTGGGGGGAGGCTATTGATAAACACGGCGAGGCTTTGGCTTTCAGCCTTGACATTGCCAAAGCTTTCGATCGCGTCTGGCATAAAGCACTTCTTTTCCAAGCTTCCTGCGTACGGTCTGCCCATCCAGCTATGTAAATGGATTGCTGACTTCCTGCATGAGCGTAGAATCCGCGTCCTCGTCGAAAGGTGCGCTTCGCGTTTCATGACAGTGAATGCTGGCGTCCCACAGGGCTCTGTGTTATCGCCCACCCTCTTTCTTCTGCATATCAATGATATGCTACCATTAGAGAACATTCATTACTATGCGGATGATAGTACGGTCCATGGTCGATATATTGGTCGGCCGGGAGCTTGTAGGGCGGAAATCGGCGCGATACGTTAGAATCTTGTCGTTGAACTGGACCAGGTTCTGGACCTCATTAGCAAATGGGGTTCTGTTAACCTGGTTGAGTTCAAAGCCAAGAAAACCCAGGTGTGTGCATTCTCTACCAAGATGTCTTCGTTTCTTCCTACCCCTAGTCTCCAGAGCACTCCTCTTGGTTTGCGTGATAGCCTGAATATGCTAGGCATGGATATCCACTGCAATCTTAATCAAAACGAATACATCGAGTCACTGACTGCCAAAAAACTGGGGATCCTGAACAGGGTGCGACGGTTCTTCACGCCGGACCAGCTTTGCCTTCTTTACAACTCAAGTTCGGTCGTGCGTTGAGTACTGCTCGCATCTTTGGGATGGCTCCGCCCAATATCTACTCGATGCTCTTGACAGATTGCAGCGTCGGGCGGTCCGCATCATAGGTGACGAGAAAAGTACCAGATTCCTCGAACAGCTTCAATTACGTAGGGGCATTGGGTCGCTGAGCGTTTTCTATCGCCTATACCATGGCGAGTGTTCTGAAGAGTTATTGCTTCTTATCCCACCCTCTCCTTTCCGTCATAGAACCTCACGTGCCGGTTTGCGATGTCATCGCCTCACCGTGGAGAATATTCCCACACGTACCAAGAAGTTTGGTAATTCCTTCATCTGACGAACTATTAAAATATGGAACTCCTTGCCGGCTCATGTGTTTCCTCCTTCTTATAACTTAATTGGGACCCTTCAAACGAAGCGTGAAGAAGCATCTCTCGGGCCAGCATGGCAGTGTCATCCCCTTTTTGCTTACCATCAGGCGAAGTGGAGCCACTATGTTATGCCGTTATAAAAAAAATCCTCGTTCTAATATCGAAAATATCGAAATGCCGATATTGGGAAAAAACAAAATCGATATTTCAATACCGCAATTTTGGTCCGATATTCCGGTTTTTCGATATTATCGAATACCGGTATCCATGCTCTATTCCCGACAAACACAAGTCGCTCCCAGAACAGTAGGTTAGGTTAGGTTAGAACTGCGTCCCCAACAAAATCTAAGTAATATTAATTTAATAAATGTGACAGTTTGGATGCGATTATTAATGACACCAATATTCGGAATACCAATTTATGCCTAAAATACATTCGATCAAACAATGTTATTCCATACAAATGTTAGACTAAACATTTTTCGGCCAAAAAAATATCTGCAAAACAATTTCGGCCAAAAAATTTCGACGTAAAAAACAATCGGCCAAAAATTATGTGCCGAAAAAAATATCGGCCAAAAAATTTTAGACAAACAGATAGACCCTTCCTCAATATACCAACCACGAAAACTTAAAACTCGCTGATTTTGAATTTCTCCGAAGATGCCCTTACACATTGAAAGAAAAAAATGTCGAGAGTAGACTGGGTACGATTGTCACAATTTTTGACAATTTAGTAGTTACCTGGGACAAAAGTAACTTGAATCGTAATTTGTACTTTTGTCTACGTATATATACTAAAATGTTGGGACCAAAGGACGGTAATGATAGTGGTAGATGAGATATTTTTTGTCGATCAGTTTTTCGAAAATGTTCTAAATGGCGGAGATATAGAAGTTGTAAACGTAGAAAATTACGAATTTCTGCCATTTCGAAACTAATTCACGAGGTCTACAGGCTCTACAGCTGACAGAGGCACTAGTAGTAGTTAGAGTGTCCACAAGTCATTCACCGTTATACTACGAGTATTTTAAAATACATTTCTTAGACTATACAAGAGCATTCATATTTTTTTTACCTTCACTATCTACTTACAGTTTTTATAAACAAAACGAAGTTTTAATTACTTTTTCGCTAGCAGAATTATTAATTTCACAGCAAATGACAGCTTACGTAAAACAATCCTCAAATATTGCGAAACGCAATTAAGTTACAACGACTCCTCCAATTAGCCGGGCCGAAATTTCCTCATCATTACTGAAATTTGGTTCTTACCTTAAAAAATTCAACTGAATTAACATTAATACCTTAATTAACGGAACTTGTATATTTATTAGTCCCCTAAAAATAGACACACGATCGCCCATGTTTATTTTATAATTGTTTTGCTTATATGATTTAGTAACATTTAATATTGTAACATTTGTAGCTATCAGAAAAAATATAACTTTCGTATTATTGACAAAGCTTATTATACATATCTTGCATCATTTAACTCATCGCAAAGCATAGGTTCTCAACTAGAGATTTCCACTTCATACGATCAGCGGCGACGAAGGTGAAAATTTCTGGCTTGTTCGATTAGGAGTAGACATTTTTTTTTTAGTTGTCAATTGATATTTTTTTATTCGGTTAATTTCTATGTACAGGGTGGAACATCTGAGTGATCTACAATTGTAAAGCTGGATTTAACCCAGATAGCCCGACCAGGTGTTATAACACCGCACATTTTTTTTTAATAATTTACTCTAATGCTTGTTGCGATTTCAGATAGCGCAAAATTTACCCAGGTTCCAAAAAGTGCGTTTAGGTGAAAGTGGGTTAAAAGTAAGAAAAAGTCATCAAAATAAAATATTTTAATATCTGTGACAACCCTTCTAATTCAAAGGTTTTATTTACATTTTGAATTGACACCTGTCTAACTTAAGCGATGTTCAAAAGATGCTAGGGTTGATACGAGCAGATTTTTACACTAATGTTTAACAAACTGTATCTCAAAAATGGATAAAAAAATATTTATATAGTCCATTGGTGAAAAATGAAGTACTCAGTCTGAACAATTCCCTGTTTGCTTAAAAGTCCTTCGATCTGTTCCACCCTGTATATAGTGATCTAAGAGTCAGAGATTACTGTTAATGTTCGACATTCCTATTGAGCGCTGAAAACGTTCCATACAAATGGCTAGCGGGCCGCGACTTCATCAGCCCCGAAAAAATATACATATTCAATTGGTTCAAACGTTTCAAAATGATTTGATTCATATTCGCCAAAATACAATCCAAACTTGAACAAGAACACAAAATGGAAAATCATTTTCGCCTTCGGCAAAATAAATAAATCAAACCAAATTATATTGAATAAAAACGATTTCAATTACATACCAGAATGATTTATCAAGTCTTGTTAGTGTACCTCGGCGTGAATATATTCATCATTTTTAAATATGAACTATACACTCGTATACTAGCCTACCCTCGTATAATAGTTGGTTTTTAATGTACAAAGTGGGTATACATTTAAAAAGAAAGTTACTTAGTTTCAATATGTTATTTTTTCTCTCGTTTCCTACTTGAATAAACTTTTTAAAATTAAAAAATTACATCGTCATCGGTTGTAATACAACATTTTCTTGTTACATATGTGACGTACCTATAGTTCATACAACTGTCCCTCAGACTATAAGATTAACTGGTCGTTTTACACACAATGTCAATAACTCGATATTTGTAGCGCATCATCGCTTCACCAATTTGTTCAGATGACTGACAGAAAAAATGCCAAGTCACGGTATACTAGTTTTTATTATTAATGATTTATTGATTGATGTCTAGATCGGCGAATTTTTGGGGGTCATTTGTATATTATTTACTTAGCGAACTTTTCGTGTGACACATGTATAACCATAACTGACTGTATAAAGCAAGTAGCGAGACATACGTGTAGTATTCATGCAACCTAACAGATGGTAAAAACTGTAATGGTATATTCTTACTACATTGATTATCTATAGCAATAATAAAAATATGCTCTATGAGTCTATGCCAAGGATATTTCTTATGTTTTGAAGTATAGTATCGCCTGTTTCGTTTCTATATGATATGAAGTTGTGATCTTTCATGCTACTTCAGACGGTTTTGTTTTCATTAAACTTGTGCATAGTTAAGGCTGTAACCTAAGCTTTTTTTCCCTGATCGCTTTATGTAAAAAACAATTTTCCATAGAACTTATATGGCTAAGTTTCGTTACACAGAAGAAATTGAAAACAACCCAGATATCATAATACCTACAACAATTAAGAAAATCTATTTCCTAAAATCTCTTCATATTATCATACGGAAAATACAACAATTATGTAAAATATTTCACTAATAACTCATAAATCATAAACATACATACCTACACCTATCACTTCACATTGCAGAAAATAACTTTGCAAGACAAACGTATATTTTTATTATTAAATACGTCTTTGAGAACTGCGCAGTCTCATTTTACACCCAATTTGTTTTGTACGCCATGCCGGGTTCCCTTTGAAGACGATGTTATGTTGAACGAAGTAAATACAAATATGTTGGGAATCTTCTCATCTACTTTGTTTATTATTTTTATTTGATGATGCTGGTATTGGCTAGGCTCTTATTCGTGGAATGGTCCTGGGTTCGAATCCCGGCAACGGCAAATACTTGTGGGATCCACTCGAATATTTATTTCTACCTATAAGTATTTACCTACTGGTGGCGTGGCGTCCATAGAACAAGATTCCCTACGGCTTGCCCATTTTATAGCGTATGAGAGCTTTGGTTTGTCCGTGTATTTCGTTGACGTCACGCCGCTGTTACCTACGTTTACAGGTATATCGTTGTCCAGTACCTACCCATAACACAAGCCTATTTAGGCTTTATTTGGGACTAGCCCGATTTATAAAAAGGTGTCCAATATTTATTTGTTATGTTAAATGGATGGATGGTTATAGATTATTGCTTATGTCTGTGACTTCGGTGCGTTGGTGAATGACATAGGCGCAATCTCAGAAAAGACGTAGAACGAAGTGCCCTTTAACACATTCACTGCCACGGGGCGTGGCCTAGGAACAGACTTGTATGAAGGTGAACGCATATATGCATTACTGGCAGTGAATGCGTTAATGTATAGAAGCGTCGGGGGGAGGACCCGTCCTTGCCCCGTCCTTTCTGTCTGTTTTACATCATTTCCTTTACCCACGTCTCTTCGGTTTGCTATATAGGATGGAATATGAAACTCACACAGAGAGACTCCAAGCATTGTCTCTAATATTTGTTGCATTTGTTCACAGAACGATTCTGATGATGACCAATGCGCGCTCAGCGACAAATGGCAGTACGAGAGGAAGTCGCGGCGGTGGTCGCGCGTCGTCGAAATCACGCCGCAAGCGCAGCGGAGACTGCAGGTTTGTCTTATTGTGACAAAAGCTAGATGTGAGCTTGATAATAGACGGCGATTACGATTTCTCTGCGTGCAAGGAAATAAGTGGGGTTTTAAGGGTATTCAATGTTTTTCTTTAAACCCGTTTCTAAATTTGGCGCTTAGTAGCACGTTAGCGATTCATTTTAAGTCATATAGATACATACCTATATCTTATTTTATCACATTATAACAGTATATAATTCTTCAGTATACAATTCATTTTTCATTCTATTATAACTAAACTGGACTTAATCTCGTTCAAAAAGGTGTTTGTTTCGGACGTGGTTTTACATCCATGGTCTCAAAGGGCCCTCCCTTCGAGGGGAACTGGGGTTTGCTGTAATAATGTGTGAAAATCGTGTAATATAGTTGACAACATTATGAACAAAACCGCCGATCCTTACCTGCATCTCAAGCACAGCTGGTATGACGCTACACTTTATGACGAGGTAAATAATAATATTACATGTCTCTTTCTTTCTTCATTCAATTGCTTACGAAGCGAGTCTCATGCTGAGTCGCGCGACAAGTGAAGTCGAGGGAAGCTTATTACAATATATCACCTCCAAACTCCTATTAAACATCCAGTATTATAAGATAGCGATCATATAAACTTAATCGTAATTCTTAAATTAGTACTCTTGTCTAATTGATTTAAAACGAAATAATATGAACGGACCTGTCGAGTACAGTTTGTACCTGCTAAAATAGTAATGAAATGAGCTAAATTTCCCGTAATAACTGCTCATCAGGGCCAAAGGTCAGATGTGGATATAATTATTCAGTTACGCGATACGTTGAAGGGTTCATTACGTTTGTAATAACATCATTATGAAGGTTTTCTGAAATAATGCTTTATTACTAATACGCGTGTGTGACACGAGATTGGAGATTGAATGCGAATTTACGAAAGGTAATAAAAAAATTGAGCGTGTTCTATATTCATGGGATAGGTACTAATATTAATTGGAAGCTTTGCTTTATCCCAGCATCGTATCGGCAATATATGAATTTCGAGCTGCATTGAATGACTTTAATACTGCTCGCTCCTGTCATTTCTTCTTTAACTATATGAGTGCCATATTTAAAACGCATAGGTATAAAAAAAGATAATAATCAAAGAAAATAGTTATCATTACGGTTATATTGTAGAGCGACAAACTATCCACAACAGTACGGATAGTCCCTGATCCCTGATAAAGTGCTCCATAATATGATACGAGTTCAAACATCGCCATTCATGACCGTTTATAATATATTTTTAGTAATAAAGATGTCTCATGATAGCTTTAATAAGATGGATACAAATATATTGTCGATATCTGACATACTTGCCAGAGTCAAACGACGAATTGGCGACCATAATTAGTAAAATACAATTATTTCCTAAAGGTGATAGCTGCAAGAGCAATAGCGGAGAGAGAGGCAAGAGAAGCGAGGGGGGAGACAGAAGATGATGAAGACGAGACCCTTCCCACCATCAGAGTGGGGCTGGTGGACGCCGATGGGCATTACACCGACGTAGAACCTGACTTGTAAGTTCATTTTACTTTTTTATTGTGTAAGAATTAACAATCTAGCAATCAAGCTAACGGTCCAGGAAATTGTCATTGGTTTGTGCCTGGTTGGTGGTGACGAGAGATGTTCGATCGATGCAAACTAACCGACCAGAATTTCAACAGAAAATTACTCCAGTCAATGTTTACTTTTAACGCAGAAAAACATTTTGAATGCGTAAATATGTGACAATGTTATTTATATGAGAAACATAAAGATCAAAACGTTTCGTTGCGATGGAAAATAAAATTAATATATATATATAAAACCTTTAAAGAAACCTGCAAACAAATGTTCTGCAGTGCTTTTTTACCCACGACGGACAGAACGGAAAAGCGGTCGTAGGTATATGCGATTGGGGTTAGAGGTTATTTGTGAGTAGGCCTGTTGCCATTTTCCTGAAAACTACTGGACCGATTTCGACGCAGTTTCGGTGTTAAACGACTATTATTGCAGAGACTATTATTTTTAGATAGGTTTTACGGTCTTAGACGTTGTGGGTTTCACTTGTGCACGCTCATTTCACATCCGTTAAATTCCCATCAAGCATTTTTTGCCTAAGGTGTCTTCAGAAGCCCCCCTAAAAATCAATAGCCTTTAGGCTACTCTCTAGTAACTAGAGTCTAGTTAACCAAAATCAATTCCCGATCATATATCAATCAATACCCGAACAAAGAAATTAACGAGGCCGTATCTCCACATCAGAACATGTGGTCACTTTTCAAACTCATAAGACTGATAATAACCGACATCAAATGTACACTCTAAGTTCCCTGGAATTTGGTTGGTTTTGATTTGTAACAGTTGATTGAGATACGAGTTTTAGATGGCATTTGATATGTTAATGAGCGGATAACAGTACACGAAGGCTCACACTAATAATTGGCCCTTGATTGCGCAACGATTGAAACGTTAGATACAAAGGGAACATAATAAACGCAAACGATGGTGCACTCTGTTCTTTAGACGACGGAGTCTTGTTAGTAAATATTTGGTTTCAAAGGTTTAGCTAATGTTGGCGAGAAGCAATTGGCCACTCTGAAGCTAGCTTTGTGCAATGCAATATGATCTCGTGAATGCTCATTATTATTTCCTAAAATACTTCTATAAAGATACTAACATATAGTACTATCTGCGCCTCGCGGTGTTACCCACTCACCCCGCAGGAACACTATTTTTTTAGCTTAATATGTAAATCTAGAATGTCAGCTACCACCGTACCGTATATATTAGTCCAGCCGTTTGAGCATGAAGTAGTAACAAACATACAAAAACACTCACAAACATTCGCTTTTGTAATATTAGTATGATAAATATTTGACTTTTTTAGAGGTCTATTATATGTTATATTATTCAAAATGATATTGAGAATCAATTGTAGACGACTAAGCGACAATCAGAGCAAAGACTAAACTGGAACCATCGACATTCAAACACGAAATTATGTGCCTTTTTAACAGTATGCATCAACATAAAACTTTAGCGATTTTAATTTTCTATGATCCTCCTACGAACCTACAATCTATGGCCTCGCCTTTCTTTTTCATTCATTCATAATTTAAGAGCTTCGCTCTTGTCGGTGGAGTAATCGCCACTCTTCCCTAATTCTTGATATTGTTTTGGTTCTTTTACTTAAACTTATTTTACTTGAGCCCTCAATCCCTTTGAAATCTGATCCACATCCTATTTTAGAAGCCGCTTTATTTTCAGACAGGGATTCTCTTAAATTGGTCGGTTCCTACAGTACGTTATAGCCCTCTGACATTTTGAGACTACCACATTTTGTAATATGGACTTTCGATATGGCTATGTGGCTTTATCTGTCAATTCTAATGGACAAGTCTATTAAGTACCCGACTCTATTTGCTCGTTTGCATCGTTCATCACAACATTATTTCCGTTGATGCATTTTAGATAAGTGTAATCAATGGGCCTAAGCACTGTTATGATTTTAATGGTTGCCTTTGGCGATCGTTTGGGTATTTGACTTGATAGCATGATAGCAGCTTCTTGGCTTTATGTGTAAAATTATTTTCTATGTCAAAGAACGGGATTAAACGGGGTGCTCGGTTGGCTACCGCCGCGACTGATCGGCTATCCTGACGATGAATCGCGAACCGATTCGAAACATGTCGAGCGATAAATAAAATAAAGAACGAGTAAACCCGTTTCGTTGCTGTATTTAAATGGGAACAATTTAAACGCTCACCAAAATGGCTTTTATACCCCAAAACTAAATTCCAAATAAAATGAATTGCCTCCATATAAATTAAACCCACTCTATACAGTGCTCCCCAAATTAAATCATTTTGTATTCCAAAATCGATATACATTACACCAGAATAATTTTACGTTGAGTCCGTACATCTTTTTGCTTCCCAAAATGGATTTTTTGCTCACCAAATATTGTTTTCATAAAACATCAAAATTATTACCAAAAATTGCAGTCTATTTTGCTTTAGTGTAATCAAATTATCTAACCTTTAGTCAAAATACAGCGTGTATATTTGATATAGCCGCAAATTGAAGCCAGACGGAGATTTTAGTGCTATAATCTGATATTTATAACATTTATTAATTTAGCGTTATTAATTTAAAAAAAAACTGAGCAGCAATGTATGGCGTAGTTATTACTAGTGACAGTTGTCATATCACGATGTTAAGTGTCAACAAACAACAACAGACGGATACATTGCGTGCTGAATTATTTTATATGGAAAAAAAAGTTAGTTTTTTTTAAATAATTTACGGTGCAATATATTAGTAAATGCCTATACTAACACCCCGTAAAGTTTGCGGTAATATCAAATATACACGCTGTATATTACTGTCTATCTAAAATTACAATTGCTTCCCTTTATTTCTTAACCCCGCAATCCGCCCCCCGCCCCGCGTTTCATTTTTTGAAAAAAATTAGTGTTTCAGTGTGTTAATAATCCTGATCACCTTTCAGAGCAGATCCGACTCGGCCGGGTTAGGTTAGGTTAGTTTTTTTTTATATCGCTAAAAAACGCTCCATAATGTGCGGTAGTCATTATTAGCTATGCTATATACTATACTTAAATATGCTTTACTTTTAAATAAATAGATGCACGCCACAAATATAAGTTGTAGTATATTTAGTAACATTTTGAGTGCAATATTTGCTGTGCAATCAGGAATTTTGATATAAATTTTGATTATTTTTGCATAGAAAAAGGTTTTTTTTTTGATGTGCGTTTAAATACTACCCGTAATTGAAACCTCAATATTTATTTATTAATTTTAGGGTATAAAAGCCATTTTGGTGAGCAAAAAGTTTTTTGCCTCACCAAAAATTACTAAAATGGAAGTAATAATATAAAATATTGGTGACATCCATTTGACAATAATATAGATTATTTGGTCTGAAATTAACTTTAACGGTGTTCACATATTTTTATAGCATGTAAGAAAAAGAATTATTAGCTTTATTTATGGAATAGTTTGTGATACACTATTTGGTGAGCATTCATCCGTTTTGGCAAGCATTAAGAATTTATTGGAAGTAATTTATCAACATATTTGGTAGGCGTTTAATCATATTTGGTAGGCGTTTAAACACAAGCCTATTTAAATTAAGAGACAAGCAATTCATATTCTGAATAAAAAAATTGATAAGTACGTAAATTATGATTACCAACTGTGGTAGTGTTTATAAGTAGGTATATTCGATTTATATATTTTTAACCATTAAAATAGATTTTACTAATAACAGATACATTACTAAAAATAACTCAATTCAGATCCGCCCCTTTAATTTGTTAGGTCTTATTATAAGTCAAGTTCAGAATTAAAATATTTCCTATAGCTATTTTGAGATTACTATAAGTCCCGTATGTAGAGAAACAAATGAAACCAGAAACAAAACAATCCGAATTAAACACAATTCCGCATTATTTTCGAATCCACTTCCCGCGACATAGAAATTTAATTAAATCCAAATTTGAATAACGTGTGAAGCGAATTGTTGCTTTGTTTTTATAATTAAACATCCGTCTCAGGAGGCTATTAAGATATTATTAATCTTGAGTACCTAAAGAGGTTTCCGCTCTAGATGCAGGTATATGTAGGTTATGGGTTTGATGCAATTGTAAAGGTTTGTGTAAGTTAATGGCGCCAGCGATTTTTTTTTTCACTATTTACTCCTACAGGTAATGACGTCTCTTCTAGCTACAGCGAAAATCTAAAAAATATATTTGTAGTTCGGACAGTTAAAATGGCGTAATTTAAATCATAATTTAAATGTCCTTGTACTAATAATAAAATACAGACTTTCGTAACATTTCATTTTCTCTTCATATTAGAAATATGTAGTCATATACATATGTATTTGCGTTTAGCTCGCATATGCATTTGGCTCGGTTTGTAGACACCTGCCTACTGAGCCGGCGGTCCCGGGTTTGAATCTCGGCCGAACTCGAATACCTATTTGTGCTTGGGTCATGGTTGTTCTATGTATTTAAGTATATATCTATCTATATAAGTATATATATCGTCGTCTAGTACCCATAACACAAGCCTTCTTGAGCTTAATTTGGGACTAGATCGATTTGTGTGACGTTGTCCGATATTTATTTATTTATTTATACCTACTTATAGATGCATGGCAAGTATTTTGTATTATAATTATGTATGTTAGTTGGCCGCCTACAATGTTTCTGTTTTGCCCTAAGGGTGAATGCCTATTGCGATTAAGTTCACTTTTTATGGGATTAATGTTCTTTAGTGCAATGAAAATGAAATAAATTAATAGATAACCTAAATAAAATTCCGCTATATGCCTTTACTGACACCACACACCCACTAACAGCCTATCATTATTACTTATGCTTTAGCAATCCGAAATGGAAACGTGATAGGTGAAGGGCTAAGTACCCGAATTGTAAGTAGAACAATCGTTGGACTTAATTATAGTCATTGTCTGGCCCTTTGAATGGGTACAGTTGAGCCCGTAAACGTATGTAAGTGGTATTCTCACCCTATTGACTCAAACTTGAGATAGGTATGTTAATATAAACAAAGAGAGAGGTATGCACTAAAACACCCAGCCTCTCAAGCGTACATAGCATTTACAATACAATACAAGTAGGTACTCATTATTGCACACCTCATAAAACATACAAGAGAAATACAACGCACACGAAATTACAATTGGAGGTAAACAACGGGCGGTCTTATCGCTAAGAAGCGATCTTTTCCAGACAACCTTTGTGTAGTGGAGAACTTGAAAATGTATATTGTTACTAGGCAGCATTTTACGTAGTTACATTTCTCTGTCATTGACTAATCTTGAAACTCTTCTAACCCTATACTTGGCAGGGAATTAGATGTGCGTTTTTAATTTTTTTATTTAGTAGTTTAGTAGTTTTTCTTGTTTTATTTAGTAAGTTAGCGATAATAAGACACGCTTAAAATATATAAAAAATATTTGACTTGTAATTTAATATTTATAGCATGTATCTTATTGGATACATTGCCAAGTGTTCACAAAACTAAATTTATATTTAAGGATACTTTGCCTGCTAGCAATAGAGAATCATTTTTTTTGCATACCAAAAGAGAATCTAGTGCTTCTTTACAGAAATGTTCTCAAATCACAGCGTTTCATGGATAGTACTTACTTATAGAGCTTAATAAAAGTGCTCTAACAAAAACACAAAGGGGGTACTTTGGATTCAGCAGAACGCGAGCTCATTGGTAATGCTGCCGGCTACGCCGGTTAGGGGCATCGTCGAGAGCCTCAAACATCACCGCAAAGTTACCAGCATGTCAGTTTTCTATCGGATCTATTTTGGAGATTTTGTGTAGGAATTGCAGGATTCAATCCCACCATCCCTTTTTCACCATCGGACATCCAGGCAAGAGAACCGACTTCATCCGTATGTTGTCAGTTTATATTCTATTTACTATCGCTATAAGGGACGGAACTCGTTCCCGTGGTGTGTATTGCTTAAAAAATTATAATTTAGGTCTTCAAGGTTATTGATGAACCAGCGACCTACATCTTCGACCCCGCAGTCACTTACCATCAGGTGATACTTAGGTCAACCGCAGCCTGGCAATGTATCCAAAAATGCACATATTAAAATTACTAATAAGCTGACAGTGTGCATTAAAAGGTACACCCAAAAATATGCTAATATTTTACTTGGAAAACGAGTGTTTTTCTATTAATCTTAGTTTAAAATCGTTAGTTCAACTATTCGGCATTAAGTTAAAGAGATTTTCTATTTACCAAGTAAATATTAAAATTTTTATATACATATATATTTTTTACCTTGAGGATAAGCATCGATAATTGGGTTCATCGATATAGGCAATCCCTAGCTGCTAGTAGCTGTCATTAATATTTTCCCTTTATATTCCTAGGTCTGATAATAAAAAATACATTTAAAGCAGCCTCTAAAACACGAAGAACTCAAAGAACGCCTACGCTGGTATGGCCACGTAATGAGACGAGATGATGACCATAAGACTAGAAGAGTTCTAAATATAGAAGAGAAAAAGAGGGGCCGTGGGCGTCTACCATAAATCTGGCTACAAACAATAAAAAAAGACCTGTGTTCTATAAACTCAAACGACGAGACAACCCGCAATCGTACGGTGTGGCGCAAGTATAGGGAGAACTGACCCCGAAAAAAAGTGGGACAATAGTCAGGAGAAAGAAGAAGAGGTATCCAATCACCTGCTTCTAACGGCTGCGAGTTGTTTAGCCTTTCTGATTCATATTGGTAATAATATAGTCCTCCTCATCGATTACGACGACGGCGATCCAATGCAAGAACTTTGGGCTTCGTCTATTGTGGCTTCTGTAATGGCTAGCTAAGTCAAATTTAGTTTTAAACTCTCTTTTGCACGAGTGGCAGTACCTAGAGTTGGCCAGTGGAATAATACTTGTACGCGTAGGAGGGCTTGGGTCGTTCTTTACGTAACTGGCGTTTTACGTCGTTTTGATATGGTCAAAGATATTGATAATAATACGTGATCGAAAATAGCTGTAGCTTAATTGGCTATTTACACAAAATTTGCTATATGTACCTAGGTATACTGTTAGGTTATTTGTGGTGGCTTTGATTTGCACGTGTTTGATCAGGCTGTTGGTTTTAAATTAATACTAACCGCAGCACCAAAGGCCTCCGGCAAATCTCTGCGGCGATCCGATTCATTTGTACTTCCAATTAGCGTTTGTGGTATAGAAATCATCGGTATCCCTACTAATAGTCATAAATGCGAAACTAAAATATAGCTAGAGTTCAAATCAAGTAATACTGTAAGATAAGATAAAATGAGAACTCATGTCATAAAGTAGGATTCGTTGAGTCATAATCTAAATATTAGAATAAGTACTTCACAAATGCATAAACATTATAAAAATATTAAATAAAACGGCTAAACAACAATCATTATTATAATAATTGATGAAAGCATCTTCAATAATATTCGGACAGCAAAAAAACATAAACATCAGTTAAAATAGTTATAAAAAAAGACAATAATAAAAGAACAAGACATACGATAAATAATAATCCAAAATTAAAGTAACAAAATGTAAAAATTGAGGAAATAAAACTTATATCACATCTAGTATTATGTAGATAGAATACAATTATTATAGGAACGTACATATTTGTGTCCATTATTGGATATTGAAAAGGAAAATCGTCACAACATTGAAAAACTCTGTATCTCAAATTGAGCTCAAGGAAAACGGAAACTGCTCCTTATTACCTGTTCTGTTTTTGTGTTTGTTTTGTTGTTGCATTGTTTAATAATCGCGAAGAATGTTTATTTGATAAATGTAATAAATATAACCGTATGTACAAAAACATTTCAATTCATTCGCCGTTCTATACCTCGGTTTGCTGACATTGTAACTCCACTCTCTGCTAATTCAACCTACTGTCAGGAAACTTTTAACTAGCGCGCAGTGAACTAAATTGAATTGTGCGGGATTTCCAAATTTATACGATTGTAGTGGAAATACTTTTAATTGTGTTTTTTTGTAACCGTATCAAGAATAGTGATAAACTATTTAGTTAAAGCGGGCCTACGATGGTTGCGTTCATCACGTGATAAATAAGTGACAAAGCATCTGTCACTCACACTCGCATTTTGCCAAAACATGACGGATGCTTCGTCACTTATTTATCGCGTGATAAATGCAGCCGCCATAGGCCCGAAGGGCTTCTTAATATAATCTTAATTCTTAATATTAATTGTATTATACTTGTTGACAATGTATGACTAATACTGAATAAATGGATATGGATATGGATAATAATTATAAGTATTTATTTAAAAAAACATCTTTCACTCGATTAGAAGTTTTACAACTACCTACGACTATATGAGTCAAGTAACAAGTCTCTTAGCCGGTCTGAGGGAACTCAGCAAAACTTATAGAGAGAAGCGAGTGACTTCACACTAGTTACTGGAATGAGAAAAGTTTCCTACACTGCCTTACGAAGTTCTATTTATAATTACATCACCGGAAAGCCTATATCGGAAAATAGAATACAATGTGGGTCCTATAACATAAGAAAAAAATTAAAACATGGATTTTTATTATTTCAAACAAATTAAATAGTATTTTCAATGTATGTCGTCCGACGTTGACATTCCCTGAGCATTGACATAGCTGTCACTCTACTAATATCGGACATTTCGCAATACATTGCTTCTTTGTCTAAAGTTTATTCTACAAAATGTCATTTAATATACGTTATTTTCAGAAGTTGCTTAACAAATGTTGTTTAGTTTCAAGGGACGAATCTATGTTTTTAATTTATTGGTCCTGTTACAGGGCCCACCCGGTATATTAGGTATTTGCATTCAATTCCATTACAACCAACCATACAAATTTTTGAGCATCCAAGGAACGAAAAAGTGGTACGAATCTTTTTTGATGGAATTACGTGAAACCAGTGAATATGGTTGCAATAATTGTTTATATGATAGCAATTTAAAGCTATGTAATTATAAAGGAAAGTTAATAAAAAAAAACAATGAAGAAAACTAGAAAAGATAATTCGCTTTAACGACAACGCTTTTTGGAGTAGTAGGGCCTCGTGCAGGGTCCGTCCGGATTGTTACTACCGTCTTGCTTGCTAACCCACCGCCAAACAGCAATGTTCGCATTGTTGTGTTCCGGTGTGGGGTAAGATAGCCGGTGAAATTACTAGCATAGAGGCATTCTATCTTCGTCCTCCGGGTAGGCTAGCACTTGTGACTCATCTGGTGTTGCAGGTGTTTATGGGCGACGGTAATCGCTTTCCATCAGGCGATACGTTTGCTCGTTTGCCCCCTATGACATAAAAAATAAAAAAATATCTTCGTCCTCCGGGTAGGCAAGCACTTGTGATTCATCTGGTGTTGCAGGTGTTTATGGGCGACGGTAATCGCTTTCCATCAGGCGATACGTTTGCTCGTTTGCCCCCTATGATATAAAAAAAAAAAACAATAATATCGTTCTTTTGTAAAATTTTCTGTAATTTACTCACTATTTACTATAACTTTTTAATAGGTAGATACTTTATTGCACTTCTTAATAACAGTAATAATTGTTGAGTAAGTATAAATCAATGTTGTTGAGGAATACTGATAACCTGAGATTGGATTAAATCTTGAAAAATAGACAAGTTATAGGTAAAACTAATTCTTTATGTCATTTATATGTATGTATAGATCAACTCAAAAAAATAAAAAAATAGTAAGGTCCAATGTTTAAACATTAAGAATCGCGCCATCTCTCTTACCATCCTTGCACTTAGTGTAAAGCAGTGGGGACTGGGAAAAGTGGGAAACGTGCGCGTAAACGCAGACTGACATTTTAGATTATGGCTAATGCACTTAAGATCCAATTAAGATCTGTTTATGTTAACAGAGCACGCTTCGTGAACTCTTCAACTTTTAATCCGAAGGTAGGTATAATGCAAATCCTGCGGAAAATGATAAAAATTCCCACGACGGATTTTTTTCTTTAGCCGTGCATGTATTCATATCGCTCGGCTGAAAATCGCAACAAGTTATATTACCTACTTGGACTGAACATTTCTCGCTTAATGCCTAGAGAACAAAGTTGGGTAAAATGTTAAAGATCGTTCGCCTTTGCCGTGATGCTGGAGTTAGACGTCTTCAAGTTAATGCAAGTTGCAACTTAGCTGATGCTACTTAGTAAGTTGCTGTTAACTCGTGTACAGCTTAATCTTTTTGCAAGATCGCTTTAAGTTAAGTACCTACTGAATCTAAAAAGAGAATTACTTTAAGTGTAATACAATGCTATAACATAATTAAATGTCTTATTTACATTATTATAACTTATTTGGCACAAAGTAACTAATAGTTATATAACACTTATGGTTTCGTGGTCATTGCTAATTATAATGTATTGAGGCTATCAAAAACAATTTATAAACAGCGAGCGTACCGCGGTAGCGGTCGGCGAAGCGCATGAACCGAACAGCCGAATTGAGGATCGGGTCGAGCGAACGCGGCACCTGCGGTGCCGAGTGGGGTTAGTTGATCACACGTTGATCAGGGGGACTATGATGGTTACGTTTATCACGTGATAAATAAGTGACAAAAGCATCTGTCACTCACACTCGCATTATGTCAAAACGTGACGGATGCTTTGTCACTTATTTATCGCGTGATTAAAGCAACCATCATAGGCCCGCAGGAGGGATTTACTAAATTTGGCATCATTACACTTCATTAGGTAATATGCATACATTTTATGGCAATCATAGTGGTTTATTTAGGTCAAAATATCGCATTAATTTACTCGCTAAGATTTGGTGATCATTTAGTATTTTTTATGGGTTTTAAAATTTATTTTTTTAGGTTACAAGATGATCTATATTTGAATGTAATTTCGTATTAAAATGGTGATAAATTTTTGGAGAACGTTTACTTTTTTGGGTTAAAAAATGATTAGTGAGGAGTTATTTACCTTAAGTAAGATAACAAGTTTCATTATTTATGGTTATAATTTTACATAAAATTGGTGTTTAGTGCACATTCACTATCAGTGGGTTTTTTTGCCAATATATTTTACTCTATCTGGTGATCAGTTATACTACTTTTGGTTATCATTTTAAATCAATTTTGGTGCTTATTTACTATTTTTGAATTTGTTGATAGAAGTGATTTTTTGCCGTTAAATTTTACTATATACATCTGGTGCTCCATTAAACATATAAGCTCTTTTTAATAGACAGATGAACATACTCAAACAAAAAATCTGTTATTCACATAGTAGAGTTGCTAAGCCGCGAAATTGTGCGCATCGGGTTACAAGCATGAAATTTCTACCACACATAGAGCGTTCCACGGTGATTATTTTTAGATGTGGAGGGAAGTCAGATTCGTCCCCTGTGTGGTGGGAGAGCGGGGTGATTAGGACCAAGTACTGCTCTTTTTCTTTTTTTTATTACTGATCAGTTAAGGCTATTAGGGCTTGTGCGACATCGTTTTCGTGTAAAATAGATATCAGCTATTATTTTTTTATGCTATTTAGGAATAGTTTCATATAAAAATTTGGGTTTATTGCCGAAAAGGTAAAAATCACAACAAGTTTCTTTTATTCAGAACGATAAATTAGTTATCTATCCTGAATATTTACAATTTAAAAAAATATTACTAAACAGGAAATTTAATCTTGTTTTTAAATATGTATACATATTGGGCACATCTTATACAAAAAGTACCTTGAAAAAAATGTTGATGTTAAGCTTAGCCTGCGTGTTCTAGTACATTTTGCTAAGTCGCGAAATTGTGTACATCGGGATACAACCACGAAATTTCTACCACAGATAGAGTATTCTGCGGTGATTATTTTCAGATGTGGAGGGAAGTCAGATTCGTCTCCTGTGCGGCGGGCAAGCGGGGTGAATAGGACAAAGGAGACCTCTTTTTCTTTTTATATTACTGATCAGATAACGCTACTAGGACTTGTGTGGTGTCGTTTTCGTGTAAAACAGATATCAGTAATTCATTTTTCATGTCATTTATTCATAGTACCATATAAAAATATGGTTGTATTTCCGAAATTGTAAAAATCACAACAAGTTTTTTTTATTCAGGGAAATAAATTAGTTGTATTTCCTGAATATTTACAACTAAAAAAAATGTTGCATAATAGAAAATTTAATCTAGTTTCTAAAAATATATACATATTGGGCACTCTTCATACAAAAAGTAACTTAAATAAATTGTTGATGTTGAGATTAGCCCGTGTGCTTGTGATACATTAGCAAAAAAATATTTTGTTTTAATTACATTAATTTGTTTTTCTAGGAAGTATATAGTAAAAATTATATGTAAAACCATGTTAATGTATTTATTTTATTTGTATTATTTAATGTATTTAATGAAGCGAAATGGGATGCGTTCGGAGATTTACGTTGGTTACGCCAGCGTAAAGATATATTTTAAGCTACTGTTTGTATGAGAAGTGCCCAACATGTATATATTTTTAGAAACCAGATTAAATGAGCTTTTTGAAATAATAATAATAAGTTGAAAATGTTCACGAAATTGAACTAATTTACCTCACTGAATAAAAAAACTTGTTGTGATTTTTTACTTTTCGGCCATTACACCCATATTTTTATATAGAACTATACAAAACTAACATAAAAAAATAATTTCTGATATTTGTTTTACATGGAAACGATACCAAACACGTCCTGGTAGACTTAACTGACCAGCAATAAAGAAAGAAAAGAGGGATACTTGGCCGTATTCACTCCGCTCTCCCGCCTCACAGGGGACGAATCTGACTTCCCTCCACATCTGAAAATGATCACCAAAGAACACTCTATCTGTGGTAAAAATTTCATTGTTGTAACCCGATGCGCACAATTATGTTAGAAAACAGCGGACTAACAACTCTACTAACATACGTTTGGGGCAATACTCATTACAAACTCTCTGTAGAACGATAAAGTTTTCCAATTAACCTGCGCTTGTTTATTTAGCCTGAATATTCCATCAAACGGTATTGTGAAGTTAAGTTACTTAAACTTTATTCGAGAGTTGGCAAGAATTTGCATGGCCACCAAGCCGGGATAAGATTTTACCAACTCCTTAATTGTGTTAGGGATCCTATACAATACACGATTTAATCGGTGTTGTTATTAAGTTTAAGAGTTGTGACGTCATGAAATTTTAAATTATTGTTATTACGGGTTATTAAGTGCCCTAAACTGGTCTGCCATTGCACTCTAAGGATTATAAAATGTATTTACGTCAGAAAAAATCAGGAATCTTACACATTTAGAAGTGTTTTAATGTGCTTTGACGTTGACTTACATACAACGTGGGCCCTGTAACATAAGCAAAAAATTGAAACATATATTTTACTCGTTAAACTGAACAACATTTGTTCAGCAACTTTAAAAAAAAAGTTTTAATTTTTTTATTATTTCAAACAAATTAAATAGTATTTTCAATGTATGTCGTCCAACGTTGACATTCCCTGAGCATTGACATAGCTGTCACTCTACTAATATCGGAGATTTCGCAATACATTCTTCTTCTTTGTCTAAACTTTATTGTACAAAATGTCATTTAATACACGTTATTTTCAGAAGTTGCTTAAGAAATGTTGTTTAGTTACAAGGGACGAATCTATATTTTAATTTATTGCTCCTGTTACAGGGCCCACCCTTTATAATTGAATGAATGTAAATACCAGGAGGACATTACCTTTGATGTGGAACTTTTTGTACAATTTCATAAAATTAAGACAACTTAACTCCGGGGCATGTCATTAGAAGATAGAATGAACCTATTGTTATATTCATTATAATTTGAATTTGTAGTCAAGGATTAGTACAATGTTGAAATGCTATATATATATTTCTTTTGTAAGAGCAATGAAGAAATATTTTGTTTCAGATTAACAGTGCCAGGCCAACCAATGATACAGTTACCAAGCGACAAAGAAGACGAAGAAGATAACGGCACTAGATTCAGAAGAACGGGCTCTGAAAGACTAAGAGACGGCGCCAAAGCTTTGCTCAGACGAGTTGAATCTCTCAAAACTAGAAGAAGAAAACGGCAAAACAGAACCGAAGTCATTGTGTCCTCTCCCCACTTTTTAGACACACAAACAGATCGATATCCTGATTTGAATTATATCGACATGACTCCCACGACTCCTACAGCGTTTCCTTTCCCAGACTTCAATAGTTCCCCCCTGCATGCCCCTGCCATTCGGACCCAACCTCCTTCTCCTATGACCATCATGCCACCTTCACCTATCGCTCCTTTGGAGCAGTCTTTTGTCTTAAATCCCCCATTTGGCGATGACAGTTCCAGTTACGCCTCAGACGGGAGTATGGGGTCCAGTAATAAGAGTACCAAGTCAAAATTGGGGAAGGCCAAGCGCATATTCCATAGAGGGGTAAAGAATGAAGACTCCAGTGCGCTTAGTGACTCGGAGTGTCAGCCGGCTAGCTGGAGGCATAATTATTATAGGGAACATAATACTCATCATAATACAGAGGTAAGCAGCACTAAATTTGAATACACAAACAGTTAATCGAATACAATACAGAACATACCTACCGTTTACCGCATTTGTTGGTTAAATTTTGGCAAAAGAGGATGGACTTTGCGGTACTTACGTGAATGAAAGTATACAATTCTTCTAATTATTTCTTTACACACAAAATAAAACAAAGTAATTAAATCAAATTTCTTATCCAAGTGATCAATAAGGGTTTTTGGTTCAGGTGTACGTGGAACCTCCATCACCGATAGAACTGAAACCGGACCCCGCGGTGCTGAAAGAGGTGCAGAAGTCTCCAGGGCATACAACGCACAGGCGGCAGGCGATACGGACCAGCTCGCTCAACCTGGGCAAGGATGGACAGAAGTGAGTTTTTGTTGAACAGTTCTACAATTCGCACTGCGAAACTTTGCGTCTCTTATTTTTACGTCAATGCCCAACGCCCGTCGAATCCTTTGGAACGAGAATTCAATAACTGTGATGCTACTACATAGTAGCTAACGTCAGAGACTATCCACAAAAACTGGTCGTACACCTTAATGCCTTCAAAATTAACCAAATCATTATGGTATATTTTGTTGAGATTCATCCCTCCAGAATATGCCAAGAGTTTGACGCTCAGTTAAGCTGACTTAAGAAATATTACTTAAGATGCCTACAAGCCGGGATTTCTGTGATCTCCTGGTGACGGACACAATCGTCAGATGACAGTCATGGCAATCCCTTCTGAGGTATGACGTATAAGAATAAGAACATAACGTAATAACAGTGAGAACATTCCGGTACATTTTCGTGTAGAGGAAAACGCATAATAGTTTGACGCTCAATTAAACTAACACAAGAATTACTAACACAGAAACCGGCATTTCAAGACGTATGACGCGACGTACCAACTAATCACGTAACAACATTTCCGCAGTTTTTTAAGGAAAACACGTTTCCGTTTAGGGAAATATGAACAAAAATAAACATTTATATATCAATATCGACATCGCTCCAAAAAGTATCCCACCTTTGACACCATTACACATGCTTTCCGTATGTCCGTTTAAGAACCCCGTCCTTTTAAAGACGTGCTGAGCAGGAAAATTCATATTTAATATGAAAACAGCTATTTTACTATCCCATTAAAGAAAATAACTATCACCAGTCGGGCCGGATGTGGCTCGCATAAAGTTGCCGTTAAAGTGGAAACGCGTATATTTATTTCTTAATTGAATATTTTATGGTTTTTCCTTGTCACTTATCGCTAAGAAGCATCTAGACGTATTCCGGCTCTAATAAGTAGGCGGGCGAAACATAAAAATTTAAAAACCGGCCAAGAGCATGTCGGGCCACGCTCAGTGTAGGGTTCCATAGTTGCCCATCCTTCACAATAGACGGCGAAACAGCGGTTTTAAGCCCGAGGTATAAATACCGAGAAAGATTTCAAGCTCTACAAAAAGGTCGTAAACGCCAAAGTAACTGTAATTACTTATTACCTTCTGGAAGTCGATTATACGCGCCCGATTGAGCGGAATGTTTTAATGCAGTATGGCATTTAACTAATATGTGTAACGTTCGAAGTATACGGACACCGCGCGGCACTTACGTCATATTAAAGAAAATTATGAAAATTTGCGATAACTCAAAAACAAAAAGATTTTACTCAATATAGTTTTTATTGAAAGTACTTCTAAAGCCTCATTTTCATGAATTTTTCCATAATTTTTTGACCCGTGGTTGAAAAGTTAGAGGGGGGGGACGCTATTTTTTGGAGTTCCGGAGCGAATATTTACAAAACTACTGGCTTCATCAAAAAATTACGTTTGAAGATCCGTATTATTTTTAAAATACCTTTTTAACGACACCCCACACACTAGTGTTGGAACGAAATAAAAAAATCACCCTTACATAAAGTAAGGGTGATTTTTTTATTTCGTTCCGTGTACGAGTGGTAACCGAAAAAAACTTATACTTTTAGTTTTTATTTTACCGTTTTGTCGGCGTGATATATACACATATTCATACCAAATTTCAGCTTTCTAGTACTAATTATCACGGAACTAAGCCGCGGACGGACGGACAGACGGACACATGGACATGGCGAAACTATAAGCATTCCTAGTTGACTACGGAACCCTAAAAAATGGTGTACCATATCGATGGCCACGACTTATTTTAGCTTGTGTTAATTATTATATGTAGTTATTATTTTAATTGGCTAGCAACTACCATCAACCATTTTTAACATCTACTAAAGTCAAGACTAATTGCTCCTTTAGTTAAACCCTATTATCTTGCAAACGTTCTTGTTAACGCGTTTAAGTTATTCGCATGGTAATTATGTCGTGACGAACTGCTACGTCGTCGACAAAAGGCATCATGTGCTTAGTTTCCTTGTAGCACTTACACCATTTTAGAAACGTTCTATTTTAACGCGTTTTATCTATGCAGCTACTTCATAAAAAGCATTACCGACTAGGTTAGTCAATACACTTACGTCCTTTTGGATTTAGTCTCTTTAACACGACCGTTTAAGTGATCAGTATGGGTAATGACCTCTTGCTAATTTTAAGTGGTGAGTTAAGACGTTCCTATGTTTCCTTATGATATATCACTATGGTTTGAAGGCGCCTGACCTACTTTAAAACATATGTTTATTTACTATCTGTAGGTACTTACATTTTCGCTGAACATCAAATCATATCAACATATAAGAAAGTTATAATTTTTACCTTAACCTAATCTCAAAGCTTTTAAAATATCTAATTATATCAATTAATTCGTGTAAATGATATCAAACTGTCCTTTACCTACCACTAAAATGACTGCTTTGATCAAAATCTTAATTAACTGCCTGTCAATTGTTTATTGGAAATTAAATTAGAACGATGCCAGAAATAGACACAATTTGTAAAAACAGACACTACTCGTATTTTGTAAAGACGACTAAAATCGATTATAATACTTATATTTAAATAGAACCTAGAGGCCTCAAACTTAGAGAAATCCTCCATTAAAACATCAAAAGCCAAAGAGATTAAAGAACAAACTGTTCGCATAAACAACCATGTAATAAATGGTATAATATGGTGTGCCTATAAAAAGTAACTGTGCTTTATTTATGAAAAACCAAACGAGGCGTATTATTTACTAGACGAGAATATGTAAAAACCGATTTCAAACTAAATATTGAAAAAATACGCACATTCAATGTGTTCAACAAAGAAGGATTACTGTGCTGAGCATTTTTTCTAATTTCGATGGTACCTACCTATTGACCCGGATGTTTACTTACACCCTAAACAGATCAAAAATATGGCGTAACTTTACAATAAGTCTTTTGAAATACTGTTTCCTTGAAAAACTTAGCATGTAAAGGCACAATCAACCTAACCAAAGTACAAAAGTTCATCCCATCGGTTATAGGTATTTAGCAGTATTTAAAACAGTGAAATTCATTCCAGGTTCAGGGACAGAAGCTTGAAGAGAGACAAGTCAGCGTCAAGAAGTTCTGAACTCGAAGGTAGTCCGAATTCCGCGGGATCGCGGTCACATGACGGCGATCAGGATGACGACGATGACAGTCTTGACCTCAAGTCTAAGAAGTAAGTCTCATCTCCACTTCCTCCCCTAATTATTTTATACTAGCGACCCGCCCCGCCTTCTCACGGGTGCAATGCTCATGCATAAATTATGCATGTATTATACATATAAACCTTCCTCTTGAATCACTCTATCTATAAAAAAAAACCGCATTAAAATCTGTTGCTCAGTTTTAAAGATCTAAGCATAGACAGCAGGAAGCGACTTTGTTTTATACTACGTATATAGTGATATGGATAATACCTACTAAAGTAGATACTGTCAGCAACGTATAGTTCGTTTTCAAATCTCAATATAACGCTGTTTTAGTTTGTTTACCTATAAGCACCAAAAGAAAACGCACATGTTTAAAATACTGGAACAGTTAATTCATATATTTAAGCGTTCGATACTGGGCGCCATAATTTGAAAACAATGAAGGCAAACAATGCTTCATTTAGTCCTATATTGATCTCACGAAGTTTGTGTGAACTTCACAACAACGTAATAATTGTAATCCGTCTGATACTAAAATTATGTTGCATTATTAGTCAGTATCTGCAATGTTCTTGTAAAGTGAGTCTCCAGGCGATATCTTTGAAATAAGTTGGTTTTAGAATAAATATAAGTAAACTTTCGTTTGCAGAAACAACATTCAGAGATGGTACTCATTCCGGACGACTACACTAAATGGCGGCCCCAAAGCCAACAACACTCTACAGCCGGTAACCAATCAGAAGGATCCGGAAACGTATTGTGAGTAAATTTTGTTTAATTTCGAGTTTAGTATCAAATTTAAATGATAATAGTACATATTAAGTTGATGGTTATATGGTTCTTACCTGAAAGTTTTGTACTGGATGAGAAATTAAAATATACAATACACATCATTACTCTTACCACGTCCAAAACCTACGCAAATTTGGTTTATAGAAAAGTGTATTCAAGCAGCAGCGTCTCCGAGAAACGACTTATTTTAATTGAAAAGCATACTGCAGCGCCTATTCAACCTCTATCTGTACCGGATCATCTATAGACCTATCTACTTAGCCATAAAATAACCGTCGAATCTAACTACATACCTATCTTACTTAGCCATAAAATAGCCGTTGAATCAAATAATTTTTCGAAGACTTTTATACTTTTACTTTTGGAACAGGTTATTGTAGCTTTGCCACTTTGCCATGCAGATCTTAATTGACATCCCTATTTTTATCCTTCGTAGTGTCTCGGCCAATGTCTTCTTTGTCCTGCGGCCAGCTTCACATCTTAAGGAAACTAGCACTCCTTCGACTAACCGCCTGCATGGAGCGGTACTGTCCTTCACACAAGTCCGGGTGGAACTGGGAACTGCCTAAGCTCATTAGAAAAATCAAAACACCTGACTACAAAGGTAGGTTTATGGGAAATTTAGTCCGATAAGATAAGAGAAATAAGACATGTTGTATTTCACGATTATGGACCTCGAAGGACTTTCCAGAGATGTAGAACGATAATTTTAGTTTACTCATCAGTAAAAACACCTTCAGTTTTTGCCCTTCCGAGCAACTTTTAAATCTTAATCATGATCACGTTTTCGTGTTTGAACTAGGAACCTTTCCATTTGCATATAAGTTTAAACTCAACCAATATAGGTAACAAAAGAAAAAGTTGGGTCTTTTTTTGTTTATATTTTCGTAAAATATTTTGCTTTCTATTTCAAACCAACCTAAATTCATTTTACCCGAAACTTTTCGTGCAGGTAACCCGTCAGCATGTTGTTTCGAATTTTTCCATTGTTTACAATTTGGACAACCAACAAATTGTTTTCCAGATAAAACGGTTTTCGGCGTGCCCCTCACCGTATCGCTACAAAGGACAGGCCATTCTTTGCCGAAGCCCGTTCAGTGCGCGCTCAATTGGCTGAAAAACAACGCCCTCGACCAGGTACACGCACGCTATTGTTGCTTATATATTTGACTTTTGATGCCAACCTATTCGTTTTCTCGATCATTTGTTTTGGAACTTTACATCTCATAAACAATCCCGTGTTTTCCTGAGTCAAACCAAAGAGTACAACGCGAGAGGGCGCCACTACGACTTTGACTCGTCTCGACTATACAAAAACAGGTGAAGTCCTATGTTACAGGTGTATGGAGGTTCACACACGTTCGTGGGTTGTTTGACCAAATTTTTTTATTATTATAATAGCTGTGCCCCGCGTCACCACCCACTCATTCCACGGTAACATTACACTGAAAAAAAATAGGTCAACTAGTTTAACCACTTGAGAAATAGCTAAATTGTACTTAGTTGTAACCAGAATTATGCACTAGGTAGTAGCCCTCAATTTGTCAGTCCTGCGATTTATTTAACTAGCAGTTAACATTGAGGCTAGTGTTAACAAATCTTTTCGACGCTATTTAGATACCTTGGACCTATATTCCACATAATTTTACTAAATTGGTGGTTCATTAATTAAAATTACACAATGGGTCAAGATCAAGAACATTTGAACGCCACTATAATTGATGTTATTTATATAATATTCATAGATGAACAGGTTCTAATCTAAAAAAAGCAAAGGTTTTCGCTGAGATATATAAATCACAAAAAATGAAATCGGGGACATTATTTCTGCTGTATATCAAATAGTAAATGGTAGACCACGCCTCTCGCATTAATATAGACAAGTGCCACAAGAAACTGGTGTTGCGAGAATATTATTGACGACAATTCTGTATTTCCAGATGGGTATCTTCCGGAAAGCCGGAGTCAAATCGAGGATAGCAAAGCTCCGGGCATTAGTAGAATCAGCGGGGGCTGTCAACGCTGCCTTCGCCATTGAAAACATGAATACCGTGGACCCCAACCAGTCCAGCTTGAACTTCGACGGTGCGCAAGCGCACGATGTGGCCGATATGGTGAAGCAGTACTTCAGAGAGTTGCCCGATGCGTTGCTGACGAACAAGCTTAGTGAGACGTTCATTGCGATATTCCAACGTGAGTCACATCTGATTGCAAAGCTCTATTAATCTTAATGATCGCATCACGTTTTATTATTAAATGCTATTAAAAAAATGCCGAATCGCGCTTGCTATATTGTTTTAAGTATAAGTAACGAATAAGTGTTGACTCGACCGGGTGACATTACGTAAAAATATTAGATAACGATGTCAACTAATCCAACTTTACACTTTATAGACAAAATGTATTTAGTAAAACTAGCCAATAGCTATTTTATTTTTACTTATGAATTTAACTTCCAGATGTACCAGAACCACTAAGACCCGACGCAGTGCAATGTGCTTTACTGTTACTCCCCGAAGAACACCTGGAAGCATTGCAATCGCTCCTCATATTCTTAGCGGAGGTATGTATGTGATATTTCCCAAGACGCAATCAGAGTAACCCGATAGTTGCCTCTGCGGTAGGTATACAGAGGTGCGACAAGTATTTCCAATCAAACACTGTTGAATTAGTAACGAGTAACCAAAACATTGGCATTGCAGCCCAACGAACATAACTAATACCAACTAATACATAGCTGCCGCCAGCCGCCAGTGGCTGCCGCATACACCAGCGTCGGCAGACACTGTGTATATCAGTAGACATTTAGGCAATTGTTAACTGTCAGTGATGAATTGTAATAACTTAACTTTTGTGGAAAACTAACAGGTAGCAGAGCATTCAGCAGTAAACCAGATGACTGCATCCAACTTGGCCGTATGTTTGGCACCAACGCTTCTGAGGCTCCATCACGCACCACTACAGACTGGTAGCACTAAGGAAGGGAACTCGAATCGGTAAGATATTTTTATACTTATTTGCCAACCTTTATCAATAATACCATAATCCTACAAATAAAACTATACTTCTGCAACCAGCACACCACTGTTTTTTTACCATTGGTAAATTTTATCCTGGACATCGTTCTCCATCATTTTCCAGATTGCTGTCTAACGGAATTATTGTCCACTCTGTATGTATTATCTCACAGGGCGGTCTTTTTCGACCTTGGTTGTTTGTATGTTAGCTCCATGCTGAATAGAGCACGTTTGGCTCGGAGTTCTGCGTTAATTCTGTCGCTCAAGTCTAGTGTGCTGCTCTGCGGCGGCGCCACCATAATGAAAATCAATTAATCATATGGTGAAATGATGTACGTTGAAGGTACACCACGTACATATGATCTTTAATGCTGTACCTATACCGGAGGACGAAATAATGGGTATTGAATACAGACAGAGCATACTCTGCAGCGGTGCCACGTTGTATTCATAGATAGAAATTACATTAGCTATTTTCGTATGGAAATTGATGTACTAGTGCTATTTTATTATTATTATTTTATTTGTGCAAAATATTTGTTCTTGGGTCATGGATGTTATCTATATATGTATTTATATATTATGTATATCGTCGTCTAGTACCCATAGTACAAGCTTTGCTTAGTTTGGGACTAGGTCGATTTGTGTATGATTGTCCCTTAATATTTATTTATTTTATTTATTTATTTTTATTTATTGTGTACATAATGAAAATTGACATTATTAATTCGTGATTTAATTAAATTTAATTAATTGCACTTGGCTGTTCGTGATATTTTCCTTGGTCCCTGCTGTTTCATAAAAAAAATAACCGTCAGAATGTTTAAGTTTTGTCGAAGCGGTAGGTAAGAATAGAACGCGGAATCAATAAAAATAAATAAAATCCCTTATTAATAATGATTTTTTATCAATACGTACACAATAAATAGAACTATTACATCAATTTCCATCAGAAAATAATAGCTAAGTACCTAATGTATTTTCTATCTATGAATTCTTATTCGCCACAATCAATGTCCATTATTTCGTTCCCTGGTACAGGTACAGCCAAAAACATCATACGTACATGGTGTACCTTCAACGTACATCATTTCACCATATAATTAATTGATTTTCATTATGGTGGCGCCGCCACAGAGCAGCACACCAAGTCTAAGTCAAAACAGTCCATGATAGGATCACCTACATCCAGATAACGAGTTTCACGTATATATTTAACCACATAGCTTTTTGATTCTAGTATGGTGATCGAAAGCGTGGCAGATCAGCGTCAGATCAGCGAGAGTCGAGCCGCGCACGCCTGCCTTCTCCTGCTAATCCAGAAGCACCAGCAACTGTTTCTGGCGCCAGCGGACATGTTGGCACGGTGCAAGTTCAACTATTTCGAGGAAAGCGTACCGGTGAGTTACCAATTCCTAGTTTAGTGAGAATACAGTATCATTAAATTGTATCTTTTTAATATCGTAGCCATATAGAAACAGCTATGAACATATGTTTCTATATAAAGATTGGTGGATGATACTATATTCCCGACGAGAAAAAGGGCTGTTACTAGTTCATCGTGTGTATCTTTATGTCCGTCTGTGGCATAGTAGCGCCAAGATTGATAATCCGAGTTCATGCGGTATTTTTAATCGAAATTCTCGTTTTGTTAATTACAGGTTGCGTTAGAAGAATTGGGAGCAGATTTCAACCAAGACTGGAAAGGTTTTCAGCAAGCCTGCATTAAAGCTTTACTAAAAGAAGCCAAAGAAAAGTAAGTACCTGCATTTTAAGTATTCTTTATATCATTTGACGTAAATTGTCTTGTATTACTACTTTTACTTAACGTAGTTCAATTCTCTTAGAAATCTTCAGATACTGGTATTTCTCATAGTGTTAACTTTTCTCGTGCTTTTTTAGAATCTGTGGCCGTTCGGGAAAGAGGTGAGAGATCGATGTTCTAGAGCGTCTGTCATCTTCATTTCCATTGATGTAGCCTTGTCGGGATTTCTGCTCTGTACTGAAAGATCACTAAATACCTTTAGTACAAACTTTTATAGCTTCGTTTACTTATAATATCGGCACCATTATCTTTGTATTGGTACACTGCTACACGATTTATTATTATATACTTCTACTTGTGGACGCCAATCGATCAGTGTCACATTGATGAACTAGTAAATTACTACAGAGGCCGGGAAAATAGAGATTGCTGCGGAGTAGGTATAGGCATACGGGGCTATCAATCCATTTTCACGCCGAGGTATGTACAGTCGAGTTCATTTACATCTACACACTTACGAGAACAAAAATATCTGAACACGATTTTATGCTCCTGACAATAGGGTCGTGTTCAGATATTTTTGTTCTCGTAAGTGTGTAGATGTAAATGAACTCGACTGTACATACAGTGCTTTTCTCAAATATGCAATAAAATAAAAAACACTAACAATTTCCTGTATAATATAGATCATTGAATAATATTATCCATTCAGTACAGAGTAGATGTAAAAAAATACTAACTTCGGCACATCATTTTCATTTGTAGTGGCCACTTAGGTGTTTTTGATTCGTGTTTTTTTGTGAATTAGCGCGGGATACCTACCATGCTATTTTAGATCCTTACGGCTTACCTACTAATTTAATCTGAAACAAAAAATACCACGTAGAGAAATATTTATCTAAGATGATGTAGGTCGGCTTAACATACGAGTTCGATTTTGAGGTACCTACTTGGCATTTAAAGAACAATTTGTCAAATATATTTTTGCTAAACAAGAGTTGTATCACGAATAGTGATACTATGTCTAAGGGAGGTTGTGGTAGTGAACAATTAAATATAAACGAAATAGCAATATGTAATACAAAGATGCAAAATGATCTTCAATGAATATATGATGGATTGATGGCCAAATGAGAGCTCAATATCCCTTAACTAAAATCCTTAATAAAACCTGCTGAAGTACCTACCAAGTACCTACCCAAAACTAGTTTGCTTCATCAACGCAAACTTAATGAAACGTGTAATTTACAGAACACGAGGATGGATGTCAGTGTCAGGAGCTGCACCTCACGTGGAGTTGTGCTGCAAGAAGGTTGGGGACGGACATCCCTTGCGTCTCTGGAGGGCTACGACAGACGTAGAGGCACCACCGCAAGAGGTTATGCAAAGGTTTGTATTGAAAGCTAAAGACATGTAATGTAACTAAGTAGGTACATAGTGTCAAATGTACTGAAATGAGTTATTATTAATAACTTATTAAGTACCATAAAAGCGAATGTAACAAATCATGCTTCTTCTTTCCCAAATTACTCTCTTGCATCAACCAACGTAAAATAAGTTTTTTTTTTACTTTTGTTCCTATTTCTAATTAATCCTTTATCAAGATCAAAATATAACTATTAAAATTATAATATTGCTTTGCTAAATACCAATACTCGTTATTGGGTTAGCACAAATTAACTAGCACGATATTATATCGCGGATTAGCAAAGCAATTATTATTTTAATTAATATGGATTTCCGCAAAGTAACGCCTAATTCTATTAATTATGATATCACAAGTTACCTACTTACGAAAATATTCTTTAATCAATACTGCTGATTTCTCATTTTCGTCACACCTTATTCGTGTGTATATAATATATATAAGTACCTACCTTATCTCACGTAAAAAAGCGGTGTTCAATGCGCTGTATAAATGGCCACTGCGCAATAAATTTGCTTATTCTCTTTCCTCGGTTTCATAAAATCCTTCATGAATATTAGATGAGTTAACTCTTCCATAACCGATCTGATCATATAGGTATCTTCACTCATAGTCATAGCATACTGATCTGGTTTACGATTACAGAATTCTACGGGAACGTCATATATGGGATGACTCTTTGGTGAAGTGGCGGGTCGCAGAGAAGCTTGGCACAAATGCTGAGGTGTTCCAGTTCATAACGGCCTCCAGCATCAACCTACCGCCCAGAGATTATTGTGTTTTAAGGTATGGATAGTTTTGGATCCTCTCGCTCTTTATTTTAACATAAGTATTGTTATGCCTTGATTAGGTTAGGCTTATTAGACGGATTTCAAACAGTGCATGATCCAATCACGGATGACCTTATAAGAGCAGCGGGGTATTTATTTAAAAAAAATGGGGAGGCCTATTTTCAGCAGTGGACGTCTGTGGTTGATAGATAGATAAATAGATGGTCCAATCAGGCTTAGATTGATTCTAATTTAAATTAATTAATGATTTGATCTCTGGTCGGTTGATTTTATACACCCTATAAATTCAGGTTAATCAATTAACCTCGGCTTTTTTGTCTTTTCCCCCTAAAAGATATTGGTTTAATTAAATTTTGATTCTGATCTGATATCATTTAGGTACTTAAAATTAGAGATGATGGTGCTAACTACATCATTAAATTTGTAATGTCGCTGGTGTCATCATGTCTGACTTTTCGATTGATGACTACAGCTAGTATTATGTACGTTGATGATGTAAGAACAATACATTCATAAGAAAAGGGAACTTTTAAGTTCTTATGACGTTGTTGTTGGGTAAATAATAGATGAGACTTAAGAAACAGACCTACGCAGGAAAACTTTGACGAAAACGTGATGATAATTTTACCGCATGAATGAACCGTCTTAAAAAGTTCGACCAAAATAAGTACTTATGGTTTGTTAAAAGTGAGTCGATGCGTAATGTATTTGTTATTCATTTGGAGATTTATTTAATTTTTTCATAATCTTCTTATCTTTTTACCGCATGAAAGAATTCGTCTGAAAAAGTCCGACCTACATTAAGTAGGTACTTATGGTTTATTAAGAGTGAGTCGATGCGTTACTTATTGTTTATTAATCATTGGGAGATTTATTTAAAATTTTCCTAATCGTCGTATCTTGTAATTTACTGTTTAACAAAATCTCGAGACGCAAACAAAATAAAGCTGTATCGTAAATACACAAGATAGATGTTTTTATCGCCTCAGCGATTCCTAATATGTTTTAACCAAGTACTTCGTTTGTAGATCTTGGCAGCAAGGCGGCGGTGGCGGCGGGTGGTGCGCGGTCGCAGAGACCTCGGTGGCGCACGGCGGCCAGCCCACCGACGGGGCCCGGGGCGTGGTGCTCGCCTCGCGCTATCTCGCTCAACCGGCGGGCAAGGGACGCAGCCGATTGGTGCATTTAGCTAGGGTTGACACAATGTAAGTAACCAGCAAAATGGTAATCAAATGGTGAATCATCTTTTCCCACATAATGGAAGCCTATCAAAGTTTAGCGGAACAATGGCGGATATCAAGAAACTCTCGATGGATGCAGTTGCTTACCTCAAATCTTACCCTTCAAAAATTTAAGTAGAGAACTTAACAAAAGCCATACGATAAATAAATAAATAATCAAAGCAAAATCATCTTTTCCCACATAATGGAAGCCTTTCAAAGCAAAATCATCTTTTCCCACATAATGGAAGCCTATCAAAGCAAAATCATCTTTTCCCACATAATGCAAGGCTATCGGCTCAAAGAGCCAACTGCTTAGAACAGCGACCTCCACTCCAAAGACAACCTATTTCTAGACTGCAATTACTACGTAAAGCAAAACCAACTTACAATATGGTTCATTCTTTAAAATACCACTTATTTAGGTGACAAAATCATCCACTTTGAGGATAAGTTGTTCTAAAATGGCAATTAAAATAGTGCTTATATTGTCTTTTTGCAGGGGCCGAACTACGGAATGGTACAACAAATGCTACGGTCACATATGTGCGTTGTACCTGGCTCGAATCCGAGCTTCCTTCAAGCACAACACCGAAGGGCCAGAGTCAAATGTATGATCCAAGCATTCCACTTAAGCCGGCAGTGTAGCGCTGGCTTAAGTTTGACGTGAAGGGACGTCAGTGTGTACACAGCCTTATTTTAAAGGCATAATTTTAAGCCCATTTCGGGGATTCCTGTTCGCAGTGTGGAATAAAATTGTGACGTGTGGATGTTTCAATGTTAGTCACTTTTACTGGTTTTGACGTTATAGTTGTTTAAAACACAAGGGAATTACATATAGGCTGCCTATAAGGATATTAAGGACGAAAATTGTTACTCATCGTCTTAAAGTGATTTTTCTTAAGATGTGCTTAATTGATTTATTTCACTACTCTTGAATTGAGATCGATAAATAATGGATCGAATTCAAGAGTAATAAATTAAATCAAATTTGATTAGCAACAAGGTAAATAAATGCCCAATGACCTACTTTGTGGTGATAATTCACACTGATCACTCTTAGACAATTCAGTGCTTGAAATGAACCGCTTACGATTAGGACGTCTGTAGTATTCCTACTTTATCCTAAGATCATCTTTGCCACAAACTTTGATTCCTCAAACTAGCATTTTTCCGCGGCTTCACTCCCGTTACCGGGAATTATATGTTTTAATCCATGAAAGGAAAGATGTGGCAAAGATGATCTTAGGTAAACTTGATGACTTCTACATTATTTGAGTAACTGCAAAGTGCAAACATGTTCACACATTTTTATATGTATCATATTAACGGGAAGTTGGATTTCCGAACAGAGAAGCTCTATTAATGATTCTGACGGTCTATTATTTCCCAAGACATTGTCATACAATATCCTTAATTCCTTCTGACGTACTGTTGTTTCCCGTTCCATGACAGTTATCGTTCTCAGGGAATTAATAAAAGGTATATTTTCTCACTGATCCGTATTTTACCCCTTACATATAAAGGAGAGTTTTATAACTGAATCAGCATGAGATGTTTAATATATTTGATATTGTTATTGTGGGTGTATTATAAATGTAAACTTCGGGATATGCTATACAAATTGTTGGAGACTAAACTTTATTTCCTTTCTATATCTATGAATTCTTGAAGATATAATATGATACACTCTTACAAAATAATTTATGCATACAAACTGCGCATCTTGATTCTAAATTTGTAGGTATTATTTGATTTTTGATATTAATACGGGGAAAGCTCAAGCGAAGGATAATATTTATTATGTATGTAACGATATTAATGTGTGTAACTGTGTAAAATTGTGCGAGTGAACAGAGTGTTAGTCTTTATATTGTACATAATATGGTGTAATGCATAATAAAATATAGTTAATAAGTTGAATGTTCAATACCTACCTCCATATTCAAGATTGTTTTTCCCTAGTTAAATTCCCATATAAGGGGGACCTACCAAAAAGCCTGAAATATATTTAAAATAATATTAGTTATATTTTAACGACCATCGTGATGTTAGTTTCCCCATGGTGCATACTATATTGTTACTCTAATGAAATATATGCAAATATTAGGTAAGTAATGATTGAATATTTAAATGTATTAAAATCAATAATCTCCAATATTTGCGAATCACTTTACCATAACTTCGTGTTAATGTTGTTGTTACATATCACTAGTCATATATATAAATAAATAACATAAAATTAATATTTGAATTATAAACACATAATAACCGTACCTGTCCTGTGTTCAGGAATCGTATTAAATTGTATTTATGATATATTCATAATTTTAATAATATATAAACAACTACTATATAAATACTTAATTATATTTATGGATACAATATAAAATTAATAATTGTCAATGTGAATATTTTGAAAGAATTAATGTTATTTGACACTTTTATATGTAAAAAGTCTGATTATAAAATGTACATAATGTGTTAGTGTACCTATGTTTAGTTGTACTTCATCACAACTATTTTTAGGTTTTTTTATCAGCACAAGATTTATTAATAATAATAAGTAACAGGATTCTAGAAATAAATAAAAAAGCAAACGTGTTTAATGTATTGCATATCAAACTGTACGTTTTAGGATAAGTGTGTAAAGAAACTATTATGTGTTTCATAAATTATTACGATTGAGCACTTGTTGTACCTATTTGTGAAATATTTAATAAAGCTTAAAAAAATCCATTATTTTTCAAATTGTTGTGCTCTTTGTCTAAGAAAATACCTAAGATAACCGAAATAAGGCCAGTATTGTACATTATTCCTTAGTTATCTACTACACTTTAGTATATTTTGAACTTTAATTATGAAACACATAGTATTTTTGCCCTTAATTTTCCTTTAGGAAACAAATTCAAGCCAAAAAATCACATTATGTTATGAAGATACTTATTAGAATAATATTTGTAAATAATATAAATATATATACCTAAAATAATCAACTTTAATATAGATAACAGTGTAATCTCAATCAAAAGGGATGACTCACTTTCCTACTACGTACGAGTTTTACAGTAAACAAGTTAGTAGGACTGTGCGGATCATCTTTCAATTTTACTTATTACTCTTATTTTAGTTACCTACCAAAATCACAGTAAGTTTTATGTGTAGAGATAGCCAGACATTACAAAATATTACTAAGTATCAAATGTAACAAAAATATTTAAAACATGTGATAACTTTCAATGTAGTTCAGTTTTCACTGTATTTAAAATCTATTAAGTATTTGTATTGGACAATATTGCTAAAGATTTGACCAGTATAATTCAGATACTAGTAAAAATATTCAAATTATTCATATACAATGTAAATTATTGCTTATGATCAGAATAGCCAACCTAAAATATATATGGTGTTAAAATACTTCTACTACTAAAATACCATTAAAACTAAGAAACATTTTTTAAATCATTCCAACACATAACAAAGAATGAGTTCTTTGTGGCTTAAATATTTATGTGATATCTTAAATGTCATTATTACCACAAAACTAAAATGTTTTATCTGTACTGTATCACAAGTAGTAAATTCAGTATTTAAATATTATATAATAGATGATTTGCATTTACAAGTGCATATAAATACAGTGGTATTTAATAGCAAATAATATTAAGTGATTGAAATATTCACCGTTAATACTCCAAAATGTCTGTTATATTAATGTGTAAAATAATGATACCTTAATGCATTGTGATTTTAATCTATATGAAATATATGGACCATTACTGTGAACCTATGAAGTTTTCTTTTTATGTGTGGCTGAATAAATAAGTCGAAAATCTTTATTAACATTTAGAACGCTTTTCCTCCCATGTCAAAATGTGGCTTATGCGCCAATAGTTGAAAAAAGAAAGAGCGGATTCATCGACCATCTTTGTTCATGTTCATTTCATCTCATGTTTTAATAATTTATTTTTTATTTTTTTGATAAGTTTTTTAACACGGAAGTCATGCATTGGTTATAAACCAAAAAAACTGATACTGGCATGGCACAAGCTTCGAGCCGCCATTTACGGATTAATAATAATAATAAAAGAAAGAGCGAAAATATACATAATCTGTCAGCAGGAAAATTGCTTTGACAGCGTCCTCCATTACCCCTTTCGTGGTCGTTGGCGTGGTAGGCACGACAGCACACGACCACTTTAGTGGCTCTTGGCGTTCAAAGGGTTAAGCATATGAGAGAGAGAGAGAGAGAGAGATCATTTATTTGTTTGAATATAAAAAAAATAATGGACACTTACACTAATCGACATAGTCTCTAACTAAGCAAAGCTTGTACTATGAGTACTAGACGACGACAAGCTTAATATATACATACATATATATCCATGATCCAGGAGCAAATATTCGAGTTCATCACACAAATATTTGCCCTGGCCGGGATTCGAACCCACGACCGCCGGCGCAGTTGGCAGATGCAATACAAACTGCGCCAACCGCGTCGTCAACAAATCTTACCACTGTCCACAGCCCAGGCCTTAGCTTTCTTTTCATTTTGCTGTTCTGCAACTTTACTGCTCGATTAAAAAACCCTGCTGCCGGCTAGCATATCTTGTCGCTTGTCACGCGACTCAGCATCGCCTGTCTTGCTCGCACAGTATTGAAAGAAAAGCGACAGGTTGTATTTCTCGCGCGACAAGGAGTCTTGTATCAAAGTTACGGACATGCCACGAGTCACGACTGCGCGACAGCGGTAGAGGCGGTGCGCGTGTCTCGCTCACTCGTATGGCCGCCGCGCTCGAATCTGTCGCTCAACCGCTCGCCCGGCCGCTGGTCACAGTCATGGCATCTCCGGGACCGAAGGGGTCGTTATGCTAGACGTATACGTTTCATATTCAAAGCTTCTCAGAATTCGAGAGACAAGCACTGATATTTACAAATAATATTCGCTTGGTAGCATTACATAACATCAATGGGATAGGTAACGCCTGATCACAGTGGCACCAAAGAAGAAATTCTTACTTTGAGCCCTTTGCCTCGCCGAGACGCCAGAGTACTTCGCGAGCGCTCCCGTATTCAAACAAATTTTATTGGAATATTTTGGATGTAAGTATAGAAGCTATCTCGGCAAACATGCTTGGTTACCACATTTTTTTAATTGATACGTAACTGGCGATTCTGCCGTGGCGTTGTAGTGGAGCAGGTAAAATACATAGGTAGTAGGTAGTTCGCTCTGCTTGCTGCTTAGCAGGGTTCGGAAATTCGGATCGATATTTACCTAAAGTTGTCAAAATCCTATTGCTATCTCACTCATACGTCAAACAAAGCCGCCTATACCTACGACCGAATAACAAAGCCGCCGCCAAAGTTTAGGTAAATATCGATCCGAATTTCCGAGCCCTGGTTATTAGGCACAAATCGTTACTTTTTGAATGGAGTTTTTAGTATATGGGCCGGAAAGTGATATAAGATACATTACCTCGGAAAGTCTACGGCTCAGGCCAAAGAGAATATAAACACTACGTTCAGGCAGGATAAATAATATTAGTGGTCTAAGCTACGGGAAAACTAGCCAAAACTATAAATTAAAAACTAATAACAAAGCGGCGAGCAGCAAAAGCCACATTAAAAGATAAGCAGGCACACCTGCGTTAAATATTACAAAATACATGAAATAAATGTATCGATTATTTATTTTATTACATTCCCGCGTCTGCCTGACTGAAAATATTTCGAAAATTGCGTCAGACGAGACGCAAACCAATAAGAAGCTTTCATTTTGGTAACGAGCGTTCATTGGTCCAGATTAAAAGTCCTGTATGGCAAGCGTTAAAAAACATATTTCTTATAACGGAACGTATTACATTTGAGCAGGTTTTATTTCGAAAGTTTGTGATGAATTTTGAGATTTTGCATTATTTGTAAAATATAAATGTTTATTTTATTTTTTTATAAGTGAACATTTAGTTTGTAATTAATGCCAAATGGTTTGGGTAAGGATATAATTTCATTTACACGTATAAAGAAACATAATTAAATGTTGCCACAAGAAAATAGCGGAATATCCAACCTCCTTCATTAATAGTGTTCTATAAAAAGAGAAATGTCAGTTTACAATCGAGTGTCGCTATGGGAAGGTTTAAACCAATTTTATACCTCTAGTGCTAGTTTATTATTATTGTAACAACGTATCCAAATCACTAACGATGAGACACAAGTAGAATAACAAAGTGTCGTTTATATATGTGATAAACCCCTTCAAACGCTGCTAACGTTATTATACTTTCTCTTCTTCATTTGAAGTCACACGTAGTCGCGAATTTCGCAAGTTGTTTTTCTATCAGTATACTATCCGCATCAAAGACAAGGTAACGATGGACAGCAGCAAAGGAGCCAGCACAAGTAATTGCGAAGACATATCCAAATTCCTAATGGATAGGCCTCAATGTGTGGAGGTTACAAAGCCGAGAAAAGAACCCTTTTGGATTTTCGGCTACGGATCACTGTGCTGGAACCCAGGATTTGAATACCAACAGAGCGTCACGGGTTACGTGAAGGGATTTTCCAGAAGATTTTGGCAAGGGAATACCACGCATCGGGGGACAGACCATAGGGTATGTTACAATAATTAATTAAACACGCGGAACTACGATCAAAGCAGTCTATTATTTACAAAGGAATTCCTTCAATTAGGTAAATCTGAATTTAAATTTTAAAATAACAACATTATGATAAATGAACTTTGTACTTTACTTAAAAAGTTTATTAAACAAAAAAGTCTTAGAGTAATATAGTATAGAACAAAATAAAATCCAATATATTACTTTAGCAAACACATAAATAATGTTTTATTATCTAAAAATCAACATACAATTGTTTATGAATGGTACATAAATATGCCATACAAATAAATAAATAAATATCCCACTAAAATCAGTTCACACCATTCACCTACCCCTAATTAAAAAATAACTTCATCTATAACAGGGAATTTTGAATTCAATATTGATGTCATAAATTTCCATTATTATATTACCAATTAATTTAAATTCGCATGGTGAGGAAACAAGATCAATAGATCAATAGGTCAATCATGATATCGATATGTTTGTTTACACATTCTCAACCATGCATTTCAAAGAAATAAATATCCATGCCCATATTATAAATAATAAATGAAATGGCAGATATTAGTATTTGGTTCTAAAACCTACCACCTGTTCATGTTTTGTGCTAAATACATAGATATGATAGATTTTTTCTGTTACTGTAGCTTCCAATGCTACCAGCCTTAGTTTTCATAACCTTTCTCTTTTTGTTTTAATTTGAAATCTACGGGTCCATCCTGTATAGAATAGAATATTGTTTATTTCAGGCCATGTTATCCCGTTTACAAATCCCATTAATGGTCCTTCACACTATTTAAAATGTTGTACACATGATGACAAAATAAATAAATTTAATTAAAAATTTAAGTTTAAAATGTGCACAATAAATGCTATAAAATTCAAATTTAAAAATGTATATAAATAAAATTACAAAACTTAGATTTAAAACATCATATAAAAAAAACTACTTGCGGTTTAGATGCTGTTATGTCCCTTGTCCATTTGGTTACTTTCATTTTGGACATATGATCTTCCACTTTCATTGTGTAAAAGGGCACAGTAACATATGAACACAGACACACTTTCAAAATAAAAAATAGAGACCTCTGAATAGCCTTGCATAGCACTTAGTGACATCTGTGTATGGACATTCATATTTTACTTACACCCACTATACACTAAGACATTATGATTATACTGGTTGATATTGACATGAATCTGTTTACATTCTGTTCAGGAGTTTATGAAATAATTTTACCATAAGTATAATAACATATATTCAAATGTCTTGTAGTAGGTTTGGATACATTGGTTATAATATAAGCTAAGATCCACATGGGCAGAATTGCAGTGCAGTACAGGGAATTTCTGGTACTCCCATAATGCAACGTTTTGTGGCTGTTTTTGGTTTATTTTTGCAAAACTGGACCTGTATTGTAGTTCCTTTGCTTAAATCCGAAGTTTTCTTTTCACATTCTTATTGTATAGACTGATTTAGTAGGTTTTATATGGTGGTATTAAAAAGGTGTGGGTCCACCCAAGTTCTTCTTCTTCTTCTCAGCATATATGCGTCCACTGCTGGACATATGCCTCTTGCATGGATTTCCAAGCTGATCTTGATGCGGCGATCCTACTCCAGGTCGGCCCTGCCGTCTTTTTAATGTCGTCAGAGCATCTGGCTTGCGGTCTTCCAACGCTTCTGCCACCCGTTCGCGGCCTCCAGTGTAGCGCTCGCTGACTCCATCTGTCATCGTCTCTGCGACATATATGACCAGCCCATTGCCACTTCAGCTACGCAACTCTTTTGCCGATGTCGGTAACTTTCGTGCGTTGGCGAATGTCTTCGTTTCGTATTCTATCTCGCAGAGAGATTCCGAGCATTGAGCGCTCCATAGCTCGCTGTGCCACTTTTAGACGGTGGATTCTTCCAGCGGTTAGCGTCCACGTTTCGCATGCGTATGTCATTACTGGGAGTGCACACTGGTTGTAGACTCTCGTTTTCAGTGTTTGTGGGATTTTTGAGCTGAAGACGTCTTTGAGCTTACCGAATGCACCCCATCCAAGCTGGATGCGTCTGCTAATTTCAGAGTCTAATGGATCTTTCTTTAATGTTATTTTCTGACCCAGGTATATGTAGTCGTTCACTTCCTCAATCGTTTTGCCGTTCAATTATATGTTTGCGCTGATGGAGGTGCTCATTCATTTCGTCTTCTCCATATTCATTTTCAGGCCAACCCGCATCCTTGCCTGACTTAGATCGTTGAGCATTCTTCCAATAACTTCAGGTGTTTCTGCAAGTAGAACGATGTCGTTTGCGAAGCGTAGGTCATTGAGATGTTCTCCATCGATATTTATACCTGTGCCGTCCCAGTTGAGTGTCTTAAAGACATCTTCGAGTGCGTTTGTAAATAGCTTCGGGGAAATGACATGACCCTTGGCGTACTCCTCTTTTAAGTGGTATATTTGCGGTGGAGCTTTGAATTTGCAGTGTCATCGTCGCTGATCGGTAGAGATTTTTTAGCAGCTGGATGTATTTGTAGTCTATTCGGCACCTCTTTAGGGAATCGAAAACTGCCCAATGTTCCACCGAATCGAACGCCTTTTCATAATCCATAAAGGCAAGGTAAAGCGGTTTGTTGTATTCGTGTGATTTCTCCACCCAATTTAGTTTGGTTTAATTGATTGATAAACGATAAAAAAAGAACGAACGAAGAAAAAGGGGGACAGAAATTATGTCGGAAACTACAGGCCAATAAGTTTAACATCAAATATATATAAAACTTTCTCTAAAATCATTCTAGCCCGGATAACTAAGGTACTCGATGAGAACCAACCACGAGAACAGCCATCTACCAGTGTATTGCTGCTTCATAGATTACTGCAAGGCCTTCGATTCTTTGGATCATAATACAATTTGGAATGCATTGAAGAAACAAGGAGTGGAAGATAAATATATTAGAATAATAAAGAATATCTATACGGGTGGTACAGCAAGGGTGAAATTAGAAAAAGAAGGAGAAATCATCAAAATAGAAAAGGGTGTACGACAAGGAGACCCACTCTCACCGAAATTATTTACTGCAGTGCTTGAGGATGTCTTCAGAAAATTTGAATGGCATAAGTGTGGCCTAAGAATTAATGGCGAACAGCTAACAAACCTAAGATTTGCGGATGATATCATTCTGTTTACAAAGTCTTCCCAAGAGCTTCAGAAAATGCTAACGGATCTTGACATACATAGCAAAGAGGTAGGCTTAAATATGAATACATCAAAAACTAAAGCAATGACTAACAGAGGGAAGGAAATGCTCATGGTAAATAACATACCCATTGAATATTTGGATGAGTATACATATTTAGACCAAATAATCAAAATAAACAATATGTCAAGCAAAGGAATTGAGACACGAATAGAGCATGCTTGGAAGAGTTACTGGTCATATAGGGAAATAATGAAAAACAAAACAATAAGCAGCACAGTTAAGGGAAAACTATTCAACACCTGCATACTCCCCATCCCAACAAACGGATGCCAGACATGGGCGCTCACAAAGTCACAACAAACCAAGCTTCGTACCTGTCAGCGAAGCATGGAACAAAGTATGATGGGAACAAGGAAAATAGACAAAATCAATCATAACATAATTAGAAAATCTACAAAGACCCAAGATGTGGTGTTAAAGCTAAGAACTCTGAAGTGGAAATGGGCTGGCCATGTAATTAGAGGAGGGGATAAGTGGAACAAAGTAGTAACACTATGGTATCCAAGAGAAGGCAAGATAAAGAAAGGAAAACCTTTCAGGAGATGGGAAGATGATTTGACTAAGACAGCTGGCAAAACCTGGACTAGACTGGCAAGGAAAAGAGAAGATTGGAAAGTGTTAGAGGAGGCCTTTGCCAAAGGGCACACAGATACACAATGAATTAAAATATTTGTATGAATGAACCATACCTAATAATATGTATCTGAGAAAAGGCTATAAACAAATAAATAAACGATGAAAACAAACACTGTGTCGTCGTTTCTAACAAAAAACTATTTAGGGTAAACTTATCGTTATAATATGTTGTCCCTAACATACTTAATATTTATTAAATTATTATTTTACTTAACATCCGTTCTTGGCAGAACCAACATTTTGGCATTTACGCAAATAATGTACATCACCGCGCTAAATTGTATCTAGTAAACTCGTAGTCAATCTCTAATTGTTTATTGAAATTGTGTTTAGTATTGTGGTTTGCAATGTTTTTGCTGCATTTGGTAACCTGTTGGAAATTTTTACTCGTGTCAAAACAATGTTGCTCAAAAAGAGCAGGTCAACTGCATCTAATTCGTTGTCAATTACTTGCGAATCTAATCTGTATTTGGGCCTTGCTTGATTCAGGCACCTTGAAGGAATAGTAATGCCAAATATACCGATTATCTGAGTGAAATATTTTTCGACTATTGCGCATATTGAATGCATCCGATGTACTAACGGGCAGATTAAGCAATTTAAGGTATTACCTGGCCATAGCCTGACGGGTAAAGCTATACTTATGCTATACATGAATTCATTCGTGATTTCGAGTTCAAAAATCTTCAATACAAGGCGAAGCCCAGAGGAATCAATTTCTGTTCATTTTATTGACATTGGCATAAGCCACTCATACCCACACACACGGCGCGCGACACAAACGGCGAAGGTATAATATTTTACCTTTAGATATCGTAGGATAATAATTGGTTCTGCATGGACGTTTGTCAAAAATCTCGTTGCATCTCTTTTGTTTTATTGTTTAGCTATAAAGTTTTATTGTTTAGCTATAAATATTGTGGTATCAATATTTGGAAAATACCCATACATAATGCACTTGGCAGCCTTAGCTTTTTTGCTCATACAACTCTGTACAATTGGTGAACGGGTATGTACACCGGTCGATTCATTCATAACGTTATTGGCATACTGACGTTGGCACCAGTTCAAGACTTGCACTTTCTTACAAGTCTGTAGTGCATTTTATTTTTACACGCTTGAGGACAAAGGGTATTACAAATTACGACGGTCAAAGCATACGACCTTAACTTAAAATTACCATTGAAATTAGGTCACTTTTGCGTTCTTGGTGAATCATAAGCACTGACGTTGTCTTTGTCATAAATATTATGTGCCAATGCATACACCTACATTTTTCTCTGTTCCCAAGCGTCTTTTGGCAGCCTCCACCTCTTACCAGAGAGAGATTAGCTTTGAAGATCTATCTATTGCTTTACTATGACTTTGTAATACAGTGCTGGCCTTAAGTATGATGAGAATCCGCGGATTGACTACCAAATTAAACTTGTTATTGTGTCGTTTTGTTGCATTTGCAAAATTCGATGGTAAGAAACTCAAAACTCGAATCGCTCAGACTTGTCTTACCAATTTCGTACGTAAAATCTCGTCCGTCAGAGTACCAAAACCGGAACGCAACATGTGCTGAATACTTACTGATAATTATGAATTGTCTCGTGCGTAATGGTTTTACAAAGAACCCGATTACCACAGGCGTACCTTTCCAAAAACAAATTAACATATGGATTCGCGGCTAAAGCAAGATAAAGAATTGTTGACTTCCTTCCGGTTTACACCAAATTATACAACTGTGTTGTTTGGTTATATTAACTGCCGCGAAACACTATCTACACTAGATATTCTACAGAATAATAAAAGGCGAATACAATAACAAAGAAACAGGTGGATACAGTGAATCATTAAAAACGCGGAGTTTGGCCTAATTCGAACAATACACCTATTTAAATAAGTCCGTGGTATTTTTCGCTGATAACTAGTTTCATTATTATAGCATTTCCCATTCACCTAAACATGTGCTCGTCTCGTGTTGCTTAAACAGCATGTTTGTCACGTGACAAAGGTTTTAATTTCGCTATCGATGCCATTTTTTTTAAATAACTGTTTTAAAAAAATACTTAAGTTTAAAATTGTACCGATATCTTGAATTTCCAGAAACGTATTCCGTTTTGCATGGTCAATGATTTCGAGAACGTTGTGTTGTTGCTTCATAAGAATCTGAGACCGTTCTAGAGATCGGTACGACTGTACACATGTCACATTCCTGATCATTGTCGCGACAATCCACTGCTTGGTATAATGCGCGGTACGTAACTTGACTCTGCGCAGAAACAATCTTCTATGAAAGTTTCACAGAAGTCTGCTTTTGCTCAACTGACATTGACAAACCAAGAAACATACTTTTAAAGCGTATCCGTCGGGTAGGATTTTTATTATTCGTGTTCGGGTGAGAATCGTCTTTTCCCCCACTTTATTTATGTGGTTGAAGTAACATGCTGCCGTGCTAAGGTAAAAGGCGACCTTTTAGTATGAAGCTCCATACTAAAAGGTCGCCTTTTGCCTTTTGCGGCAGCATGAAGAAAGGTTAAAGAAACTAATTAATTAATAGACTAGACGGCGCCAGTATCAGAATTTATGACCAACCTGAAAGATTTTTCCTGAAATCATGATGACCCCTCTTTATTAAAAACTGATTTTCTATACAAATCTAGAATTTTATAATAATGGATAATTTTAAAGATCTGTCGTTTTTGTTAGCAGTATGGCGGAAGTTCACTCGGTGAAAGATCTCTGAATCTATTAATTTTCCTTTACCCTATAATTTGTCGAGTACGAACGGTAAAAATCTTTTTTTTTATTCTGTTTTCTCTGGTCATTCAACCAAATTCAAGTAGAACGCGAATGTTCCAATTCTATTTATGACACAAAAATCGTTTTTAAAGGTCACTGTGACGAATAACACAGACCACGAGATTTATTTACGGATCCGCGAACATTTTGCCTTAGCACACGCTGGTACCTCATGATAGCTCAAAATCGTAACATATATGGGCGACGGAACAACTATGGACTAATATATATTCGCTAATAACGGAAAGATCGTGGCTCCACGCACATACGCAAAATAATCTTGGTTTTTTAAAGTGTGACGGTATTTGTAAACAGAACGTACCTAGTACGTATAGCATCTACATGTGTGTGCGTGAAATAAGTATGGATTAAAATAGCGTGTTGTTCTAATAACGCGTCTATGACTAAACGGGCAATCTAAATACAAAGCAGGCAACCAAATCAACATTTGGTTGCCTGCTTTGTATTTAGATTGCTATCCTATAATAATCAAATTGACATTCTTCAAAACATGTTTTTAATGAACTGACTACATAAATTAGTTCCCAAACTAAAACTAAAGTGGCGTATAACTACGCATTGGCAATAAAATTTTCTTTATGCACTTAGTCAAGTATGGACAATCTTATACAAATTGACCTAGTCCCAGTAGTTCCAAACTAAGCCATGCTTGTACTATGGGTACTAGACGACAATATACATACATAATATATAAATACATTATATAGATATTAGATAACATCCGTGACCCAGGAACAAATATTCGAGTTCATCACACATATTTGTCCTTGCCGGGATTCGAACCCAGGACCTCGTTTGTTGGCTCAGTAGACAGGTGCACTACAAACTGCACCAACCGCGTCGTTCGGTATAATATAATATATGTACTTAGTCGGACATTTATGTACTTAAACTTAATCAGGTATTTTAACATAGTAATAACATTAATAACGATCAATTGATAATACAAATGCAGTGTCAATAACCTTAGCATTGTCTTTATTTTGTTCTTACATTTTACAAAATACTTTATATAGAACTAGCAAACAATCAACTTTGATTGTTAGTTAGTGATAAATTGTTAATCTTTATATATCTATAAATGATAGCAATGTTTTATTGTGATATGAGAATTAAAAGTATGTGTTTTTGTTACAGCCCGGCCGCGTTGCTACGCTAATAGAAGACCAGGAAGTGAGTATATTTATATTTTTATCATCGCACCCGACCTATTTTTGACATGCATAAATATTTAACATTTCTATGTCACTCCAGGACAGTTTGAAATTTGACCAAATTCTGGGCCTTAGTAATTTAACCAAACCACAATGTTACAAAAAATGCTATTTTAATTATATTATTATAATATTACAAATAAAATGCTATTTTTCTTCCGCCAACAATGGAACACACTGAAAATAATTTTACATGTCACAGGGCCAAAACATAATCACAAGACTCTATATTGTATCGTGGTGAAACGGGACATCGTGCGTCGATGCCGCGCCGTAACGTAACACAATGCGATGTCGTACTTGTAATTGCGTTTTGGCCCTTATACAAACTGCTAGTTTTAGTGTTCTTATACAGTTTAAACACCATGATATTTTGATAAACCGATATCATTTCTTTAAAGTTGTTTTGATAAGCTCCGATAGTAGGACACATTAAATTATCTGGTTAGGTATCTATCATATTAATAGACGGCTTTTAATGGCACGTGCTACGATAATGATGATATTCGGTATATCTGAAAAAGTGGTTTGTATTATCCAACTTCTGAGCGTGTTATATTCAGTATCACCTGAATGAATATTATACGTTTTACTCGTACATATAGAAAGAGTAGTAATCCAAACATTGTCTCTCTAGCTAATATCTATAGTGAATATTTTTTAGTAGGCTATGAATACAATTGTTATTTGGTAAGTTTAATAATATTTTTTTTATCATTTACGTCATAAAAAAGATCAAAATATTATTTATTTTTCTGAAGTCAGACTTGTTTTGATTTTATCTAAAGTTGTTACTCCGATACACGATACACTAAAAGAGTAATCGACTGACTGTGTTGTCTTGAACTGTTGTGTAAAATAAAACATTAATTTACCTACAGTTTTTGTTTTGTTGTAGATAGCCTTCGACTTACTGATTTATGTTAAAGAGGGTTCCAGATTTTGGTAACTTAATTTAAATTTAGGTATTGATATCGTACGGTGGCGGAATAAAAACGATCGTCATTTTCGGACCCTAATACCATCAGTCCATCATTCAAAGTCGATAAGTCACATCACGAACCTTTTCATTTCCCGTTCGTTTCTCGATGTATACCGGTTTTTTAAACTAAAAATAATTACAGTTTTTATGGTTAATCTCAATATCAGTCATCATCAATTTTTAACGTTCTCAATTTGCCTAACCCTAATCCAATCTAGTGCTTTCTAGGTCACGAATCGTTATGGTACGTATCTTTCCGGTACCATATTTTTTGTTCTCGCCGACTCTATTAAGATCAAATTCTGTGGTTCAATTGTCACTAATCTTATTCCGATTACTACACCGGTCACATCAGTCATTTACAAATTAGGTCGATTGAACATTAATTCGGTTATGAAGAAATGTTTGAAGATGGTACTTTATGTCCTTCATTAATTGTTCATCCATTGGCCAAATTTAACCAGCGGTTGATTTAGCAATACCGGATATTTATGACTACGAATCAGAATAGCTATTGTAGCCCGTTTGTTCTGTAACAGCCTATGATATTAATAATGTTTTGATATATTTTCTACAAAATATGTATGAGGTGAAAGATGTCATTATGTATCAACAAAAATGATGTAAAAATTACCGTTTTTATGTACTGTAGGTAACTTTCATAAATGACGACTTTATGTTGTAAATAGTAAATGACTAAAGATTTAGTTTTGACTACTGTTTATTATGATCATTGACCACCATACCACAATATTATGATGCCTGCGAACTGATATCATATCTTAATTTACCATAATAACACAATAAAAAACAGATAAATCTGTCTAGACGATAGTGTTTTCTATGTCATAAAAATGCTGTTTCACGGTGTTGCCGATCTTATCTCTAAATTAACCTCATTACTAGGTCCGCAAAAAAATCTAATTGCGTAGTTGCCCTTAATATTATTATGCTAACAGATACGAGTATGCTGTCCGTCCTCTTGGGATTTTTATTGTTTCGCACGAATACATAATATCACTAGTAACCTATTTAACTAGCCTGATAATCTGTTCTTATATAGTTTCATCGTAACTGGGTTACTATTTAAATCCATAATTATAAATCATCGATATTTCGATAGAGACTTGTATCTGGTTAAAATGAAACCAAACTCGGGAAAAAGGGGAAATATTAACTGTTCTAAAAATGTAAATAGCACACGTTACGATTATTAATTTATGCCATTTGCAATCAAAACTTATGTTTATAAACATGTTGTTGTATCATTTAGATTAATGATCACTATCAGCGGATTCAACTTAATTTGTTGCGATTCCAAATAGGTAGGTACCTTCAACCACAGCGGAAGGCCGACTACTCAATCTTAGTCGATGATAGTAAAGAAATATTTGAACTTATTTAAATTCTCGTATTTTACATATCTGTACATTGTACAAGTTCTTTGTAACATCATGGCAGTAATTTAATTAATTTCTGTCTTGCTCATTTTGTTTCCAATTTGGTTGTTATTGAGCCTGTGTCACTGTCTTGACTTGACTGGTTTCAACTCTTTTCGGCGAATTTAACCTTGACTACTGATACTTGTTAATACACCCTAGAAACACCTTATAAGCCCTGACGGAAAGTAGCATATTCCTGCAGTGTTATATGAAATAATGTGATTTTAATGTCGCGAACGCTAATATCGCAGTAGTTATTGGATTGTCAAAGACCTGCGCTATAAATATGACTCATCCGTTACACGTGTATGTATTTATAAACACGTGTTTAGAATACATCACGCTTATCCACGAATGTAAACACTCCAGTATATGGTCTAGAATTTGTCTGCGGCATCGCCTACATTTCGAGATATCTTATAATCCTATATTAGTAGAGATGTGCCGTTCTCGCGAACGTTTCCTAATTTGTATGGGGAAAGAACGTTCTCGAGAATATTTCCCATCTCTATATATTAGTCACTGAGCCAAAATAGTTAGTTAGTTAGTTATAATCCGTAGCCTGATATTTTTTTGTGCCAAGTTAATCTAAAATCCTTTAGAATTTTTACGCGTTCACAAACTTTCACATTTATAATACTTATTAGTATATTAATCCTTGAACTTATAGAGGTTTAGATTAAATATAGAAATTATTACATGGTGCCGAAAAACATATAAAGTTAATTGGATTATATTATTTACACTCAAGAATATATAGATCTAATCTGCAACGGATACTTCATAATTGGAAAGAATATATAATCCCAATAACTACTCAATATCCGTAGCTTTCTACTATAAAACCTCGAGTGGTTGTATGTACTGATATGTATACGAGTAAATACATACCTACTCATATTCATTTTAATGGAACTATCATTTATTTATGTAATATTTAATGGATCGGCGCGTTATCGCGTAGGTAAAGTATATTTACACGAACATCAAGTACCTACTTACCTACTTTTTGGACATCGTTATATTTTCAAAGTAGACTTCGACACTATTTATTTTACACAAAATAGGTAATAGTGAAATAGACTAATAGATCACTGAATCGAAAAAATTAAATAAATGCTTATATGAATGTGTGTTGTTGTAGTAAAATTACTACAAAAACTTCTGGACAACCAATTCTGCTACAGAGATAACTTAACATTGACGGATTGTTATTTTACGTTACTTTTATCCGACCATGGTAAAAAAAGGGCCGACGTATTTCTTCACTGCATTTTACCATACAATTTGTAGTCACCTGTTTTCTCTTGGAATAATGGGTCTAGACCAAACGTTTAAGTTTTATAAAACTTAGGCAGGCAGTAGGCCCCTGCCGCTGTAATAAATTAAAAAAAAGTCGTATAAACCTAATCAATTGCACAGATTTTACCGTCATTTTTTACCTAACTAAATGCAAATTTCTAAAAAAAATCTAAAAACATTTAATGAGCTCAGTTTTGAAGCAGAAAACAAGGGGTATACGTCGATCTGGTAAAGATTTTGTAGGTAATGGTTCAGTTGCTAAGGTGCAGGGCGATGGCAATAATTTGTGCAAATACCTATTAGACGACTCCCTCTCAACCCACCACGCTCTTAACAAAATTAATCAAATCTCAGGTTGACCTCTGATTTATAAAAATATATCACTATGCTGTGTCTGTTTTATCTCGAATTTGTTTTATTCTTTATCATGACCATATTCATATCGATTTTCGCGTTTAAATGACAACAACCGTTTAGCAAGTTATCAATAAAGCAATCTTGCTGTCTCGGGTCACACGAGAGCGTACCCGATAAAATACTCACGTATGTTTTCAAAAGTATACTTATGTATATATTGATAAGAAGAGATTATGTAGTTGAACAGAAGCTTATGCTTCCCTTGGAAACACGAGCATCTTGGGTAGCGTGGTTATCTTATAGTAACACTAAACAGGAAAAGGTCCTATTGTGCGGCTTACCTTAACCATGTTACCACCAATTTCGTCCTTATAGTAATCCGCACGTAGCAACTCTTACTAAACACATATTATATAGTCTCGTCTTTCTCTGACGTTATCTTCTCTCCTTTAATGGATTATATAATTATTGCGGATTGTGGTCCTTGAAACTCCTTAAATTAATGATCTACCTCCTTCGATTCCGGTCCAAACTAGCCCTCTGAGCACTTGGTACCATATACTATAGTACGTGTACATAAATGAGGATGCCTCTTTCATTTTTTCAACCAGCCCATCCAACTCTCTCGCCAACACTGAACAGCTTTTCAAGGTTGTCTTCGCTTCTGAAATCATATAACTTCGGAATATTTTTATTGTAAGTAGTTTCAATCGGACCGCGTGTTTCCTCATCCTTAATTGTAATTTATACAACCGTCGACAAAAAAATCTTCAATGAAAAAATTAGGCCATTGCGCCAAAAAGGTATTATTATAATCTAGCTGTCCTTATCCATAGCACGAAAATAGTAACTTTAACATTTGTAGTCGATGACTATTACTCATAGCCGTTGATCCACCAGTGACATCCAAAGACAAATCGTATTTCGCATAAAGGGATTTATATACTTGTGCTCAAATTGCATCCGCCAATTTCCAATTTATCGAAGACGACACGCGGCCCCGTTGTGCGCCACGTGACTTGATTTGCTGACTTTAAATGTGCACTTACTGTGACTATCAATTCTTAAATCTAGTGTTTAAAATATACGATTATCATATTCAGCGTTAAATTAAATATTTAAATACGAGGAAACAAGTAGCGATTTTAATGCCGGTAATGTCTGTGTGATGAGCACACTATTATTACATAGCACGAAGCTTATTATACTTATGCTATTCTCCACCACCTAGACCGATTTCTGTAAGATTGTAACCAATAATTTATATGTGCTATTTTTAGCCGGAAATTTATTAAAATAATAAGTTTAGTATTTTAAACAACAAAGAAAATAATTACATGTTCCCGCTCGGAACCATCAATATAAAATAAAAATAGTCTGATATTTTTTTTATTGACGTCCATCTGTCAGAAAAATATGAACTTATACCTAAAGATATTCGTTCACTATACTAGACGACATCCGTGCACAGAAGATAAAACGTATTTTTTTTAAGTTGGCTGCAATGCTTTTCAACAATTAGTTTTTTTTTTTTTATTGCAAGCTGTGTGAATGCAGCTGTTTATTTTGGAATCTGTGGTACTAAGGAATGCGTTTAGCAGTGTTTTTTTGGGCAGTAGAGTATAGACTTTTACAAACTTTCATAATTTATGTCTTTATATATTAGAGTTAGTAATTATATAAATGACAGAAAAAAGTAGGTACTGAAGTAGAAAATGGTATTATCTTAATAATGAGGTTACCGACTTATTTTAAGCAGTATGATAAAGTTTCGACTGCTATTTAGTAACTGATATGATGATATCGTAAGAAATCTCGGCAAATTTTTTACGTCAATCAATGTTTTGTTCGTTCCTTCAATTGATTTGTCTTGCTTGAAATCCTTTCCGTCAGTTGTTTAATAAACTTCTTTTGGCAGTAACAAAAATAAAAAATGAACACGGGGTTCATTATTAATTAAAAAAAAAACAATCCCAACTATAAAACCGTATCGTGATTTTGTTTGGCTCTAGAGTTAAATAAAAGTAACATATACCGTAAGCGACTATTTCTCACGCGAGATAATATTCTGTCTCTTTCTGTGCAGTAACGTGAGAGGGTGACGGGTAGCGCTATGTCGTGCGATAAGAGTCGCGAAGCATATAAGTTGTGCTTAGACGGGCAGATGCTCCGGCTATTGTCGCCTATAGATCGTATTTCTCAGCCGATTCTCATAAAATTTAATTTTGTAAATAGGTTCGATAGGTATTTTTTGTCGTTTTTTTTTTCGTAAATTATTAAAATGGCGGAGGTCTACAGCTCACAGAGCCACGAGTATATTTCTTGTTACGACTTCGCTCACATCACACGTGCATTATCATTTTTATGGAATGACTAAGATATCAACTTACAAGCTTATAAAACAAAACGTCATTATTTTGTGATCCCCAGGCCACTTCTGTTATTGTGATAAAACAATAGGAGCATATGTGGCACAGTAGATATTGTTAACGCCATTGTTATACTTTTATATATATGGAGATAATAACTTCCTCTGCGTATTCTCATCAAGCATTCTTTAGTTGCGATATTACTATTATTTGTATGGATTTTCCATGCAGGATGCCAATAGTGGAATGTACATTGTAATGGTAAAGGGGAGCAAGAGCCAACTACAATTGGCATACCTATACCTACCTATAGGTACCAATTTTGTATGACCTATGTACATGTAACATGATAAATGGGAGCACGGGAGCAAGAGCCAACTACAATTGGCATACCTACCTATAGGTACCAATTTTGTATGACCTATTCAGAAATAATTTCCGGGAATAGGACTCTTATATTGCAATAAACAATTCGATTGTCATTTTTATGGAATGAGAATGACTCAAATATCAACTTATAAGCTTATAAAACAAAACGTCATTATTTTATGATCCCCAGGCCACTTCTGTTATTGTGATAAAACAATAGGAGCATATGTGGCACAGTAGATATTGTTAACACTATTTTTATACTTTTACATATATGGAGATAATAACTTCCTCTGCGTATTCTCATCAAGCATTCCTTAGTTGCGATATTACTATTATTTGTATGGATTTTCCATTCAGGATACAATAGTGGAATGTACATTATACATGGTAAAGGGGAGCTAGAGCCAACTACAATTGGCATACCTATATGTACCAATTTTGTATGACCTATTCAGAAATAATTTCTGGGAATAGAACTCTTATAAGTATTGCAATAAACAATTCGATTGTGACAATATGACAGCTGTGAAAATTTCACCTGTCCTTGCCGTTTTGCAGTCTACAAGTCGAGTCAATAATGAGTACGGACGTCATCACAAAATAATTTGTAGGGAATAAAACAATTAAAGCTAATTATCTAATCGGCAACTTGAAAGTATTATCTTATACCTATTAGCATATATTTCACGATTTTAATAAAAAAAAATGAGTCTTTATTTTATAGGTAATCCCAATTTAATAAAGCTATATGAATACCAAATATACACATTAAGTGCGTTGTCCTGCTGTTAACAATAAGATACTTAGTCTTAAACTGTAAATGTAACAAATAATGTAATAGTATACTTGTTGTTGAAGTTCCAAATAAAGAAAAATAAATATATAAACCGATGTTATTCCTGCTAGTGACAAAGATTATACCTGTTAGATGCCAGGTTCTGAATATACCCACTCCGGTATGTTGATGTGTAGGTACCTATGTGGACCAATTTAATAGGCTATTGATTGACACAATCCGACATCTACGGAGAAACATTATCTGGGTAATGGCACAATGACTTGCGCCGCCAGACATACAATTCGTGGAAGAAAGCTTCACTGAGTCTCAATAAACTAAACATGGAGCATTTTAACCCACTTCAAAAAAAGTAGGAGGTTCTATGGCTCACACTTTTTTTTTATAATGTAATGTTTCGTACCTATAGTCCTACACTGTACTCGTATCTTATAGAAGTATTGAGAAATTATCTTTTCATACGTTATTGTCGGTTTCACTATCAGACATTCTGACGCGCCGTCTCGTCTGTTCTGACATAAAAATCTAGCCTAAAATAGGTTTGTATTATCAGTCATAACTATATTGTTTTTCGGGCAGAGCATCATTCAATATATCCCTGTACTGTACCTGGGGTCATCTTTCCTTACATTACTTCCCCACTTCGCCCTGTTTCGCCATCGTCTTCGGAGACTTGCCACTCACTCATATCCACTACATTTTTCAGAGCCACCTCATTTTGGGTGTGCTTTTTTTCAAAATTGGTTAAAATCCGTCCAGCGTTGCAATCAATGGACATGCGAAACCAAGTTCCCTTCTGCATCGCGCTATTTAAATTGTGGACCTTCCCGTACAAAATAGATTTTGAATACATTGAGTTTTATAAATCGTCTGGAGTAAAAACCCTTCGATGTAATTTTCCAAACGCCGATCTGATGATCGCACTAACACGACTTGTGACATTCACAAGGCATAATGTAAATATTATTTCCGCATAATCTTATCTTAATAAGCTAAACTCGTCAGGGGATCATGAAACCCGCATGTGATTTTCCGTCTATAAGATTAGTTGGTGTTGTTGGTGACAGATTATTTTAGCCAACTTTTGAACTACCAAAGATCACGAAACGTTGTTGCAGTTTCTGGTAAAGTTATACATTCTTATTATATTATTCTATCATCTTTATCGCCTGCTGGCAGGAGGAAAACCTCATATTACCAATGTACCCCATCCCTTATCGGAATTAAAGGTCCTGACCTTTCTCAGAAGCGGTTTGAACCAACTTTTACAGCAGACGTTGACGCGTGACGATATCTTGCTACCGACAGACATGTGTTCCACTAGGATATTTTGTTACTCGTATAAATAATAGTCTTTTCGTTCCAATTATCAAAGACGATTTACCGATAACTAACTGTAGTTACTCTAGGGACGGAATAGGAGAAAAACGGGTTACTTGTCGTAATTATGACAATAATAGAATTTATTTTAATTAGTCTTTACCGGGGATCTCCCGCGTTACCGAGGATTACAAGATCTTGTACTTTAATCCACGGCCTGATTGATCTATCAACCAGTTTTTTCTCTATGCGTTCTTTGGGAGTTATCGAGTAACACACACCCAAACTTATACAATCATCAACTCTGTCTATACAACCGACTTCAAAAAAAGGATGAGGTTCTCAATTCAACTTTTTTTCTTGTATGTATATTCCGCTATCACTCCGCCAAGTAGTTGTTTTGTAGATCATACTTCAGAGGTGGCCATATACATTTTATCGAAATTGATTTGGCCCCTTTTTGAGAAAATCAACAAAAACAAAATATAAACCCATTTCGCTCATCGAAGACGGTTGTCAAAATGTGTTTTTTATTATATACATAACATATTGTATTTCATGATTATATTTTATCCCAGTTGTTTTTCTTGCGAACAGAGCAATAGGAAAATCCCCCTTTTCAATAAGATTGCGAATCGTTCACGGCCATTGACAGGATCAATGCCGTGTTTTCTACGACACTTGCATTAGTATCATTTACAGTTGCATACGTGATATTTGTAATGTGACTGCATTATTTAGCCACTGGCATGCACCACGTGCCCATTAATCAATCTAATATTTGCTACTAAGTTTCTAAATCGGTCTAATTGAATAGAATATAAACATAAGCGTAGTTATTGGAGAACACCAGGCCTTTAATTAATTTAGCTGTAACTCCTTTTCCTTTCTTAACTTTTCCCGATTTCAATACATGTTATGTTTGTTACAATTTCAATTCTCAACACCTGTTCTGATAAAATCCAACCAAGATATCGTTGTCAGTAAGTTAATTTTTGCGAACTATTCAAACTCACTGTACCCGGCATCCTCGTAATGTAGTGAAGTATAAGTAAAATATAAGGGGTGGACTGATCCTTCTCAAAAATATGTCCATCGCTCAATATGTCAACGAAATAAAGTTTTGGTACGTATTTTGGGTGTACCTGATATTACACGTCATCCTTCATATATACAAATTATACTTATTTGCTATGTCATGTTCATGTTATGTATTTTGTTTAAGAAAGTTTGTCGTATGATGTATGTAATGTTTTCCTGTCCCGTAACCTTTAGCCTTGTGATCAACCAGCAACTATATAAACAATAGACACGAGTTGTTTACATTTGAGACTTGAAATTGATAAATAAGTAGGTACTTTAGATGATGTTAATGATACCTTTTTGATATGTGAAAACAATTTTTTCGTCGATATTCTAAACACTTTATTTTTGAATCAGTATTCATAGTGTGTACGAGTATACCCAAGATTTAATAAGTAATTGTGAACCCAGTATAAAAAAAATTGGAAATACTCTTGAGCGAATTCACAGTTAGTATCATTCTGCAAATGGTTATCACGCGCATAAAGCGTGACCTAAATTAAGGTCACTCGCATAATACATCAAATAAATGTAACATATTTCCGTATGCATAAGAATATGTAAGAATTCTGTCGGATTACATTTTCTGCAATAAATTTCCAATAATATTTTTTATAGGTATTGTGCCAACTATTTGACATTAATAGATAAAAAGAATCAGAAAATGATTTAGAGCTAATAATAAATATCATTGGCAAAAAAGCTTTCTTTCAGTAGGTGGGATAATACAATAGAAACGGACACGCAGATTTCCGTCACGTTCCAACTCGATTTTAGGGTAGTAACTCTCTTACCTGATATGTTAACTACAATTCACATGATAACACTTACTGGTATCTAAAATAGCCTCAGACTGGATAGCAACATATTATAATCTACTCGCCTATTGATATGGCGGTATTTCTCAATATGTTTTGATTACTTTTGGGTTAGTAACAGAGCACAACAACAGATTAGGCAGTTAGGCACTTTTCGATAGTAAAGTTATGCAAGTCTAGGTCTAGATAAACTTAATGTACGTTTCAATAAGGAAGTTAACTAGCAAAAAGCAAAGCCGTTTATAACTGTGGTTTGGTCAAATTACTGGAGTTCCCTCTTTTCACGGTCTCTTGAATTCTTCGATGAATGCATATTCTGCAAATCTCTAAGCACTAAAACCAATCTGCTAAGGTGACGATCATTATTACACATTAAAAAGTATATGTATAAAAAAAAAACAAATTATACAAAAATAACCCCTAGGTGATTAAATCCAGCCAATATTCACAAACTAACGCATTTATTTTATACATTTCAGGGCATCACGTGGGGCAGAGCATTTCTGGTTGCAGCTGATGACAAGGCAGCCCTTCCTTACCTCAGCACTAGAGAGTGCCAACTCGGAGGCTATCGGACCTACACAGTGAATTTCCACGCTCGCCCAACCTTCCATTCTTCAAGCTCCATTGACAAGAAAAACGCAGTCCTCTACATAGCAGTACCGGAGAACCGCCATTGGCTTGGTTCTGCACCCTTGCCAGATATAGCCAGGCAAATTCTCGAATGTTCCGGCTCTTCAGGCTCCAATGTCGAATACCTCTTGAAGCTAGCTGACTTCATGAGGGAAGAGATACCTGAAGCGCTGGACGACCATTTATTTTCGTTAGAGAGACTCGTCAGGAAGTTTGCTTCTGATATGAAGATTTGCTTAAGAAGTTTAATGGGAGAAGAGGAAAATGCACAGGTAGCGGAGGTTTCTGAAGAAAAGGAAACGAAGGCCGTTGTGCCCAGCTACCAGTTTGCTTCAAGAATCCCCGAAAAGAAATTGCGCTGCGTAAACATGTGATGAGTCTTCAATTGTATGATATATGTTGCTTTAAGCTCAAATGGGTATGAAAGATAATGAATGAGGTGCTCCGGGATGAATGCGCGAATATGTTTTGGAAACATGTGAACCGGTTGTATAATACGAAAAAGAAAGCTTATATTTTGGGTTCACTGTCGAACAAATAACGGTTGTTTTACAAGATACAGTAACTAACACCTAATAACTTCATGAAATTTCGACCACAAAAAAGATAATATAGAAATTGTCACCAATCTAATCGTTTTATTCTCAAAATAATTTGTCTCCAAATGGCCTACTAGCAACCTCCAGTATAAGTACTGTATAAGCTTTCTTATTTTGGAATGACATACTTTCTTCTGTAATATATCTTCCATAATAATATGTGATATAAATGTGTTCTGTCAGTTATATTTATGCTTCACATACTATGGGATGGTCTATCAGCTATGAAAACATGCCATTGTTTCACAATTTCAATAGCCAGTCGTTTCATAAATATTTAAAGTTTAACATGCAGCATGATATAAGTAATTTAATTTTCCCAAAACACTCAATGTGATGGATACAATGTTGTTACTATAAGTTAGTTTTAAGTTTGGTAATGAATTCAACTAAAATTGACCAAAAATATGAAATTGACAAGTATTATGTTATGAATCTAGATTAGGATAAGTTTTTATTATGTGATTATTTTTTAAATTAAATGATGCTATTTTGTTTTTTGTAAACGGTATATAACGTTATGTTTGTATTTTTAAATATTTGTTGAATTGGTCATATAGAAACAAATTATTTAAATATTGTTTTAGCATAAGATTGACTTCGCTAGAGTTTTATCATTTGTGATTTAAGGACAAATCCTCTAAAAGAGCTAACTTTGTATGTCATGTAGTTATTGACTAGTATTTTGTATGTTCGCAACGTTCACTAGCATAATTTTGATATGAACAATTTGTATGACAATGTAAGGCTCTGCCATAGATACAACGACAAAGATAAATATATCTACTAACAAAATAAAGTATTTTGTTTAATTTTGGTAGCATGTCTCATAATCGCAGTCTCAATTCCTTAGTAAAACCACAGAATAAAGACACTACAGAAGCCGCACTCTTCTGTTATTTGCCGCTTTTGCAAAGGAATTAGCCTACTCATATCCGATTGGTTATTTTTAGTGACGTGCGACGCTGTTGGTTGTAGCTTCTGTGGGGCGTGCCATACTCCTAGGGTTGCCTACACCAACAAAAGGGAAACTGCTTCTCGGTATTTGTACTTGATTTACAAGCTACTTCAATTAGTACGCCCAAAATAAGACAGACTTAGCGCGATCTTCATGATGATGGGATCCAATAGTGCCTACTGGATTTTTGGATTGGTTTAACGGAAACATCGTGTGGTTTTCGCTGTGTCTACTAGATCTCACGACTGGTTTAACGCAGACATGTGCAGTTTTCGCATTCAGATTCTCTTGAGTTTGACTTGGCTTTGAGAGACAGCAGAAAGAGCTCATTAAAACGACCTAATTATTTTTTGATTGTTGGGGTCACATTCATAAAAACTTCGAAAGTATTTATTGTACGTTTATAAAATAGAATTACTAATCAATGCAGAAATCATAGTAAGTAGACAAATAGCAGTGGGCAGGGCACATTGCTCATAGAACCGATGACCGTTGGGGCGGAAAGGTTCTTGAGTGGCAACCACGCACCTCAGCGTGGGAAGGCCGTTGACCGTTGACCGTCGACGTTGAACCAGTTACGAGATCCAGTACGCACTTCCATAATCCATCATCAGGTCATTTTTAGGGTTCCGTACCCAAAGGGTAAAAACGGGACCCTATTACTGAGACTTCCGTCCGTCCGTCTGTCACCAGGCTGTATCTCAAGAACGGTGATAGCTAGACAGTTGAAACTTTAACAGATGATGTATTTCTATTGCCGCTATAACAACACATACTAAAAATAAAATAAAATACATATTAAAGGGGGGCTCCCATATAACAAACTTGTTATAGATTATGGTACGGAACCCTTCATGCGCGAGTCGGACTCGCACTTGCCCAATTTAATTTTTATGATACTGAGTCAAATGTTTACTGAGGTAAATCGAAATTTGAAAACAGCACATGTCTGCGTTGAAGTACTCTTGAGATCCTGTGGATATTTCCAGGGTCCATCATCAGATCAATTTTGTGACACGGGTCTAAATGTTCATTGAGGTTAATCGAAATGTGAAAACCGCACATGTCTGCGTTGAAGTAATCTTGAGATCCAGTGTATATTTCCAGGGTCCATCCTTCGGTCAATTTTATGATATTGGCTCTAAATGTTCATTGAGGTGAGTAGAAAAACAAATATCACAATAATTATGTCTGCGTTAAACCAATCCTGAGATCTAGTAGGCAAGTGTCCCATCTTCAGATCCTGATTTAATGACAATGGGAAAACAGTAGTTGAATACTCTTATAAAAAAAAAACTGTTTTTATTTTACGGAGAAAGTCGGTGAACTTAAATACATAAATATTCAACACCGGCGAACTTTGAATCTCTTCCTTTTTAAACTCGGTTAAAATAATAAAAAATCATAAAAACATATAAATAATCAAAATATATTTGATGTGTTGACTTTCCTTGGAACGGGCCTACCCTAGCCGAATAAAGGCGGAGCGATGGGCGGGCCGGGTCACAATTGTGTCCCGAATTTTGTAGGTATAATTTTTGACATGCGGCGCGGAGTGAAACCTCCTTGGTAAAACCTAACTTCTGAATAAAAATAAATAAGAATAAAATGAAAAAGAATATCGACAAAGACAAAAAGCGAATGAAAATTCCTTCAAACGCTAAAAGACGGTAAATTACGTCGACGGATAATTGTGCCTTCACGTGACTTGACGCTGTCAATGCATACATACCTACACCCATTGATTATCGCGCTTGGAGGGTAATTTTTAGGATTCCGTACCTCGAGAAATAAACGGACCCCTAGGATCACTTTGCTGTCCGTCCGTACGTCTGTCTGTTTGTCAAGACCCTTTATACAAGATAAACCTGTAGGTAAAGTTTAACCTAATAAACTTTTTCCTTTTTTTTATCTCGGGAATACGTAGAGGTATCGAGTTGAAATTAAACCGTATACTCCTCAGGTCTACAGTTGAGTAAGGCTCAGCACCTCTAGAGATGCTAGCATAACTGTCATACATACGCGACTATTCCTCGCGCAAGATAACTGCCCGTCTCTTTCTATGTAGTTATGTGAAATAGTAACGAGTAGCGCTATGTCGCGCGACAAAAGCCTCGTATCGTATCGTTTTAAACGCTCCTTGACTTATGTTTTCACGAATAATTAACATTATTTTATTTTTGCAAAAAAAGCGTTAATTGATGAGCTCATAACATAACAGAGCACTTTTTGCGAATTGTGAGGGACTCCAAAAATAAGATTTTATTCGTCTAAATTTCGTAACACAAGGGGACGAGCAGTTGAAACGCTTCTGAGCCTTGAGGTTAAGCTATGGTAGGTACGTGTACAGAACCCTTTGTGGGCGAATCCGACTCGCATAATGTTCGGTTATTTTCTTATTATTAAACTGACCAGTAACACCTGATGGCAAGTGACTACGAGGTCGAAGATGTAGCTCGCTGGTTCAGCAACAGCCTGCCTTAAAGAGATCAAAGATGTAATTTTCAGAAAATACACGCGATGGGGGCGCGTTCCATTCCTTAGCAATTAGCATTAGAAATTATTAGGAATGAAGGCAATTCGGATCGCCTCGCCTTGATGTCCGATGGTGAACCCGGGATGGCGGGATTACTACTATTAATTCATGCAATTCCTTCGCACACTTCCCGAAATATATATCCGATAGAATACTTACAAGCTGGCAACTTTGCGGCGATGTTCGAGGCTCTGGAAGTCGACCCCAGCCGGCAAAGCACCAATGCTTCTTAGGGTTCAACGATCTACTGAGTCCTAGGCAGCTAACTGATACCTGGCAGAGGCGTCCCAAAGATGACAGCAGTACCTACTCCCTGCACGTGTACCGCTTCACCTTAATAGAGAACACCAAGTTTCCTCAACTACAACAATATGAAATTTTCCTGAATTCAAAGGGTTCAAAAAATTTAATTAAGTTAAACAAAAAAGTAAGCAGGTAGGCACAAGATGTGACGTGTAGGTAGGTAGGTATGCTGGCGATATATGGTCTATATTATAAGGGCGAATATAAATTATAGAAACTTACTGGCCTATATTATACCCGGACAAGATACGAGGTGGTTGGTACCAACGATTCATCGATTGTTTTAATTCAACGACTAATCATATAGACTGGTAGTTCAAATAAAAATTTTCAAGTCTAACGGCATTTTGTGAGCCATTTTGGCAACATGACTTTTCCGATGTAAAAAAGCCTGCTGAATTCGATTCTGGATGTTGCCAAGCCGAATTTTGCCCCCCTCCCCCCATTTCTATTACCTCATTTCATTACCTCAAAATATTTCCCTAATCACGGTTTTTACGGTTTTATACAAAAAGTCTTACAGTTAGAAAAAAAGTGTCAAAGACAAGAATGATCTCTATAAAATTAAAAAAAGGCATTTTGGGATCCATTTTGGCAACATGACTTTTCCGATGTAAAAAAGCCTGCTGAATTCGGTTCTGAATGTTGCCAAGCCGAATTTTGTTGCTGTTGGTGAGCCTTTCGGAAACAAACTTCGTTACTTGGAGTGAGCCAAGCTGCTTGGCAGTGAGAAGTGACACTTTTTTCTGCTGCAAGATCCTGGGTAACTGCATTTCTCAGGCCCGTTTCTGGAGAATCTGGCGTCTAACTGAGCATTTTGAATGACTTCATGGTCAGAAGTAAAGCATTATTATTTTCTACGTCGCTTTTAGCCCGACTTGGATACAGTTCTGCGTGTAAATCTGACGACTGCTTATGACTGAAAGCCTCGTAAGTCTTGACATATAATAAGCAGCACGCCAACTGGATGTCAGCGTCAAGAGCTGCAGAGTGGCTGGATCCTCTGCGATACTAATTATCCCAAAATAAGTGTATTTCCCTGCCTCGACCAAGTTTATAATTTTTTTTTTAAACCATAAGGTTTACTAAAAAAAGTTTATACACCATGTTATAGGAAATTTTATAGAGATCATTATTGTCTTTGACACTTTTTTTCTAGCTGTAATACTTTTTGTATAAAACCGTAAAAATCGTGATTAGGGACATAAAAATAATAAATAAATAAATATCAGACAACCTCACACAAATCAACCTAGTCCCAACTTAAGCTCAAGAAGGCTTGTGTTATGGGTAGTACTAGGCGACGATATACATACTTATATAGATAAAATAAATACTTAAATACATAGAACATCCATGACCCAGGCACAAATATTCGTGTTCATCACACAAATATTTGCCCTTGCCGGGATTCGAACCCGGGACCGTCGGCTCAGTAGGCAGTTGCTTAACCACTGCGCCAACCGCGTCGTCACATATTTTGAGGTCAAAAAGGGGGGAAATGGGGGGAGTGGGGCAAAATTCGGCTTGGCAACATTCAGAACCGAATTCAGCAGGCTTTTTTACATCGGAAAAGTCATGTTGCCAAAATGGCTCACAAAATGCCGTTAGGACGGTAAAGGAAGCCGATGTTTGGATTTTTCTACCAGTCTAATATCATTAACACTTTGCACGCCGTAAGTTATAATCGGTACCGCGCTCCAACAGCTGATCACGAGCACCACTCGTGATGCTCTTTTCCCCAAGAACGCCGCACATTTTTTAAGGCGCCACCTATGGTTCGCCGGCGATTTTCGGTGATATTGTAAGATTTATAAAATAATAATTAGCGTAGATACAGGATTAATTTCTTTTTTATTTAAGAGGTGTTTTAGTATTTTATAATGATAAAAATAAAACAATGTGTTTATAATATTTATTTTACTTTAAAACTGTCGCTGAAAAGAACTCGTTTTATGAAAAAATAAAAACTCTAACATGGATTTGTTAGGTAGCCCGCGCAGCGCACTGACGAGGCAGCGCGGGCGACGCATCGTCATGCCGTTCCCCCAAGCCTCACGTTAATAAATTGTATGTGTGCGGGTAGCTTAAACGTTCTTCTCCACGTTGCTATTAAGCGGATCACGAACTGTGTTCGATATTTTAATACAAACAGTATGAAATCTGATCACGAGTTCTATTCGTTATCCGCGACTCTAAGAAAAAAAGTGTCACGAGTGGTACTCGTCATCGGCGAGCTAGACATGGCAGTTATTCAAATGGCCGGCGAATTAGAGAAAAAATGCGTACCGAGTGGTTCTCGTGATCGGCGTGCAAAGTGTTAAGCATTTTTCTTTGAAACCGTAAAATATTTGGGATTGTCAATAAACAAACCTCACCTAATCCGAATTCAAGGGAAAAAAAAAAGATGAAATGCAACGTTTGTCGGTGAAACAAGATCATCCCGCACCAGGGCCGAGACGTTCATAGAACCCGAGTGCCACCGGCTGTTATTTCTGAGGTTCCTGGTTCAGTATCATTAACTCTCGTAAACAGCCATAGCTACCTATATGCTGCTTCTTCTAAAATGTGAGCGAGAGGTAGGTAAGGTATGACTCAATCCGCGCGAAGTTTTTGAGACCACGATAGGTTTCGGGAACATATACAATAAGTACATGTATAGGCACAATGTTTATAATTAACGATTTACATGCATTCTGGAAGAAAACCGATTGGACTCACACGTGTATAACAACTTTAACGTGAAATTAAGTTATTGTGATTAATCAATTTTTGCGCTGGAAATCAACAATTTATGGAAATAATTGTCAATGGACGTCGGGCAACCAAGCAGCAAAAAAATATAGGATATAAAAAAACTGTACCTATTAACCTTTGGAGCGCCAAAGACGGAATATCACGTCGACGGAAAGCTGTGGCCCAGACAGAAATGCCCTACTATCTGCTACCAGCTTGGCGTGTGTGGGATGTGGGACACAGTTTTCCGTCGACGAGCTGAGCGGGCAAGAGGTTAAATTAAGCATCAGATATCACAGATTTTATATCTACCGCCTTATTCGTGGCAATCATCCCCTTATCCGGTTAGAGATGAATTAGTTTCTAAGTTTTGCGTTTTGTATTCAACCTTAGCCGCGTTAACCTTTTGAACACCAAGCGAAGCAAATCACCGCGTGCTACTGACGCTATAGCAAAAAATAAAAATAAAGTAATACAAGCTTGAATTGGTATTCACTGTAGAAATGTCTTGAAAAACACTTGTAGCAGCGGGTGTTCCCAACACCCAAATACTCCGAAATATTTTATTCCGATTTTGCTTATTCCGATTTTCAAAACTCCGAATTTCATAATTCCTAGGAAATAAAATTCCGATTACTAAAAAACACGAAATTTATTTAACCGAATTTCAAAATTTCGATTGTATATTATTCCGATTTTTATAACTCCGAATAATGAAAAGCCCGAAGTGTCATTGGCCTGAAAAACAAAATTCCGATTATTAATTTTCCGAAACTTCATTACTTATTCGGAAATTTGATATTCGGGATAATGACATTCGTGTATTCAATAATCGGAAATTTCTTTCTTAGGAATTATGAAATTCGGAGTTTTAAAAATCGGAATTAGTAAATTCGGAATAAAATATTTCGGAGTATTTGGGTAAAGATTATTTATTTAACCGATTTTTTACGTTAAAACAAAAATAGAAAACCGGATTTGGACAAATATCGAATTAGCTGAACCCCGAAAACCGTAGGTTAGGTTAGGTTTGTATTGTGACCACGTATAGCGGAGCGTCAAAAGACTTGCTGAACCGATTTTTTACGTTAAAACAAAAATAGAAAACCGAATTTGGACAAATATCGAATTGGCTGAACCCCGAAAACTGTAGGTTAGGTTAGGTTTGTATTGTGACCACGTATGGCGGAGCGAGCGAAGCGAGCGGAGCGTCAGACTTGCTAAACCCCGAAAACTATAGGTTAGGTTATTGGCTGAACCCCGAAAACTATAGGTTAGGTTAGGTTTGTATTGTGACCACGTATAGCGGAGCGTCAAAAGACTTGCTGAACCGATTTTTTACGTTAAAACAAAAATAGGAAACCGGGTTTGGACAAATATCGAATTGGCTGAACCCCGAAAACTGTAGGTTAGGTTAGGTTTGTATTGTGACCACGTATAGCGGAGCGAGCGAAGCGAGCGGAGCTTCAGACTTGCCGAACCCCGAAAACTATAGGTTAGGTTACGTTTGTATAACAACCAAAATAAAAAAAATTACAAATTGTAAGTAAAATTGGCTTAGGTTAGGTACGACGACGAGCGAAGCGAGGAGGTGTAATAGGTTGAACTACGTTCCTAACGAGCGAGCGAAGCGAGCGAGCCGCGGAGATCTATATCGAGGGGTCGAAAAATCCTAACATTACCTATTTTAGCTTAAGGCAGGTCCGACTCAAATCGGCTTCACATAAGAATTAGCTTTGCAGGTTTATGTGAGTTTTAATTTCGGACTCGAATACATATTTATACTTATTATTAACATTAGAATTCCGTATTTTGATGTTTCGTATTAATATTGACTCGGACTTTTAATTTTTCGGTGTATTAAAATTCGGAATTTTGAAAATCGGTTTTTTAGCAATCGGAATTCGTACTTGTGATAAATCGGAATATTAATAATTCGGACTTTTTACACTTCGGTGTACAAAGATTCGGAATTTTGAAATTCGTTATTATAACCATTAGGATTTTTATAATTTCGGGAATGTAAAAATCGGATTTATGAAATATCGGAATAATCATATTCGGAATATTGATCCATTCGGAAATGTAAAAATCGGTATTTTAAAATTCGTGATTATAAATATCGGAATTAAGTTTTTCGTATTTATATAGCGGTCTCAATTAGGTACAAGTCTGTGATCGTTGAAATTTGGACGTCGAAATTTCAGGACGTCGCGTGAGTGGCACAATTTTCCTATGTCGTGATATGACTGTGGCAGACAAAAGGTTAAGCCCGTCTAACTCTGTCCATACTACTTAGGAAATTAGTGTAACAAACTTACAAAACAGACAACTGGAGGAAATTTTGAAAAACTTCCAAGCTCGTAAATTTGGTGAGACCCAAAGTCAATATCGGAAATGTCACGAATTTCATCCCAATGGATGAATTTAAAGTTGAAAAAAATATATATTTTAGGTACCTCATTTGATGTAAGCACCCCACACCATGACGTCGCCGCAATATTCGTATATCGCGATAACTCATAGAACGATAAGAAACTAATTGTTTCCCCATGTTTATAAACACTGCTCGTTACCTTCGTAAACGTTGTGTTGCCTCAGCAGTTTCCGATCGCTTATAAAGCCCCGAACTTCGGTAAACGTTATTGTTTGCGAGCTATTTAACCAAATAGGCAAGATGAAGTTTGTGATCGCTCTTACCGTTGCCATCTTCGCTTTTGTGGCTGTTCAGGTACCTATTATTACATTTGTTATTTATTTATTAATAATCGTCTCTTGGTAACTCAGGCTTTTACCTACAATATATGTATATCAAAAGTGAAGCAGATTCGGATCGTGTTAGAATTATTAACTTCTGTATCAGGCTCATGATCCAGCCTTCAGTTTAATCAATTTTACTCATCCGATTATAAACATAAGCGTTGCTGTGAGCAATAATTAACAATATTTATTTATTTTTCTGATGATGACTATTTATACGTATACAGACAGTAACAATGAATAGAGTTTTATAGAATAAAATTGATAACTATATAGCGTCAATGTTCGTAACTTCGCCTTATCTTTTCTTCGCCTACCATAACATTTCTACGAAAGCCTATGCATAACACCAAACTACGAACGTTTACGATACATTTAGTTAGCTGTTAAAATGAGGTCGGTACGAATTAATACTCTGTCGCTCGCGGTTATTCGGTTAAGATTTGAATTTTGATTCTAAGTTATAATAGGATAGTAAGGCAGGTAAAAAGCCACGGGCCGACGATTAGTAGGGGACGTGAAGACAGAATCAGTTGAGTTGTCTTACATTGAGGGAGGAAGGACCCAAATTTTGAGGATGATCTTACCACAGCACAGGCATAAGCGATGGTAGTTATAGGTCGACTCATAAGAGCTGGCGGGGATTTAATATGAAATAAGCAATAGTAGCATTTAAAATCCAGCCAGTTCTCATGGCTACAATACTCCGCTGTTCCCTAGTAACCCTACTGATCTACTCCACAGTCAGCACCAGCCCCTGATGACGCGAAGGCTGCCGACGCCGCAGCCCCCCCTGCTCCACCAGCGGATGTAGCTGCGCCCACATTGGCACGATCGGCGAGCGAAACGTCCGCATCACCCGCGGTAAGACCTGCGGATCTTGATGGGTAACAGTTCTGTTCCTTAGGCGTCTTTTAAGTGTTTCTTGGGACTAGGAACGCAGTAATTGTAGACGTCCGATTGTCTCAAGCATTAGCTCAGTAGAATAGAAAGACCCTTGATTAAATTAGGTATCTCCGCCAACAGCAGAAGTGGCCGCGCCAGCGGTGAATGCGAGCGGCGAGAGACGTGTCTACCGCTTCTGCGGATTTTGAAGGGTACAAGGGAACAGTTCTGTTCGTTAGGCGGGGCATTCCTCAATCGTGGTGGGCACGTGACACCATTCTTTTAATTTTTGTAACAAAGTTAAGGAATATATTTTCGGTATGTCAATACTCGATAATTTGGTTTTCGTATTTAAGATATATTTTAAGGCTTTCTATAAGTTTTAAAGTAGCTGCCCTAACCGTCACACGCCGAACAAAGTTGGTGTTCTGGTGCAATGCCCCGGGGATCTTTTATAACGGCTAAAGAACGTATTGGAGCGAGGGTTTCTTGAGATTTCATCATCAATGGCTTGGGACAATGGTTTGCCACAATGTTTTTGTAGTCGTATAAATTTCCAAGTAGGTACCTGTCTATACTTGTTTATAAATGAATATCCATTTTTTTTTTCACCCACTAGGCTCCGTTTATACTTAATAATACTCATTGACTATGTGGCACATAGAGATAGGTGTAGTCACATTTTGTTGTTTCACGCCATCCAGCCCTATATAAATTTGAGACATCTGCCGTAACCAGTGAGAATTCAATGTAATTGGCACTGCTTTCGTTTTGGCATTATTCCACGAGCAAGTGCGCTATAGGTTCTAAATCTGAGGTTCTCTTTCCCAGGAATCTGAGTCTACAGCCGCCTCATCAGCAGCGCCAGCGTCGACAAGTGCTCCTGCGCAATAGAAGAAGCCCCAGGGTAGCTGACAGATACACCTACGCTACAGAACCATCCACGTCCACCCTCAGAATAGTTTACTGGGGCTAACAGCCATAAACAACATGTATGTGTAATATAACTGTAATAAACCATTTTGGAAAGATTGTATATTGGTTTTTCTAACCTAAACCTTCACGCTAGTATAAACCGGTCCCTGTAAACTCACGGTAAGGGTTCAGCATCATCTTACAGGCTACAGACATAGTCCTGGTCCTGGTAGACATTTTCTTTCGGACGAGACTAAACATTACGCAAACTCATAAGTCCCTCACGTTTATAATAAAAGTTTGTTTTTTTTAGAGCAAATCTAACTTTTTTTCTCCAATTTGCTCTACTATTTTTACTATTTTAGATCGTAGAGCATAGTGGATAGATTCATTAATGGGTTAGGTTATGTTAGAACTGCGACCACAACAGCGCGCGAGCCGAGCGAGCGAAGCGAGCGTACCGCGGCAGCGGTCGGCGAAGCGCCAGAACAAAAAAAAAAGTTCAATTTGCTCTATCCGTAAAACTCGAAGAGCAAACTTGAGGAAAATGTACAATTTGCTCTATTAGTAGATACAGATTGTAGAGCATAGTGGATAGATTCTAAGATAGTAGCGTATATAGCGGAATAAATTACCCAACTACAGATTACAGACTAAATCATAATGTTTGAAAAATAAGTACTTTTTATGAAATAACATTTTGTTAAATGATATTTTGTTTTTTAACACATTTGACAAGTGTAGTGTTTGTAAAATAATCATTTGCTAAGTGACTTTTTGTAATATGATACTTTTGTCAAATGTCTCGTTTGCCTAATGAATATTTGTTGAAACGTTGTTTGGTCAAATGATCATTTGTCAAACGTTTTTTGTAAAATAATCATTTGCTAAGTGACTTTTTGTAATATGATACTTTTGTCAAATGTCTCGTTTGCCTAATGAATATTTGTTGAAACGTTGTTTGGTCAAATGATCATTTGTCAAATGTTTTTTGGTCAAACATTAGTGAACCCCCAAAAATAAAGGCATGAATGTACGCGGCGACAAATTAATCTGATTTAGGGATTTATAAAAAAATAAAGGGGGTAGCAAAAATAATAAGTTGGCGACTAATTGCGGAGACTAGTATAAAGTAAAAAGTAGCAGCTAAGTAATCAATTTTCGGCTTTGTTTCAATATAAACTAGCATCGAGTTTTGGCGACTGAATTAACTAATTAAGCGGAAACATGAGAGCGGATAAAAAGTTGAAAATGGCCTACTCTAATTGTTCAATGGAGATTGCATATAAAATAAATCAAGGTCATAAAAAAAATAAAAGGAGCGCTTTTTAGGGATATAAAAAAAAAACAACCTAACCTAACCCGGCCGAGTCGGATCTTCTGCTAATATTAGTCGCAAAGTCATTATTTATAGTACCTCGCCTATGATTTCAGTAATCTTGTTTATTATTTCTGCTACCTTAAAGTAGCTGCCATTATTTGAATTTTAAAATATCCTTAGTTTAAAGCTCATTTGATATAAATGATTGCCAAAATATTTAATCGCTGACAAGTTATTATTTTAGTTGCAAATAGTTTGCTGCTCTTTAATTTTTCTGTCGCCGCGAAAATAATAAGCCAAAAATAAAGCGGGTCAAATCGAAATAAAGGAGCGAACTATATAAAATTTGGAGTCATTGCTTATTCGTTTAAAGTGGCGATTTCTTTTTGTTGTGCCGGTACGTGCCGGTTTATTGATAAGTAGGGTAAGTGCTCCAGTGAATGAACACTTAAGGAAATTATCAACTTTAAAAAAATATTTTTGGCAGATAGCAATAATTAAATTTAAGTATTACTGTTCCTATAGCGTAAACAACTATTCTAGTTTTCTAAAGTAAAAAGTAGCAGCTAAGTAATCAATTTTCGGCTTTGTTTCAATATAAACTAGCATCGAGTTTTGGCGACTGAATTAACTAATTAAGCGGAAACATGACAGCGGATAAAAAGTTGAAAATGGCCTACTCTAATTGTTCAATGGAGATTGCATATAAAATAAATCAAGGTCATAAAAAAAATAAAGGGGCGCTTTTTAGGGATATAAAAAAAAACAACCTAACCTAACCCGGCCGAGTCGGATCTTCTGCTAATATTAGTCGCAAAGTCATTATTTATAGTACCTCGCCTATGATTTCAGTAATCTTGTTTATTATTTTTGCTACCTTAAAGTAGCTGCCATTATTTGAATTTTAAAATATACTTAGTTTAAAGCTCATTTGATATAAATGATTGCCAAAATATTTAATCGCTGACAAGTTATTATTTTAGTTGCAAATAGTTTGCTGCTCTTTAATTTTTCTGTCGCCGCGAAAATAATAAGCCAAAAATAAAGCGGGTCAAATCGAAATAAAGGAGCGAACTATATAGAATTTGGAGTCATTGCTTATTCGTTTAAAGTGGCGATTTCTTTTTGTTGTGCCGGTACGTGCCGGTTTATTGATAAGTAGGGTAAGTGCTCCAGTGAATGAACACTTAAGGAAATTATCAAATTTAAAAAAATATTTTTGGCAGATAGTAATAATTAAATTTAAGTATTACTGTTCCTATAGCGTAAACAACTATTCTAGTTTTCTACAATCATTTTTATTTTGCCCATTTTGACACGCATGAGTGTCAAAATGGGCACGGTGATGAGTTGAATTAACTGCTACCAGAACTTGTCAAATAATGTTGCTAACCGAAAAAAAAATATCACGCGTGGTAGAAAGGTACAGAAATCTTATTTTACGAAAAAAACATGCATTTTGTTCGTTCACTGGATTTGTTCATTCACTGGAGCACTTACCCTACCTATGCGATAAGACAATGATATTTTTAAATAAAGATAAAAAGTCTGGGATGGTGGTGTTATAATTTTATTAATAAATCCAAGAAAGTAGTCAGTTGATGGTGAAGAAAAGGATATCTCTGTAACTCCCTTGGGAAGGCAGCTCCAAAGATGGAAGTGCCACTGCTCCTGCACTGGCCACGCTGTAGTTGTTGCTGTCAGAGTCTTGCTAAAGAAAAAAAAACATACAATTACGACGTGAAATTGTGATGATGAAGTCACAGACAGTCTACTTATTTGTAAGGGTTCGGCAATATCCGTCATTGACATTACGCGAGCTGTGGGATTAGTCTTCAGGACCTACCTGTTCCATTCGCTCCCATGGAGTACCTACATTTGAACCTCGGGTTTAAGCTAAACCCGGAAAAGCTCCTGGACTGTCCAAGTTTAATTGGCTCTAGTCTTATCAGTTATGTTGACGTTGACAAGCCTCTGAGATGAGCTGATGCCAATCAAAGACTTTCGTAAATATGTAATTTAGCTACGTATTAATTTTACTACCGGTATATGTCAAATCATATACTAAAATTGACAGCTATTTTTGTTTTGATGCTGACTGTACAACAGAGAACGTCATTTGCTCATTTGCCTGAGCAATTCTCGCCTTACCGCTTGCTGAGGTCCATGCCTGCTGGGCTCGCCCGAAAGCGGCACCGACCGTGTCTCCCGCGTCGCCCGCTTCCTCTTGATGCCCCGCCTCGAACCTTCGAATCGTTTCCTGCCCGCATTTGATTGGTCTAATAAATATAAAAACAGTTACGTAAGTAAAAAAAAAAATGTTTAGAATGATGAATTTGAAGGCGACAGGTTAACAGGTGGTACGCGTTGTGTGATTCGCTGAAAAATAAAAACACAGCTATTTTTTTATGTCCAGAAAGAAGCTCATACTAAGGAAGAAAACTGTTTGCGAACATATGTTAAAATTGCGGCAAGGATCATTTGTACTGTCAGGGCAGGTGGTTCTAGATATATGTCCTTTGGATTGTGATTTAACTCATGCGGCAGATTATATTCGAGCTGTGGTGGTAATTCGGTAAAATCCCACCTCGCGTTCATTTTGAGATGCGGGAGTCCGTGTATAGCAAAATATATTTTTAGAGACACCAAAAACGGCACTAATCCCGACTTATCGCTGAAGGCTACCTACTATGTACCTACTCACGTATTCTCCGCGTTAAAAAAGAGGTCTGTCATAGTTTTCCTATGGAAAAGATATACAGTTGGTATGAAAGTGTGTACCTACCATCAGAGTTCTCGTGTATCTCGGGCGGTGGAAGCGGCGTCGGCGGCGCACTGTCTCGTGCTAGATTCGCACGCCGGCACTCAATCAGACGAATCAAATTTTCCATAGCCCTTTGCTTACTCTAAACAAAAAAGACGTTATTAAGAGTAGGTGCGGTATCTCTCAATTTCCAAATAGAAATATTTTTTTAAATTCTTGTCAAAGTATCCCATAGATTTAGTATAACGTTTAGGTAAACCTTTCGTAACTAGCGCCATGTTGAGAATATAATCTTTCTCAACATGACGTATATCAATAAATGGCTGTACAGTAGATTTATTGGCACATGGCCGCGGAGCGGTTCAACCTACAATAACAAATGCATAAACTTTTGAGGAATACTTATTTGGTAACATACGGCGTTAAGGTTCACTTCGTCCACATTCCCATTTCGTTCACATTCGTATTTCGTACAAAATCCCATTTCGTCCGCAACCAATTCCACCAATTCGTCCACTTCCACACAATGGGAATGCGATCAAACTGGGAATGTGGACGAAATGGGAATGTTGACGAAGTGGGAATGTGGACGAAGTGGGAAGAGGGCGAAGTGGGAATGTGGACGAAGTGGGAATATGGACGTAACGGCAATGTTGACTAAGTGGGATTTTGGACGAAGTAGGAATGTGAACGAAATGGGAATGTGGACGAAGTGAACCTAAACGACATACGGGAATGGTTGAATGTTGAATATTACCGCGGCCATACCCTCATGCTAATAACAAGCAAGTTATAAGATCAAATATGAAATAAGCTTAGGTACCCTGGCATCGTCCAGCAAAGTCTCGAATGCGGCTGGATCGTTGGACTCCTTCAGTGCTTCCCAGGTCATATAAAGTTTTCGGTCCACCACACGAATGGAGTTCTCTAGCTCGCGAGTTTCTATTCAAGAAATATAAGTACAGTTTATTTGCTGAGTACTCAGTACCGGACAAAACGACCTAACTACTACTCGTACTTCTGGATAAAGCGCGGCACAAAAAAAATCTCCCAAGTGCCCTCTTTTCCTATAATAAGATGTCGAGCAATTATGCTGCATTCCGCACTTCCGTACCCAAAGGGTAAAAACGGGACCCTATTACTGGGACTTCGCTGTCCGTCCGTCCGTCTGTCACCAGGCTGTATCTCAAGAACGGTGATAGCTAGACAGTTGAAATTTTCACAGATGATGTATTTCTATTGCCGCTATAACAACAAATACTAAAAATAAAATAAAATAAATATTTAAGGAGGCCCATACAACAAACTTGTTGCAGATTATGGTACGGAACCATTCATGCGTGAGACCGACTCGCACTTGCCCAATTTTTTTTGTTTTCGAAGCGAATATTTACAAAACTGCTGGCTTTATCAAAAAATATTGTTTGGAGACCCCTATTATTTTAAAAAACCTATTCAACGACACCCCACACACTAGTGTCGAAACGAAAAAAAAAAATCACCCCCACCGTGTTCGAGAGGTACCCGAAAAAAAATATTTTTTTAGTTTTTATTTTACTGTGTTGTCGCGGCGTGATACATACCCATACTCATACCAAATTTCAGCTTTAATACTAATGACCACGGAGCTAAGCCGCGGACGGACAGACGGACTATAAGTGTTCCTAGTTGACTACGGAACCCTTAAAAACGCTTCAAACCGGTAACGAAACCGATTTGAGACGCGGTTGGCGCAGTGGTAATGCAGATGCCTACTGAGCCACCTTTCCTGTATTCGAATCCCGGCAAGCGCAAATATTTATGTGATGAACTCAAATATTTGTTTTTGGACCATGGATGTTTTCTATGTAAGTATTTAAGTATTTATCTATATAAGTATTATGTGTGCGTGCACTCTCGAAGACCTTAGAAAAGGCACTCCCCGTGGGATAGAAGTGGCAACGCATTGGCAAAATACCATTTAGTCTAACAAATTTGATCCCTTCACACGAAGAAGAAGAAGAAGAGGTATTGACGACGCGTTTGGCTCGGTTTGTAGACACCTGCCTACTGAGCTGGCGGTCCCGGGTTCGAATCCCTGCCAGGGCACATATTTGTGTGATGAACTCGAATATTTGTGCTTGGGTCATGGTTGTTCTATGTATTTAAGTATATATTTATCTATATAAGTACGTATATCGTCGTCTAGTGGGTACCCATAACACAAGCCTCCTTGAGCTTAATTTGGGACTAGATCCACAAGTCTCCTTGAGCTTAATTTGGGACTAGATCGATTTGTGTGAAGTTATCCGATATTTATTTATTTATTATACTAATTCATAAATAAATTATGCATGTGACACACATAACATATTGAAAAATTTGCATGTCTCTGTGACGAAACATGTAGCTCTATAAGTAGATTTAAGACCAACTGTATGTACCATGTTTGAGCAAATAAATTACTGATTCTGATTAATAAAATATTTATATTTATATCGTCGTGTAGCGCCCATTATACAAACCTACTAGAGCTTACTTTGATACTATAGTAGAGTTGTTAGTCCGCTGTTTTCTAACATAATTGTGCGCATCGGGTTACAAGCATGAAATTTCTACCACAGATAGAGTGTTCCACGGTGATTATTTTTAAGATGTGGAGGGAAGTCAGATTCATCCCCTGTGAGGCGGGAGACCGGAGTGAATAGAACCAAGTAACCCTCTTTTCTTTCTTTATTGCTGGTCAGTTAAGTCTACTAGGACGTGTTTGGTGTCGTTTCCATGTAAAACAGATATCAGAAATAAATTTTTTATGTTGTTTTTGTATAGTTCCATATAAAAATATGGGTGTAGGGCCGAAAAGGTAAAAATCACAACAAGTTTTTTTATTCAGTGAGGTAGATTAGTTCAATTTCGTAAACATTTTCAAATTATTATTACTATTTTAAAAAGCTCATTTAATCTAGTTTCTAAAAATATATGCATGTTGGGCACTTCTCATACAAAAAGTAGCTTAAAATATATGTTTACGCCGGCGTAACCAACGTAAATCTCCGAACGCATCCTATTTCGCTTCATTAAATATAAATACATTAAATAATGATTATTAACATGCTTTTACACATAATATTTACCATATACGTACGTCCTAGAAAAACAAATTAATGTAATTAAAACATAATATTTTTTTGCTAATGTATCACGAGCACACGGGCTAAAATCAACAATTTATTTAAGTTACTGTTTGTATGAAGAGTGCCCAACATGTATATATTTTTAGAAATTAGATAAAAGTTGCTATTTTGCAATATTTTTGTTAGTTGTAAATATTCAGGAAATATAACGAATTTATCTCCCTGAATAAAAAAAACTTGTGATTTTTACCATCTCGGAAATACACCCATATTTTTAAATGGTACTATGAATAAATAACATGTAAAATGTATTGCTGATATCTGATTTACACAAAACCGATACCACACAAGTCCTAGTAGCGTTAACTGATCAGTAGGTAATATAAAAAGAAAGAGAGGACTCCTTTGTCCTATTCACCCCACTTTCCCGCCGCACAGGGGATGAATCTGACTTCCTTCCACATCTGAAAATAACCACCACAGAATACTCTTTCTGTTGTAGAAATTTCGTGGTTGTATTCCGATGTACACAATTTCGCGACTTAGCAAAATGTACTAGAGCACGCAGGCTCAGCTTAACATCAACATTTTTTTCAAAGTATTTTTTGTATCAGATGTATACATTTAAAAAAAAAGATTAAATTCGCTGTTCAGTAAAAAAAAAAATTGCAGATATTCAGGATATATAACTAATTTATGGTTCTGAATAAAAAAAACTTGTTGTGATTTTTACCTTTTCGGCAATAAACCCAAATTTTAATATCAAACTATTCTTAAATAACATCAAAAATGAATAGCTGCTATCTATTTTATACGAAAACTAAGCTGCACAAGCCCTAATAGCCTTAACTGATCAGTATTAGGCAATAAAAAAAAGAAAAAGAGCAGTACTTGGTCCTCTTCACCCCGCTCTCCCGCCACGCAGGGGACGAATCTGACTTCCCTCTACATCTGAAAATAATCACCGTGGAACGCTCTATGTGTGGTAGAAATTTCATGCTTGTAGGTAACCCGATGCGCACAATTTCGCGGCTTAGCAACTCTACTACTAGATAGATGTGTGATTTGTTTAAACGCCATACAATTAACTGACACTAACCAGTTTCCTTCAGAGCTGCCAGATGTGTGACGAGCTGTTTCTTCTGCGCACGCACAGCGCGCCGTTGTGCACGCGCGCGCGCCACCACGTCGCGCGCATTTCGTGTCTCAGCTGCCAGCGCGACCAACTCGCGCGCTTCATCTTCCAAGCGCCGTTCGAGCTCCCTAGAATCCAAATTTCTGTTGTAAAGTCATGACGATGTTTGAAAGGGTTTCGTCGACAAACGTTTCATCGAAAGCATTTTTCTCTGAAACCATAAAATATTTGGGATTCTTCACTACTCACTACATAGTATAAAACAAAGTCGCGTCCTGCTGTCTGTCTGTCCTATGTATGCCTAGTGATATTTTCGAGAACTATAATGTATGACATCTTGGCAAAAATTGTCGATGCAATGGAAATTCGATGAAATAAAACATGATGTTTGTCGGCGAAATAGGAGGATCCCTGATGTAAAGACACTATGCACGAACAAAACGCCAAATTTCTTGCATATAGGCCTCCAAAAACCGAACAAGGCCGTTCGGTGTAATTTGTAGGAGACGTTGCCATGCTGGATGTTCCAATACGATAGTTGCTATACTTGAGAACCTTCCTGTCCGTCAGCATTGATTCTGCGAACGCGCTTTGCAGAATTGCAGATCTATAAAGATGAATATCACACGTTTCCCGGTGCATAAATTGGTTGATGGCTTTGAATGTGTAACGCATGCAATGGCATCTTGGGTGTCATAAACATTATAAGTAGGTACCATTATTTATTACCATTCATCTTTACCTTTCATCTGGACTGGACTAGATATACCTAGGTAATATTAATACAATTATTACCTTGGATATTCTCCAGTAATTTTCGCATAAGACTGGATGTTTCTTATCACCTCCACTAGATGGTGCAGTTGGTTACAGAATTCGGGCAGTTGTTCTGGCGACAGATATTGCCCGCCGTACCTATCGAAACAAAGAACGCTAAGACTTAATTAGGCAATACACTTATTTTGCTGTACTAAGTATGTAAATTCTTGGCGCTATATTACATCAAGAAAACTGTACATTTTCTGACAGGCGTGCATGTGGACCCCAAGTACCTAAGTAGATACTGTCGGTACTTACGAAGGTTTAATTAAGTATATGCGTTAGATGTATGATGTAAGTATGCGTTAGTGCGTGCGCTGGAAGTCTCTGGGGGAGGTTCAGCAGTGGACGTCCTGTGACTGAAATGATGATGATGATGCGTCCTTCGACAATAATCCATCAAAAGAAAAAAATGATCATACGATACATGGTTATTTTCTAACCTCAAATCGATGTTGGCGGCGAACTGCGACTCGTCCAGAGGCGTGTGCGAAGATGACAAAGATGGTACTGCGTCGTCGTCGTCGGTCAGCATACTCGCACTGGTGCTGGTGACAGTCAGAAATAACTCTCCACGTAGGTATGTTCTTACTATATGTTCCTACTAGTTTTTAGACCATTCTTAACACACTAGTTTTTTTATGCTCCATCAAGAGATTTTAAATTGATGGCACTAGAAGTGTATTCAGAGATCTTGAATTTATTAATCCAAGGTAGGTACATACCCACCATACCGCGATACGGGGGGTGTATAGTAACTAAGTAGATACTTATAGGTATTTTTAACAAATACGGGGGATGATATTTCATATCCTACTATCTTTCATTTCATACGTAACGGTTAAGGTTCATAGGAAACTTGGTTTTGTTTACCTCGTTCAGCTTTTAGACCTCTTTCAACAAAACGTTTGATGAAGCGAAAGTTCTGTGCTTATGGAAGTAAACTCACAATTAGCCCTTTGAACGCCAGCTCCCAGTAAGTACACCAAATGTATTTAACCACGGTGTAGCGGAAAATGGCGTGGGCTACAGCTTTCTGACTTTGCTATTTACTGATACCTAGATATAAAAATTACCAGCTATTCATTGTTTTCAAACTTACCCGCTGGAGATATTAGAAAACCGTTTTTCAAGCACGTTCTGCCCACGCAGCTTACCCAACAGTCGACTAAGCAAGCGCATTTGCCGCCTCCCACCCTCCATTCGACTGTGTGGATGGATGGATCGTTTTGTTGTGAAGCTAGAAGAGCAAGCGGTTATTTAGACTCGGAGCTTGTAACATAAAGACAGATTGTGTTGGTTCTTGAAATTCTGAATTACAAATTCAAATTTTCAATAGCACGACCTATATACTCGTTATCTACACAGATATTGTTAAATCAATATAACAAGTCCAGATACTTTAGACAAAAACCTACATTACTAGGATGCGACGGCGGTGGGGAATGGAGGCAGGAAATCGGTGATATTATGATATAGGATGATGTTATGGCGACCCCGCTAAAGCCAACGCCTCATTCATTCCAACACTCCGCGGGAGTAGGTGACTAGTAGTAACCGAGTACATATCTTTCTTCTCTCTTTATAAAATAAAGTCTATAATATGATGACGAATACGTGTGTAAAGTAGTGTATGCAGCTGTACTTAATTACGCCTTAAAACACTCGTTTTGACCTCGAAAGGTTGTGCTCTAATCCCAATGCACTTGAAGATGTAACAATTATTCTCAATTCTCAGTCTTCAGTCAAAGGTTGAGATTAAGAAGTCTCGCAAGAACAAGTGGTACCTATTCCACTCACAAGTTAATTTGCATCCTATAATAAAACATTGCTTGACCAAGTTTTCAAATGTCACATAATATAATACATTAACAAAATAAACTATAAATATTTTCATTTCGTTACTGATTTAATCATAGGTTTTGACACATTCTGCCGTGCTAAGGTAAAAGGCGACCTTTTGCTATGGAGCTCCATACAAAAAGGTCGCCTTTTACCTTAGCACGGCAGCATTGTTACACTAATCGCATTTATTTATAGTTTATTTTCTCAGGCATAATAGGCAAACTTGCAGCATTTGACATTGCATAAACCGAATACACTTAGGGCATAGTAAATTAAGCCAATACTTACTTACATTTCAACAATTATTGCAATGATTGTCGAGGTGGAACTGGGATGTTTTCATTTTACATAAATCCATTGTAATTTTTTTATAAGTAAATAATAATTTTAGGAAAACGCAAAGCACATATTTTACCTCACCGACACATTTTGACTTTTTTCGTAACTCGAAAATGTGGCCAGTGTGGAGTTATTATTCATAAGAAAAAGGTTTTACAGAAATTAAAGTTCACTTTCCCTTCTAAAGGGCTTTTCTTATGAGATTTTTTTAACGGACCGAAAATGTAGTGTCGTTAAAAAAAAACAAACTTCACAGACAGGCTAGCAATAGGTGTCCGCGAACTTCAACCACTCTACGTCCTTCCTTCTAGGTCCTAACCTAACCATCTGGATTCTGGGGATGCCCATCTACCCGATGCAGCAGCGCACATGTGGGTATTCTTCGTCCTCTCGTCACGCGGAAGCGGCTGGAAGTACCCTATTTTATAAATAAATAAATAAATATCAGACAACCTAACACAAATCAACCTAGTCCCAAATTAAGCTCAAGAAGGCTTGTGCCCCTTGTGTCTATAGTACCATTGATTTGTACCATCAATGGTACAAGTGATACTACTATGTGTCCTTAGTACCATTGAAAAAGATACTAGTTTATACCGTGTATTTACTTGTGAATTTTTTTTTATTATATTATGATATATATGTAATTATATCTACTTATATGTACCTTATTATATTTTGGAATTACACATATTTTATTATATTAAGACATTAGTCCTTAGTGTGCATACTAACTAGTTCGTTTGTCTATATTTTTGGATATCCCATTATTTTATCATTTGCTCAAAGGTTAACTGGAAGAGATCCCTTATAGGGATAAGTTCGCCTTTGTACATATTTTATTTTATTTTTGTGAATTGTTTTTGTGTACAACAAAGTGTATACATACATAATTTCGTCTTAATTAAGATACTACGTTATTTTCACAAGTAAATACATACTTAATTATATTTTTATATATATTTTTTATATTTTTTTTTCTAACCACACAATTTTTCTAAAAACAAGGCGACTGTAATGTCGCCTTGAATTAATTGCATTTGCACATGTTGAATATAATTGTTGCGGTCGATCACCGCTTTTGATCTTGAGTTTTGTGGATGGCTCTGTTGTCAAAACATTTACGGAATGGTATGCAGCATCTCTTTTTAGAACTTTTAGAAATTGGCATGTTGTGGTAGGCTTTCTCATAAAACACTTGCTAAATTGACCGTTCCATGCTTCGCAACAATTCGTTGTTCGATGTCTCTCGCTAAAATGCACCACTGTGCTTTTTTCGGCGTCCAAAAATGTGTTATATACTTTAACAAATCTTTAACTTCTTTTGTACTACCAATAACTACACTCACTGCAATTATATAATTCAGACCTTCTTCTATTTTGGACTCTGGCAAAAGAGGAAGAACCATGCCCAAGCTCACTATTTTAGTTAAGTTTTTGTTGCTATTTTTTTTTTTATTTATGTAGGATTTTAAGTTGCTTAGCTTTCCTTTTAATTTTATCCAGGAAATGGAAGTAGCAACTGTGGTGGAACACCTGGGGAAATGCACATTCAATTCTTTGTCATTTGATGCTGCTCTGTCTAAGCTTGAGCTTGTGATAATACACATAATGTTTTTATTTTCGTCTGGTAAACAGTTCTTTGAATGCTGCCTTTGTTGTACTAACTTTGACTGATCCTAAAGTAAACAGAAATTGGTACTAAATGTTTGAACTTATGTAGTGCCACAATTAAAATGTAAGAATTAAAAATAAACAAATACCTATCGGATGGACATGTCACACACAACGCCATCACAAACTAAGCAAACTTCAATGTTCTATGGCTACTATACTAAACAATGTACACAGAAACACCCAGACTAATTAATACAAAAATTTGGTTCTGAATGTTGGAATATATCTTCCTAGCGATAGCAAGTAAAAAAATCATGTTTAAGTGCTTTTTCAACCTTATGGGCATTTCACAAAACACTATTTTTATATTTAAAAGCATGAACTAATCAAAGAAGTGTGAAAACTCATGCCAATAAGGTCGAAAATAGCTTAAACATGAATTGACCCTAAGCAAAAATAAAAAACCTAACAAACTTTGCATTTTTTTTTTACTTTACCTGGGTAATCGTAATGGATCCAGTACAGTTAAAGGTTTTGTAATTTTTACATCTCCACAAACAATTGTTGTTTTTATACCCCACGTGGAAATAATATTGGTGGCCGTTGTAGAGTAACACTTTGCCGCGTCCACGAGCTACTATTTTTATATCATTTATTTTTTATTCATTTTTATTTCTATTTTCACTTGTTGAAACGTAGCGGAAACAGCCAAGAAGGTTTTCTTCCTCAATGAATTGTTGGAATTATTTATTACTATTAAACGCCTGTTATTATGTATATATTTTTTTTGTATGTTTTCAATGCAATGGTACTAGCGACACGTGCTAGTATCGGTAGTACCATTGATGGTACTAAGGACACAAAGTAGTATCACTTGTACCATTGATGGTACAAATCAATGGTACTACAGACACAAGGGGGGCTTGTGTTATGGGTACTAGGCGACGATATACATACTTATATAGATAAATTAATACTTAAATACATAGAACATCCATGACCCAGGCACAAATACTCGTGTTCATCATACAAATATTTGCCCTTGCCGGGATTCGAACCCGGGACCGTCGGCTCAGTAGGCAGTTACTTAACCACTGCGCCAACCGCGTCGTCAAACAATTATAATTTTAGTTCAGAGATAGCTCGATATCCAAAGCATAGAGTATATTGAATGTTTTAAAGATGGTTATAGGTATAGGTTATAGGATACTTTTTACCCGCCTATGGTAAAGAAAAAAACGCGCACAAAGTAGCGGGCACGTCTTTTAATTTTTTTTTTACTGTCTAACATTTCATTTTTACAATTCGACTGATTTATTAATCGACTGCTTTTATAGAGATTGTTAGGTATACCGGTAAAGAAAACTGTTGAAATAAAAACGATTTTTAGTTTCAATGGTGTTTTAATTTATATAAAAATACAATTATAATTATCAATATACATAATCGCATTCTTTGCCGTAGGCCATCATTAATAAAACTAACTGCAAACGATCGTAACCTTTAAGTACAACATTACGTCAACGTGGAGGCACAAGTCAGTCAGAGCCAACACAATAAGCTCAAAACCTTAAAGATTTCATACAACACTAAAGTATAGAGAAACGAGTAACTAAGGGTTCCATACCAAGGTATAAAGATCAGACTTGTCATCTCTGTAAGAAATTGAGGAATGTTTTTGTTTGACATTTGCTCCCAAAGAGCATGTTTTTTTTTCGAAGTTTAAAACTTGGATTTGGTAAAGAACCCGGTGTAAACATTTACAAATACATTTTTGGCCAATAATTTTAAAATTACGAAATTTTGTGACAAGAAATTACCTAATAGAGAGAGTTGGCTAGTAAAATTCTGCTTTGACAAAAGCTTGAAAAGCACTGATTAAATATAAAACAATCTCCTTAAATAAAACTAGTACCGAAAGTTACATGTTCAGTAAATAGAATTGCTTTCTGCGAGGATTAAACAAGAACCAATGCAACACTGGCATACTTAAGCAAAAACGCTAATAAAAACTAGCATGGGACCAGAGCGACTCCAATGGCCAAACAAAACAACTCGAAAAATACTAGCTTTTCGTAACAAAGGCACGTTTAAAGACAAATACGCTAATTAGTAAACTCAGTTTTGGCTGGTCCCAGCGAGCATATGTTAACGCCACGAAACCAAGCTGGGTGTCCAGTTTTACCAGAGCCCTGAAGAGAAGCCGCCTGGGGGGACGCGGACGCGCTTGGGCGCCTCGGGAGCCGCCTTCGCGGGCTCTGCCTTGGCTGGCTCGGGGGCCGGAGCCGGGGCTTCAGTCTTGGCTTCTGGAGCAGCTTCGGGAGTTGGCGCCGGTGCTGGCGCTGCCTGACCGTTTTGGGTTGGACCATTCCCGTTATATGGCTGTCTGTTGTACTCTCCGAGAGCTGAAAAAATACAAATAATTGTGGTTAATAGCCATTTCTAGCATTGGTGGCAAAAAAGGTCGCACCGTCAAATTTAACAGGAGAATAAATGTAAAATTTAATCAGAAGCCCTTGGCTAGGTTTTGATATAGGGCAGCCGCGATGAGTGACGTCTATCAATTGAATCTCAAATAACTTACAAGTGGCAGAAGCAGCTGCAGGGTTGAGACGGCGACCACGCGGTGGCTCTGGGTCCCCTCCGAAGATGTCAGTGTGACCACCGCCAGGTGGGCGCAGCACCCTACTCGATGAACGCGTGTCATCGCCGAGGCCAACATTGAACGGGGTAGAAGTCATTGTGTTATTGGTATTTATAATATCTGAAAAGAGAAAAGACAACGGTAAGTAACATGGAATATGTTTTCAACAAATCTTTCACCATCATTGTTACCAGCATCATCATCGCCAATCTCTAAAACTGATATACTTAATAGGTTTATGGTAGCTGAAGTAAGAAACGAACAATTTTGATTCGAATCTATTTAAATGTCTTATAAAGACCGAAATAATAGTAGTTTTGCATTTCGTTGTGCTAAGATTACGATCATTTGACAACTTTAACCCAAATTCATTATTAAAAAATTCAATTAATGGTTAATTTTTATCGTCTGCAAAGTTAATGTTGAAATCTCCACTCAAAATCATTGGCAAATCATCAAACCTTTTACTCCTAATATCAGGAACCAATGAGTCACGCGCGGATTGTTTAAATGTATTATTAAAAAAGAAACGATTTCCCTCAAATATGTCGCTAAAATTTGTCGCGCGTATATATAGGTTAACGCTATATAGTATCAACATATTACAAATACTAGCTGTGCCCCGCGGTGTTTCCCGCTGTTAAAAAGTATGTGTTAATCCAGGGTGTCGGCTACCTCCATACCGAATTTCATGAAAATTGTTGCAGCCGTTTGAGCATGAAGAAGTAACAAACATACATTCACACACACCCACACACACTAACAAACTTTCGCCTTTATAATATTAGTGAGATAATTAAAACCTGTTTTTTCACCACCAACAACTTATCTGCTTTGCTCAAAAGGTTGACTGGTATTGATGCCCAATGGCATTAAGTCCGCCTTGTGTGCATTTTTTTTTCAATTGTGCAATAATGAATAAAGATTAAATAAATAAATAAAACATATGATAAGTTTCTCCCTTCCCTATAGCACTTTTGGTCCATAATATAAAACTTTGAAAATATTAGAAGTATTTTTCCTCACTGAATTTGTTAAGTCCGAACTATCCGATTTTATTATATCTCGCTGACACTTGATTTCTATTTTAATCTCTATTTCTTACTAATGTAAGTTTATGATTACGCTTCACCATCTGTCACTTACACCATTTTTTGTTCGAAGGGCCCCTTTCTTTGAAACAGACACGGTTGCTAGGTTACCAATTGTTTATACAACGTCCTATGCTTTTTCGATCAGGATCTGACGCGAGTTTAACATTTTTTACCCATTTAAAAAGTGCCAAGCGCAGCTAAAGAAGTTTTCACTTAAAAAAATAGAATTGGATAACGTGTGGATAATACAAAAAAATTGATTCTGCATAATCATGATAATAAAGAACGCTTCTGAATAAATGACCACCATAGATCATTGCCAACATTCGTTAGCCCTGAAACTAGAAAGTTAACATGGTTCCTTTCTCGCTATAAGGGACGTCCTACGCATCGCTATTTCTCATAACCACAAAGCAATAAGATTTCGTCAGTTTAAGCGGAGTATCATATTAATATTATACGGAATTACGGATGTCTACGGAATATTTAATCAGGGAGATGGTTAATGGAAACTCTTTTTCCGACTACGGTAGAGATTTTCCTTTCTAGCCGACGAAATTGCGGGTATTTTCTACCCACCTACATAAAAGTTTGTATTCTATGAAGTATGTATAAAGACCCTTTTTGCATAGAGGTTAGATGTGACTCAGGAACAAAAATCTATTTTACAATCACGGAATGGATGCTATTGGAAAGAACTTAGAAAGGAATCGTTTCGAATACAAAGTTGCATCGAACACCTAGCCAGTCTAAACATTACGTCCTTCCAAAATAAAGCGAAAAACGCATAGTTAAGTAATTCACCACACCAGAATCACCTAAAATTGGATGCAGTCGTCTAAACGCAGGAATAATCTACAGAACATCCAAAATTCAAGTTATATTTAATTTAAGGGAGTAATAAACGGTTTAATGACACACACCGGCAAGTCTCACGTCGAGATCTGTTTTATGACAATACGACAAGAAGCCGTAAAAGTGTCTAATCTTGTATCTTGTAATCCAGTTTCATTTGGATGTTGTTACACGAGTTAACTGGGAAGCGATCATAGATTAGGCCAATTAAACTATTACTTACATGGCCTTTCACTGTTACGGAAATTCTAATTATACACATTTTTAATTAACTTCAAAAACATTTAGTAGTAAATTTCACGTTCATTGCCGCACCGAAACCGATCAAAATATTACATGAAACTGCCTCTTGAACTAATAAGGTCACAAGTGAAGAACTTACAAGTGTAACCAAAACTGTAATTCAGAAAAGAGCATCTTAACTTAAGGCACTGGTCCCACAGCCGACGAAGCAAGAAGAACTATAGGTAATCTAGAAACGAGTTGGCGAGAAGCGAGTGTATAGTCCCATAGTTTTGTCGCTCGGCTCGGCCAGCGATCAACTAATAATATAACTGTCTCTTTTACCGACACGGCGGCTATAACTTTTGTTCGTTTCTTGAGCGAGAAAATATACGACAGTTAATCGCTTCCTCGCCCTTGATACGATCGAACAATCAAATTTCTATAAAAGTTGTTGCTAAAAAGGTAGTAGTAGGACTTTAGTGATGCTAGCTGTTCATCATTCGATTCCAGAATTCCCTCAATGATTCGCTCCCTAACGATAATTAAATTACCATTTCGCGACCTGCGTGTGGCAGTGTAATCAGTGTAATGGGTGTAATTATATCGACCCGTCATATTTTGTCTTTGTTGTGGTGACCAAATGAAATCGAACCCCTATTTTAAGGCTACACTGACAACCAGTTAACGCACATAAATATCACGATTAGGTAGATATATATCGTAGATTCGTTGACCACTTAGTTCCTAAAAATATTAGTTACAGTCATATTCAAGCCAGATATAGTAGCAGGTAAGAATAATTTAACAGTCCTAATGAAAAAGTACGAATACACTTTCCAAGACCAAACAAAATTTTCCCATGAATCAAATTGTACTGCAAACAGAAAGCATTTCCCATTTTCTGAATTTCTACTGACTGTTTGCTTATAGCCTGTTAATAAAAGAAGTACTGATCTATTGTCTATGGATAAGTAGAGCAATGCGTGCGCAGGCACATTGCAATATTAAACATTCATGATACATGGATCAGATTCTTTTGTTTTATCTTCTTTGTCCATTGTGTGACGATCTAATTAATTCTAATGGAATGTTTAGTAATTTGATGAATTTCTTGAAATCTAAAGAAATTTAGGTCACCGGCCAGCAGGAAGCTCTGATATTTGATGAAAAGTAATACATAGTTGGTTTATCTGTCTCGGATAAGTGATCCGACATAATTTACTTCAGTTTCAGTAATTAATGTAATATTACTGAAGCTAACGTAACGACGTGACGAATAATGACGCTCAGCTACACACGAATGACAAATTAGCACCTGAAATTCATTTACACAACCGCATGACAATAAAGGTTGAATAAGATAGGTATTAGCGGCCATACCACAGTCCGTTTTATTCTAAAGGCACTCGATTTAAGGTGCAATCACACCGCCGCCAGTGCCCCCCATCTGTACCGTGGGAACCCAGAACGATACCTACACGTCGCCTGTCGTGGCCGACACGCTTAGCCAGTCGGTTGTCACACGCGCTCACGGCCGGACGCCGCCGGTCGCGCTATAAAATCACCAAAAAAATGGCTTCGTCGCGAATAAGACCAACGCGCTGGATTGTTGCGGGGTGTAAAAACATAAAAGCAACAAATATTTATCTTTTTTTCTTTGCCGACAGACGATGAAATGTTACTAAAAAATCTTAGAACTTAATAAGCACCTACCTAGAAACGCATTGCATACACTGTTATAATAGACACATGTAATGTTGAATAAATAAACTTACCTACTTAATATACTTAAATTCATAGAAAACATCCACTACCTATATCAACAAGTGACAATAATTTACTCACTAAGATTTACCACATCGGTTTAGTGTGGCGGGAGAGATCATTGCACGGCCTAAAAAGGGCGTAAACGTCGGCGTTGTTCTTGACACTTAAGACCTTTTGCAAGGAATGCATTCGCAAAGATGAAACGCGTGATCAGATTATTATAACACAACTTGTACAGTAGCCGGCAAACAACTTGAACCAAAATGGCGGATCTGCGCATGTAAATTTGTACGTAAATCGGCTACTGCGCAGTCAAGGTCACGCTCAAGTTGTTTGCCGGCTACTGTACCTAGTGACTGTTTCGAAGCTTGTAATGCTAGTATTATACAATATGTAACACATTATATATAGATAGGCACCTACCAAACTTTATTTAGTAAGTACCTACTATCATCGGGATATATTTAGGTTACTTAGGTTAGAACCTACACAGAGAGTTGTTTTTGTTTCAGGTTTCTGGTATGTTCAGATAGAATAGGTAGGTAAGATTCCGATATACCTACTCGGAAATTAAAATGATTTTGATGGTGTGCCGCAGCGCATGTGAATACCTATTTCTAGTAGGTACCTAATGATAATTAAATTTGACTAATAAATTTAAATAAATCGATCGTATTTTCATTTATCTTGACTTTTTATAAAATCGTTTCTAAGCGGTGTCAACCCTAGCCTCGTTTTGCCGGCACGTGCGGCCAACGACCCGCGCGTTCAAGGTCGCTCCATTGTTAAATTGAGTAGGCATGAAAAGCAGTAGGTATTTGCATTTTTATTCAGACATGGGTATCTGTTCGAAGAACTATTATATTAATCTGTGCCGCCGCTTAAAGTACGGAGTCGGTACGGGATCGCAGTGACGCATCGTATCCGTACCGTTTTTATCGCATGTCCTCCACACCGCTGCTCAAAATACGGAGACGCACCGTAAATTGAGCTGCGTCAAAATCGCAAAATATAATTACATCGAGTTCTTACCGACGACACCACACCGGCGTATTATATTAAGCGGCGGTTTAACAATAACCGAGAAATCCCAATTCCCAAAACTGCTTAAAAATGTTGCATTTACGAGACCGTTGGGTCATTTACGGTGCGTCTGCATATTTTAAGCAGCGGTGTGGAGGGCATGCGATAAAAACGGTACGGATACAATGCGTCACTGCGATTCCGTACCGTCTCCGTATTTTGAGCAGCGGTGTAGAGAGCATTCGATAAAAACGGTACAGATACGATGCGTCACTTCGAATCCGTACCGACTCCGTATTTTAAGCGGCGGTGTGGTCGCACCTTTATTCTACCTTCGAAGAACTAAGACAGCCAAATGGCGCCAACTTTCCTAAACTCCATTCACAATCACGTGAGATTAAATCGCAACAGACAAAAAACTTGCAATGGTTTGAGTACAATATCAAGGTATAACAGAGAATTGAAGGCATTTTAAGCATTAAAATTAAAACCAAAATTATTTAAAAAGTAGGTCCTACAAATACAAAAAGGTATTGTTAAATTGGCAGACTTCGTTAATTCATTAGCTTATGCCTGAGGGAACTCGAGTACAGGCCATCTGGCCTCTTTAATGGTGCGGCCCGCTATGAAAACGACATATGTCTACTTAAATGCGGATATACATCTCACATTTGTAAAATAAGCTCCACAATGCCTACCGTTCGTTCGGAAACGACATCTGTAGAAGATGGCGAAACTAGGCATGTGACGGCATCGTCTGTATTCGTTAGCATTAAGACATGGCCATAGAAAGCTCTTTATCATGATAATTGTGTCGCCATATCCCGAGGAATAATGGCACATTGTATTTGACAATGCAGAATATAATTATTTTTTATTAAAGCAGTAACGTCTGCTAGCGTAAAGCAAATGTTTATATTGATGCGAAAATTTGAAACATTTATTAATTACGACGGGTATAAATAATGAGCATTAAAAACTGAAAGACTTCACAATCAGCTGTTATGGGTAGGTAAGGTACCAACTTTTAAAGAAATTACAGCTCGGAAAAGTAGGTACCAGAGTACTGTCAAGTGTCAACTTAATTTAAAATTAATTACGATGCATGTACAGGAAAATAAGTAACAAAGCCAAAAGCACTTCGCATGCGGTGGGATATATCCGCTGTTTATATTGTAAAAAAACTGGGAATAAACTTACTGCTGAAAATTCTCATGGTAAACTATTATCCTTATTATCATCTGCGACAATCTCTACATAGCCAAAGGCTATAACTTGCCCAACATCAACGTAAGATCAATTTTCGCAAACAAATAGAGGCAAAATCATTTGACTCACTGATTCGAGCAAAGTCACTTTTCTCATTACACTATGACTAATTCAGAGTGACGTAAAACTAGCGACAATCCTGTTTTTATTAGGCTTTGTGAGCAACACGATAAGATTGCTTATAGTTCGATAGGCTTGACGATTTGCAAATAAAGATATTCGATCCTACGATCCTAGCTAGTCTAGTCAAGCGAAGTTAGTGTGCCTTACATTGATTGCTTGTCGCATTGTGAAATCAGGCAGAAATGTTCGTGGAAATATATAGCAATCTAACCAGACTTGACAGAAAAAGTCTGTGGTTAATAAATATAGATCACTTCAATATAATGTTTTTTTTTTATCTTTAAGAGATCTAAATCATGTAATGGGATAGATAGGAATAAAAAAGATATCAAAAAGGAAAAATAACAGAATTAGGTTGTGGTTACAGAATGAGCAGATACCTAGAAAACTGCAAAATTACGAGTAGCTATTACATCCCCACCATTTGCTCATTATATCCCTATGTATGCATGTATGTTGTACATATCTAGGTATGTACTGTAACGTGTACTTACCTACTGAGGAAAGGTTACTGACACGCGAAAAGGAGTGGAAGCCTAGGCTATACCTATGTAATTTTCTAGAATATTCTTTCAGTATATTTATTATTAATATCTGTAAAGGACAAGTGTAAAGTGTAAAACAGCATTTACCCAGCATTGGAATAAGCTTTGTTAATAAAATTTTTAACAAAAAAAAGAACCGACTTCAGTAAAACTAAAAATCCAAAAATAACCCGTTCAAGTACAGATTACATTTGACTCACCCTTTGAAGTCGATCCCAAACCACTGTTATTATATTTATATATTAAAGTTTACGTGAGGTTTGGCACCGACTTCAAAGGGTGAGTCAAATGTAATCTGTACTTGAACGGGTTATTTTTGGATTTTTAGTTTTACTGAAGTCGGTTCTTTTTTTTGTTAAAAATTTTTTTTTTTCGCTTTTTAGTGATTCATATGAAATACTTATGGCGGGGTGATCAGGGAGGTCTTGAAGGAATGCATGTCGTTTTAATTATCTCCTAACTCCTAACCGTTAAGGAGTTGTACCTTCCATCATCAGTTCAGCATTGGAAGATGATGACTACCATATGCAAATACTTAAATAGTTTTAGAAAATATATGAAAAATATTATGACTGCCTATAAAATTTCAGGAATTCCTTCGATTCCTCATGGATCTCGTCATCCGATCTTCACCAAAATTTTATGGGACCAACCTTGAGATGTCTCTTCATAAACCTAAAAAGAATTTTCCAAATCGACTCATAAATGACGGAGTTATGAGGTAACAAACATTAAAAAAAAAAAAAAAAAAAAAAAAAAAAAAAAAAAAAAAAAAAAAAAAAAAAAAAAACACAACCGAACTGAGAACCCCCTCCTTTTTTTGAAGTCGGTTAAAAAAATACAGATTAATCACAAAAAGATTTCAAAACCACTAATTAAATCAAACAGACTTAAGATATGCAAAAAAGTAACTTTACAATCAATTTAGGGACATGTAACAGAAATTATGCAAGCACAGTTTCTCTAAAAGATCATTAATTTATAGTATGCAATGAAACGTATAGTACAGTTAGGTATACAATGTACAAATAATATGACAGATACCTATCTAAAGATTCATTTATGGAATGGAATGCATGCACTCCACATAAGTCGAACCAACCACAAGGTAATGCATACCGTAAGGAAATACATTGGAATAATAATGCTCAATCTGTTTGCTAATATGGGTAGCCTTACATACAATATATAGTCTATAGTTAGGCCACATTATAGGTAAGCAATTGTTTGTACTACTTGGAGGCAGATTTCTCCTTAAAAGAGCTGATTGGACCTGTTTTATGGCTCTATTAGGCGTTACAGTAGAATAAATTTAAGTATACAAGGGAAACCAGACAGTTACACCCACCGCAAACAGGCAAACAAGTTGACAAATACCTACAATACAATAAATTATTGGTGTTGTGTTTTGTATCCATAATAAGGAAAAAAATAAAATTGTTGAACAAATTTGGTCTTCAACAACATGGAACTCACCGCTGTACTATGAGTACCTACCGAGTGTATAAACATAATAGATTTTTAGTACATGGGAAAATAATAATATGGTAGTCTAAATTATGGTAGCTTTAGGATATGCCTACTACCTATTTGCAAAGATTTTAAAATGAAAAAGAAGATTAGATACTGTATGCCTGCCCTAAGACTTCATTTGCTATCTAAATGAAAAGCTTACTGATACAAAAAAAGAAGTAGGGGCATCTATAACCAATTTCTAACAAATGTAACTACAATTACTTGAAATTAATCCAAGTCTCGAATTGTGTCCAGTTTGGGAAAAACCCCGTTGAGGTTATGGAAAACCCGAAGCACCCCTTGTTTTCATAGAACTCAATTAATATTTAATTACAGTACTGTCATATGAAACTTGTTGCACTTTTTATGCTATAAATGCATGTGGAGTTAATTTATAAATGATTGTATGGGCTGCACTTATTTAAATTAGGTATGGATTTTATTAAATAAGTGGCCCTTCACAAAAATCCCAAAAATATAAAAAAGAATCACTTGGGTCACAAAAAATAATCAACTCCCAACGAAATCGAATTTTCAATAACACCAGAATGAGAAGCTTAAAAAAACCGAAACATCAAAGTGAGCAGCAGAAGTAGCTAAGCAGTAGGTATAACATGTTCACTGTACAACTCTTGTTTTCTTGAGTCTGAGTGTAGGTATATAATTTTGAGCACTCAGCGTGCTTAGCAACTTCTGCTGTCGACTGTGCCTATAATATTAGAGAATGAGAAGTTCTTCAATTCCACATCACATCAGAAGATCTTCAACAAATTTTATAGGATTTGTAGATATTAAAATATTTTAATCAGTATATAAAAAGAGTTCCGTGGTAACAAATAGGTACGTTGTGGTGTGTATTTAAGCTTGTGTTTCATCACTTCATTACTAATGATGAATCCTTTAAACAGCTATTTCATTACTCATGAGAACCCTAACATCATTCAATAGTCACTAGTTTTAATTATATTTCCCATGTGGAATAAATATATATGGTTACAGGTCCTCAATTGAGCAAATGTAGCATGTTCTTCACTGTCATCAGATTAAGCAGACGGAATCTGCTGTTATGAGAGTAGACTTCAATTTCTAATAACCATTTATCTATTTTATCCCCCACTTAAACAAGTTTTCAATAAATGCATTGTTAATCCCTATCATATCATATCTCACATATTAAAACGATAACATGGGAATGCTTCACATAAAGGCCTTACTTGTTATTAAATTGTTTGAGACTAATCAAAACATTATGATATAAACCAATAAAATTAAATATTGCACGTCTTAGTTAGTTCACGACACGTTATAATGTAAATTATAGAATGTGATATATGTGATAACTGGAACATGGTACCCACTGGCCATATTTCACACCAACATTTTTAATTTTACTGTATAGAATTATACAAACCAACTACAAAGTGTCATGCCATGATAAACTCAGTAACAAGGAAATCGTTATCAAAACTAATGTGTCATGACCGGCAGCACAACAAAATAGAGTTCGTGTGCCAGAAAAGAACATGATGGTGAAAGTTAGCAATTATAATGTAACTTTATACACATAACTGTAGTTCATCAATCTATCAAGAGACGGCCGGTCATGCGGGACTACTAACGGTGCCTTCTTTGTTCGACCGCGCCATGCTTTGCAGTCCGTTACAACCACCAGATACCATAAAACACATACATATTAACTATTTGACAGGATATATTTAGCAAATAACCCATATAATCCATACCGGGCAGCTTGAAGGTATCCTCCTACAGCATCAGAGCACATTGACCTTTACGAAATCTTGAAAAATAACGGACTGATATTGAACGTTTTCTGCAGTTAGCTGGCCAAATTTGACAAAATCTAACTACTCACCAAGATCAACGAGTTTCAGGTTGGAGACACGCAAATACGGTTTAAAAGATATTGCAAACAAATTCTCAGGAAAAAAGCGTTATAACGATTTTAACAAAGCAAAGATTACTCACCTAAGCACCACCACCCGATTTCGTTCTTTTTGATGGAATGCGTTGGTGAGAAAGAGAAAGATAAACGGCCTACTAAAATGTTGCCAGTATTAATATCGAAAATTCTACCATTTCTCTGTATACTTCCATATTGACAGATTTCAAGTTATGGTGCGTGGAATACAAGGAGCAATATCTTATATAGGACAATATTTATATCAGCAGCAATTCCTACTCAATTCCTTGAATGATATACAGGAAAATCGTACAATTTCAATTAAACCATTACTAGGTAACGTAACTACATTCTGCGACAGTAGCGCCACCAATTTAACACCTTTGGATATTATACCGCTTATAAATAGGCTAGTAGACCCAGTTTTGAAATATATTTCTAATGGTTAATAATGATCTTACTAGCTCTAAAAAAAATGTCTGGTATTTTTGTGAAAGCTAGAAAGCTAAATTTTATCAATTGAAAATTAGAAATTTCATGAACAGTCATAAACGCCGTCCGCCATTTTTGCCTTTTGCTAATCTGTGGCGTGACGTAGAATTACCTGTAAATATTCGAAATTCGACCGTCGTATAGTGCCATTCCGCTCATTCCAATATACTTTGACAGGAGATCGAGAGGGACGGCACTATTCGGAGTCGTGAAAGTAGACTTTCAGTTTTGTTTACATGACCGATGACGTCACTATCATAAGCGAAAATGGCGGACAGCGTTTTAAGCATTTCAAAATACAGATTAAAAACCATATTTTCAAATTCAATTTTTTCAGCCATCTTTCACTTTTATGAATTGAAAAATATATATTTAGGTTTCCTTTGCTAAATACTATACGGAATAAACATTAGTTTATTACAATTTGATATGAGTCAAATAGCCTATTCTACCGCCATATTTCAAGTGTTAAGAAATGTCACAGTATGTCTCAGATAACACTAAAAAATAAACTACAGTCTGATTTTTTAGGGTTCCGTGCCCAAAGGGTAAAAACCGGACCATATTACAGTAATAGAGTCTCAGTAACTGAGACTTCGCTGTCCGTCTGTCACCAGGCTGTATCTCAAGAACGGTGATAGCTAAACAGTTGAGTTTTCACAAATGATGTATTTCTATTGCCGCTATAACAACAAATACTAAAAATAAAATAAAATAAATATTTAAGGGGGGCTCCCATACAACAAACTTGTTATAGATTATGGTACGGAACAATTCATGCACGAGTCGGACTCGCACTTGCCCAATTTTTTTACGTTTTCAACATCCATATCTCCGCTATTTTGTATTTTAAAAACGGAGGTGATCAAAATTCAATATAGGTTATTATCGAACCTACTAACAAAATTTCATGAAAATCAGTCGCAAAATACGACATCTGTGCTTGATAACAGCCGGACATCCGATGATCCTTTTTTGTATTAACTGACTGAAATGAACTATATCAGGGCTGTTTAGCCTTCACTACCGGTGAGTCAGACTTTGTGTACGAGTATAACCCGCTAATGGGATTATCTCCGCACCACAGGGGTGATAATTGGACGAAAACGAAGACAATACGAATGAATTTTTAACCAAGCTGAAACGAAGACACTTTGCTCACTCGGTCAGTAATAAACGTAGCATTAAAATACACAGTGAAACTGGTTTACTCACGTCGTAAAAGTAGAATATAGCAGGTTCTAAACATCAGGGAAGCGTTATTAAAAATACATTAGAATTATTTGAACGTATTGTTATGAATAAAAATCGATGGTTACATCAACTGGAAAGTTTTCATAATTCGTAAATTTTGGTCTTTATTTTCGTGAGTTTATTTTTTATTTACATTGGCATTTTGTTTTCAAGATTGCTTTGCAACTCTTGGATCACTAAAAATAATAGATAAAATACTGCGTAACTAAATAGATATACGGAATATGATGAAAATTATTATTTTAATCACCTATCATTTGTAAGAATGATGGAGAAAATTAAGTTTCGATCGTCATTGATCAGTGTATATACTTGCTCAGAGCCCACGCTCCCGTATCCGAAGCATAAACCTTTTGAAGCAATATTCGAACCAAAAAATATAAAAGGAATTGTACTGCTGACTGGAAAAGTGAATATAACCAAATATATTAATTTAGAATATTACGAAGGACACATATCTTATGGAATCGAAACACCAAACGGTGTAAAGTGGATATACCAACTAAAAGACATCAACTGTCACAGCCAAATAGCTCGATTTACTTTCCGTTGGTTTGGGATTCCAACCACAAAGCATTTTACGGTAAGGACAATGTATTTTCGACAAGAAATATCGATTGGAATAAATTGGATCAAGCATTTCACAGATAATTTATTAGAAAACCGGGAATGTATCTAGCAAAATTCGTTATTCAATCAAAAACCAATACAATTATTTGTTAAGGCGTGCGAGAAGTAAGTTCCAGCAAAAAGTATTAAAATGTATAAAGCTCCAGATTATATTTTAAATTTATTCGCTGAGTGATCAGTAATCTGTAAAGTAATATAGACATATTTTTTTATAATTACCGAGAATGAAAGGAACACATAAAGCAAATAGGTAGTCCAACCTACTATTAAACGTTATAGCATATTTCATGTCATTAAGAATGCATGTTGTGTATAAGAAATCCTGACCACATTCCAAGGCAAGTAGACCCCACAAAGCGTAAGGAGACGTGGCCCTGGCCGTCCTAAGCAATCCTGGCGGCACTATGTAGCCTATCTAAAATGAAGGTAATCGGGCTATCATGGCTTGAGTTTAAGTACTTATGCAGTACGCAGTCCGAGACAGAACGCCGCCTACCCGGGGACATAGGAATTAACGTCACAATACATGTTTGTATTAACGGTTTTTTTGCACTCATAACAGCAGGTAATTGAATAATAGTATTAGTAATAATAATAGGTTATAACGTTATAAGTAGTTAAATTTAAAATAACAAATAAGAATCATTTTTGTCATGTCAAGGGAAATGCTTGTATTGCATGATATTAGTAAAATATTAGTCTATTAAAATATTACTTAGTCGGCGCGTCTGATCAGGAAATTTATATTTTCAATTAATACAATTTAGCTTACTAGCTCTCACAAAAATATATCGATAGGTACATGGTTTTTTGAGCTAGTCACCATTTCAAATATATTACAAAAATGGGTCTACTGGAGAAATTGTTACCCCTAATGAGATGTTTCAACGATTTTTTTTTGAAAATGAACAATATTTTACAAGATTACAAAAATAATCTACTACATTAGTAAATATCAAGTAATGGTAACCCAAAGGTCAAAACCGAAAATATCCGGTTTACTCTGGATTATTCATTGCACTTGTTTACACCGCAGTTCACTGAGAATATATATTTCTAATTAAATATATAAATTTATGTAATTAACGCGTTTGTACTAGTTTCGTTGGAAATTAACAAATTCTCAAGATGTGCATGACATACATGACATGTTCCCTTTAGAATTATCTTATCTGTGTAGACCAACGCCAATAACGCCATACGCCATAGATTAGATACAGTCACTTGTCAAATTCCAACTTCTTTGCACTCGACGATCCTAATGTCACAACTTTGCACGGTTTGCACCAGCCATAGTTTTATAGAGTAATGAACCGTATTGTCGACTCGTATGGTATATTTTAGCACCCTAAAATTAGTAATTTTTACGCTCAAGTAAACGTGCACTGCATTCGTATTTTTAATTTCGTTTTCGTTTCGTATTGTTGTTTGACGAGAACGAAGAATTTTGAATTAAATTGTATAAATATGGAACCTCCCGTTGAAGAAACTGTAAATGATAGTGTTGTGGACGTACAACCGCAGAAGAATGGTGAAGTAAGTATTATTTTTATTTTATTTCCGATTTATAAATAGAATGCGATCGAATGTCGGTAAATTAGTTTTCTATATTTACTAAGATGCAGCTCTTATATAGTGACCTTTTTTTATTGTATTATCTATTATAAGCATGCATAGACGTTTCAATGAGCTACAATCGTAGGTTTGTCATGAATTTGGATCTAAATACAGGTAAAACAGTTAACCTAAAATTCGTCTGGCATCATGCCAGAATTGGGAATGTTTATGATATTTCTGTTCAGAAGCACGTTCCGCGCTTTCTTCTTTTATGGTTGACGACAACCTGATGCCAAATTGTCCTGGACTCTGCATTGTGTAACTGCAATGTTGCTATGGATGCCATTTCCTACCTGCATTATAGATTTAATTTTGTTTCAGCAGTAAACCTACCAAATAATCTAAATTCTTGTGTGATTCTCAAATCCTAGATGATTTATTTTTATACTATTGTTAAGGTAACCTTAGATGCTAAGGCTGAAAATAAGAAGTACCTGAATTTATCTTCTCTAACTACGGCTACCTGTCACCGCTCTTATTTTATTATATAAACAGAGTCCAAGTCAAAATTCGAAGCAATTGAGTGGCTATACATAGATAGAAGAAATGACAATAATTACAATGCCAAAGAAAGTGGGAGTATTCAAAATTCTGAATTATGCTAAATAAAATATCCATTGATAATGTAAGCTTTAACATTATAAGTATCATTATCTTTTAAAATTTGCTTTGTTCTAAATATGCCTTTGACAAGCTTACTTGGGTGCAAACTCAAGAACTAGAAAAGAACCATCCTTTAATACTTTTAGAGTCTATGAGTGTAGCTGTTTTAATGAACCTGGTTTAGTTGTTCATTAGAATTGTGAAATTGGCTTGTACCTATCTCTGAAATAATGTTATTTTTCCCTGTAAATTAAGTACTACTTTATGTCTCATTACTTGACGGTTGCTATTATATCTATTTATGAAAATGAAAAGGTATTTGAAAACATAAAAAGTTATAATTATAAATAAGTGAAAATTAATTTGTCACAGAGAAGCTGATTGAAATGATTCAGTTAGTTTTCTGCTGCTGTTGCAATAAAAATACAATTTTAAACTTTTATGATACTGATTTAATTTTAAAATAAGAAAAGAAAAGCATTTACCTAATTAGTTTTACTCTTGCATACAGTATCCACAGACATTTAAGTTATAACTTATTCAGATAGAGCAGATATTTTTTTAAGAATAGTTCTTCCCACCTAATCTGAGAATATTGTCAATTTATTCCAGGAAAAACCCCCAACACCTCCCCCTCAGGACCCTCCAAGAAAATCAAAGAAGGAAGAGAGAAACAAGAAGGATGACAAAAATGTGGAACAGTTCATGAAGTCACTAAACTCGGTGCCGAGTTTGGAGGAGAAATTATCTCTGGTCTGCAAGAAGTATGTGCAGACTGCTGATGATAATAAGAAACTTCAGTTTTATATCAAACAATCTGATAAACGGTAAGTTAGCTATGGTGTAACTATCATTGGTAATATATGGAGAGATTTGTACTGAAAATAATCTCCAGTAGTATGACATATAGTAAAAGGTATTTAAAAGACATACTACTATTCATCGCTTTGTTAGATGGTGAAACAATTGCTTGGTTGTAAACAAGCTGAAGAACTGGCTCACATTTCACTAGTGCCTATAATGTCCAGGATCTATGATTATTTGGAACTGAGGCAAAAAAAAATATGTGGTGCCCATTCCTCTCCATCTAGTTGCTTTCTGAGGGTTTTCAATCTTCTAATATATGAATTTGGCACCTTCTAAAAGTGCTGCCTCGGGGGCCAAGCACCGGAGCCTGACAAGGGCACTTTTACATGACTGAGTCTACCGGTATTTCACAAGAGGAGACCACTGTTGAAAAAAAACGCTGAAAGGAACTCAACAGTTAGTCATTATTTCTAGTATCGAAATTGTGGATATCGGTTTTTTTTGTGACCCGTGTGGTTCTTAATAACATAAGGTGAGTCGGGGCTATTGTAGCTATGGGGTTATTGTATCTTCTTACCATTATAATGGTCTGTGACCCTTAAAATGGTCTGTGTACATATAGGATTGTGTATATATACCATTGGTCTGTGTATCCTATATATACACAGACCATTATAATGGTAAGAAGATACAATAACCCCATAGCTACAATAGCCCCGACTCACCTTAGATAATACTCTCATACATATATTTGGTACATACTGCTTCTAAATCTTATGCTTTTTTCAATTTCTCTGGGACTCAGGTTATATAGAACAAATGGCTCTTTTTTTGTCGCATTAATATCGTCTGAATGTCAGCTGATTTGCCCCAAACCATGATACCATATGACATGACACTATGAAAATAACTATGACGCGATTTCTCATTTTTTCTAAACATTCACAATTCAGTAATATAGTGGAACCTACCGCCTTAATATTCAGTAAAGCAAATCTGACACATTTCGTTTTTGTGGCATTTAATAGAAGATTCTAAGTATTCTGTTTTCTATTAATATCATCTGGTTTTCCTATGTCAAGATTTTTCTCTAAACAAATAAATAAATATCAGAGAACCTCACACAAATGGATCTTGTCCCAAATTAAGCTCAAGAAGGCTTGTGTTATGATTACTAGACAACAATATACATACTTATACAGATAAATATATACTTAAATACATAGAACAACCATGACCCAAGCACAAATATCCGAGTTCATCACACAAATATTTGCCCTGGCCGGGATTCGAACCCAGGACCGTCGGCTCAGTAGGCAAGTGCTTACAAACTGAGCCAACCACGTCGTCAAATATAAAAAATACAATTATCTTCTCTTCATACATCAGCTGATTATTTGTTGTTTATTACTATTATTTTTATTTTATTTTGAACTGTTCACCAGGTATGCAATCTTGTCAAAGGAAAAGGAGCAATTACAGCATGAGTTCAACAAGACCATCCTTGTCAAATCTAAGTTGGAGAGCCTCTGTCGTGAGCTGCAGAAACAGAACAAGGCTATTAAGGTAAGACTCACCATGTCAAAACTACATATGGGGCATGCCGTGGGTCCATAAAACTGACGTTGACAACTTGACAAGCTACCAACTTAAGTGTTAAGTAACTTGTGGAACACGTTTTTTTTCTATCCTCTATTATTAAATTTAAAATCAGTTGTCTATGGAGAAAGATAGTTAATTGAAGAAAAATGTTAGCTGCTTAATGTAGGATTGGTACAGCGCCATCTGTTTTTAAAAATTTCTTTGTCTTCTTATCACGCCGAAACGACTGGCCGGATTTTAACAAACTTTGATACAAGAATAGCTGGACTACCAATTATGGTTATAGGATACTTTTTAAGTTTTTACTCGACTGACGATTGATTGAAGGGGGATGAAGTTGCACCTTAAAATTTGTAAATAAATAAATATCGGCCAATGATAGGCAATATTCGAGTTCATCACATAAATATTTGTTCTTGCCGGGGTTCGAACCCTGGACCACCTGACCAGTAGCTAACTGCACTACCTACTACTGCACCAACCGCGCATATGAAATTATACTTTTAAATATTCCTCAGGAAGAGTCCCTCCTAAAGATCCGCGAAGAAGAGGAGCGTCGTAAAGAAACGCAGGCCAAGTTCCAGAACACCCTCACGGAGATCACAGCTCTACTGCAGCAGAATAATGAAAAGAACGCCAAGCTGCGGGACGACAACATCAGTATGAGTGAGAAGTTTAAGAGTGTGGTGCAACAGTATCAATTGAGGGAACAGCAGGTAATATATTTTCTTCAGAAGTGATGATACTTCAGCCTGGAGAAAATGGAGACATCCATTCCTACAGTGGTCTCCTGAAAAGGCTTCTTGTTATGTCCTCCTTTCCAGCAATTTTAGCTATGCCATTGGTTTATCTTGTTTACCTGTCTTTCTGGTGCATATTGTCTATTCATGGACCATTATTAATTATTGGCCAGGATTTTTACGGGGTATATTATATCCGTGCATGGCGTGAAGAACTTGATAACTCGACTTATACGTTTTTTTTTATTGGCGTAATGGCTTTCTACGGCCAAGGTTTTGTAGTAATAAAATTGACAACTCGATATCTATGATACTTTTGAAGATATGGCCTGTGACATATTGATATCTCGATGAGGCACAAAAAATATTGCATATCAACTTATCAACGTATTCTCAAAAAACAAAAAAGCGTTCGTAATTTGACAAAACAAGATATTAGAATGACGAAAAGCACACTTTAACGATAACAAATGAATATATCGTTTTATCTCATTAGGTATACACAACTACCGTAAATGTCGATTTATCATTTACCTACCGATAAAACTTACGTAAATTCATAAGTCAATTAATCATTTTCAGGTTGATGGACACAGCAAATAATAATTTGACATAATTAATTATTCATAATTTATCGAAATGTATATTTCGATTTGTCAAGTTATTCTCACATCTGAGGTGTACTCTGGTACAAAGGAAAACACTGATAACTGTACATTTGTGAACTAATATAAACCTTAGTACAACGTGTTAAGGTCCATGGGGTATAGTTAACAGTGTCTTCGTATGTATCATTCACATTACCAGTACCTTGTCAACCATCGACCAGTTTTATTTATTGGATATTGAAGGCAGATAAACGTGAACTGTCATGTCAAAATATTTAAAAACTGATTTTGGAAAACCTAGTGTGAGGAGAAATTAAAGATCTGCAGTTTGAGGCGTCTTATAATTATAGTAAAGACTATCAGAAAAACAAAATAGCGCAGATCTTGCAAGCTCACAAGATTGCTCAGAGTTGGTGCCTTCAGAAAAACGCATAAGAAACAAAGATGTTGCCAGTTAAAAATAAAAAGAATCATCTAGTTTTTCTGTAGAATAAGTGTTTTTGCATTACTGAATTAAAGACGATTCATTTACTACAATTTATTCAATATTTTTATAACTTTTAATTTTATTTTCTTCGGGTTTCGTGAGTAAAATAAAACAATTCAAACGGATTGTATCATATTTATTTATTGTTTGTGCCTTTCTCACGTATTTGGCACCGAAAATTCGTGTTTTTATCAGTCAAAAATAGTTGCCGAAACGTCAGGAGACTCAAACAACGAACACACGCGATATAATCCATTTAAATCGCCTTATATAAACAAAACAGTTGTATAGAAACGATAGAATTGTTTAATTGATACCCTATTCTATGGTGAATATGTTGATAAGTCTAATATCTCACAAAATACAATGATTCTACCAAAATAAGTAAAATAATTGAAAAGTTTGCATAAAATTACCTATAAATCAATTTAGACGTTTCAGTTACTATGAAAAACTGATTTTTAGGAATTAAATAAAAAAAAAAAAATCACCAATTTGGGCACTAATGTATGGGGAATAACTTGATAAGTCGTTGGTACGTATGTTGATAAGTCTAATATCTCACAAAATACAATGTTTCTACCAAAATAAGTTAAATAATTGAAAAGTTTGCATAAAATTACCTATAAATCAATTTAGACGTTTCAGTTACTATGAAAAACTGATTTTTAGGAATTAAATTAAAAACATTTTCACCAATTTGGGCACTAATGTATGGGGAATAACTTGATAAGTCGTTGGTACGTATGTTGATAAGTCTTATATCACAGAAAATAAGAGGATTTTACTGGAATACGTAAGGTAAATGAAAAGATCGCGTAAAATTATCCAAAAATCAAGCTTTAAACACGAGTTAAAGATGAAAATGGATTTTGGAGAAAATGTCAAACTTTAAAATCGACGCCCTGAACAATTGCCATTTTGGACTTATCAAGTTCTTCACGCCATGCACGGATATTACAGTTATATTTAATTCTTTAATTTTTTTCCTGTAGTTAACTGGCATTATAAGATTATATATAATCAATATTCTATATCATACACATAATTTTAATCCCGTTGCATAACATTATTTGCTTTTTACTTCCAGGTAGAAAAAATGGGCAAACAAATGTCACTTGAGTCGCAGCTGTCTGACGCCAAGCTTCAGAAAGCGTCTTTGGAGCACCAGGCTGAAAAAGAACGTCTTCTAGCCGAGATGGAACACCTGAAAGTCACGGTCGCTCAGTGCACAGCCAAAATCATGGAGCTACAGGGGACAGAAACTGCATTGAGGTATTCAAATTAATACAAAAAATTAATATACTAAGGTCCATAGTAAACGACGACTCTAGCTAGAGTCACTCAGTGTCAGAGTAGAGTCATGTTTTGTTTCTAGAGTACCTAAATAGTGTATTTGTAGTTGACTTTTAGACTCTAAACTTCTTGGACTGCCGAGGACAATCCAGTCCAATATCGTCTCGAGTGAAAGAGTATTTGCTGAACCTAAGTATTATCAGATGGTATTTTTTTTTTTTATCATACATAAATGACTATTTCCTTCTTATCTATACTTCTGCTGGTAGGATGTAAAAAAAGATGGACATTTTAGCTATTTAATAAAAGTATTATTTTGAATTTGATGAAGGTCGCAGCTCGGCGTGTACACGGATAAATACGACGAGTTCCAGAACGCCCTCGTGAAGAGCAACCAGGTGTTCGGTGGATTCAAAGAACAAATGGAGAAGGTAAGATCTTTTTGCTAGAACATTTTGCATGTATCGGGTTTTATTGGACATGTTTTTTATCTGTTTTGGTCTCTACATAATAATTAAACTCTGTGGGCACATTTAACCCACTCCTAGTGCTTAGAAAATATGACTAGCAAAAGAGATTATGAATGTCCATTGGATTGCATTGGAGTTTAGCTTAGCCAATGTCTCTTGAAGTGTACTTCTACATATATGCAGGTCATCGAAAAAATACAATATCGTAGGTTATTTCTAGATGACTAGGTTTTTGAACATACCAAACCTAACCTAACTCTAAACTACCTGAACATTTGCATTCCAGATGTCAAAGAAAATCAAGAAGCTGGAGAAAGAATCCCTCTCATGGAAGAAGAGGTGGGAGACATCGCAGACGGCATTGCTGGACATGTGCGGCGAGAGGCAGGCCAGCGAAGAGCGTGCCGCCGCGTCCAGCCGTCAACTACTCCATATGCAGAGCCTGTGTCGCACGTTGCAGGTAGCTCTTACATATACTTGATATACATGCATCCGGAAATAATTATATATTATATAGACCTGGAGAAGCTGGAGAAGCCATTTCAAAGAACTGTGGTCAGTGTAAATAGACGCGTTTTACCTACCAATAAAACGCATATTAATTACTTACCTTATTCGAAGCTTATTTAATTGAGATAGGCATGTCGTTTCCCGCCTTGTATTGCTATCTCTTTCTAAATTATAGCCCCTCTACTACTCTTTTCCTACCACCACCTGGCAGTGGGGATGAATCTGGGGTCTGATGAAATCCCAATTAGTTTCGTCATTGGCTCGAAATTAATGTCACCAGGCAGAGTTTACTCATAAGCTTCGAATAAGGTAAGTAAATTAATATGCGTTTTATTGGTAGGTAAAACGCGTCTATTAATTTGACTTGACCGTTATTCGAAGCTTATTTAATTGAGACCTGTTTGTTATCGCCTGGTGGTGCCGGAAAAGAAGATGCCAATGTGAATTTAGTGTAGGAACTGATGGAGAGTTGTCGCTTTCTCTGTCCCTATGTCCCTTTGTATCATTGACGTAATAATTACATGGACACACAATCAGACGGAAAAAATGGCACCCTCCCAACTAATGCAAAATCACAAATCGCATTAGTTGGGCGATCAGTCTCGTTTAGACCATGACACGTGACGGGTCTCAAAAGTGACTTAATTTTCAGTGAAAAATTACAGAAACAACAATTATAAAATAAAGGGACAGGGCGGAATATTCTTTTTTACTTGAGTTCTATTGATTAATTAACGAATCCTATGTAATATCATAGCAATTTTTGTATTAGAATTATTAACTTTGTCCCTACAAAATGCACCTCATCACAGAACAAAAATCGAAGGAGTCGCTATAGTTTTATATTTTATTAATAAATTAAGGAGTGCAATAAATAATTATCCTATTTTTTTTATTCAAGATTCCCATTCTCAACAACGTAAAAATGGATATCACATTTAGCAAGAGACAAACGCGAAGAATAATTGAAGCCAAATAATTCGTCTCTCGTGTGATCGGCATAATCATGTTTTTTTTTTATGTTAATTAACAGAAGCGTAAAATGATAAAATTCATAAATTACTAAAAAATAACTCTGTTGTTATTGTTTTATTTTGTCACAGAGTCTAGACACTGTCAGTTTAAACCTTTGAACGCCAAGAACACATAAAGGCGACGGCTACGTGTGCTGCCGTGCATACCACGCCACCGACAAATAAGATCAAACTTTAAAGGGTTAATAATGACAATATTTTGCACTTGTTTTTTATTCAAGATTCTCATTCTCAACAACGTAAAAATGGAGATCACATTTAGCAAGAGACAAACGCGAAGAATAATTGAAGCCAAATAATTCGTCTCTCGTGTGTTCGGCATAATCATGTTTTTTTTTTATGTTAATCAACAGAAGCGTAAAATGGTGACATTCATAAATTACAAAAAAATAGCTCTGTTGTTATTGTTTTATTTTGTCACAGAGTCTAGACACTGTCAGTTTAAACCTTTGAACGCCAAGAACACATAAAGGCGACGGCGACGTGTGCTGCCGTGCATACCTACCACGCCACCGACAAATAAGATCAAACTTTAAAGGGTTAATAATGTCAATATTTTGCACTTGTCTTACTCTCATTTCACATACTGGAACCAGGAGAAATAATCTCATTATTACTGATCCCTTCTATCGGAAACTTTTTATGCAGTTGTTAAATAAAAACGTAACTAAATTTGTTATTAACAATTTAAAATAAAAACGTAACTAAATTAGTTATTAACAATTTACACGAGTTTATTTAGTTCAAACATAAAATATACTTTAATACCTAAATAAAATAATAGTGAAAATATTTTTAGTATGTAAAAATATTAAAATCTGATCCATTCATGCCATGTTCCAAGTTTGACAAGAGACTTCAGTCAGAATACGCTAAAAAAGTTAATTTACACGTAAAATATTTGTGGTAATAAGTAATTAAGTCAATTTGACACTTAAACGTTTAAATAAAGAGTTCTTTTGTACGAAGTCAATATGTTGCTGCAAATTATAAATAAGCGTTATTGGCATCTACTTGAACATGACAACGGTGCCAGTTTATTTGACACTTTTGTTCGGGTCTGTGGCTCTATAATAAATAATACCTCAATGCTTTGTATGCTTAAATCTTTAAAACTACGCAACGGATTTTGATGCGGTTTTTTTTAATAGATAGAGTGATTCAAGAGGAAGGTTTATATGTTATATGTATAATACATGCATAATTTACCAGCATTACACCCGTGCGAAGCCGGGGCGGGTCGCTAGTCCACAATAAATCATTAACATTTATTGCAAAAGATAATATTATCCTCTGTTGATAATACATAATGTCAATTATTATTCAATCAACTGCTTCAAAAAAGTGCGAGTTTTTACTTCACCTCTTAAGGTGACAAATAAATTATTTACATTATTTAAGTCTCGTCTATTTTTTAACAATGCAATTGTGTGTTTGACCCAAAATACAGGATTTAAATTTTGACAAGCAGTTACATAGTAACTTCCATCCTGACTGTCGATGATTTACACAATCTGTCTTGGATCCAAATTCCGGCCAAAATACTACAAAATCATCTGATGACGAATAATGTTTACAATCAATTTTCAATAACGTTAGATCGTGTATTCTTCTACCGGAACAAAGAAGAAGTAACATCGCAGTGTGCCGAGATGATTCGAATATATTTTCTAAATTAATTTTGTATTTTTTTAAGTGATTAACAAGTTTTTCTACATTCCATATAGGAGGTTTTTGGTCACTGGGCTTCTGCTTTTGCAATGCTATTGATTTAAGAACTTGTTTCACAAGAATGTGCGAACTTAATTGGCCCGATTCTTCCGTATTACATAATGTTGAAACTACTGATTTATACAGTAGGATAGTTCTATATGAAAGATTATGAACTAAGTGAAAATCAGACAAATATTTTGCTACATCCGATCCTGATGGCTTCGTGTAGTCAATATTTTTACTAGTAGCCCAGTTTACCCATTTGTTCCACGCGAGGCTGTAAATCTTTCGTGTGGAGGCGCGCCAGGACTGCTTAAGTAAGTCTAACTGATCTGAATTCCAACCAATTAAGCTCTCTGACCACCCCCACACTTCCAGTATCATTTCCTGAACTTTCGGCGGTGGTAAGCCCGTAGTTACATCGATCAGGAGCCTGTCTAGAGATCGCAGCGTGAACGGAGCTGCTGGGGCCCGGGACTTGAGGTCCGCCCGCCAAAAAACGCGGTTCCATCGCGGGACTACCAGAAGGTATACACCTGTGGCTTGATTGAGATGAGCCAATACCTTTGGGATTAGGTAAGGGGGTGGGAACACCCACGCTAGATCGAACATCCAAATTTGTGAGAAGGCGTCGTGGATCAGAGCTCTGTGATCGTTTTGATCTAGCGACGCATAGTTGATCACCACGTGGGCTCTTTGAGACGCAAATAGATCTATTTGCGGGACACCCCATTTTGCAAAAACTTTCTCTGTGGCCTCTGGTAGGAGATGCCACTCTGGCGGCCGACGCATCCTTGATAGATGATCTGCGTGGCTGTTGTATTTGCCCGGGATGTGGAACAAGTTGAGATGTATTTGATGTTGTTCGAGAATGCGAAAAACTTGGTATGTTAATTCTAGGAGAGGATTTGATTTTGTTCCACCTTGGTTGCGCAAGTAAGCTATCACTGTTTTGTTGTCGCACTGGACAAGAACCGTAGAATAGCTCAGGTACTGACTGTGATCTTTTAAGACCTTCAATATAGCGAGAATTTCCTTCTGGTTGCAGTGCAACTTTTGCTCCCACTCGGTCCAACTGCCCGACAGAGCCTGTGCGTCTAATTGGGCTCCCCAAGCAAGATCCGAGGCATCTGTCGTCAGGAAATGTGATGGTGGGGGGAGATGGATTGGTGATGGGTGATGACAATTGTGCAGCCACCATACTAGATTTTCCATTGCTTCCTTGGGTATGCTGTAAAGCCGTCCCGAAAATCTCGGTATCGAATTGAGAAGATTTAGAATTGCTCGGTAGTTTAACCTTCCCCTTGGAACAGTGAAGCTTGCAAGGTTGAGAATTCCGACTAAACTCTCGAGGTTTTTTCGATTGGTTTTCTCTAAAAATAGCATTTGTTGGACCTTGGCCTTCAATAATGGAATCTTCTCGTTTGGTAAACTTTTGAGATTCTCCCAAGGATCCCAAGCGATACCCAGGTATACCAATGACCTTTGAGGAGTTAGAAGCGATTTCTCGTAGTTTACCCGCCATCCTAATTTTTCTAGAGTCTCCACAACAATCTTTACATGCCTGGCAAGCGTATTCTTGTCCTGGTGGGCTATGAGGAAATCGTCGAGATACACAATCGTGCGTATATTGGAATTCCTTAGAATCTGCGCCACCCAGTTGGTGAATGATGCGAAAACTTTTGGTGCGGTGCTGAGACCGAACGGTAGACATGTCATCTGTAAAAGTTCTTGTCCGTAAATAAGGCGTAAAAAGCGCCTGTGCGTTTGACTTACGGGTAGATGGAAATAAGCCTGGGACAGGTCTATTTTGCAAAGCCAATCTTGGGGTTGGATAAAATCCGGTACACGATGAACATTTATTAGTCCAAATTCGTCGGTAATTATAAACCGGTTTAGAGGCTTGAGGTTGAAAATTGGCCGAGCTGAGCCGTCGCTCTTTGGCACTAAAAACATTGTCGAAAGAAAGCTTGGAGACGGCTTTGCCACCTCTAACACACCCTGCTTTTTCATTTGACCAATTATCTGAGTCAATTCTTCCGATTGTGGAATTTCCAGATTGTTTCCATAAAGGTTCGGATAAACTAAAGGTGGTTTTTGGTAAAAGGGTATGCGATACCCCTTGATTATACGCAGTATATGATCTGGTGCATTCATCGTCTCCCAAACGTCGTAGAATTGTGCCAGGCGGCCCGCTCTGAACTTCGTGTCAATACTTTCCTTGCTTATTGTTCTTGTAGCCTCCAGGCGATGCCGTTCGTTTACGGCCATTTCGTTGTTGGGATCGTTGCTGGTATTGCTTGGGTTGGCGCCCTCGAAAGGTGTTGCTATGGCTAACTCTAGAGGCATTATTATATCCTTGCGAAGGATAGTTTTGATGGTAATTTCCCCGCGGGGGAACAGCATGTTGTGCGGGTGTATTTCCCTGGCACGCATGAGCATGGCACGTATGCGGGTTGCTTACCGTGTGTACGTGATTACAGTAACCCTGCGAGGGTACTTTGTGAGGCACTGCTCCCTGCGAGGGAGCGCCTGATTCAGCTTTAGAATCGCCTGTTTGCGAAACAGGGTTATTTTTTAGAGGCCAAAAACATTTACGAACCCCGCCATGGTGTTCGATTTTGGCTGTGAACTCTTCAGCGTTAAAAAGAGACGAGCTAGAAGGTGGTATCTTGCGTATAGCAGCCTTTACCAAAGGTTCTTTGATGTGTTTCGTAATTCCGTTTCGTCTCATATTTATAACCTCTGCTCTGTGGCCACAAACCATCTGCAATAAATCCTCGGAAACCTTAAAAAGATCTCCTTCTAACAGGACACTATTAACCTTTTCACGAAAAGTTTCAAAAGAAAATTCTCCTCCTGACCTGATGAAATCGAGTATACTTGCCACTGCAGCGTGCAGGGCTTCTTGCTGTTTTATGAGACAAAAGGTTAATGCGCCATACGCTTTGTCAGAATTAACTAAATGTGGGTAGGAGTCATACTGTTTAACTTCCTCGTTTACCTCCAAATCCGTGTAGCCCGGAGACCGACTATACGTTTTTTGTGTCTCAGAATAACGAATGTCGTTCCAGCCCTTGCTGTTGAGCCGCTGTACTTCGCACAGCAACTTAAGTTGTTCTTCCGTAGCATCCGGAATTGTTGGTTCTTTTAATTTAGTTTCGAGACCTAAAACAAAAGGCTTTGAAGGGCCCGGCTGGGGTTCTGTTTCGTCGTAAAGATCTCGACTAACAGTGTCCGAGACAATGGAAAAAGCATCACATTCTGAGTTACGGTTGTAACAATCGTTAGGGGCTGCTAGGCTTGCACGTATCTTGCTTACCTCCTTTGTTAGTTTGTGTAACTTGCGAGCAGATTTTTTCCTGTTCTTTTTCTTGCTACGACGATAGCGCTTGTTCTTTTGATCACTACTCGATGAATCCGAGGAACTGGAGCTACTATCGCTGCTGCTGCTGCTCGAGCTGCTATATGAACGCTTACGTGTCCGGGTTTCCTTCGATTCCATATTGGTATTTTCCTGCATTTCATCCACCTCATGCAGCAGCAAAAGCAGATAGGGTTGTATTAGACACAATGCCATTGTGAATACAGGTAAGTGGATGAGCTTAGTTTAAAAAAATTGTACTATACTTATATAGATAAATGAATACTTAAGAACAACCACGACCCAAGCACAAATATTCGAGTTAACACTCCTATTACATGGTGTTTGTGTGTGTGCAGGCGGAGCGCACGGTGCTGCTGGGCACGCTGAAGGAGAACAACATCGAGCGGCCGCCGCTGCCCACGCCGCCGCCCGCGCCCGCGCCCGCGCCCGCTCCCGCTCCCAGCAAACAGAGCAACGACAAGGTACGGATACTGATAAACCATCTAGTCAACGATCACATTCTTTCATTCTTTCTACAAAGGCGTAGGTAGATAGTAACCAAAGATTATTTCAGTCGGTCTGTATTCATATGTAATATTATTTCCTTTTGATCTGGACAAGAGCAAGTTCTTTACCATTGAGTGGAAGTTTCAGTGTGGGAACAAACCTAAAATTTCTGCCACAAAATCTACAAAATAGTCAAAGTACTCTGTGATTGATGCTTGCTAGATGTCAAACAGTAAAATAAAAAAAAAACGAATATTACTAGCCGCTGTCCTTTCTGACCGAAAAAACTCGTGACAATAAAATGGAGAGTTAAAGAACACTTATCATGTATGTTAAACAAAGGGATGTTAAATACTTCTTAAATTGAATTGCTATTTCGCACCTAAAATAGCCTGCCTGCCTCCCATCTTGAAATGCGAACAGTGGATTAGTATTATCAATATCTTAAGTTGTTATTTTAATTAAACACGGTATATTATTAATATTATTATTAATGTATCAGTATTTGTAGTGAACTTGTCTTTGTATGTATTTAAAGGTTGACAAAATGGCGGCCAACTGCGCTCAACTTCGACAAAGTCTCGTACATTTACAGAGTCAATTAAACACACTTACCAATAACAAGAATGGAGTCAAGGAAGAAACCCCTAAACCAGAAAAACCCAAGAAGCAGAAGTCTAAGAAGAAAGCAGAGAAACAGTCACAAGAAACAAATTCAGTTCAAGTCACAGAAGAACCAGTTAGAGAAGAAAATAAGGAAACCGTAGAAGCAACAAATGTAAATTCTAATGAAGATTCAGTCCAAAACGACATAGATAGCTTAGAAGAAAAAATTGATGAGAAAGCAATGGAAACTTTAATCCAAGCTATAAGCAATGCCAATATAAATCTACACGATCTATCAGTTGATGAAAATAATGAGCAAGTAGATATTGAAAAGGTCATAGACGGATCACTTAATGATATTGCAGACACGTCAAATGATGAGCTAGCACACATAAGCGAAGTTAAACCTATATCGAGTGCATAATCTTACTTTGCAGTATTTAACAGACATAATCTGGGAAAACTTAGCAATTGTGTCTAATTTAGTTTCATAAATCAGTTGCTTACAATCAAAGCAGCGTTCTGGAGCGATTATTTCACTTTATGGGCGTATTCAGGATTGAATAATAAATAATTCTAGCGTAATCACTTGTAACGTAATATATGATAGATTAAATATAAAATCGTTTATTTGTTATGTACATTGCAAAGTTTATACAAACTTAGTAATAACAGTTTATCATTTAAACACTCATGTGACGAAAATTCAATATTGCGCTTAGAATTATTGACTATTTTCCACAAGGGTAGAACGTAAGAAAAACATGTTTTACTTAGATTCAATTCCACGCGGGTTCTTAGGGTACTGAGGATATTTTTATCAAACTTCTATTGATATAATGGGCAAATATGAACTCATTCTCAAAATATATGTTTAAAATTCAAAAATAAAAACGAATAAATGGAACAAAAAAATTGATTGATGCTGTAGTATGACGTCATAGTGCAACATCCCATAAATTGAAAAAAAAAAAAGTAATTTCGTGGAAATAATTTATAGATTATGTTTAGAAGATATAAATATAAAAATGTATCATTTCTCCTTATGAAATTGCGACATAGTAACATTCTCCAAGAAAAACGTGTTTTACTTAGATTCAATCCCACGAGGGTTCTTGGAAATCGAGAAGTCAAGGGTACTGAGGATATTTTCATCAAACTTCTATTTATATAATGGGCAAATATGAACTCATTCTGTTTAAAATTCAACAATAAAAAGGAATAAATAGAACAAAAAAAAAACAATGATCTCTTAGCGTAGTAAATTTTTTACCGATCATCATTGCAGCATTGTTCCTCCCTTATTATCAATCCACTTAAAGTAACACTACTTTGGTGACTGATTATCTTCCAATGAATCATAACATCTGATAGGTAAAAAAACAACCCGACGAAAAGAGAACTTCCTTCGTTTCAATGCCTTATTTGCTTGGTGAATTATTTCTAAAAGCCTCATTGAACAAATATCCAACTGCAGGCCAATTTATCTTATTCAACCTTTCTGGTCTGGATACGCTCATCTATTTTCGTTAGTATATTTGGTAACAATAACAACGGTGAAATGCTTGTGAGTGCATAGAGCCACAATTTGCGATGGTAAGCAGTTTCTTCATAAGTTGTGGCTATTTCTATTAGTGGCAGGATCCATAAAATGAGTAAAGATAGATCCATACAAGGAGTCACAATAAGCATAGGAACTTGGATTCTCTGCCTTTTCGACGAATTATTTTTCCGCGAATGTTTTATTTCGCCAGTGTTATTTTTCTCTGAAACCGTCAACTGTTTGGACTTGTTATGAAACAAACCCACAGACCACTCCCACTAGACGGAGCATGTAAGGCGACCCGTAGGCGACCCGCGCGCACCAACGATATGGTACGGCAGAACATTAAAGTATCAACACGGCGGCCACCGTTTAGTTGCGTCCATGTTTATGAGGTCTCTCTACACCACTTAACACTACAATTTACCATGTTATTTATTTAATTTCTTTTTTCGTTGACGTACGCATGGATCATAAACAAGGACGCAACTAAACGGTGGCCGCCGTGTTCATACTTTAATGTTCTGCCGTACCATATCGTTGGTGCGCGCGGGTCGCCTTACATGCTCCGTCTAGTGGGGGTTGTCTGTGAACAAACCTAACCTAACCCACCCTAATCAATACAATTATATTTTCAAGAAAAATAATGATTTCAGAGGAAAAATATCGGTGACGTGGAAATTCGATGAAATCAAACATTTGACGTAAAATTATTCGGCGAAAAGGCAGAATATCAGTAGTACATATATTATTCACCAGTAGAGGTCAAAGAGCCTAAGCGAGGCATCGAGATTCTACATGTCATATCTTTCAATACGTATACGCCTTTATTATTAAGATATTAATTCTGAAACGTTCGCGTACTATAGGGAACGTGCACAACGAAGGTGCTGCCAACTGGTGCCGCGAATTCGAATCTTATTAACGTTGATAGTGCTGCCATCAATAGCTCGTGCACGTTCAACATTAGTCCTGTCCAAATATCAGTTTGAGAAACATCGAATAAACTATTCTTTGTAAGCAGGGCTGCCATCTGTTAATTTGCCGAACCCGGACAGACTTAAAGAAACCGGACATTTGGTGTGAATCGCATTTTCCCCCCGGACGTGTCCGTAAATAATATTATTATAAAACAATCGCTTTATTTTTCATTCATATAAAAAGTGTCCGGGTTTTCCCCGGACACCTTTTCGAAAACCCCCCGGACGGCCCCCGGACGGCCCCCGGACGGCCCCCGGACGGCCTTCAAACTAGGACAAATCCGGGAAAACCCGGACGGATGGCAGCCCTATTTGTAAGTCCAAAGCTCAGGTTCGATAAGGTTCGATGTTTTTATTCCAGGATTAGTAGTTGGTCGATATTTAATAAAGTATGAAATCTGGAATCCAAAAATAAGTACGAGTCTAGCCCTCGTGATTTACACGTATTCAGAGGGATAAATAAAAATAACACTATGTTTAGTACTTAATTTGACACGTTGGTGTAGCGAAGTAGCTAAATCGGATAAGTTATACTTAGCATTTGTCGAATCGACCTAATAAATAAATCTTAATTTACAGTATTAAAGGTTAGACTGCCAAATTCGAAAGAGTTCTGAACTGGTATAGATCAGGAAAAGTATTAGTGGATCAGTGAGCTCTTACGTTTTCAACCCCCAAATCACCGCCAATTTAATAGTACATTACTGCAGAGGCCGCGAAATAGGGGATTATCGGCCGAGTAGTAATAGATGGCCGAGTGATAACGAGGCCATCTAGAGATACGAGGCCGATAATCCCTGTTCGCGCCGAGGCTTGTATAGTGCTTTTCTCAAATAAATCCAAGGAAATAATACAAATGTTCAACTTATATATTCATTTAAAAACAAATTTATTTCAAATTTAATAAAAAAAAACAAATTCATTTTTTTAAGCTGTTCGGGTCAATGTTTTTGCCACCAAATGTTAAGATGATTCTATTTATTAAAAAATGACAACACCTTATTAATTAGATATTGTTATATTTTTTAACAATAAACGTGATTCCTTGTTTATTTTATTGAATATCTGATTTAATCTAATTTAATAATCTAGTTAAATATAAGAAATAAAACGTAAATATACATGCACAAACTAAGTTTTTTTTTATTGGCAGTATGCCATAGATTATCAATAAAAGAAATAAACCCCACTGAAACAAAAGACAATATCTTTGTTGGCTACGGCCAATAATGTTGTATGAAATTCCTTTATATCGTTCTAATTTGAAATTAGAACGAATCTTCAACAATTGCTATACAAAGACGTATTTCGCGGTCTATTACCACGATCATAAGAACGACATTTCCTTGGATGTTTGAGAAAAAACAATTGGAAATCGGAATCGACACAAAAAATCTATATAATTATCGAACTTGCGAGATTACATGTCACTTTTGTAACATCAAATATCCTTTTGATTCTCTTATCCGATTTAGCTAACTTTATGGTGTGTCGTCTCGGTGTTGAAAATGGCACACGTATTAGATTTTTGTGTGATTAGTTAGTTAGGTATTATATTAGTTATCTTCAATTCAAAGTATTTGATTCAAAAGTGCCTATAACTTCTCTAGTCAGGATGTCGGTATTCTACCATTATGTACGGAATACATTATACACTTTGGCAGTTTTTACATACAAATTTTCCTAACAAGTCTTCCTAAACTCACAGTTTGTGAATATCAACGGCATTTGCGGAAGAACAAAGTGGAATAACGTCTAAATCAGTGAGAGTTTTATGAAGTACTTTGGGAACGTGCACAACGTAGGTGCTGCCAACTGGTGCCACCAATCCAAATCGTTTTAAGTCGACATTGACGTTGATAGTGCTGCCATCCATATACAATCTGTGGTAAAGTCGGGATGGAGTTGAAAATCCCTGTGACTGCGGCCAGTTTTTTTAGGTGTTATTTTTTGCGGCTTAACGCATTCACTGCCAGCGACGCATATATGCATTCACCGTCATACAAATTTATTCCTAGGCCACGCCCCATGGCTGTGAATGCGCTAAGCCGCAAAAAATAGTGCGTTTTCCAATAAAACTGTACATGTTTTTTTTCACACCCAGGAAACTTTTTTCTTGTATGAGTTTCGAATGTACAAAAGATTCAGTAAAAACGAACAGAAAAAATCATTATCCTGAAAAAAAAAATTGATGTACACTTTTTTTTGGAAAACGCCGCGCAATAATTATGTACCTGCTTGATAATCAATGTCCAAATTCAAAGCATATAACTAGTTCAAAGATATGGCAAGGTGTATAATTTATTTTATAGTGCTTGTCAATTGCACCAAATTGAAACTTATGAATTTGTCAGTCCGTCTGTCCATTATTCTGGGCTGTGTTTTGTCTGCCAGGACGATTTCTGAGTTTTTGTAATAAAGTTAGATTTTGTAATCATTATTTTTGTGTTTTATTGCTTCTTGTTCCATTTTGGGTATAATTCGGTCACCGGTCGCGCAAACTGCATAGCACCCGCACTTATCTACCTACTAGATGCAAGAGCTTTTATACATACGTATGTACCAATACTAAACTCGATCTCATTACTAAAACTTATGGTGGTAGTCGTTTATTAGTTCGTTACTAATGAACTACCTACTACTATATACGTTACTAATAGTTAGAATTGTGAACGACATAGGGAACTAGACGATTTGAGAGGCCATCCGCATTACGGACATGATACGAATAGACATGTTGACTAATTTTTTTTGAGGATGTCAATCGATTCTATTTTTTATTGTGATCAAATGTCTATATGGGACTGACTACACTTAAATTGCTCTAAAAGTCAGAAATGACCGTCAAAGTTCAACATTTCTACGTAGCGCTAAAAACGCTCCATACAAAACGCGTCAGGCTAGTGACGTCACAGGCCGGTATAGGTACCAATAATTGTATGGAAAAATTAAGAAATTTGGCATTTTCACCGTGAAAAAGTGCGTTTAAGTTCATAGTTGTCATACAATTATTGTTTCGTAAAATTATGAGGATTCTGAAAACATTTTCAAAATTTATTTTGGATTAAAAAAAAAAACATAAAATTTGCGTACCTTTGAAGTCACATATTTCCAAAAAAGATATATATTTCTGGATTTTTTTTCTTTGTTTCGTGATATATTTAGCTAAATTTATTCATATAACTACAGTACGCTGTAGAATTCAACATCAGTCAAATAGCCTATTGGGAGACTAGGATTAGTAGGTATGTGAACGTGTTTAGGTGGACGAAGTGAACTAGAAATAAAACCATGAAGGTTGGTGACAAAAACTTTTAACTCGAAGTTCGAGTAGGCATGGCCGGTTAAACCTAGTTTAGTTACTTATGTTTTTATTATTTAATATGTATGTTAGATTGTAAGGTATTTATCTATGGGCCTTTGATGCCTGAAATAAATAAATTATTATTATTATTATTATTCCCTTTATTCGTTTTTATACTTAGGCTAGGTTTTTTTACAATAAATTTATATAAAAAGTAAAATATAAAAAATACATTACAAATATAAACACATTCTAAAAAAACCCAACCTAGGGTGCCGCCGGCAGCGGGGCAGGGCCCAGGCTACCGGTGGTTAGGGCTGCAGAGAGAGGAACCTCCTGACAATGCGCGCCGTGTCCAGGAGTACCGCCTTCTGTATCTGACCCTTGATCCAGCCATCTAGCGAGAGTCTCTTAAGATGTTTGTCGAGACTCTTCGCTATAAGACCGTTCGCCGAAACGACGATCGGGACAATGCTCGTCGAGTCGACATCCCACATGGCGGTTACCTCGTGAGCCAAGTCAAGGTACTTGCTGAGTTTGTCCTTCTCGGCCTTCACGAGGTTCTCGTCATGGGGGATGGTGATGTCGACGAGCACTGCCTGGCGCTTGGATCGATCTACCAACACGATGTCAGGCTTATTGGCTACAATAGTCCTGTCCGTGATGATAGATCGATCCCAATAGAGCGTGGCACGACCATTCTCAAGAACTGGCATCGGTGCGTACTTATAGTACGGCACCTCAGACCCCACAAGACCGTATCGAAGAGCAAGTTGCTGGTGAATGATCCTGGCTACTTGGTTATGTCTGTGCAAGTACTCACCGTTAGCAAGATGAGAACAACCGGAGATTATATGCCTGAGTGACTCACCGGGACGGCGGCATGCCCGACAAATGTCGACCGTACCGTCCTTCAGAATATATCTCCGGTAATTGTTCGTCATCATTACTTCGTCCGCAATTGCACAGACAAAACCTTCGGTTTCCCCGAAGAGATCCCCGAAGCGTAGCCAGTTCACCGACGCGAGCAGATCTACATCGGGCCCCGTAAGGGCCTTGTAGAACCGCCCGTGTAGCTCCTTGCTCTTCCATACAGCCCTGCGGTCATCGGTGCTAAGCACCTTTGGTCTGCGCCAGTTCTCGTTTGCCAAGGAGAGAGGGGTGAGGCCTTTGTCAACTGCTACTACATCGCGATGAATCCCACACTCGTTGTTTAGGAAATACTCCCTAAGACTGCACACCTCGCGATTATGGAGGTCCTTGGCGTTTAAAAAGCCACGGCCCCCACACTTACGCGGGATGTACATTCTCATAACTGACGAGCGTGGGTGCCTCATGCGGTGTGTAGTGAGCAGCTGACGGACCCTCGTATCCAGGGCGTCCAGCTCAGTCTGAGTCCACCTTAGTATGCCAAAGGAGTAAGTGAGCAGAGGCATCACCCAAGCGTTGAAGGCGCGCGCCTTATTGCCACCGGACAAAAGACTGTTAAGTACTTTTGTCAAACGACAAAAGAAACGCTCCTTCAACGCCTGTCTAATGTCTCCGTCCGCAATACCCAATGACTGTGACATACCAAGGTACTTGTAGGTTTCAACTTCGGAGATAGACCTGAGGGACATTGTCTCAGAAAGCTGTAAGTTCGCGGAATTTACGACTTTCCCCCGCTGTACATGCATGACCGCACACTTGTCTACACCAAACTCCATTTTGATGGCGCTACTGAAGGCTTCAGTTACTTCCAGTAGTTCCACCAGATCCTGGCGTTTTGGTGCATACAGCTTAAGATCATCCATGTACAGCAGATGAGAAATGACCTCACCTCCTCTTCGAAGCCGGCAACCTAGTCCTGAATCCTTCAGCAGAGTGCTGAGCGGATTCAGGGCTAGGCAGAACCACAGAGGACTCAAACTGTCACCCTGGAAAATACCTCTCTCAATCCTTATCAAGTCCTGCGGGACAGGGGGGCCATCCCCGCCACCTGGTTGACGAAGGACTGTGGTCCACTGCCTCATGCACGCGCCTAAGAGGGATCTCAGAGTTGTATCAATTTTATACAGCTCTAAGATCCTCTCCAGCCATGAATGAGGCACCGAATCATAGGCCTTCTTATAGTCAATCCAAGCGGCCGAGAGAGACCCCCTGTTCCGCCGGACTTGTTGACAAATGGTCGTGTCAATGAGGAGGAGCTCCTTAGTACCACGGGACCCAACCCTACACCCATTCTGAGAAAAGGCCAAAACATTGTTCGCAACAATGTGCGTGTTAATTTTAGTTCTCAGAATGGACGTAAGGAGCTTGTATAAAGTGGGCAAGCACGTGATGGGTCTATAGTTTTTGGCTTCCGTGGTACTACCGGACTTATGGAGCAGGAAGGTAACACCAGTAGTCATGAAAGATGGCAGGGAACCAAGCTCGAGGGCGTCTTGAAATTGTGTTGCCAGACGTTCATGTGAGGATCGAAACCACTTGATCCAAAAGTTGTGCAAAGTTGTTTATTATTATTATTATTATAAACTCATCTAATCTAAACTACCTATCCCACGCCAAATAAAACAAAAAAATACAATACTTATTAGACTGGATTCAACCAAACTGTAATAAGACTTACTCGGAGTTTAAGAGACCAAATATCAGAAGATTTACAGCTTTCGTTTTCGCAATATCCATTTAACCTTTGGAATGCCAATCTGTGAAGCATGTATACTTTAATTAATACACATATAAATAAAAAAAATTACAACATTTCAAATATTCATCACAGAAACCAAAACTAGTGTTTTTATTTAATTATTAGTTTTTAAAATATAAAAAAAAAACGTGAAAGCAGCTCTACCTAAGAATCGGCTCTCTACATTCATGACGTCACCTCGTGGAAAATTTGACAGTTTCAGGCACACGAATAGAACAGTGGTACAATTTCCACATTAAATCCGCCTGCGCGCGCTGTGACCAATTACTGGCTCTTTTAAAATAAGGAACTTTTCAAATGAATATTCAATCACAATTTTTTTTTTTGATATTATCGATAAAAAGCCTGGTTGATAAAATGTCACTGGCTCCATCGGCATAGCAATAAAATAAAGAAGTAAGTAAGTCCTCCAAAATCAACAGGGATTGAAAAGCACTTGTGGCGGGTTGAATTAATAAGCTTTTGATAATTGAAATTTGGACGGCACTAAGCGACGGTGGCGGTCAAAGCGTTAACATATTTTCTTTAGATTTTTTTCGCCTGTGATTTGATTTTTCTATTATATTTTTTAAACGGTAAAAGTTGCCATATACCTATCTATAAACATGTCCTTACGTGAGGTCCACACGCCATCCTGACGCACACGAAGTCTTCCAGGAAAAAATTACTCACATGGCTATTAAAATGAACTTATTCAAATTATCGTATATGAATATCGTGCACTCAAGCGATACCGCCTTGAAGATGGGTACATACCATACAATGTATGATGGGTTTTACCTACATCCGTACACACGCAAGCATTTTACGAGGCATAGTTTATCGCGTGGTTTACTTCCGATTTGTGGTCATTGATAGTGTCCCCAATATAATTGAAACTATCAATCTGTCTTGTTCCCTTTGGCCTTAAGTTTGACTTTGACTTTCGTATGACGCGTTTGATTCTTACACCAAATAAATAAATCAACAGTTAAAACCAACTTTGTCCCCGTTAAGCAAGATTAAAAAAAAAACCGCCTCTTATTTTTGTTTGGTGTGTGTTCCAAGCTAGTCGTAGCGGTGCGCACGCAATGGTCAGCCGTGTCGTCACGACCTATTCACACAGCCAACCAATAAAATACAGTTTAGAGGCGCAACAGCAAAAGAGAGAACTGTCTGTAGCGTATTCTTGTCATGTAAACATCATAGCTATTACCTGAAATTTTGCATTGGGAATGTTCGTTAATGATATAATGATAATGAGTGAGATGTCTAACTTGAATCTCTTATATATTGACTAAAACTTAAACGATTCTGATACGTTCTGACACACACATTTAGTCCCTCCAGTCCCTTCGAGACCAAGAACGTAACATCACGTTCGAAACGTCGAGGTAATGAAATAAACACTTTCTGAACACGTTAAAAAAACATGTCACCTGATTCTATCTATCTATCTATCAGCCACAGACGTCCACTGCTGAACATAGGCCTCCCCCATGACTCGCCACAAAGTGCGATCCTGTACAGACCGCATCCAATGATTCCCCGCTACCCTCACGAGGTCATCCGTCCATCTAGTCGGGGGCCGACCCACCACCTGTCACCTGATTGAAGTCCAATAATGATGATAAATCAAAGGTGACTAAATCAAACCTGACAAAAACGAGATCTAATAACAGTTTCTTTTATTTTCCCGTCTAAAAAGTGTTCGTAAGTATTTACTTTTTTCTGTAGACTTCCGCTCTTTCCAATCGGTAACGGGTTAGGTAATGACAGACGCGCCTAACGGAACAAGTGCAACTAAATGCAGGTTGTTATTATAAAGTCGATAATGAGACTCACAAAACGCAATATCTGTTCACCCTAAATAACCCACCGCACCACAACCGATTCGATCCGATTAGATTAGTTATAGGTACCTAGGAAGTAACTGCCGCGGCCTATCCATACCTTCTCTTCAGATTAATCGGGAATGTATGCCATCTAGTTGTGCACATATGTTAATTAGATGATCATAAATTCACTGCCGAGGCGCAGTCCTACCCTAAGATTTATTTAGAAGGTTTGTTGGAAATGTACAATGTTGGAGTTGGAACGGATCATACTCATAACCTTCGCGATCCTATCCTTCGGACCGCCACAAATATTGTCATCTCATCACTCACATCTACAGATAGCATCAAATAGTAACATAAAATAAATAATAAATAAATATTATGGGACAATCATACACAAATCGACCTAGTCCGAAACTAAGCAAAGCTTTTACTATGGGTACTAGACGACGATATACATAATATATAAATACATAATATATAGATAACATCCATGACCGACGACGCGTTTGGTTCGGTTGGTAGACACCTGCCTACTGAGTCGGCGGTCCCGGGTTCGAATCCCGGCCGGGGCAAATATTTGTGCAAAATATTTGTTCTTGGGTCATGGATGTTATCTATATATGTATTTATATATATATAGGTATATATATTATGTATATCGTCGTCTAGTACCCATAGTACAAGCTTTGCTTAGTTTGGGACTAGGTCGATTTGTGTATGATTGTCCCTTAATATTTTATATTTTTATTTATGACCCAAGAACAAATATTCGAGTTCATCACACAAATATTTGCCCCGGCCGGGATTCGAACCCGGGATCGCCGGCTCAGTAGGCAGGTGTCTGCAAACTGCGCCAAGCGTGTCGTCAAACATCATCATCTTATTTTAGTCTACTGCTGAGCCCAGAACAGTTGCGCATAACTTTGGGTAGGCAACTAAGCTGTGGCCTCTTCAAATTTACGGCACTGAGCACGATCGGTTCACCATCTAGCTCTTCCAGCTCTGGTACCCTGCGAAGACCATCGCTTCACCTTTTTTTTTTTTATGTCATAGGGGACAAACGAGCAAACGTTTCGCCTGATGGAAAGCGATTACCGTCGCCCATAAACACCTGCAACACCAGAGGAGTCACAAGTGTTTGCCTACCCGGAGGACGAAGATAGAATGCCTCTATGCTAGTAATTTCACCGGCTATCTTACCCCCACCTAGTTTAAGGACGCCCCATTGGCCCACACTTAAGGCTGCCATCTCTAAATTCACCGACCCCAGACAAAGAATTATTACACCGTGTCCAAAAATAATATAATGAAAAAAAAAAACAATAAACGCTTTATTTTTCATTCACATAAAAAGTGTCCGAATTTTTTCATCTCGGACGGACGCCGCGCCGGAAGGTTTCCAAACTAGGACAAATCTGGGGAAACCCGAAAGGATTGGCAGCCGTCCCACACTACGTTTGCTGGTCTGTATTCTCCACTCAAGTAGTACCTAATCAAAGTAGGTACCTAAGGTTCAACGTCTAGTTCAACGTTGCTCGGTCATATACAAGTCAGTTACTAAACTTACTTCAATAGCCAAAAAACCAAACGGAATCGTTAATAAACAAATTGTTAAATATTATGAAACAGAAGAATGTTATTTTATTACGAAACAGCTAATTAAGTAACAATCAATTTCCGATTCGCAGATAATTTCAGGGCTGCTAACCGATCCATATTGATAACTGGTCAATGTCGACCCCTTGGTGAGTGTAAAAGTTGGAGAATATGACATTGTCGATTAAACTGGCAAAAGCTTTTAACCGACCTTCAAAAACTTACGAGACTTGTTTTTTTGAAACCTTCGAAAAAAATCGGTCGTTATTTCTATTTGAGCCGAAATTCAGAAGTTCTTTATAGGTATGCTATGTGAGTACTAAGAAGATGGACCATTTTCTTACAGGCATGAAAAAAAAGTGTCAAAAAGAAACAAACTGAATCCTGGTAGGCCTCATGATCAGTGGATTTTGCTTACTTGGGTTTTCGCGATCATCGCAATATTTGAATTTCAGTAACGTTTTGGATGCTTTACAGTTTTCGTGTTCAAGTACGAGGTTCTATGTAAATTAGCGAATTTTGTGATCTTTCGCGACATAATTTCTAAAAATGTCATTGATCAAGATCTGACCCTCACAGGCAAAGCCACCTGTCGCTAGTCTCACCTCTGGACTGCAAGTATCTTGCAATTCGACAGTCACGGCCCAGAATCGGTTCACGTGCTCGTTGCCAATCTTTGTGCAATGGATGTTCCGCAAGCGGGTTCGATCCCAAGAATTTATGTAATTTTCATTGCTTTTCGCAAATTTGTATGAAATTAGGTTGATATTAATAGACAATAGTTTAACAAACAGGCGAGCTGGGAATGTATTCATCTAAGGGCCGATTGTTCAATCACCAGATAAAACATATCTATCAGATAAATGTTGGCTGTCACTTTTCTTTTATATGACGGGAGAAAAGGATAGCAATAATTTTAACTGGCAGATAACTTTATCTTGTGATTGAACAATCGGCCCTAACACATGTAACTCCAGAGAAGTTATCCATATTGTGTACCTAATTTAATCAAATATTATGCTCCCAGACATGAAGAACAGCGCTAGCTCTCGAGCTAGTATCATGCTAAGGTGGACCTTTTCGTGGCATAACCAGTTATAGTTGCCTATTGTTTTTTTTGTCACACTAATCATGTTCTATGCCTACGAATTAATGTATTTCTTTCAATTGGAAATCCGCCTTGCAATTATACTCGTTTGTCTGTATTTTTTCTGTCTCCGTATCTAACACGGTGACTTAGAAAGGGATGCAGTCGTTATCAACGCCCTCTTTTTGAGTGTGTGTAGTGCACGCGGTCGATTTCTACGTGTTTTTGTATTAAAAATGAAACTTGGCAGTTTTTATTTCACCTCGGTTCTAATAGCAAGGCGAGTACTGAAAAAAGTCAAGAGTAGGGACTAATATTTTTAGAGCCACTGCCAATAACTGTACCTGTACAAAGTTGCATTCCACCAACACTATACACCAGAGAAAGCGTCTGAATAGATTGATAGATGGCGCTTCCATTATTTGTCCATAATACCTACTTATGTACTTAGTGATGTGTAATATATATTTGCCATGGAGTTACCATAAATCATTGCTTGCGTTACCCATCTCTTAGAGACGTATACTGCTTCCGAAGATAACAATATCGAGCGGTTCGCACGATTCATGCTTTCTATAAAACCGTTTAGCGGCATTAAAGATAATGCAATGTCGTAATAATTTTGAGTATGTGCGTGGTACTGGTATGCGTTTCAAAATGTAAACGACTGTTCAAGTATTGCACGCAAAACACGTTTGGCTAATTATGAGTGCATTTTTATGATCTGAATTAATTTCGAAACTAGTCATCTCAAAATGTTACCACCCACCTTAATACAAACTTTGCAATGTATTAAGTAAATTTCTGCCCAGTATGGCCCATGGCATGGGTATCGAAACTTTATCCTTAGAGCAGCTATATCTACATATGTATTTAAAACATGTAGGTATGAAAATTACAGTTCGAATTTATTCTACAGAGACAACTCGATTATAATATCAAGATCATATGATGACTAAGGAGTACCTCTAGGTATAATGCTGATGTTATGCAACTACCTACTGCTGAAAAATATTACCTCCCCTGTGTTAACTTCCGCAAACGATATATTATTAAGTATAATGGCTAAACTCATCGATAAATACACGTGGGAAGGACAATACAGAATTTCGTCATTGTACTTGTCAAGTGTAATTCAAGTATAACCCATGTACATATATAACCAGTCAAATTATTATAGACGGTATTTTTATCGCTTATACCACGAATTTTTAGAGAATAAATATGTTCATCAAAAAGTTCATCAAGAGCTTTTGTTTGCATACTTGTTAGAAGTGTTTACAGAATAGGGCGTCAGTTATCTGAAATATACTTTAGTGGAAAAATAATGTCAATATTCTGTGAACCGGAAATTCAGAAGCAAGCAGTATCAAGCAAAGCGAAATTAATTCCACGGGTGATCAACCGTGTAAATATGATTAGTGCTCTCATACAAAACTGGTTATAAAACGTAAACCGTGTTGAACCAGCAAATTAAAGTAAGTAATGCCCACAAATAAAGCAGCATGCAATATCGGGCGCTGGGTCAAGGCCCTTCTCGGTATACTTTCGCTTTCCGAAAAAACTGCACTTATTTGTTTAGCTGTCCCCGCACTCGTTCCTTGCACGGCAGACGAGCGATTTATTTTAATTTATTAGTTAGTGCTTACATTTTTTTGGGTGACATTTTATAGGATTTTAGATTTTTTAAACACGGTAGACATATTGTTACACAATGATTAAACCATGAATAAATTGAGAAGAAGAAGCAACCAATTTATCGGTAAATTGAGAACCTTTTCCTAATTTGGTAAAAAATTACTGTCACCGATTCTTAAAAATGCGCTCAGTGCCTGTAATCCGCACCGGCTTTCTTGGTTGATGAAATATAAAGTAAACACATACTTGTATTATGTATGATGCAATTTTTGAAATAAAATTACAACTAAGTAAGTACCTATTAGGAGTTTAATTTATGATAAATACATAATGCAACTATGAAAAATTAAATAATACTGCGAAAAAAAACACTAGACTGCTCCGACAAACAAAATCGTCGATTTCTGAGACTGAGATGATTATGCTATACTTCATCAGTTTAAAGCGAGCTTTGTAGTTTTTCCTTTAATGTTTTAATCTCATAAATCTAATCGTCAAATCGCATTAACGATTTTTCGTAGCAAATCAATTTTACCATTGCGATAAACTTGTACAATATTATAACGAAAAATATCGTCAGTAAAGCCTTTGTGAGGAATTATAAACAATGTATATGAATCCATTTAGTTTTATAACCGCCGCGTTGCAACCGCCCGTCTCCACTCCCAGCAATCAAGAGGGACTGCTGACCCATCGTTCACGTCTCGGTAAACCACGGTACCTAAACCTCGATCAAATCTAATCCTTTGTTAAATACATCCTTTGTTGTTGTAATTTTTGACACTTCGTTTGATTTCGTGACACTTTCCAAATAAATCGTGATCAAAGATGAAAGGATGACGACTCAGTTATTCGATTGAATCATCAGGAATATAGATCACTTTCAGTTTTCTGAAATACGTAACCATTCAGTTACTAAATAAAGAATAATAGCGTAAGATAATCGATGATTTTAACTTGTCTTCTTGTTTCCGCGTTTCGCACGTAGGAAGGTACAATTAACTGCAAAAAGATGTACACGATTGGTCCGTTCAAAAATATCTGCTCTCAACTCTACAGGCATTATAAGTCTTACGAAAATAATTACGTATATTATATATTTTCATGCAGCTGTGCCTATTATAAAGATAGAGTGTAGCCTAGATTAGCGGATTCTAGCGGCTATCTGAAATCGTTTGCTTTTATATTGTCGAAAGTATAATGTGTCCTTGTGTGTGTCACACCTTGTTGGTTGTTGTTTTAGGTTTCTATACCAACGGGTGTAAACGGAACCCTATTACTGAGGCTCTTCTTGAACTGTAATACTACCTAATAGGTAAACCATTAAAATGATCAAAGGATGTGCGTTAATATGGCAGGCGGCGGCGTGGAAAGGAAAGATACATGTACCTATACACGAGTCATAGAAAAAAACTGGACTAGACAAAATTTTAAAAGTAAAGGCGATCATACAAATTAAAGACTTGTCTTCCCCAAAAATATTTTTTTCGTTTTGTGATAGGTACTGAACCCGTCGTGACTTGCGCAGGGTTTTTAGTTCAACTGTATTTCAAACGTGAACTTCTTCTAAATGAATATTGTCTTGAAAATGTGATTGTTATATTTTATGCTCATTTATACAACTATTTTAGCGTAATATCATAAATAGTTGGATATAATAAACCCAACTAGTTACGCTATTGTCCAAATGTTGAATAGGGCCGCAGATATTATATTGCTTGCGACCCGCTTGGCTTATTATAATAGGAATATTACAATAGTTCAGGTTGCTGTGTATTTCATAACGAATCGTGCCGATACCGCTGATAATATTAATAATACCAATACTGTGATATCAGGCGGAGGCCGAGACACCGTTAGGCCTACCTGGCATTGAAACTGATTACTACTGGGCTTGACGGGTATTGCGGGTCAAATACCTGCGAAATTCATTGCCAATAATCAATTAACAACATTTCATATTATTCTAACAGGTGGAAATTAATAAAGAGATCGAGAGCGCTTTACGTCGTGTACACCCTAAAAAAATATATGATTTTATTTTTCTGTATATAAAGAAATATAAGAAAATACATAAAATAACTGAAATCTACGACAACTATGCTTTCATAGAGCTGCAGCCTTCGACCTACTAGCGAAAAAAGATAAGCCGTCAACAATGCCAAGCTCAACGTTTTTAAACAGACATCAGACTAAAGTTAGGTACCTTTCGATTGAGTCATAGTTTTGGAGTTACTACATTTTAGTATGAGTAAATTTTAATAATAATTAATCAAATAAATTATTCAAATAAATGTTTTACTTATTATGTAAAAAGAACATTATTTTTTATCAATGCAGGCACAACATTAAAATTGCAAAGCAAAATGTAGTTGTGGATTTTTTATGTTTTAATTATCAGTTAGGACAGTTCATTCAATGTGGCGACTTCATCAAATAATTAATACCTAATAATGGAAAAAAAAAAACCGGCCAAGAGCATATCGGGCCACGCAGATCGCTGAGATGCACGCAGAGCTCGTGATTCTGAGTAGAAAATACCCAAAATATCGAAAATTAAAAAAAAAGTGGGGTGTACAACTTTAGAAAAAATGGCACACCTACTTCTTACCATCATTATTGATCTAGTTTAAAGCATATTATGGCCCATTGCTTAGATATTTATGACAGTGGACTGACGACGGTTGAAACGACTCTAGAACCACCTTACATGCCCTGCACGATGCACATGTTCTCAGTGCACCTGAACCACAAAAGCTTGAATGCACTAAACGGTAACTGTGACGTAATCGGTAATTGTCTAAATAATTTGAGAAAAGATAGGCCCCTGCGCTTCGCTTGGTTCGTCTTGGCGGATAAATTGACCATAGTTATGCAGAAAGCGACCAGCTTTTTTTTGTCAAAATTACTTAAGTCTTAACTCAAAGAGTTTGGTCGCTTTTTGCAATACTAATAAAATGTACTCTGGTCGCTTTCTGCATATATCTATGGTCAATTACTACCACTAAAAATCGCAAAATAGCAAGACACGAAAGGCAACGCGCCGGCCTAAGTTGCATTGCTGAAATCTTCGGTCGAATGACGCTCGATGGAGCAAGCGCATGGTCCAGAAGTTGCTTATACACACACACTAAAGTAGTGCTTTTATACAATACCTTTACGGTAGTAATATTTTTTTACGTCTTTTTAAGTGTCATATTTTTCCCAATGCCGGTGGGTTTCGTAGATTGCAGTGTCTTCGTCGAAGCAAAATGAAGGATTATAATTTAAATCGGTTAAGGCTGCTTATCCGTTCAAAAATTGTTTTAGACATTTTCCCCTGTGATTGATCACATGTTTCTTAACATATTATTGAGCTACGTAGAACAGGGCTATTGCGATTTATTTGTATATATTTGAAACCTACAGTTTGAATTTTTCATTGATAATTTTTGTTTCTAACTACTCGAAATTGACAAAATTCACGCAGTTTTTTTTTTTTTTACTTATATTATCTGCACGCAATGAAAGCAGGAAAAGTGTTATTCACTTTAAAAAGTTGGTTGAAATTATCAATATATTTGTCATCAAAAGAGTAAGAGCTCTTGTAAATTCAATACTAAAGAATTGAACATAAAGAAGATCTAAATGGAAGTCTAGATTACGGTCTATTATACAATAGGCAATTACAGCCTAAGCTAATTAGACCAGTTATATGCGCCCCATTGCGTTCAATTTGAGTTACTTAATAATGACTTTTTGAACTTACTTAATTAAACATAATATATTTATTCCTAGTTCCGTCAAGATGGTTCTTAGCTATATTTGGAGAATATATAACCAGCAGTTTCTAGCTTTAATTGGAACAAGTGACAAGATCTCAGCCAATATTGAAGCTAAGCATTGTCTATATTTAATGTGGGTCTTATGATGACCAGCTACTTATGTAGGGGTGTATTCAATTTTTAATTTTGGTTATATAACTAAAAAAAGCGATTTCTGCCAGACAGATGGTTTGAGTCAGTTATCGTCATAATTACCAACCCTGCCCTGCAAGCAAGCTTTAGGCTGCCTGTCCACCGGAGCGGAACGAAGATGTGTAAAATGAACCAATAACATTCCTCAGATTCAAATGAACTTCTTTTGGGCTTTACAAAGACGCAACCTGATTGGTTAAATTTTTCCGCTCCGCTTCTGTGTATGGACAGCCTAACAAGCTACCAAATATAGATTAGTTTGAATACTTTGAATGTACCTGTAATGCAGATGATTAAAATCATTCATTTTCATATAGACTTTCTGGCAGACAAACGGGTGACGGGAAAAATCAAACATTAATCGCACGAGTGCACAAAAGTGCAATTTAAATAGGTATGTGATCACTTAAGCGTAGTGACCGGTATCTAAACGAACTATACTGTCGCTATTCGTTAAGCGTGTTGTCTCTAGAGGTCATTCCAGAAATGGTTAAATGATAAGTAGGTACAGTTCGTCCCTGTTAAATCTGCCCTAAAGTTTTCTAACCCCATCAAAATCGATAAAAATAGATTAAAAAACAATAATAGATGACATTGAGTTGCCAGGTTCTTCTATGTAGGCTTATTGCCGAAAACCTTCGTTCCGAGTTAACCTCCTTTAAAATGTTCCCCAAAAGTATATGCCTCTAGCTAGACTGATCAGTGAGACATTAAGAACAGTCTGAAATACTACCATTTACTGACGGCTTCGCTCCCGTTACCGAAAATTACGTAGATACTTATAGTTATTCCTATTTATCCCGCTATATGTTCGCCAAGTTTCAGCGAAATCCCGTCAACTATTAATGAAGTTATTGAGTAACAAACATCCAAACATCGTTACAAACATTGCTTTGATGCAAGAATAGCTGGATATGCAAGGACATTTTTTTTGAGTATCTACGGCTAAGGAAAAAGGGGCTTATTTTTGTCATCCACGTGGACGAAGTAAAGGCAAGTAAAGGTACCTTCTAGTTTATATACTACTAGCGACCCGCCCCGGCTTCGCACGGATGCAGCGCTGATAAATTATGCATGTAGGTATTATACATATAAACCTTCCTCTTGAATCACTTGTATATGTTGCGTAGTTTTAAAGATCTATACATAGGGACAGACAGACAGTAGCGACTTTGTTTTATACTATACTAGCTGTGCCCCGCGGTGTCACCCGCTCATCCCACGGGAACACAATTTTTTTTCGGGATGAAAAGTATCCTATGTCCTTTCCCGGGTCTCAAACTATCTCCATACCAAATTTCATCTAAGTCGGTTCAGCGGTTGAAGCGTGAAGAGGTAACAGACAGACACACTTTCGCATTTATAATATTAGTATGGACAGTGATTATAAAAGTCCACGATTGAATTGATAAATACGTTTTCTAGGAAGAAGGAGTCATTTACTACTGGAAAAATCTTAACAGCGCGATGCAGAATTTGCATTGGGCGCGAGGTGTTGGTATAATTTTTTTTGTCCATTTGTCACACCGAAATCAAATCAAAATTTGTCCCGTTTGGTTGGACAAGTTTTGATTTGTTTTCGGATGTTCATTATATTAGTTGGGTTTATGTGAAAAAAAGAATAATTTGCATGAAAAATAATACACCGTTATGTAGCGTGATGAAAATTAGGACTTTCCTTTCCTTAAAACTACTCACATGCTATTTTAGTGATTTAATGTTGGTTTTGACTAATAATTAGTAAATATGCATTGGTTTTACGGCCAGGATCGTCTCATCAATCACATTATGCGCTCGCGCATAACACCGCATGCGGCGCAATCTTTAATAAACAGTTATAGAGTTGTTTTTACCACCGCTCCTATTTTTCTTTCTGGCCGAGAGGAAACCAAGTAAAACTGGCGTATTAGGCGTAATTTTTAATATTTTTAGTTCTGACATTTTTATCAGCATGTAAAATTTAATAATTATTAATCAAACGTACATAACTTAGTGATTTTTTTATTCAAATTAAATGTAGGTCAGCCAAGGACTATAAATTTATTCAGCATTCAATTTTCTATTTTCAGTTGTACCTTTCTTAAGCAGGTACCTATATACTTACCAAAAAATATGAAACTATCGACGTTAACCATTTTTAGTTTGATTCCGGTGAGAATAATAATTATTAAGATCACATATCAATACATAGTGATAACCACAGTGATAACTATAGGTCTTTTTCATTCTGCATAATGTCATAAACCAATCCACGAGTAAAGTACTATGTACTTCTTACTTCATAAAACTTAAAACAATGTACTTGAACTATACGTGTAGTGTACCTACAGCAGTGCAATGTTGACTCTGACTGAAAACGGTCTTCAACATGGATGAATTCTCTCTGTTTTTTATTTTATTTTTCTAATATAACATTCACTAATAGTACATTACGTAACAAGGGTGGCAAACGAGGAATTACAAACGAGTGTCTATTAGAAGCCCGAAGCCGAAGGCGAGGGCTTTAATGACACGAGTTTGGAATTCCGTTACCACCAGAGTCACGTACGACGTTTTTCATCACACTTGGGAGGAAATAAAACAAAGTAATAAACAGCAGTCAATACCAAAATATTTATAAAACAAAACTATGTAAATATTATATTTAATGCAATTTAAAATTTGACCAGCTCAAAGTGATAATGCTTTTATAAAGTGCGGCGTTTGTACCCTCTTGAATTGAGGAATAATATATGTATATATATATATATAGGTTGAGCAACACGATTTTCTCGCAGCAGAGTAAATTGAGAAGACATGGCGGTAGATATTTTAGAAAACAAGATTTACTCCCAAGTGTTAAGGGCGACCTGAAACCAAATAAATAACTAAATTAATCTTACTAAGTATAAGTCAAGTACTGTCTTTGAGACAGAAAAAAATCACAATTCAGTCCTTTAATACAAAATCTTTTATTGTTACATTCTGTACCGTCAGCTTTGTTTCATTAAATTTCAAGACAATTCAATCAAAAGGAATCACTTTAAAATATAAGCAAGCTTAAAATTTACATATACATATTATGTAGCTAATAAGTATTCTCGAGTTCATCTACAATAAAATCCAGTTAAGAGCTTGTGCACAAATCACGTGAGGTTTAAAAAGAAGCCGAAGAAACCTCACGTGATTTATGCACAAGCCCTAAAACTTCGCATTTCTTTAGATTTGTCTGTTGCCGCCTTGTTGCCGCGTTGATAATAATTTCGAGCGGAATCCTTTCCCTGATTTATTTGATTTCAATTGTCAATTCATTTAATTTTACAGAAATACATCGACGAAAAGATAAACAACGCGATCAAATTCACCATAAATCACAGTAACACCATGTAGAACATATTTTTTTCTGATTTCTGCCGCCATGTTGGCAAATCAGACCGCCGGCCTCCTGTAGTCTATGCACAGATAATGTTAATATTGCGTTTGGATATTGTATAATGAGCGACAAAAACACAACATACGAAAAATTATTATTAAAATATAAATCTACAAAATACTATAAAACAAATGAAAATATATTAATTAATATCATGGAAATACGTATTTAATATACTTTTATAATCATTATTATCTACTCTTCTCTTTAAACAAGCATAATATAAGACATTAAATTAGAAAGATAGTAACTTTTTAATTAAAACTTTTTGCTCTAAATCATATTACAAAACGCCAAAGTTTTCGATTAAAAAAAATTACTTATCGTCCAGGGCGTAATTTACGACTTACCGCCCGGGTTTCTAGCATGTAAATCCTTGATTTACGACCACGTGTGATGGAAAGATACATTACGCGGATCATTCTTGTAGGTTAGGATAAAGATATATGGACGATTAAATACAATTTGTGTACACAAAATAAACATACTTGTAGGAAATCTCCTGACACGCCTTGACATACGCCTAACCAGTTTAGTCTTTGGACTTGCCATAAAAAATTATGTGTAAAGCTGAGATGATGATATTGGATAAAGCAAATAACAATGGAACAAAGATCGAAATTCGAAACCTAGTGCAGCGAAACATCTATCTTTGTTACCTACATATTTCCAACACCAGTTTTTAGGGTTCCGTACCCAAAGGGTAAAAACGGGACCCTATTACTGAGACTTCGCTGTCCGTCCGTCCGTCTGTCACCAGGCTGTATCTCAAGAACGGTGATAGCTAGACAGTTGAAATTTTCACAGATGATGTATTTCAGTTGCCGCTATAGCAGCAAATACTATTCATGATAACAACAAATAATAAAAATAAAAAATGAGTAAAAATTAAAGGATACAAAGAACGTGTTTTTTGTTAAATATTGGTACGGAACCCTTCGTGCGCGAGTCCGACTCGCACTTGGCCGGGTTTTTTTAACAACTGCTATACCGACTTGCCGATGACCCAACAAGTACATATGTGACGTTTTCCACTTTGTCGCTAGACGAAATTTGCATGGTTTATTGGATCTCAAATGGTCCGCATTTCTGCGATAGCAGATCTACTTCCCAACTCACTGCAACAGTTTTCCATATTATACCTATCTGTAACGTAAATCTATAAGGTAAGTGTGCATATTTTCGATAGCAACAGCTCTATGTATTTCCCTTGTCTGCCGCTCTCTGAGGTCCGAGCGGTTTACTATAAATATTAGTGTCTCGACCATTCCTGCCATTGCCTCACCGTCAGCCGAGCCGAGGGGTCACATCCCCACCACCAACTACCACCAAGCATTTGTGAAAGTTTGGGAAGGTTAGACAGTGAAATTGTGCTTTATTGAATTTGACAAAATTTTAAGGTCTATTTTTTTATATAAAAGTGTCGTTGTGATTTCAGTTCGACTTAAAATGAAGACCAGGACGTTGCTATTATGTATTGGTAAGTTTTTGACACTAATCATTAATTCATTATATATCATCATAGAAAAATCTGTAAAAATTTAAAGTAGATGTGATAATGAATAGTTGAACATGTTAGAATTTTTAAAGCGATTTTTTTATTAAAATACGAATTAAAATAAAGTACGACGGGATTTCATGTTATTCAGCAATTATAAACTTTTCTATAGGTAGGTACTTGTAATTTTTTTTTTCAAAAAAAAAAACCTTAACTTTTCTGCGACTTTACTTCTATCGGTAGGAATGATGAACATTTTAAATGGCACCTAGCTGAAACCGGATGCGTGCTACGTACGTTCACGAGTTAGTTACGTAATAGTGCTACGCCGTAGACCCGCGCGTCATTTTCATGTTCGATGCGCATGCGATTATCTACATCCTTACCTATATGTAGAAAATTTCTCATTTTGCATGGATTCTTTCTGATTGTTTCATTGAGATAAAAGTAAAAAAGTGGATATTTTTTATAGTAGTAGGTAGATCGACGGGCTAGAATGATTTGATTTTATCAATGAGTAGAAACTTATACCGATTGCGTATTTTTCTATTTATTTTTATGTACTGTTACAATATATTTATGTATTTATTAAATTGGTCTGAATATTTTTATAGCAAGTATGACTTACTTCACTATTATTCGAATTTTACAATATGTTGAAATTATGTGTATTTAAAGTATTACAAAACAAATAATACATGGTTTCCTGTAGATACAATATATTTAAAATAATTCATTATAACGCGTCCATTGTTAATATGAATAATATAAACATTTAAGTCTGAAAAATACACTTTCACCCTAACCTACCAATCTTCATATAGACTTGTTTTTCTAGAGATCGTCTTTGTTGTAAAATTTTCCAGCAAATATTAATAGTTATCCGTTCAGCATACTTACACACGTAAAACTAAATCTACATAACCTCTGCCTTTCCTCATTACAATAAATGTATAGTAACAACAATGTAACTAGAATCGGAACTATCGTTAGCACGCATTTCCTGAACAAATTACATAAAGAAATTACATTGTAATTACTTGCAATTACACGCAATCGTTATGACCGTTTAGGTAATGCTTTCTTATTTGTCTACGGACGTCGCGACTGGAGTTTACCTTTGATTTACGATTATGTTACATTTCCTCATATGTACACGCTTTAAGACATATGTTCGGCCACTTTACATGTTACCCTCTCTTACCATGATTTAAGTTCCTAATTTTTCCCAGTAGGTAAATGATTTTATAAAAGCATATGAGGAATAAATATCTTATACCCTAAACCATAATAGTGGCTTTGTAAGCTGCAGACCTCGCGATATTTTTATAAAATGGCTTGAAAACGAAAAAAAAATATCATTTTCTACGTTTTCAACATGAGGGTTGAAGATGTGGGCATCTATGCCATTTTGAAAAAAATCGATAAGTACCTACATATAAAATCAACTAAAACTGTCATATGTATAACTAGCATTAACCCGCGGCTTCGCTCGCGTGCCTATACAATATACATCATCCTACGGGAACAATGCTCTTTTTTTCAGGATTAAAAGTAGGCTATAATCTGCAATCTGCATTTCCCTGATGCATATCCGTCCAGCCGTTTTAGCGTGAATAAGTAACAAAACATACACAGACTTTCGCTTTTCTAATATTACTGGGAAATACTTTTTATTTTATCATAACTCCACTTTATCAAATCAAACCGAAAACTCAAGAACTCAAATCAAACGATCTCAGCTTTTACTGTACCAAATAAAGTTCACTTCAAAATCCATAACTCGAAGTGAAGCTAAGACACCGGGATATGTGTGCATTTTATTTGTACCTATAAAGCTTTTATAATGTCCCGAGCCTCCGCTTATTGACTTGTGATATTCGAGATTGATTTAATGATTCTAAGCCATGTTCTAAGTTACGTCATGTTCTATTGTAAGATATTGAGGTTCTCTTCGTTGATGAATGAAAAATGTATTATTCTGAGCCAGATAAACGTAATTCAGAATTCTGAAATGACTTAACATAATTGTTGAAAAGCTTGAATGTATTTATTACGGATGCAGGGAGTTTCCCGATCATTACTCCTCCCGTCCCAACGCGCCGCCCGCCTATAGGTACCGATTGACGACGATCGAGATGCCACCAAATACAATTTTTTTAATCAATTAGGATAACGCGGGTCTCTATCCATACCTCAAAAGCAAAAACAGAACCCCCTTATAGGATCACGTGTAGCTGTCTGTCAGTCCGTCTGTTACAACCGATTTTCTGCAAAACTACTGCAATTTGGCGCAAATGCTTTCAAGAATTTTCATGACCACAAATAAAATTTCAAAATTGGTGGCATTTTCGTAATTAACGTCCCAACAAACCATAAAAAATACACCCCTACTCATATTTAGACATTTCAACCCCATTTCACCCCAACAGGGAAGATGTTAATTCACGTCCGCCACGTTGGATTTAAAGATCGTTGCGGATTTCGTAATTAGCGACCCGATAAACCATAAAAGCATTACTAATGGATTTTCAGACTTTGTCACCACATTTCTCCCTTTTAGGGGTTGAATTAAAAAAACCTGAAACACGTGTTTACTCATTTATTGTTAGAAATACTCCTGTGAAGTTTCGAATAAAATAGCCTAACTAATCTTGTTTCCCCATACAAACTCTGGAACCCCATTTCACCCCTTTAGGGGGTGAGTTTTGAAAAATCCTTTCTTAGTGCACCCCTACACCTTATAAGGAACCTACGTGCCAAATTTGAACTCTCTAGAACCAGCGGTTTAGTATTTAGACATTTCAACCCCATTTCACCCCAACAGGGGAGATGGTAACTCACGTCCGCCACGTTGGATTTTAAAATCGTTGCGGTTTTCGTAATCAGCGACCCGATAAACCATAAAAACAATACCCATGCTGATTTTCAGACTTTGTCACCACATTTCTCCCTTTTAGGGGTTGAATTTTCAAAAAACCTGAAACACGTGTTTACTCATTTATCGTTAGGAATACTCCTGTGAAGTTTCGAATAAAATAGTCTAACTAATCTTGTTTCCCCATACAAACTTTGGAACCCCATTTCACCCCTTTAGGGGATGAGTTTTGAAAAATCCTTTCTTAGCGGATGCCTACGTCATAACATCTATCTGCCTGCCAAATTTCAGCTCGATCCGTCCAGTGGTTTGGGCTGTGCGTTGATAGATCACTATGTCAGTCAGTCAGTCACCTTTGAGTTTTATATATATAGATTCTCGAACCTGCTTTTTATTTTACATAGTGTGATCTTTTTCATTAAACACATATAGCACAAAAATATCTGTCCATGCGAAACCATTACCGTGCCTATACAAAAGAAATAGGTTAATACCAAATTTTTATTTTTATACATAATGACACAAAGGTAAATTAAGAAAGAAAAATTGAATGCGATCTACTACAATCGAAGCGGGACCCCGCTTCGATTGTAGTAGATCGCATTCAATTTTTCTTTCTTAATTTACCTTTGTGTCATTATGTATAAAAATAAAAATTTGGTATTACCACATAAAAAAATATGAATCGATAAAAAGATTCTATACAAATATTTAGAAATAGGTTAAGTTTATAACTTAGAGATACATCTTGTGACAAATTAATAGTGTAATAGACGCGAATTTAATTTTAAATATATTTATTTATTTAATCTTTATTGCACAAAAGAAAACTTATCGTACAAAAGGCGGACTTAATGCCATGAGGCATTCTCTACTAGACAACCTTCGGGCAAAGCAGATACAGTGGAAAACTGGATAAGTGGAACCTGGGTTAGTGGAAAACCTCTTTAAGGCGCTCTTTTCCCAGTAGACGCCGAACTCACTCATTTTGGAATGAGTCGTAAACATATTATGCAGTGTTTGAAGATTATGAAAAACATATATACAATACTTAAGGATCTTGCGATTATAAAATCGTTTTCAGCTACATGATTGGATAAATTTCGCTCGATAGAATAGAATCTCAAAGTTACCTCTATTTGTAATATTTTTTCAGTGGCAAGGCTAAAAATACGAAGTTTTTTTAACCGTTTTTTGCTTAAATGTATGGATACTAACATTATCTAGGTAAATTCGCTAGGATTGTCTCGATACAATTATTTATTTAATCACTAGAACTAAAAACCTGCTAAAAATAGCCGCGCGTCAGCGATTGAAGAGCGTCAATTAGTTCCGCGCGTCCACGGCCGGACAATATCGCCTTAAGTGGACCCAAGTTCTCGGTTCTAGTCCCTTGGCAACGAATTACCCCTATAAGTGGAATTTTGGGACCTATAAAAGCGGAATAAATTTTTTCAAAAATATCTTATTTTTACCTCTGTAACTGGAAGCAGCCGTCTCCGAAACCTCTATGAGTGGAATAGCTCGGCGTTATAAAATTTGTATTTTTAATAAACCGTCACAAGGAGGACCATTATGGTTCGTATTTTGTATGGGAAAAAAAGATTTAGCAATTAATGGACCAATGATAAAAGAGAAGCTGAAGAATTTGCAAAAAGGCTAATATTCATAATTTTTCTAAGAGTAACGGATGGTTAGAAGGATTCAAAAAACGAAAAGATTTGGTTTTTTAAAAAATGTGCAGTGTGAGTAGGTAGTACAATGGACAGGGACACCAACACCTCTACATACATATTTAATAAAAGAGGATTATTTAAGTCTTGATATTTTATTTGACCATATATGTATACGTGACCTCTATAAGCGACAATACTAAGCATCTACAACCTCTGTTAGCGAGAGCCTCTGTAAGTGAGAAAACGTTTTATTTGAAAACTGGATAAATGGAAAACCTGGATAAGCGGAACTAAACAGCCGGTCCCTTGCGATTCCACTTATCCAGTTTCCACTGTATATGCATATTTAAAATTAAATTCGCGGGACAAAAGTCAAAGTCGTAAAGTCTATGTCATAGTTTAAGTTAAAGGTGTGCTCGTGCTTACCGGTCCACATGAATTTATGATTGTAGTCAAAAATATTGTTCTTATTGTAACAAGTCCTCTTTTCCCTTAGCTGTGGCGCTTGCGTCGTCAGCGCCGGTTCCTGAGCCCGCGGCGCAACCGCAACACGTCGAATACGACTACGAATATGAGGCCGCAGCGCCGGTGCAACAACAACAACAACAACAAACCGCGCAAGAGCCGCAAGAATCCGCCAGCCACTATGACGCGTACATACAGGACGTGAAGGCGGCCGCTAGCGGCGGCGGCGGCGGTGGCGCCAAGAAAGGTAAGAGTGTGGTGTACATAGCACTTGCTTACTTTGGTGTACACAGTACAGCACTTGTGGCAGGACAAAACACATTGTAAAAGACCCGCAGGAGTCTGCTCCGCTTCGTCAGCCACTACTGCGTACATACAGGACGTTTAGGCAGCCGCTATAGCGACGGCGGTGGTGGTGCCAAGAAAGGTAAGAGTGTGGTGTACAGTTGTACACAGCACTTGTAGCTAGACAACAATTAACACATTGTAAAGGATCCGCACGAGTCTGCTCCATCAGCCACTATGACGCGTACATACAGGACGTGAAGGCGGCCGCTAGCGGCGGCGGCGGTGGCGCCAAGAAAGGTAAGAGTGTGGTGTATGCAGCACTTGTGGCAAGACAACAACACATTGTAGGGGACCCGAAGGAGTCTGCTCTTTCAGCCACTTACGACGCGTACATACAGATACAGGACGTGAAGGCGGCCGCTAGCGGCGGCGGCGGTGGCGCCAAGAAAGGTAAGAGTGTGGTGTATGCAGCACTTGTGGCAAGACAACAACACATTGTAGGGGACCCGAAGGAGTCTGCTCCTTCAGCCACTTACGACGCGTACATACAGATACAGGACGTGAAGGCGGCCGCTAGCGGCGGCGGCGATGGTGCCAAGAAAGGTAAGGGTGTGGTGTACACAGCACTTGTGGCAAGACAACAACACATTGTAAAGAACCCGCTGGAGTCTGCTTCATCAGTCATTTACGACGCGTACATACCTACAGGAAGTGAAGGCACTAGGGTCTGCCTGTACGGTGGCGGCGGCGGTGGTGCCAAGAAAAGTAAGAGTGTGGTGTACACAGCATGTGGAGGAGCATGTGGATAAGACAAAAACGACTGACCATGCGGTACCCGCATGAATCCGCCATCCTCTGCGACGCGTACATACATGTCGTAAACATGCAACGGCAGCCGCAATTGGCGGCGTCAGTGTCAAGAAAGGTAAGAGTGTAGTACGCAGCATGTGCAGCAAGACAACTACAACACAACGCATAAGAGCTCCAGCAGTCTGCCAGCCACTACTATGCATACATACAGGACGTGAAGGCGGTGGCTAGTGACGGCGGTGATGGTGCCAAGACAGGTAAAGTTGTAGGTATAGCGGTTTAGGAGCGTGTGAAACACGTGAAGTAAAACTAAGGATAAGATATAATAGTAAATTACTTACCTAGGGCGGGAGAAATTCGTGAATGTCCCAGATCGCAGGTGTTTGTGGCCCGAACCGTAGGTGAGGTCATAAAATATGCGATCTGGGGTTTATCGAATTGCCGCCTGTTTAGTTTTACGTCTTGCTTTGGCCAGGAAATGAGATTTTTTCCTGCGTAGTGGGCTGAACGTAAAAACACTAAATGTGGAGAACGATCACGGGACTGCCGCACAAGATAAAGGCATGGTCCCGAGGAATTTTCTCGAACTCTGACGCGTACTCTATCGCAACGAAAAATACTACGTACGCCTTAAATACAATGTGACGATATTTGACGCAGTGATTCAAGCGGTTGGCTGGTTGTTTAAATAATTACTTGGGCTGTCACCCGCAGTCAATAGGTGACGGCCCAAGTAATTATCTAATCTTCTCAGAAACATTAAATCGATAAATATATTTTTAATAAGTCAATAACTGTCTCATATTTCTAAATAGTAGGTATAAATTGTGACTATGAGTTGTTTGCAGCATACATACATTACTCCAGTTGTTTATGTATCTCTGAGCTAACGAAGTGGAAATGTGTTCATAAAAACCGACCGCATGTTTTATGTAAACAGGAATACTAGAGGTAAATCATTCACGACGGATTTTGCATGCTTCGTTCACGTAATTATAATTATATACACATCAGCAGTATCGACGATACCTATACTATTATAAAATTGTATTGAAAAACAGTTTCCTTTAGAGAGGGGTAATTCCATTTTTTCACATCTTAACAGCGCCTAGTAGAAGTCCCGGCACGCACAATCATTCAATAAGAAAAAAAATATATATATAAATATTATTGATAAATTGATGTTTCATGATAAGTGCACGATTTTTCTTTTGCTAAAAAGTATACTCTCCCCCAGGTTTCAGCCAGGGCAGTGGTCTCCGTACCATAGCCGTAGGCTCTGCCAACCAAGCTAAGACTGCGCTGGGCAACCAGAACGCAGCCGGTCACCAGGCTGCGTACGTGGCCAAGAACACCCTTGCCCAGTCCGCGGCTCAGGCTAGCGCCACCGCACAGGCTGCGCTTGCTGGCAAACAGGTCAGTTGGAATTATAACAGATAACCGTTGGCGTCCAGGCTAAGACACAGGTTACCAGGCCAAGACTGCGCTGGGCAGCCAGAACGAGCCCGGCTGTCAAGCCGCGTACGTGGCCAACAACCTCTTGCCCAGTCCTTGGCTGATTCTAGCGCCACCATCAGGCAGGCTGCGCTTACTAGCAAGCAAGTAAGTTAAGTCAGTTGAGTGTGGTTTCTTATTTGGGCACAAATTTATCATCATACCTACTATTTAGATGACGTAAGTTGGTGTCCGAGAATATGAAAAAGTCTACCTAGAAGGGCCACAAGAATTTTTTTAGTTGTCAATGGCAGTAATGTATTGTCCCGGAGAACATTCTCGAGAACGGCAGAACGAACGGCTATCAAGGGGTTCAAGGAATGTAATGCACGTAAAGCCTCTGAAAGGTTAACTTAACAGACAAAAACTTACGAGGTGCGAACAGTGCGAGTTATATTATATTATTTTCTATTTAGAAATTAAGTGAGCGACTTTAATAAAAATACTCGACACATCTAGCTACCATATTTGATCTCGAGACAGCTGAACCGAGTAACACAGAAATCTAATTTAAAATCAGTTCAGAAAAACTTACAGATACACAGAGACAAACGTCTTCACTGATAATAACAACCTGTTATCCAGGTGATCCTGTCTGGTCTGGAGCAACAAGTTCGGGACGCCAAAGTGGCGCTCCAAGGTGAAGAGATGCAGTTGCAGCAGGCCAAGAGAGCGGCGCAGGCGGCGGCCCAGGCGGCTCAGCAGGCCATGCACCAAGTTAGTACTATTCCATAAGGGGTCCCGTAAAACTACCCAATTATAGTCCAGTCCTTACAACTATAGTCCACTTTAATCCGAAAATTACTCGTTAATATTATGACAATTATTATGAATAAACTTTAAGGTGAACAACATAATTAAACAAACTTAAATAAAAACGTATAAAATCACTGATAGAATTTTGATAATAATAAACGAGTTTTGTTTTGGACCATACTTGGATGATTGGGCTATAGTTGGATAGTTTTACGGTTTCTGAAATGTGTGCAGTAGACATTAAACAAGGGCGCTGTGAAGCGTTCCGGTTTAGGGTCGTTCTCAAAATATTTGCACCGCTGCGTTAATTTTGCATTTTTTTTTAAAGTTGCGATTTCTTCTTTTATTTTTCATAGGATCGCTAGAAATATATTCAGACAATTGATATCACGTCGAGGGAAGTAGTTAAATTGAATATCTTAGAAGATATAGGGGTTTGAAATTTTAGGTCGACAGGTGAAAGACATCGATGTCAGGTAAACGACATTTTGTACCAAGTTATCGACAATGGGTGCAGGTTTGCGACAAATATGTTCCAACTTCACTGAATATGTTTGCAGGTTAACGACGACGGTTGCAGGTAAGTGACATTTAAAAAAAAAACCTACGTTGAGCTGTCAACTCGTGCTTTTTTGATTGTTTTTTTTTTCTTTTTTCCTTTTGTTAGTAATTTGTATAAAGAAAATAAGCATATTAATTCTCATCTCATAGGACATTTCTCAGGAGATTTTTTGAAGCCTGTACAATCCAGAAAAGTCATAACCGGCAAAAAGATGCAAAACTCAAGCATACCCACGTGATTTTATAAATTTGTTATGAGGGTTCAACAGCGAATCATTTAAATAACGTGTCTGCATCCTAATGCTGCCTCTTTTGACATATTATTTCTTACCCGCTGAGTAACCTACTGCTATTTTCGCCATCTTCGAGGAATTCCTTCACATCTGATATCCAGAAAGCCTTCAGCTGCGTTAGGTGGGATAAGCTATGGGAGGTATTGTCTGAAGCTGCCAGCACATCTGGTAACACTTTATAAAGCCTTTACGAGTCTGGATACACAATGGTGTTGGTAGGACATGCCACATACAAGAACTTTAAGTTCCGGAAAGGCGTACGACAGGGATGCATAATATCCCCAATACAATATAACAGATATGGAGCCCTTGAAGGTACGTGGCAGACATCGCCCATTTTGCATCACCCGAAGCAGAAGTGGCCCAACTTTTGGAATGACTCAAAACAACCAGCCTCAGAATGGGTCTCGATATTAATAACAATAAGACCGAGCTGATGATAGTCGACCATTACTAGTCAACAAAGTACTAACCTGCTTCAAGAGTTCGAAACTGTTGATCAGTTCCAGTACCTTGGCTCCATTGTCACAAATAGAGGCACATGCAAACCAGAGATTCGCAGGCGAATCGGAATGGCCAAAACAGCGATGACCCAACGCGGCAAAATATGGAAAGATAGAAATATCCCAAACTGGACTTACATGCACATCGTCTGTGCACTTGTCTTCTCCATATCTCTTTATGGGGCAGAGACCTGGAAGCTCAAAGCCACTGACAGGCAGAGGATTGATGCTTTCAAAATCTGGTGTGGGCGCCGCCTGCTAAGGATTTCTAAGACAGCTTGAAAGTAAAATGGAATACGCAAACTAAGCTACTTCGGTAATATATATGTTTTATAACAAAACATGAGTTGAGACACGGCGAGTGACCGATAAAACCTGGTTATTAAATAATTGTCGTTCACCTGTTTTTATACAGACAAGTGAACGACATACAGGTTATGGACAAAATGACAGTTATGTCATCAAAATAAATAAAGTATTTCGTTGATGAACTGCATATTTATACACATAAAAGTAGACCATACTTTACGCGCTATAAATTAAAATGAATGCCATAGTACCCACGTCAACCAAAATATGGAAGGCAGAGTATAGACTACATACCCATTACAAACTCCCGCTCGCGTAAGTGTATGTATCATATTTTTTTAGTGCAGCACGCTGACGACGTGTCACTCGGCACAGTGTTAGGTGGCAACTGAAGGTCTCGATTTATGCGGCGTGAGGCAGGGGAAACGAAATAGTAGTCACACAATTGTAATGTTTGTCTCATGACAAGTGAACGACAAAAAATGGCGTGGACAAACTTAAATTGCAAATAATTCGCAACATAAGCATAGTATTATTATCCGATATGGTAGTATTCAATCTTCATCATATATGAAAATAAAATGGAGTACTGAACTTAAGCTAAGTCGGTAATGTATATGTTTTTATTACAACGAAACATGAGTACCTCGCGTTGGGACACGGCAAGTGAGCGACAAAACATAGTTTTAAATCGTTTTTTTGTCTATTAATATACTTTACTTTTAATTAAAATCATTTGGCCTCTATGTAAAAAGTGTCTATAGATATGTGTTGATAATTGAATATTTAAAATAATGCGGTGTAAAAAACTTCTTCTAAGACAAACCTGTTGACAGGTGGCGGTGCAAATTTTTTGAGAACGACCCTTTACCCTTCTACTCTATTTCGATATACAACAAAGGAAAACCTTGACCTGTAATGGCTCTGCAAAGTAAAAGTTTTGGGACTCCTGCCGTAGTGTTTGTAGGTCTTCCCAGGAGTAAGAAACTCTCACCTGCGCTACATTCATTTATCGGATAAAAAATCACTTTTAAGCGATGGAACGATCCAGACTAGAGACATTTTTTTATTGCTATTCTGATAAAAGCGAAAATAAAAAATTCTTGGCATTTTGTTATTTCTTTTAATATGGGGAATCACATGTTATGCTTTGGGAGGGCCGTTTAAGCGTTATACTTAAAATTCAAAAGATATTAACTGTAAAACCAAAAGATTGTATGTATACCCCTTTTTTCAGTTAATAAAGGTACACAAATAAGTTATCGGTTCGTTTCTAATTATACATGACTAATAAAATACTAATAATTATAGGTTATAATATAATTGGTTGCTTTACAATTTGCCAATTGCATGCATGCAATATTTGCATAATTAAACCGAAAAACTCTAATAACTAACAATACGACAATGAACTTTTTGCAAAATGCAAATGCAACGGTTAACTAAGAAATAATGGAAAAAATACACCAAAAACTGCTCTCTGAAACACTCGGACAAAAAGTCAGTTGCGTAAAGCTAACGGCTAACTGACGGCGAAACCATTTACGTAATACCGATCAAATTGCTACAACGACAATTTTATATTGAAAATTAAATGCTTTTATCGAATTACATTATGGAATTATGTTAAGTATGTCAGTCACGTCTAAAAATAAACATTACGAGATGTATGATTGGAGAGCAAGATTGAACGTCGTATTCAGACAGATACTTAGATGGAAGATGTCACAGTCCCTATTCCAGGGAAATTGTTCCGACTGTAAACTTCTTTGAAGTTTAGAGATCCCTACCTATTTATTTACCGGGCAAGGGCATGTAATAGGTGGCATACCGACTAATATCAACGGTTAGATTGTAAACATGTACACGTATTTTGAACAAAGGCAACAAATAGGGATATGACTGAAACAAGTGGGGCTCCTAAAAAAGCGGGATACTATGACTGTTTCGCAATTGATTTTTATTATTAAGAGAAAATAATGCAGAAAAAAGTGGAGCTGCAGAAAGGGGCAGAAAGGTTCTCGAGTGGAAACCACGTACCGGCACCCGCAAGGTGGTAGGGTTGCGGGGACGCGTGGTCGCTTCTATTCGGACAATGTGGAAGTCTATTCAGGAGGCCTGTGTCCAGTAGTGGACGCCCTATGGCTCAAATGATGATGATGATTTTGATAAAATAAATATCTGTCTACTGCCAACGTATTTTTTTATAATCTCAATGTGCTCTTATTGTACTTATTATAATAACTTGCATATAAATAAGATTAAACTTTACGCCACAACAGTCGGTAAATTTGCAAATAATGAAATTGTAAAATCCACTCTTGCGCAGCTCCGTTTTGTCACGTGCGTCGTGTCACAACAGCCTATCCAGATTGGTTGCTAAACAAAATTAAATGTGTAATTAGTTTCGATCTATTGAGGTACTTGCAGCGTTTATTTAACGGTAACTTGCAAAATAATTAAAATGAATAGGTTTTGTTTACCCAATCGAAGTAATGATTTAGCTCAATCCACGGAATTAAGTATTATAATGTTGATACTAAAATTATAAATCATGTTTTTAGAAACAACGGGAATCAGATCAGGAGGATCTTTGTTCATTGCTGCACAAAGATGACCAGCAATGGACATCATTCGGCCGAAATGATGACATTCTAATTGCTATAGGATCAAATTCCATAGGCACCGTGCCATTAAAAAAGTTGACCAATCTATGATTCTTTTTATACTTTGTATAAGCTAAGATGTAGGTCAGGTTTTCGAAGTAGTTCAAGTTCAATAACTTTTTACTTTGTTAGACTCTATTTCCGTCAGTGTGTTAAGTAATTACATTTATTTCGAAAGTTACTCGTACTTTGAGATATAACTTTGACGCTTCAGTGCACATGAATTAGTTTTATTATTAAACGTTTCCAGGTATTGTCAACCGTTAACATAAAGTCATTGCACATGTGCGTATTATTTTCGGTTACTTTTACGCGGATCCCTGCAGATCATTTTAATCTTACGTTAAATCGTCATTAAGTGTCAATTTAATTAGCAAATTTATGACATCGCGTACGATTTACGAGGAGTTAAACTTTATTATGTTTGGTCAAATGTAACGTTTGATATAATACTTATGTTTTAACGGAAATTATTGCAGCTGTTATATATCGCACCTATCCTCACGTAAATATTTATGTATACCTACCACCACAGCCTACCACACCACAAAAAACGATACAATTAAACAATCCGGTCGCTGGAAAATAAACAAATTCTATAAAAACCAGTGGTTGGGCCCATGACCTATGGTACCTACAACATGTCGGTATTAGTCTCTCTTTCCTTTAAATAAAACCGCGTGAAACCAAATACTTGGCTAGTTCAATATACCATACAAGATCTGGAGTTACACACATTGACCACTTCCTTATTTTCACTTGCAATGATCTTGAAGAATGTGTACAGTCAGCATCAAATGTAGCTGTCAATTTTGGTATGTAACTTGACATAAGCCAGTAAGCAGTAAAATTGTCGGCTACTTTGTTTTAAAGCTGACCGTACCTGTGTAGCTCCGACGTTAAATTTAATATGTCCGGCCGAACGGTTCCTCAATATATCGGTCAATACAATCTGATTTAGGATCTGTTGCATGTTCTGGTTTATTTTAGTGCATAACTGTTGTATTTGTATCCCGAGCTGATTGATGACATGAAAATGATATGTGAGGTGGAATTAGTGCACCTCCGCAGTATTTAGGAATCGATAGCCTATGTTCTCAACGGTCAACTACTAGTTGTAATAAAATTGGTCTATTATATTACACATACCTAGGTAGGTAGGTACCTTTCATCTTATTTCTAATTTTAATCTCATAAGTTGCAAGGGTCTTTTCAGTTTGTTTTTATTTAGAAATGTAGAGGAGGGTCGTATAAAAAGACGATCTTTATAAACTTATGATTGAGATCATAACTCCCTGTAGGATCATCACTGCACAGACTGAGAATTTATGTACTTTTAAAATGACAATCCTAAAGTAAAATACGGCTAGCAAAATGATGTAGTACTATGTTAGTTTAATGCTTATTTTAACCCAATTTTCAGGTCAATGTGATCCAAGCGGCGCTGAATGCTGCGATGGCGACGTCCGAGAACGCGAACGAGGCGGCGTCGCAGGCGGCGGGCGAGCTCGGCGCGCAGACTGCTATGGTCGGCGCGGCCAGACAACGACTTGGATCCCTGAAAGAGCAGTTGCATGGAGTCAGAATCGACTTTGAGGCCACGCAGTCCGCGGCTAGGAAGGCACAGGTAAGACAGCGATAGGACCGCTATGGTCGACGTGAGGCTCGGAGCGCTACAAAAGCAGCTGCATGGAGTCACAATCTACTTTGCGGCCATACAGGCCGCGGCTTGGAAGGCGCAGGTATGACAGTGATAGACCGCTATGGTCGGCGCGACCAGACAGGACTTGGAGGCCACTCAGACGATGGCTAGGAAGGTACAGGTATGACTGGGATAGAACGCTAGTGTCGATGCGGCCCGGCCTCTACCTCTCGGAGCGCTGCAGCATTAGCTGCATGGAGTCAGGTTCGACTGCGCGGCCATTCAGACAAGGCTAGGAAGGCGCAGGTATGACAATGACAGGAGCTAAGCCGTAGACTGCCGTGGCCGTATCTGGGCGCGGTGCAGGAGCAGCCGTATTGATATAACCTCTTTTCTCTTAAGATCCTGATTCTGACTTTTCATAAACACTAGAACGGCCAAAGGACCGTTCCGTAGGTATTATAGACGGTCGGTCCAATAGAGTAGGAGGCTACACAAAGCGTTGCAGAATGGAAGGTGCAGGTGGGTTTGCGTATGTAGATCCTTAAATGGAAGAGAGATACAAGAGTTGAAAAATCTCATTTCGGAAATAAATCATTTACCTTTATTCTTTACCTATATCGTACCATTGAATTAATTTATCTCATTGGCCAGTGACTAGTTTCCTATTAATAACAATAATGATTACGGACGGAGCAATAACGGTTTGTACTTTGGTATGCAGGAATCGACGAAAGCACCTGTTCTCATATTCGAGGATATAACGATTGATGTCATCTTTTGAATCGACGTCAAGGAAGACCTCAAATTGATTATACACACTTGCTGAAATAAAAACCTAGTCCAAATTACTTTCCCTCTTTTTTTTCTTCTCCTAGTTCTATCTTTCATATCAGATATTTTTTTAGGTCATTTCAACCTTTATCATTACTACAACATGTTTATTAAATTAAATAAACGGTCTTCGCTAATAACCATATGAGCGCCAGAACTTTAAAAGCGTAATGGAAAGATAGTCTGTTGGCGCTGACGTAGACAGTTGGCGTTGGAGACACCGGTGTGATCTCACGCAAGGATTTTAAATTTTCGCTTTTAAACTCTGACTCGCTGTAACAAAATTTTTAAAATCTCCAGGCGGCAGCTCAACAAGCCCAGGCTAACGCTGCGGAGGCGGCCGCCAAGGCTGCGGCTGCAGGACTCAGCGCGAACCAGAAAGACGTCTCCCACGAAGGTAACACGAGCTACGAGGAGTATGTGTTGCCGGCCCAGGAGGCGCCGCAGGAATACTATATCAACGTCCCGTCGAACTACCAACACTAGTAGCTAAGGTTTAGTCACGTCTGGTCTGGATCAGTTTGTTTCGTTTGGATCATTGGAGTGCGAATTGGTAAACTTTGGAAACAATTGATTTGAAAATAACTTAAGTGAATCAAATCTATGTGGGATGAATTTGGATTTCAAGCATGTTCAATGATTCAAATTATTTTAATAAACTTATTCAGAAACCAGATCAAAATGCAAGGTTAACATGAGAATAGGAGACCATAATTTATATTAGTAAGTAGTTAAGTTCTTTTACTTACTCTTTTCGATCAATATACTTAAATTCAGTCAATTTTGTTACCTGGAATCCTATTCTGATTTTAACTAATTAAATAAAATGTAAATAATAATCATAGGTTTTGCTACCTAGTTGTTCAAGTTTGAATTTTTTACGAAGCTTTTGTGATATACTTTTTACTTGATTTTTATAACTTTTTTACGAATCTTATAACTTATTTATAGACAGTAGATCCAAGTGAGTTTTTGAGTTATATTGTGTAGATGAAAGTATATGTACAATTTAACAATAAATTGATACCTAACCACTAATCTGACGGTAGAAAAATTCTTTGGGACAATAGTATAAGTAAGATAAGAGATGTTTTGCCTATTTACTAAAATTGCAAGGTGGGTTAACAGTTAAAAACATTTATTTTGGGTCAGAATAATTGGGGAAAATTATATTAACAGCAATTGGTCTTCATTTGTCACTCAAAAAGTTATTTGAAACTGATATAGCCGGCGATAGTTGACTATTAATCCTTGGTTACTAAAAAAGTTTCCTAACGTAACACAAAAACGTTGAAATAATGTAATGAAATTGTCCACCATTGCTTGATTAAACTTCTGTTTCGCATACTTTGGCGGACAATTGTATTGTATTATTAATTTATTACAAAGCCTATGAGGCTTCATTACCTAAGTGAAATAATTCATTCTGAAATAAAAATAAAAAAATAACAGAATTTTGAATTTGATATCATATTAAGCGTTATCACAGGCATCTCGCTTCTTATAATACTTGTACTGTTCCAACCTAAGAAACAAAAATTAAGTGCGATGTCCAACACCCAAATGGTGGAAACAAACAAATGTGTATTTAATAAATAAAATATTTTGTGATAATGTGTTATTTTAATAACTTGACTGTTTCTGACTGTTTACTTGACTTTTCTTGACTGCTACTCTGACTTCTCGACATCTCACTTGATTCTTACTTTTAAATTTACGGCAATTGACTGACTAACCCCTTAACCTTAAATTACACACCTACCGTGAGTGACTAACGACAGATTTTTCAAACTTCAGATAAGTAATTATTCCAACGACTTACTATGAGCCGGCCACGACTTCGCGCGACCAGCGAGCGGCAAGCGGCGGCTATAGGTGCGAGCGGAAGATCCGAGATCTTGCTTACTTCTAGCTGCCGTGCTAAGCTAAAAGGTGACCTTTTTGTGTGGAGCTCCATAGCAAAAGGTCGCCTTTTAGCTTAGCATGGTAACTTTGGTCGCTGCTTACCGCTCCGCTAGTCGCGCGAAGTCGTGGCCAGGCCGGTAGTCTAATCCATATAGCTTTGTGCAGTTATACATATTATCATCTATGGCTTTGTGACTGTGATATTTGTCATCTAGGTATCTACGTTTTAAATTCGATTGAAATATATCGAGATGACAGATATGTCACACGCAAAAAACTATATGAAATAGACTATACCTAATGAAATGTTTTCGGAATTATTATATCACATGCCACCACTATACTCAAAATACTTTTTGAAAACGGATATCATAATCCATTGCATCAGATGGTAGATAATAGCGATTGACAATAGAATAATAGTGGTTTAATATCAGTCTTAAAAGGCCGTGGTCCTACGTCTTGTGGTGTAATGATTTCGTAAAAGATGTATCCGTCTCCGTCACGAGAATAACGACTGATCTGGAGATTTGAAAATAGATAAGTTTACTAAAACCTACCTGTGACTAACCTGCATCTAAGGAAATTGGTAAGTGTTTTTTATTTTACCTAAATTTAACTATTTAATGCCTTTATGAATCAGAACGCCATATGATAGTTGTTTTGTGCTACGAGGGCCCAAAATTCCCTTCATGTGATGTGGTTATGGTCATCTAGATACATCAGCTCGTGCGCGACCCACAGGGGCTACTCCGATGTTAAAATTCGATCGTCATATAATGCCGTTCCTTTCGATCTCCTGTCAGACTATGTTATTATTTGGGTGAGTGGGACGGCACTATACGACGGTCGAATTTAGATAATCGGTGTAGCCCTTTTGATATGAACCTCAACTGTATTACGGTTAACTTTAAGTAAGTATGAGATCAACATCGAAATCCCTCAAAAATATGGAGATTTCATTGGTTGTGGACGTTTTCGATGTTTGTCATACATACGCCCACTGATCGTAATTGTGAGTAGACCTTGACCGTTACAGGAAAGACACTCGTTCCATACCACTCTCTATAACACCACTACAGCATTGGTTTTACGCCTAAAGGTTTAAAAACGCCAAGGATTTCAAGATCTATTTTTATATGTATTCCCATACTAGGCATGAATAGGGAACACGGAGTTTCGCGGAGCTCTTTTGTTTCGCGGGTGTGATGGGACATACCTACTGACTTTGGGATGTTCATAGGCGAGAGGCACAAATATATCCCTGTCGACGAATGATGATCACTAGGATGTGTTTCATTTGATATTTCAAAAATTTACCTAGTTACCGCGTCGTCGTCACATCAACATTTTTATAAGCCTGATAAAAATATATAATACATTTTCCACTTCTCCTGCTCAAAAAGTACGTCGTTTTAAGTTCGCAAAGCGGGGCTAAAATAGTACATTTAGCTCCTAGGGTTTAAAAGGAAACCATATAATCCCATACCAATTTCTAGACACTGAAAAATAGTAGATTGTTCAACAAGGGACTAAAACAAGCCATAATGACACGAGATGTTTTAGCCACCCGAGCTAAGCGAGGGTGGCTAATAGTTCGAGTGTCATTATGGTTGTTTAGTCTCGCGTTAAACACTCTACTTTTCACTTTGAATGCGAGGAAAATAAACGACGTTCAATATAAAATTACTACGATATTTATTATACCAACAAAGTTTCTTACAATTACGTAGTACAGCCGTTAATCTAACCTCAGAAAAATTTAAAGGGCAATTTGTACAATTCTTTACATTTAAATGTGTGGTTTCCCCTGTAAATTAAGCTGGGTCGGCGTGGTTTGTAATTGAGAAGTATGTTCAATATTTTCACTCGAAGTCGAAGTAAAAGTTGGAGAGAATGGAGAGTATAGTAGAGACGTAGACCTTTTCTCAAAAAGGTTGCCGATGGTAATTTCATTAGGCTCATTCTCATCCCGCGATGTTGATGGGCGTAGGTTAAATGTTGGTTGTGATTTCTGCTTTGAGGATATTTTAATTCCTTCAATATAGTATAGCCTTCGATAGATATTGTATTTATTTTGGATTGACTCCTCTATATAGCCTTCAGCTTTATTCTTCTTCATTTGAAGATGATGATTACATATTTTGTCCGTAACTTATAAAGTGACACAATTAATTGGTCTAATTGGTGATTACAATTCAAGCTTAATATAAGTAATGGACATCTACTCATTCAAAATTCTAATAGAAAAAAAATGTTCCGTGGTTTTTTATTTTTATTGTAAAGTGACGCTTTAAATGCTTGCATATTTAGCCAACAGATCCAAACTTGAAAACTATTTTATTTAAGACTAATATGGGCTTATGGACCATGCATGATAAAATTACATTCGTATTCGTAATAATTAATTGTGTTTCATGAAATAAAATCTTAAATTTTTATATTTTTGAGCAGTTGTAATTTTGAGGTTATTTTCACGCACCAAAAAGTTTGTATACCTATCACTGAAAATGGCTATAAACCTCCATTCACAAACCTCGTGATTGGCTGTTTAGGGATTTCCAAAGTAAATTAAAACAATTTTACTTTAGTCCCTAGAGATTAATAAGGAGCTTTAGTCCCGATATGCAGAGACTAAAGTAACATTTTAAGAGCATGAGAAGTGAAAAAAATCTTGTTACCGGCCAGCTACATACTATTTAAAAATAAAAGAAACCAACATGCAACCTGATCAGATCGACCCAATTAAAAAAATAAACCAAAAAGTTTTTATTAACAATGTACCTACTGGATTTATTTTAGCACGCTTTATAATCAAAATTGAATCTTAAACATTTTATCTTGGGTAAGAATATTAAATGATAAAATAAATTAAATGTTATTTCATTCTTATATTTTTCTGATCACACCGCACCGCGACAAAACCAGCTACCACTTAAAAAAAATATATGCGCTAATCTTCAATAAAAATACATAACACCAATGCCAACATAAATTTACCAGGAAAGGCTGTAACATTAAATATAAAAAATTGCTCAAATTGTACTTTTAATTTTTCTTAATAGTAGATTGTTTGACAAGGGGCTAAAACAAGCCATTGTGACACGAGGTAATTATTTGGACGAGCGAACAAAGTGAGCGAGGCCAAATATATCTGAGTGTCATAATTGCTTGTAGCCCCGTGTTAAACACTCTGCTTTTCACTTCGACTGAAATAAATAAAAACTTAAAAATTAAAATAATTTATTTTAAGAAAAATTAAAAGTAGAATTTGAGCATTTTTTTATATTTAATGTTACAGCCTTTCCTGGTAAATTTATGTTGGCATTGGTGTTATTTTTATTGAAGATTTTCGCGTATATTTTTTTTAAGTGGTAGCAGGTTTAGTCGCGGTTTGATCAGAAAAAAATAAGAATGGAATAACAATTATTATATTATTTAATATTCTTCGCCAAGATGAAATGTTTCGTTGATTATAAAACGTGCTAAAATAAAATTTCAGTTAATATTCCAGTAAATAAAAACTTTTTGGTTTATTTTTTTATTGGGTCGATCTGATCAGGTTGCAGGTTGGTTTATTTTATTTGTAAATAGTATGTAGCTGGCCGGTAACAAGATTTTTTTTTCAGTGTCATAGAAATTTGTATGGGATTATATGGTTTCCTTTTAAACCCTAGGGGCTAAATGTACTATTTTAGCCCCGCTTTGCGAACTTAAAACGACGTACTTTTTGAGCAGGAGAAGTGAAAAATAAATTATTTGAATTTTAAGTTTTTTATCTTTTTCAGTCGAAGGGAAAAGCAGTGTTTAACACGGCGCTACAAGCTATTATGACACTCAGATATTACCTCGTGTCACAATGGCTTGTTTTAGCCCCTTGTCAAACAATCTACTATTTTCGTATACCCGGTAGTGTTACAACACTAACTCATAAGTTAGCGGAAGCATCCCACAGTTACCTATTATCTAGGGTATAAATTCTAATTTCATTGCTGGACCCTACTAGGGACATACAAACTCTATACGACTACATTTAGGTAATGATACAGGAAACAATGTCAAAAGAAACCTAGGAGACCAGGATGTGCGTGGTTCTCTTTTCTGTGTCAATTTCATCCCGGTTATTTTTGGAACAGAGTGCATGGGCATCTTCTGGGCACTCGTTTTATAAACTTATCATTAGGCTTGAATGGTATGATGCACACACTAGTCAAAAGCAATTTCTTATGATACAATTGAAATACATGATATGATAGGATTTCACTTATCGTTATGTTTAATACATATATTTCGAATATGTCTTATTAGTGCTTTGCGGAGTGGAGCTGATATAGCTGGGCAGGAGGTAATGAAATGTTTACCCTGATAACTCGTCCTTAAAAATAAAGTTCAAAAGTCCATTGAAATATTTTGCGCTGCCTTATTCTTTCGAACTATTGGGAAATCAACTGATATGAAACCTCAAGTCCTAGTAGTTCTATAGAGTACAAAAGTTCTACCATGTACATGTTGAGACAAAAGTTTCATAAGTAAAAAAGTCATCACTAAATCTATCACAGTCGTATAAAACAAATGAGAAACACCCTTAAAGTGAAAGAGACAAGAATCCCTCATCCTCGAATGTAAATTATATTCTCACTTTGTCATGCCTCATGGAGTACCTATTATTCACTTGCGTAGTTAATAGAGTTGACAATGTAAATAATAGAAATGACCCACGTGTAAGAATGATAAAAAACAGTGCTAGTTAGTACTTTTTACGAATTCATAAGCTACATAATATATCATGCTTATATCTATATATTTTACAGAGGTACACGCGGATTCAGGGGAAGGCGATGAGGAAGAGGAAGAAGACTGCGAGGAATAAATAAAAAGCCGCCTTTTAAATTAAATGCCATCTATTTGTTTTTGTTTTCATAGATATAATATTGTTAAGTATTTTTAAGTTTATAGAAACTAAATAAAACGTTATTTTTATTATTTGTTTTGTGTTCTCTTGTACTTTTATGGAACAGCCTTTTGTAAAAGCAAAGAAGCAAACTATGGAGTGTAAACTAAAAGCAGCAATAGGAGAATATTTGAAAAAGTGGCCAGCAGTAAAGTCTGACCAAAAAGAGTTGAAATTATAGTGCCAATACTGTAGTGTCGTCCCTTTCTAATCAATTTAAGAAAACGGGGACCATACTGTGCTACAGTATTGCCACTTTTTGGTCAGACTGTAAGTGGTAAATAATAGTGCCGTTCGCAAAAGCGCTAGAGTAGCAAGAAAGTATGGAAAAATATCAAGTCAATTTGAAAATATTAATATTTGACGTTGCCAGAGTACATCCTACAAAGTTTTTTTAAGTAAATATAGTACGCACAGTAGGTACCCGGCAATGTTGTGGCGATGTGGTCGCTCTGCGACAATGCCCTATGGATAAATTAAAAAAATATCGGCCAAGTGAGAATGGGACTCGCGCACGAAGGGTTCCGTACCATTATCTGTAAGTTTGTTGTATGGGAGCCCCCCTTAAATATTTATTTTATTTTATTTTTAGTATTTGTTGTTATAGCGGCAATAGAAATACATCATCTGTGAAATTTTTAACTGTGTGACTGGTGACAGATGGACGGACGGACGGACGGACGGACAGCGAAGTCTCAGTAATAGGGTCCCGTTTTTACCCTTTGGGTACGGAACCCTAAAAAGAAAGTCGTTCTTTTTTCCCGTCACAACTATCGGGTAGCCAGGTATAAACAGGAAAATCTATACCTAGTTACCTACTAGCATTTTGCAACGGTCTGATTACTGAATTGAAATTAAATAAAATTAAGATTGTTTTATTATGAATTTATCTAATAATCAAACCGGTGAAATGCTTAATTTTTTTTTTATTTAATTTTTAACAAAACATACCCTGGACTAATTTTTTTTAGGCAACCCATATGCAATATATTTATTGACATATTAAATTAAATATAAAATACATTTCATCAAATAAACATCTCGGTGAAGGTCGTTCTATATCGGGATCTTAGACTATAAGTAAGATTAAACCAAGAATCTTATATACTAATATATAAGATTCTTGGATTAAACATGTAATTAACAAACTGTTGCTAAGTAACGGAACTGCTTCCAGCCACAGTAGCGCCAACAATTTAACCTTTCAGCGGACACTTTTGGAATGCTTTTGGATATATGAAGATGTCACTCCTCCATTTTACACTCCATAAAGCAAACCCTCCCTAATGTCAGCAAAACCAACGTTTCAAATGACGCAGGTGTGAACTTCGCATATGAGTTCGCTTTTGGTGTGATTTCATTGAAACGATTTAAAAGTCTTCTTGTACAATTATGATTTAACAGTTATTTTGATATAAGATCCTATATTATAAAAAAAAAGCAAAATATGTAAACCATGATTATGAACCGGATACTATCCATATATACCATATATCCATATATACTATCCATAAAACGGAATCTAAAAGTTGCTGTCACTGTCACTGTCAAATAATCACCCTTCAAAACGCGAACTTGTTCGCGTAGCACATGAGTGTAGTATCATTTTTAATAAACAATCATGTCCATCGTTAAGAAAAAGAAACATGTGTCCAAAAAGAATAAGAAAGCCTGGCGCAAACATTGTGATATTCGTGACGTCGAGGAATTTCTGGAAGAACAGCGGCTGGAAGAGAGATTGGGGTGAGGTTATGTTTACGAATTTCTAACACGTTGATTTGATAAAAATACGTTATTGTGATCATACGTAAAAAATGCCTTTTTGTTTAATCTATAAACACTAACATTCGCTTATAAAACATTTTTTTAATAATTGGAAACATCATCCAAAGAGCTCTGCATATTGTTGCTGATCAATTCATCTGATTAATCGGAGCTTGTCATCTCTGTACTTTTTGTAAACGATACTATATCATGTAGAAAAATACATTCTAAACATTGGTTAGATGGTAGAGCTTTCAAATTATATTATACTTTGTCTAGCAAGCTTACCCGAAAATTTTATATTTTTCTTTCAGCAAGTATGAAACAAAGCCAGATGCTGAGTTGTTCGTAGTAGATACAGCTGGGGATGGGGATGAAGTAAAAGTAAAAGAAGAGAGGCCCCTCACAGCAAAAGAGAAAAAAAGGGCCAAACTTGCAGAGACACCTAAATGTTATGAAATTCTTCTGCCCTCCTCAAAGGTACGTATTTGATATTTTAATGTTATTTTGAACATTGTAACATCAGGAGTGGCAAACGTAATTAATTTTTTTTTACATGCGAGTTAAAAACAAATTTTCACATGCACAAATTGTTTTCATGATTGAGGCTAAACTGGTTTGCCATCTCTGCCACAGTTATGTGTACTCAGTTTTTTAGCAAGTCTTTTATGCCCTCGGTGCAAGATTCTGTAAGTGCACCCTTTTGTTAAATTTTGCCTGGGTATGCACTGTGTCCTTGGGCTTCACTGGCATCAACCTGCTTACGGCTCTGATTTGGGATAAATATAGAATATAATCTACTTCTTTCTTACAGGTTCCAGATCCCAATGCAAAACGGAACCATGTCAACCCGGCTGGTATAAAACCTACTGCACTTAGTAAACTTAAAGAAAAACGTCAGATTGAAAAGGGAGCTTATGAAAAGAAGGCAGAGCTGGCAAAAAAGAATAGGAAAATGGCATTAGATAAGAAAAGGAAAATTAAGAGAACTCGGCAGAACTTTGGATTAGATCTCTGGGATCAGGACTGTGAGTATTTTAATTTTGCTCATTGATTTTTTAAATATAATTATCTATCGAATATAAACATTTTAATGAAAATACTGACTTTTGTAGTGTATCTTAGTAACATTCAAAATGCTTTTTTATTCCATTGGATTTTAAATCTTTCATTTTGGGTTATACATATTAGATTTTTTTGCATTAGAGAATTCCATAAAAAAAGAGCATTATTTTTAGTAGTTAGAAACTAAAATAAATAAGCACTACCTATTCCAGACTTTGCAGATTATCTATAAAAAGTTGCAATTTATTTTAGAATTGTAAATGTTTATTTCTATTTATTATTTCAATTCCGTTTTACAGCACTAGAAGCAAAAGGCATTCCATCAACTCTGGTGGACGACTTTGTCTCAACGGAGGCTCAGATCCACAATGTGCTGCCTGAGCGCAGGTTGAGGCCGAAACCTCCATTGGCCAAAACTGTTGTCGCAAGGAGGGCAATTGAGGTGCCACATCCTGGTGTCAGTTATAATCCATCTTTCAAGGTAAAGAAAAAGATTTTGGTTGTTTTGTTTTTGAAATAACAACAATGTTTTTATTAGTGAGTTAACTTCAAATGACATGTTACAATCCATATTTCTGAGACTTTATTAGGCCAAGTGACAGTTTCATTGAAAAACTTGTAGAATAACAGTATGTTTATAGCCATTGACGTCAACAGTATCAATGTCCTAGCCGTACCAGGTTATATGTGGGACTAAGGCTTTTCATCATTTACAAGTCAAGCATCACTTAACCAATCTGCGTATAGTTTAACTGATTGCAGAAAATTTCGATCCATTCCCCATTGGTTTAAATTAAGTATGTAAACCTGGTGTAGTACAGACCAGTTCGCAATGAAATTATTTCATACCACGAATATTGTTATTTTCAGGAGCACCAAGAGTTGCTGCAGCAGGTTGTTCAGCACGAGCAGAAGATCATCAAGCGCGGTGAGCACTTACACCGAGTCACCACCGGCATGTTCAGCAAGGTCACTGCGCAGGAAAATGAAGTAAGGACTGTCGTATTACTAAAAAGAAGTTTATTTATTTATAAGGATTCTCTACTAGTCAACCGTTGAGCTAAACAGAATCTTTTACTACCCACCCACCAGTGGCAGCAATATATGACAGCACTCAACATTTTGTTTCCTACAATTTCAATTATATACTAGTTTTTGGGGTTCCGTACCCAAAGGGTAAAAACGGGACCCTATTACTGAGACTTCGCTGTCCGTCCGTCCGTCCGTCTGTCACCAGACTGTATCTCAAGAACTGTGATAGCTAGACAGTTGAAATTTTCACAGATGATGTATTTCTATTGCCGCTATAACAACAAATACTAAAAATAAAATAAAATAAATATTAAATAATGTTATTAAAACTATCGTGAGACATCTTTACTAATTATAAAAACGGTAAAAACTCAATTTGACAATTTTTACGAGAGTTTATACCGTGTTTATAATTAAAATATATATTTAAGGCGGGCTCCCAAACAACAAACGGGATTGGTTGCGTTAACTTTGCACTTCACTTGTATGGAGCGCTATACATACCAGGTGCAAACTTAACTTAACCACTTAAGGATGGAAAGTGTTTGTACGGAACCCTCGATGCGTGAGTCCGACTCGCACTTGACCGGTTTCTGTAAGATTATTTATTCCTGATTGATATTTATAGTTCTGCAAGTTTTTTAAAGAGCTCGGGCGCCTTCGCCAATTTATGTCAGCTTGTCGTTTTGCAGGTTATAGTTAATATATTAGTTATTTATGATACAAGTGTGTAAGGTAGGTGATTTCAGACGAGTGTAATTTTTCATTTTGAAACACTAGTTGGTAACCATCTTGCACACGAGTTACATACAAAACGTACGAGATACATGTACGAGAAAATAAAAATTATATTTTTAGCAAATTGTTTTTATTTACGTATCATACAAACATTTTTTTTAGAACCAATGGCGTGAAGAGATGAAACTGAACGAGCAGCCTCACAACCCAGCAGCCGAAGAAAGCGGTTCCGACTCAGAGTACCGCGCCGTCAACCCTCCCGTGCAGAACAAGAAGAAGGACCACAAGGCCAGGAGGAAACAGAAGGAGCGGCTGCTGGAGAAGGAGCGCCTTAAGCGGGAGAAGATCGATAAGAAGAAGATTACGGATATTTACAAGTGAGTAATTTTGTTGTGTCCATTTTGAAAGCTGTAAATTCATTTTAATGATAGTCTGTTATATTTATAGTTAATATTCTTAAGCCTCTTCTGAATCTGGATTATAATTGACAACATTTAATTTTTTTAAATAGTGTTAAGTTTAGCTAATTTCATTTCACAGAACCCAAATATATTATGTTTATTTGATTATACGGACTACTTTAGAAAATATAAAAAACGGTGAAAGCAGATCGTCTAAGAATCAGCACTCACATGACGTCACCTTGTGGAAAATTGATAGTCGCAACCTACAAAAAAACCTTTAAAAACTTATTTTATTTACATGATTTACCAAAAGTCCTAACCCTAGTTATCATTTACAATACAAATTAGGAAACTTAGGTTTACTCTCACTTTTTTGAATGCATGTTTTATTACCATTTCGTAGATTGCGCAAGCTCCAATCTTCCATAACCACCAAGGAGCAGAAACAAGATACACTCCGATCGTTGCGAGCGAGCAAGCGCGCGGAGAAGGCCGAGACAGCCGCGCCCGCCTTGAACAAGAACAAACCCCCGCAAAAAGAACCGGAGTTCGTCGACCCCGCCGAGCTCACCGGTAGCCTGACCAGGTTGACCACTAAATGTAAGTGCGAGTTGTAACATTGTAACTACATAGGGGTATGAGAAACTACGAGCGTTGCGAGTCACCAAACGTGCGGAGATGGCTGAGACGGATGCGCCGGCACTATCAGACAAATCTCGCGGAATTCAGCGGCAGCCTGACCAGATTGACCGCTAAAAGTAAGTGCGAGTTCACTAACCACCACAAAAAAAGTGCCAAGAGAAACTGTGGGTGTTACTATGAGCTTAGCGGAGGCGATTGTGCTAGAAAAAATGATAAATTTCCGCAAAAAGGGAACCTGATTCGATTGAATATGAACACTAACAGGAAATTTGAGTTCTTTTGTATAGTCTATTTCATATAGCTTTGTATGTGTAACATCTATCATCTCAGTACATTTTATAACCTAAATCCCATTAAAATTGACTGTGAAGACAGATTTCACACGCACAAAACCATGTGAAATAGACTTTATTAGATAGCGCTACAAGCCTCCACTAAACATATACAAGACAAGCTTTTGTATGATATGAAGAAAAGTTTGGTTCTATATGAGTAGACTAGTTGGAAAGCTGGCCGCTGCAGACCTGAGTTTTAATCTCACTTAAAGCATTTGAATTTTAAGCTCTTCGGTCTAGTACGATAATAGAGCGTTTTTTCAATAAAAGTATACAAAAACTTTTTAGAAACTTAATTTTTTCGGCTTGTCTTACTCAAAATCGTTTGTAAATTTTAAGCTCATGAATAAAGTGTCCCATCCATAATATTTTCCAGTGCATCACGTTCACAGAATTGAAAATACATAAAAAATGATCTGGAATGTATTTTTTGTATTTTTTTTTGTATGAGATTCAAGTGTACAAACGATTCGGAATACGATTAGGTAGGTTAGGTTCATGTACGTACACTTTTTTTAAAACGCTCAAAAACATGATATTGGAACTCTTATCACTTCTGATATTTTTCTACTTCAGCGAATTTACTCCGCGACCGCTTCGAGTCCTTACAGCACCGCGGCGCCCTGGCGGCCACCAAGCTGATGATGAAGAAGAAACGCAAGCTCAAGAGCTACTTCAAAGCAGGACACAAGGTCACCGACCAGGAGATCGAGAAGTATATTAATAAGAAGAATGCTAAGATATAGTCGTTTATTAAGGGAGAATAAACGATAGAGTATGTAATCATTTGTATTTTTTTTGTATTAATTCTATTCATCTGTATTAATTCCTACCTTGGATTTTAGTGTATTAATTCCATAGATTGTAGACTGCCATATCTCACTAAAATACAGTAATTTCTCTCCAAAACCTTGTGCAGTCTATCCGGAATTCAAAGATCAAATTATGTCAAACTGGTACAATTCAAAAACGATCTTAAATTTAGATGAATACGGTACTTTGTGCCAAAGTGACTTCATTTAATCTTAGAGATCGGACAGATAACTATTGCATTGATTGTGACGTAAAACTACATTCTAAGAAGGGTATATTTTACTTTGTTATCACAATAGATGTTCATTTGTGTCGTTCGACGTGAAAAGGGTAGGTCTCGGTTTTAGTTACTGTGTATTTTCACATAAAATAAATGTTTTATATTATCCGACTTCAAGACCTCATTCGTGACGCCAACCTTGATGAATGCCGTAAATTTTGAAACAATCCAAAAACTTTCGAAGCACATCTTTATTATTTTGCGATGGCGTCAGTGTTACGGTGAATTACTTCATCTCCTGGCATTCATAAAGTTAAGGATTATCACAATCAAAAACAGAATAATGTTTTATTATTTTTATATAAAATTTACTATAAAAATCCTTAACACATTTTATATCTAAATATAAACTACTTAAGAGTATTTTACAGTAAAATCAAGTTGGCAGTGTAACAATAGCTTAATTAGATTAAAATAGGTAACTCAGTAGGTTGTCAGGCTGTTCTCCCAAATATGGGGAAAACCCGAGTATATTCGATTAAAATAAAAGTCTATAAAATATTTTTTCAATAACAGAACATAATAAGTTAACTAGTTTTATACTAAGGCAATGTACCAATCACCATTTTCAATAATAATTTGGTTATTTGATAATTATCACTGAAATCGATGATTTAAAAAATTTGAGCCTGAAACTTCTCTATCTACAAAATCACAATATTTTACAATTACATTTAGGGATGATAAAATAGATAATATACAAAATTCAGACTGTACACCAATTGTTTTGTAACAAAAACTTATAGGCATCCCTAAATATTTTGACATTTCAATAACTTATTATGAGGTCGTATCAACCCCATCTAGCAGCGATCGTGTATAGCGATCTTAATAGTTCCAGCGCCCTTGTGTCGGCGGGCGTTTTGGCTTCGTCGTTGGGCGCAACCCTAGCCTCCGCGATGGGGCTGTCGACTGCTGGCGACTTTGTAGACTTCTGTTCAACTGGGGTCGTTCTTACTAGGAACTTTTTGACACCCCTTCGACTGGCTGTTGTCGTTCTTGGTGCTTGTGTGGTTTCAGTGTCGATCTCAGTCGTAATTTTTACATTTTCTGTGGTTATGGTTGATGGACTTGATAAAGAGTTAATGGCGGTGGGATCGAAGTTAATGCTTTTCCCTCTCCTTTCGAATTGTTTGGGCCTTATTTCTTCTAATGCGGCAATTTTATCACTCCTCTTGAAATTCTTGACTTCGATATCAGCGGCAGTTGTAGGTAACTCTGAAACGCCTTCTTCTTTGGCAATTTCGTCCATATCTTTTTGCGACACTGCCATTAGAGCTTCAAGTAACGCTTTTTTAGAAGCCTCCGCGGTTGTATTATGGTCATCATCACATGTCTGCACCAGTAAAAGAATCAATCTTCTCACTGTCTTTGATTTAGTTTTCTTCATCACGTTCATGAGTTTCTCCGTAGTTGTAGCGTTCATTCCTCCCATAATTTCCTTGGCTTTCTCCACAACAGTATCTGCGATAGTAGTTAGGTCTTTAGCAGACTCAGTTGAAGTAGGATCATATACCAATTTACCCGATTTTTCTTTGGTGTTTCTTGGTGTAGTAGATTCAACTAATACTGACGAAGAGTAAGCCTGTTCGTTAGTTTTTGTTTCAGTCGCTGGCGTTGTCAGCGTATTTTGAGCCCATGCATTTGTTTGACTAGCTAGTTGTGACACTCCTTGCTCTAGACCCGACGGACTCAGACCATCATTCAATGTTATCGGATCTATTACAGTGCTCTGCCAATATTCGAAAGTGGTTGGCCAGTTGAAATCTGACGTTTTGTCGCTATCCGGGGATGTGAAAACTGGAGTCACTGTGGAGGCTGATTCTTCTTCTTTTATTGTGGTACTTGGCTGAGCAGTAGTTTGAATTGTAGTCGTTGATATCTCCAATATAGTAGGCGCTTCCAAGTCTTCGGAAGGTTTTTTAACGGTAGTTTTGGTTACTTCGAAATTAATTTGTTTGCCTTGACGCAAGTTGTTTTGCGGAGTTACAAATGATTGGCTGTGTGCTCTTTGTAATTCTTCTTCGTTTTCTAATTCAATGCTACTGTCACCTTCAGTGAAGTATACCGGAGTTGTTTCAGGAATACCAGTGGTTGTTCGTATCTTTTTGCTCTCAAAAATGTTGTCGGCATTGGTTATTGGTGGTAGTGTTGCATCGACATCGACTCCCCAAGCAGAAGGCAAATTCGTCACTTCAACGTACTCAGTAAGTGGTTTCGCATTGGTTGGGATGACCTCTTTACCATAAGGGGAATTGTTAGAATTATTTTGGAATCCACCAAGTCTTTGTACCGAGTAACTATCTTCTGTAGTAGTAATCGAAATATCACTGGAATTGTTGGCCAAAGTATTTACATTAGCTGCAACCGTATTAGTGAAAGAGAAGGGAGTTGTGTTACGCGCAAATGGAGTAGAAGCGGTGGTGTAAGACGCTGATATCCTTCCGCAACATCTAAAAGGACTTCTAGGCGTAATTGGTTGAGCAGTAGTAGAGATAAATTCCGTGGTAGTTGTGGCGGGCGTAGTTACTGCTTCATCAGATACTGTTGGATATTCAGTGGCAATATTTAAAGCTTTACCATCTCGCAAGGATACAAACGGTGACCTTATTTTATTATCATCAGAGAAACCTAATATCTCATCGTCATCTTCATTCACTGTTGTGGTTGGCTCAGTGTTATAGGATTCTTCAGTTGTGGATAGCATGTCCCCGAAAGACGGGTGGGTTGGTCGAATATCTGAAAGGACCTTTCTAAATTGAACTGGATCTTGCAAGTAAGCTGACAGTGCATGCGTAAATACTTGAGCTAATTCCCTTATTTGTGGCGAAGTGGCTAGAGGATTTTGACTTTGCTGTACTGCTAAATCATCAGCCAGTTCGTTGTATGTACCATTGGGGTCTAGTTTAATCTCTTCTAGCAATTCAGACGTTTCTGTACCATGTCCAAAAAGTTTGCTGTATTTGTTGATAGTGTGTTGGCTAAATAGTGCTGGTAGAGCATCTTCCATGGCTCCATAATCATCGAATAATGGTGTGCTAGCATCACTGGTCTCTTCAGGAGGTGCTGTAGTAGACAAATTGTCTAAAGCTGTTGCGTAGTAGATAGCCAGAGTGTGTAGAGTTTTTGGGGTCAACGAGGGTGGTACAACAAGGCCTGGTCTGTTTGGAAGGTCACCGTAATATTTTTCAGTGATTGTAGTTGGAACTGTTGGTTCAGTTGAGTGGAATGTATCCAAGTTCAGTTTCCTCATCAATCGCTCTCTTCGTTCTTGGTACGATGGCTCGGTAGTAATCTGATTGAAATTTGCAGTTGAGAATGTATCGAATCTGTCACTGGAGGTTTCGCCATAGTACTGGTTCCTAGTAGTTTGCGGGATCTTAGTTACAGATTCGAAATTATTCTTAGTTTCAATCAACACTTTATTTTGGACATTCGAAGTAAATTGATCACTTCTATCTGTAACTTGAGCAATCTTTTCCGTAGTGCTGGGCGTTAAAGTTTTATTCCTTTCTTTGTCGAGGAAGTCTTTCAGAGACGATATTCCTGGGCGGGTGTAAGGTTCACGTCTATCGTTATAAATGTTAGCGTAACTTTTCGTGTACGGTAAGAGAGTTGGTCGTTTAGTAGTAATAGTCACTTCTTGTGCTGCTTGATTCAGGGTCTTGTCTCTAAAATCGTACAATGTAGTCAAAGTGGGATTGCTCTTGGGCTTGCTAACTTTTGGAGGAATATTGGGGGTATAAACTGGGTACGGGCGATAATTCTTATTATATGTGTCTTGTAAATATTGCCTGTTCTTGTTATTAGTGAATGACGCTGTTTCTGCTGCGACTTGCATCTCTTTAAGACCATTGTAGTCACCTGCAGCCTTATCGGTTCTGTACGTTGAAGCTTCCGTATAAGTAGGCAGAGTGGTCCTGGCAGGAGCGTTACCAAAGTTGTTAGCAATCAACTGTACGAGGTTTCGCCTTCTCTTTTCGAAGGCTGTTGTAGCTTCAGTCTTCAATGTAGGGTTAACATCAGCGAAGATAGCATGGAAGCTTCTAGCCGTCGCCTTGGGGGCTTCAGTCTGTAATCTTTGCCTGTGTCTTAACAGCCTCTCCGTAGTGCTGGGGACATTGACCGACGACCTTCTAGATTCTGCTCTGGCGCTGGTATCACCGATCTGCTGATAATCGACGTTTTTGCTAAGGCTCTGGGTGATCTTTTGGGATTTTTTCTGCTCGTTGGAGTAGTACTCGGCGCTGGACTCGTAGAGCGCGGGTGCAGAGGCGCAGTCCACCTTGAACCACCAGTCACAGATGAGGTGCGACTGGCTGAAGATGGTGCCGTTCGGGCAGAGGAAGGATATCTTGCGGGATGTGTCGCAGATGTGGAATACCTGCAATTTGAAAAGAATTTATGTATAACATATGCAATATCCATGCAGCATTTATAATACATATGTAACATTTATATAACAAACCAAATTGTAGGTAACAACGAAAACGCTCTTAGGTGTTGGTTCACTAATGGTATTATATGGTTGTAGGAAGTAGAAAAAAGCGGAAATAAATAAATGCGTTGGTTTTCTTGATTATGGCTTTGAGAATTGACACTTCTTGTAAAAGGAATATTTGCAATTTAGCTATGCCTTCCTTTGAACGACATGATGTTGCGGCAACAGACAAATTATAGTTCCTAAAATAGATTTGGTCTTAAGTGAATCCTTACCTGGCAGTCGGTTTCCAGGTCGGCGTAGTAGCCAGTCGGCACGTTTTTGCAGTTGAACCCGGTGTTGGGGATGGTCGGGTACGCCGGGAAGTCCACGCCCGCCTTGCCGATCACTCCTGTAAGCACAAATGTACAATCAGATATTATGAGGATGTAGATCAAGGTTGGAAGGTTATTAATAATACAAAGGGCAATTTGTACAATTCTTTACATTTAAATGTATAGTTTTTCCTTGAAAATTAAGCTGGGTCGGTGTGGTTTGTATTTGAGAAGTATGTTCAATATTTTCACTCGAAATCGAAGTAACAGTTGGACAGAATGGAGAGTATAGTAGAGACGCACCTTTCCTCAAAAAGGCTGCCAATGGTTATTTCATTAGGCTCATTCTCATCCCGCGATGTTGATGGGCGTCTGTCAAATGTTGGTTGTGATTTCTGCTTTGAGGATATTTTAATTCCTTCAATATATTCCTTCGATAAATATTGTATTTATTTTGGATTGACTCTTCTATACACATAGCCTTCAGCTTTAATTCTTCTTCACTGGAAATGATGATAACTTATTTGGTCCGTAATTTATAGTGACACAATTAATTGGTCTAATTGGTGATTACAATTCAAGTTTAATACGATTAATGGTAATTATCATTCAAAATTCTAATTAAAACGTTCCGTGTTTCTTTTCTTTTTTTTAAAGTGACGTTTTAAATGCTTGCATATTTAGCCAACAGATTCAAACTTAAAAACCATTTTATTTAAGACTAATATGGACTTACGGACCATGCATGATTAAATTAATTCATCTTTAATATTATTAAATACATTCGCATTCCTAATAATTAATCGTGTTCCATGAAATATAATCTTTTATTTTTATATTTTTGAGCAGTTGTAATGAGGTTATTTCCATGCACCAAAAAGTTTGTATACCTATCACTGAAAATGGCTACAAACCTCCATTCACAAACATCGTGAGCTGTTTAGGGGTTTCCAAAGTAAATTAAAACAATTTTACTTTAATCCCTAGAGATTAATAAGGAGCTTTAGTCCCGATATGCAGAGACTAAAGTAACATTTTAAGAGCATGAGAAGTGAAAAGTATTTTACCTTGATGTTCCACTAAATCCAAGTCAGGCTGCGAGTCGGCAGGGATCAGTCGTTTGACCAGGGTGCGGCCCTCACGATGTTCAAAGCCGGCAGCACCCATCGCTTGTGCCAGTGCAGTCAGGGTTTCCGCAGTCGGTTCCGCAGATGGCAGCACGGCTCGTGCCGTGTCCTGAAATGTATAGTTAAAAAAGTATTGAGACAACTCCTATGAAAATGTATTGACGAATTGTGGGGACTGTATTGAGGAATTTTTAATTTAATTCAATTCTTTAGGAGAGGCAGACGCCTAACTACATTTTGACCTAAGAAACAGATTTCTTGTATCTTTACTATTTTTATGGAAAAAATCATACATAAGTATCTAGTAACTACACAATTATCAACTCTCAGGTGGATAAACTGTCGCCAAACTTGATTTTGTCCAGTTCATTATACCAGCATGGTTGTTTTGGAGTTCTTGTAAAACATTTTATATTGTATGGTGTTGATTGGAACAAAACTGTCTATATTGTATAGAACTGATTGATATACCTTTCTACGTTGCGCCCGTCGTGCTCCATCGCAGGTGCTCGCAGCTGAAAAAAAGTTCACATAAGTAAGGTAATAGACAACGACAACATCAGCGTTCCATCTACATTTCGTCACGAGAGCAGTGAAATATACCTTCTTGTAGTATGCAGCGATAAAATCACAGCTCTCGAGCCATAATGTAGGTAAACAGTAGGTAAATACCTAATTTATACTTAGTGCAGTATTTAGTGAAAATAATTGAATAGACTTGATGAATTTGATTAGTTATATTAATATTTTTATAGAATCTTTTAATCGATTCTATTTTTTTATGTGGAAATACCACTTTTTTTTTATAAATAATGACACAAAGGTAAATTAAGAAAGAAAAATTGAATGCGATCTACTACAATCTAAGCAGGATTTGAACCTGCGACCTCTACGTTTCCGGCGTATTGCTCTCCCAACTGAGCTATTAGATCGCTACGTCAATCACACCAAATCTTTCATTCCATAATTCTTACGCTACTGGAGCGCCCTCTGCGTCATATGTGTTTGAAATGCTTATGCGCTAGGATGTGCGCTTTACTATTATATTAATATTGTTTTGAAAATTCTATACCAAGTTTAGGTAAGTTGTAAATGTGTACCAACTTTTATTTCGGACAAAAAACCCTAGATAGGTACCGAGTACAGTTTAAACACGCCGCAGAGACATCAACACATCCATCTCTGCCCACTTTTCACCACAATGATTCACCTCCACACAATCTAGACGAAGTCTAGGAATGTAGACAATACCTTAATAAATTACTCCATCCATTGACAACATTAACTGACAGACAGAAGAACAAAGGACGGGCGTGACGGAGGCGGCGAAAGCAGTCACGATATGTAGCATCCAGGATGGCAAACAGGTACTTTTTTCCACTTTCAAATCACGACTGGTTAGTCACATGTATTACAGTTTAAATAACCTGTGTCCTTTTTGAAACGTTTTGTTTTGTTTTACTAATGCCTATGTAGGTAGAAACAATACATATAGGATTCCTTTTAACTTTACTGGCATTCGTGTCGGTTCGGGTTTAGCTGTATAGGTACTCTTAGGCATGGGCGTCGCCAAGGGGGGGCTAGAGATCCAGAAATATGTCCAGTCACTTGACTTGTCTGATGGATCATTCTTGCACATCGAAACTCAAATTAATTCAATAAGTAATAATTCCAATCTATTCCTACTCCTCCACATAATGGATGTAATTAGGAGAGTAGAAGTCCAGGTCAGAGGCTAGAGGGAGATCGTTGATGAGATCGCCAGTGTATCGGCTACCGACAGTAAAGCTCATGAAAAGTGACTACGAAACGAGTGGCGACGTGTCTCACTGACAGGTGACACTTTGTAGAGACTATGTAGAGTGTACCGAAGAAGAAGAATTGTACATATAATATAACATTGGTACAAAAAAAGTAGAACTACTCAAGTGGCGCTGAGCTGAAGATCCTGAGTTTGTTCTAAAATTGGTATATTTTACGTTTCCAGCCCCAATATTAACGCCATTTTGAAAAATATATAAAACTGAATCGACAAACGTAGACCAGGTCTACTGGGCAGCCTCGAGTATTTACTCGTCGCGTCCAGCGGATCTTCGGCTCGTTGCAAGATCTCTCGGTCCGTTGCTTCGTGATATTCTGCACTTGCATCTAAATGTATTGAATTATTGTCTTTCAACTTATGGTTACGAAAAATTTCGCACTCGCTGCGCTCGCGCTTTATACCCGTATCTGGTTTTGTTTTGACCCTTCCTCTTAAAAAATTTCGCGCTCGCTGTGCTCGCGCTTTCATCTGGTTTTGTTTTGACCCTTCCTCCCAAAAAAATTCACGCTCGCTATGCTCGCGCTTTCATCTGGTTTTATTTTGGCCCTTCCTCTCAAAAATTTTCGCGCTCGCTACGCTCGCGTTTTCATCACATTCATGAACCATATCCCTCTAAAATTTTCGCGCTCGCTACGCTCGCGATTTACTACTAACTACGTTTTGCACCGTCCGCCCAAAACTTTCGCGCTCGCGTTTCCATCTCATTTTTAATGACATTTATGACTATAAGCCGAAATACACTTCACCAAGCACATAAATATTAGTGTTTGTCGCGCATCACAAAATCGCGTGTCACAGTTATGTTAGATGTGCAGGAAACAGAGAAACGCGGAATATCGTCGATTTAGTCAAGTTTTCTTAACCAGTCGTCTCATCTCTACGTAATGCACCTATGGTTTAGTTGGCAATAGTTGTTCCAATACGATTCCGTCGCAGACCGACCACGCTATTAATAACAGTAATATTAACGAAGTTGTTCACTTATTGCCTCTTAACTTTAAGAAGAAGAGAGATGTCTGTTGCAAATAACACTATGAGTACATATGTCATGTTTATATTAAGTAGTCAGCCATAGCCATTAATATTGTCTGCTTAGCAGTAGTTACATCCACGTGCTACGGCGACAATAGGAAGTGGGTCAGGATGTATTCGTAGCTTTCGTCGCGTGCGCATGAATGTGCATTAAACTCTTAATCCGCCATTAATAGCCACTATTGTAAGTATGACACGGCAGCCGGCACGAACGTGTTGCACGCGCCTTTTCGGCGGGTGTGGCATTGACATTTGTTATCCAAATATAGGGTATGTGCATACTATATTTATTATAAGTGTGAAAGTTGCTATGCTGGGTGCCCTTCGCTTGGTCTAAAATTTTATGTTCTGAAATTGTTTGGCCGAAAATGTTTGGTATAATATTTAATGGTATACTTATTCTTTAGCATAAAGTTTTTTTGCATACATATTTTTTGTACTAAAACATGTTTGACCTAAAATTGTTTAGTATATTTTTTATGACTAAAAGGCTAAAAGTATAATTATTCTTTAGCCTAACATAAAACATTCTAAAACTCATATGCTGCGAGCGAGCGAGTGAAAGTATACGCATAAGTCGTTCCCAGAACAGTAGGTTAGGTTAGGTTAGAACTGCGTTCCCGACAAACATAGGTCGCTCCCAGAACAGTAGATTAGGTTAGGTTAGAACTGCGTCACCAATAAAAATAAGGCGCTCCCAGAACAGTAGATTAGGTTAGGTTAGAACTGCGTCACCAACAAAAATAAGGCGGTCCCAGAACAGTAGGTTAGGTTAGGTTAGAACTGCGTCCCCTACCAAAATAAGGCGCTCCCAGAACAGTACGTTAGGTTAGTTAGGTTACTGAACAATCTTCGGCCAAAAAAATATATGCAAAACAATTTGGGCCAAACAATGTTCGACATAAAAAACAATCGACCAAAGATTATTAAGCCAAAAAATATGTGCCGAAAAAAATATCGGGCAAATTTTTTTAGACCAACAGATATAGACCCTGCTATGCTATTTATAGTTATAGGTGAACAGGCTCCATTCGGCTGACATTTAAAAAAAATCAGCGACGTATGTTAAACAGCCTACAGTCGAGGAAACTTAAACGCGCACCTTTTTTTTAAGGGTCAAAAAGGGAACGGAACTTTTTAATTAGCCTTAGGAAAACAGCGACCGGGGGTTGTGCGACAAAAATTAACGACACAATAATGAACCTCAAAACATGCAGTACCTTAAGGTACATAATTCGATTGTTAATTTGTCGTCGTACAATGGAAAAAATTATACAAATTTTAATTAAATGAGTTAAGGTAACAAAATTTTTGGCCTTTACCCTAATATGATAATTGATAATATTGATATCCATATGTACTCGGGAAAAAGAGAAAATATGAGACCTTCAATATAGGTTACAGGTTTAACACAAAAAATATCTGTGAGCCAGGATATGTTATTAAGAGGCCTTATTCCTCTTATATTTTTTTTCATATTATGACAAATATATTGGTAATTTCAACCAACTTTTTGAAGTGAATAATAGTTTTTCCTGAGTTCTAGAAAGTAACATAGCTATTTTATGCTTTTATTGCGTGCAGTCGAAAATAAGTTGAAAAGAAACCAGTTTTTCGTGAATTTTGTCAATTTGGAATAGTTTTTGAAACAAAAATTATCAATGAAAAATTCAAAGTTTAGGTTTCAAATATATACCAATATTTAAATCACAATGACCCTGTTCTAGGTAGTAACATAATGTTAAGATACGTGTTTGATCATAGAGAAAAATGTCTAAAACAATCAGCATTTTTAAGGGATAAGGACCCTTAAATGTTTCCATAATACCAATTATAGTATAGTGCAGAACATTGGAACTGGGTGGGCACAATAATTCTAATATTAAATTAAATATTGCGTCTACTGTGACTACAGCCTGACACTTTTATACATACGCCTCAAGTCAAAGCCTATCGTCAATCTAAGATCAATACCAACGGGCTGACAAAAGAATAGGTAGGTTCCTCGCACTTGTCATATCAGTTCCAATGACATTGACAGGGTCGCGACCCCGGATTTCTTGACAAACGTCAATACAAAGCCTTAGAAAGCGGCAGGTTATTGTGCGTGTTCATTATTTGGCGATTAAAATCTTTGTTACGCATGGATCATTTGTAAGAGCTGTGAACATGATTAGTATTTGTTGAGAGAAAGTTAGGAACTCAATGGGGGCGGTTGATTGTAGGACTACAATGGTACATGTGATGTGACTGAATAAAATCTATCGTGTCTAACAAGTCTATACGAATCAAAAGCCATACTTATCTGTCTTATCATGCTCACACAATAGAACATAGGTATTTTAGTCGTAAGCCTAGGCATTGGTGCATGAAATCAGTTTCGGCGTAAACTTTACACCTATCCTGAATTTACCTAAGGCGTACTAAGGTGTCGGAGGCCAAGATCCACTTTGAGTCGTTGCGCTCACATAGTTATAGTTTAGTTAGTACTAAGGACTGTACTACTTTATAGGAGCGATAGGCCGGCAAGAAGGACAAACTACCACGGGCCCTCGACTAGACAGGGCCCCTCGCTCCGAGACGAACGCCAATACAAGATACGGTTGAGTTTTCTTCCTTTGAGGGAAAGGCCTCATCCGTTAAATATGCCAAGGGTTCGAACGTAGGTTACGTTACGTCACTAGTTATTTTGGAAGTTTTATATAACATTAACAATAATAATATGTAGCATAATATAACATTACAAATTGAATGAAGATACATTTATAACATTAATAAATAGATGCACATATGCCGAACCACCAAACGAATGAGTTCCGCCTACACTTTTGTTTTCTCCTGCTTGAGTAATGTTCATCCATGTCTATTACAAATTTAAATAAACTGGTGATTATTGCTGTCGCGAATATCAGCACACATGTGTTGATCACAACAGAAGTTTATCCACGCCAATATAACATGATTAATGAGTGGTCTGATATTTGTATGTTTATAAGCTCTTTATTTCCAAGCAATGAAGATCAACTAGCTATGTTTAAATAGCGTAGAGAGTTCAATGAATCAATAGACTTAATGGTAAAGTTATATTGATGATTCGTCGGCTTGAAGCCATCAAGCACCTAGCAGTCGAGAAAGCATGAGTTTGACACTGATTTAACACTACATACTAATATTTCTACTTAGTGTAAAAGCTCATTAGATGAGACAAATGGTGTTAAGTAATATGCGTCCATTTAGTTTACCTTGTAAGAAGCTGGCCGTCATTACGTCTTCCAGATATAGTGGTATGTATGTATGTAAAAACTTTATTGTACACAAAAACAATTTACAAAACTTCAAAAAATAATAGACATAAGCCGAACTTATCCCTATAAGGGATCTCTTCCAGTTAACCTTTGAGCAAATGAGAAATAATGGGATATCCAAGAAGATAGACAAACGAACAAGTGCACAGAAACGAAAAAGAAACGACACTTAGTCCTTAGTGTATCTGTGCACGAAATGCACGAAATGCACAGATACACTAAGGACTAATGTCTTAATATAATAAAATATGTGTAATTCCAAAATATAATACATATAGATATAGTTACATACATATCACAATATACATAAATATAATCACTCTAATCAACTTCGACGAGATCAGGGACAGTGGTCTCAGTTTGACAAGTTTTACGCTTCTTTTAAATAAGTAAGTACTATAGCAATATATGCAATCAATCATGAAATTCTACAGTTAACTTTTACGGAAAGGTTAGCTATTAAATTTGTAGATGCTAAATCATTTTCCATTACAATTCATAATGTTATCTACCTCTTGGCCATCTGGGTATTTTGAGTTGACTCGGTATTGTTCTGAAACTCCATTCATTAAGCCACTGCTTCAAGAATCGAAGCCCATAATTACGTGTTAAGGTTTGATATCAACATTTATCGAGTACCTCAACAGTTATTAGCACATTCTTCACAAATAAGATAAACAAACAATGCAGAAAACGCTGCAGGCGATCGAGTAATGCATGATAACTGATGAAACAGCAGTGTTGGTACAACAAGTCCAATCAGAGTCTTATCTCTTTTATATTCGACACTTGCTAGTTATACCTACTTAGGTACTTAATCTATCGCTTTTGGGTAATTCTTGAAACAGATGGAAAATTATAGATAAATGTCTGCTATAGCCCATTATTGCCCATTTTGGGCATGCAGATATGGCGGAACAGTTCTATACACCTTCCACAGCAACGGCTGCAGCTAGTGATGGGTCGCGGTAAGTTACCTGTTACCAGTAATATTCTGTTTGGAAATATTACCTACTAGTAACTTTCCAATCTTACCAGTAAGATTCCGAAAAGGTGGTAAGATACGAGACGAATGAAATACACTTAAGTTACTGGTTATTTGCGGAGTTCAAGGCTTAATGCAAATAACATTATCATCTTTTGTCTCTTTCACCCAAAGTTCTTATCTTGCATAGGACAATCGGCTTGC